>CM069132.1:130298457-130898457 GCA_035221665.1 Okamejei kenojei
AAAAATGGCCTACTTCCTGCTCCTATGACATGACCTTATGAACATAAAAATGTTACCCTAGTCTAGGTTTATTTTGTCTGCAAACCTTCTCCACTGTTGCACTGTGTTCTCTGATTCAATTAATTTAATGTAAAAGTAGTATTAGCAAAGGGCTCAATATTGAGCAATTGAGGCAACCCCATCCAATGCTTGTTGCCATTTCCACACTAACATGTCCTTCCAACATAGTTACCCTAGCTCACCAATTTTTTTTTTTTTTTTTTTTTTTTAATTTTTTTTTATGAGCCGGTCAGGTTTTGTTCTCAATCATGTCCTTGCAAACTTGTAATCAAGGGCAAAGAATCATTAGTTTCTAATCCGTTCTACCCACAACCTCTTCCCTAACCATCATAAGACCAAGGAATGTACTTTAACAGTAATTAAATTGGTAGGGGTATATGAATGGAAGCATGGTGGAACTTGCATTTTTGTTTTTAAGCAGCTTTCAATCAGAATATCTGAGTACTGCACATCCAATGAAGTTCTTTTAGAATGTAATCATTTTTGAAAAAGTAAATGAGGCAGCCAAGTTACAAAGCAACTAGGATAAAAAGCAAATCATCCATTTACTTATGCTGGGACTGAGTGCTTTAAGTCTCCTCTCAGCTGGAAAATAACAGATAATGAAGAGAACTGAAGAGAAAGGAAGAAGGTTGTTACAAATTTCTGAGGCCATTTAAAAAAAGCTTATTAAAAAAAAAATCCTCTCATTATGTATCTGTTATGCCTGTGCCAAGGAAAATAAAAACTGCTTCAGCCAAAATATGATAATTAAATGAGGCTACTGTTCAAATCGGGGAAATAAGCTTTTGATTCTTGACCATAATTGTGTATGGTTAAATTATTAACCAACATTTTCTGCTGCAGTTACACAAAATTGTATTCACATTGCTTCTCTTCATGGGAACAAATAAAAATTGCATCTCTTATCTCTGTCGTTAGCTTTAATAGTTTTGGTGCCTCTAGCAGTCGCTTTAGTGAAGTAAACCCTGGCATCACAAAAACAACTCACCAAAAAAGGCTTTAGATTCAACGTTAAATTCTTATGTAATTGTTAGACCGCAATGTATTTAGCCTTTGTACATTTTACTATTTTTACATTGAACTATTGTATATCAAGATCTGGAATTTTCTCTGCGTTAGTATGCAGAAACAAATGTAATTTGAGTATACCCCCAGTTTTAAAAAGATTATAGAATTTTTAGGGGAGTTACTTCAAGTGCCGAATTGATCTTTTTCAGGCTGTCCATCAAACTCACCCATGCACCCAACTCTCAAATGCAAGCTTTTCCAGCTGCACAACACATTGTAACTGAATTACAGGCATTAGGATGACAGGACCATGCCAAAAGAGTCGTATCCAAAAGTTTGCACATTTTACAATACATTTTCTCTCTAATTCTTGTTGCGTAATTTCCATTTCTTTTAATGTGTTTGATAATAATGACAATTAATTTAATTTAATGACGGGCGCAGTAGAGCTGCTGCTATTAGCACAAAGACCCGGGGCGATCCTGACTGCAGATGCTTGTCTGTAACAGAGTTCTCCCCATTACCCTGCTGTACCTTTTCTCCCCCATAAACTGCTTAGGTTTTCTCGAGATCTTCGGTTTCCTTTGTATTCCAAAGACATACGGGTTTGTAGGTTAATTGGCTTGGTATAAATGTAAATTATCCCTAGTGTGTGTGGGATAGTATTAATGTGTGGGGATCGCTGGTCGGTGCAGATTCAGTGGGCCAAAGGGCCTGTTTCCGTGTATCTCCAGAACTAAGTAAAAAATTAAAATTTAAATGTTTCAATGTGTTTCATAATACCAATGACAATTAATATTTGACACGTGTGTATTACATTTTGAGATTTTATAGCACGATGACCAATGGTTTGCCAAACAAGCAAATCCTAAAGGATGATAGCAAGGCAGAGAGAAAACGGAGAAGGAATTCCAGAGCATGTGGCTTTGGCAGGAGGGGACGTGACGGAGTAAAGTATGCGGAATCCGATTGGGAAGAAGGCAGATATTTGGAAAGTGGCCAGAGATGGAATAGGACATAAGGTTTGGAATGATGAGCCATGAGTGTATCACTCCTGACAATGAGGGCAATTATATGTTGAGGCACTGCTTAACGAAAATCCATTGTCATTCAGTAATCTTACAGATGACAGATATAAACAGAATTTTTATCAGTCAGGATGCAAGCACAAAGTTTAACTTACGACCATTCCAGAATAGATTAGGATATTCTAAAGTATAGTTGCAAAGGCATGGAAGAGAATTTCAGCATTTAGGAGCAGGGGCATGTCAAGCAATGTTATTTGAGTAGTCACAATGGACTAAGCAAGGATGTAAAGGAATCTCAGCAAGAAACATAACACGTGGCTATTTAGGATTGCAGTAGTGGATTCAGTGAGGATATTTAGTTGAAATACATTTCTGCCTCAGCAAGTAGAGAAGTGTTAAAACAATTTAAGCAAGGTGTTAAGAAAGTGGTGGTGACGTGGTGGATAATGTGTTTAGGGTCAGACCTGTGGTGTGAAATTCCTGAGAGAAGATCCAGTTTGGATTGACACCAGCAAAGAAGGGTTAGAACAAGCATTTTCAGAGGATTCCTAGGCGTAACTTCTACGTGATTGAGGGGTCCAAAATGAAGAGGTTAATAAATGTTGGATTGGGGTGCAAGAACCATAGCAAAACAATATCAAGGATTATAGAAACTTTTCCTCCTTTTTTTCATTTAGTTCAGTTTATTGCCTGTGTATCAAGGTACAGTGAAAAGCTTTTTTGTTACATGTATTAGTGAGTGGAAAGGACTATACATGATTCACAGTCAAGCCATCACAGTGTACAGATACTGGATAAATGGAATAAATTTAGTGCAAGAAACGTCGTCCATTTAAAGACTGGCCTCCTGTGAAAATTTACTCTATAAATAGTTAGTTCTGCTCAGATATCCGTTTTTAGTGAGACGTGGCTGGCTAGACATCAGGACTGCATTTGACAGAGTGGGATCAAAGGTTCTGGTAAATATTGATTTGAAAGGAAAAACAGATCCAATGATTGGAGCCTTACCTTCCGCAAAAGACGATTAGTTATCATTGTTGGAGATCAGTCATACTGGCCTCAGTGCTCCATTGCAGGAGTTCCTCAGGATAGTGTCCTAGGTCACTGCTTCTTTCACGACTTTGAGTCCACCAAGAGAGCTGAAGTGTTAGGGTTCCAGGATGTGCCAGGCTTTTTAATGCCAAACAGTCAATGCTATCTTACTTCACTGATATCAGGAATTCACCCTAAATTTGTATATTGTATTGATTGTATTTGTATAACTTTATTTATTTTTCTGAGTACTTACATACCCAGAGGGAAACGAAATAACGTTGCTCAACCAGTGTCCATTCAGTGTGCGGTAAAAAATAAATAGAAATAAAAATAAAAATACATATATCATGAGCTCCATCGGCAGTGGCACGACAATGGGCTCTGCTTCAGTGTGTCCAGGTTGGTGGATTGGTGCGCGATACTTTGGCAAGGGGGCAAAATCAGTTTATCAGTCTTATAGCCTGCGGGAAGAAGCTGAGGAGCATCTGCTGGTTTTGCAGCTGATGCTCCTGTACCTCTTCCCAGATGGCAGGATGGAGAATATGTGATGCAACGGGTGGTAGGGGTCTTTGGTGATGGAGATGGCTCTGCTGATACATCTTTTCCTGTATATGTCAGCAGGAAAGGAGTGGAGCACCAATAATCCTGCTGGCGGTCTTCACAATCCTGTCCAATTGGTGCCGTTCGTACGCCTTGCAGCTCCGAACCAGGACGTGATGCCGTAGGTTTTAATGTGCTCTCGATTGTCCCCCTATAAAAAGTTCGTAGGTGTGCAGTGGGAAGACCTGCTTTCCGTAGTCTTCGTAGAGGTTGTAGTCGCTGCTGGGCTCTCTTGACAGTGCTGTGGTGTTGGTCAGTCAGGTCATCTGACAGGTGGAGTCCTAGGAATTTTCACACTGCTGACCCTTTCCACATCAGCTCCATTGATGTGCAGAGGTGTATGGCATTGTTTTCCCACCCTCCTGAAGTGAACCACCATCTCCTTCGATTTTTCCACGTTGAGAATGAGGTTGTGGGATTTGCACCATCCTGTGAGCAGCTCCACCTCCATCCTGTACGCCGACTCATCATTGTCACTGATGAGACCCACCTCTGTTGTGTCATCAGCGAACTTGTTGATGAAGTTGTTGTTGAGTTTAGCAGTAGAGTCGTGTGTAAGCAGACTAAACAGCAGGGGGCTTAGGACACAGCCTTGGGGCGAGCCAGTGCTCACGGCTATGGTTTTTGATGTCCTACTGCCCACTCTGACTGTCTGCTGCCGTTGCGATAGAAAGTTCAGGACCCAGTTACATGTGCCAGCATCAACCCCAATAACCAACTTCTCCACAGCTGCTGCGGAATGATTGTGTTAAAAGCAGAGCTGAAGTCTATGAAGGAGGATCCTGGCATAAAGTTATTTTTCCAATCAAGGTGTGGCAAGTACGAGGTTCAGTGTTGTTGAGACTGCGTCCTCTGTGGATGGTGGCTCTGTAGGGCGAACTGCAGTGGGTCTAGGTCGGGCTCAGGTCGGCTATTTTTGATATGCTGCATAACCAGTCGCTCAAAACACTTCATTACTATGGGTGTTAGAGCCACTGGTCGAAAGTCATTATGGCAGGGCTGGGTTTGGTTTCTTCAGGACAGGAACGATGGTGGCACTCTTAAGACAGTTGGGCACTACTGCCTGGTCTGAGCGAGGTGTTTAAAAATGTCTGTGAAGCATCTTTCAGTTGCTCGGCGCAGTCTCTTAGACCGCATCCAGGAATGTTGGCCGGCCTGTGGCTTTGCGCGGGTTGATGCTGGCAAAGGGCCTTTTTAACTCCAGCTGCGGACAGGCCTGAGCGACTGGTCACTGGGAGATTGGCAGTAGTGCACGTGTCTGGGTGCTGTTTTTAACCTCAAACCGTGGAATAGAATTTCTGTGATCAGCAAGGGAAATGGGACATTGGTGCACTGGAGTGGAGGGGATGGGCTGCTGGAGGCGACGGGTGGACCATTTGTGGTGGACTTAGGTCATAGTTTAGATGAAAATTGCAGTGAGTGTCCCGACAGCAGATTGGAGAATAACTGAATTCAGCACAAACTGTAGCAGCTGCATAAAAGGAAGCGGCCGATGGGCATTGCACTGGACCAGGCCGACCCTTATTTCTATTTCTCATCTTAAAGCGACCAGTACTGATCAGGCTTTAAGATGAGAATATTTAAAAAATTGCCTGTCACTTTAGGCCATTTTTATACTTTTCAAAGAGACTGGAAGTTGCATTATGGTGCTGGAAAGTGGAGACTTTCTGCACCCCGTTCCAGAAGAGGATCTATTGTACTTGTGCGTGGTATGATTTGATTAGATAGCATGAATAACAAGCATTTCACTGTAGTTCTGTGCATGTGACAATAAATAAACCAACCAAACAAAAGTGGGGATGTTCACTGATGATGATTGCAAATGTTCAATTGCATTTGCAAATAAACTAGTCATTCAGAAAGGTGGACAAAAATTCAAGCATAGGCTGATATGTGGCATGTCTAACTACCCTCTCGTTAGTCAATGGATTGACCTTTTCAAAGAGTGTCATCATCAATATCCTGGGGGTCATCAAATACAAAACTCAATGGGACGCTGCTAAAATGCTGTGGCTACAGGAACAAACCCGAGGTTTCGGTATCCAGTGCTGTCAGAAGTGACTCACCTCCTGTACACCCCTCAGCACACATGGCACGAGGGCGGCTGCCGTGCATTGCGAAGTACATAATCACTGTGGTTCATTACCGAGGTACTCTGACAGCAGTTCTCAAAACCCATACCCAGTCAACAAGAAGGCAAGCATTCAAGAACATTAGCACCCGATGCGTAACTTTGAGTTTGAAAAAACGTTGTCCTTTCTTTAATATCTAAATCCTGAAATTTCCTGTATCTAAATCCTGAAATTTCCTGTATCTAAATCCTTTCCTGTATCTAAATCCTGAAATTCTCTTTTCAACAGCTTTGTGCGAGTAAGCACAAGTAAAGGACTGCAATGATTTACAAAGGTGGCTCACTACCTACTTGGGAAACTATGGGGTGGGAAAAAATAGTGGCTTTGCCAGCACTGCTCTCATCTTGGAACGTGCATGAAAATAAATGAGAGACAACAGAACTGCAGATGCCAATATCTTGAGAAAACACAGAGTGCTGGAGGAACTCAGTAGTTCTGCATAGGAAATTGATATGTGACATTTCGGGTCGGGACCTTCAAATAAACGATAGTTCATTAAAGCTGGGACTTAATTACCTAAAATGAAACCAATTAAGACAGATAACAGAATAGTTACTTACTTCTAGTTTAACAAAGAACATAAGTATCTGGAATTTGGATTATTGAACAGCAAGCCCTTTTAGATCTTTTCATTATCTAGCATTGTTGGTTAGCAATGCTAACCAGTGGGTCGGCCGAAGGGCCTGTTTCTGTGCTGTCTGACTAAGACTAAGAACAGTTCACCTGGCAAAGATTTGTGATTAGTAGGCACAATTTTAAAACCGACTGGTATGTTTCTCACCACTAGAACTGACATTACATGAAACTGCTACTTGGCCACCACAACATACTTTAAGCAGCAGATTCTAACCTTGTTATATAATTAATGAGAACATGAATAGGGCTGCCTATTTGTAACACTCCCCAGCATTTGATTACTACAAATGCGATCTCAGCCCAAGGTTGCAAACCTTTATGTGGTCTAAAATAAACCTACATCAATCAGCCAAGCCTCTTTTGCAAAACTGCTGGTATATGCTATTCTTACTATGTGATAAATAATTAGACGCTCAAATTAAAAAGACCTGCAGCCTATGGAATTTAGTCCGTCTGGCCTACTGGAGAATGCTGGGAAAGATCTGTCGCTGAGGATTGACTCCAGCTTCCCATTTGACTCCAGCTCACTGATTCTAAATGATCGGAAGATGGAAACAGGCCTTTGGTCCGCCGACTCTATGCTAACCATTGTTATTACGCATTGTCTACCCACGCTAACCATCAATCACCCGTTCACACTGGTTCCATGTTATTCCACTTTCGCATCCACTACCTGCACATTCAGGGCAATTTATAGAGGCCACATTACCCACAAACTGACAACTGTGGGAGAAAACTGAAGCACCCAAGAGGACATCCATGTGGCCACTGGAAGAACGCGCAAACTTCACACAGACAGCAACCCGGGTCTCTGGTGCTGTGAGGCAGCAGCTTTACCATCTGTGCCACTGTGATGTCCAAGGTTAAAAATAACCTTCGAATTAGTCCATTCTAGTATACCTATATAAATGTAATTCAGCGATTCTTAAGTATTATATCTGCCAATCTGTATGTTATCTCTAAGGACTTAGGTAAATAGAGTGTGGGCCCATGGGAAGATAATCTGATAGGAGTAATGGACAATTCCATACGTGAATATATTTGAGTCATCTGATAAAGACATTTAAGGCATGTTTGTAATGCAATTCACACCACAAGATGTTTTACAAGCTTTTACAGCTCATGAAGATGTTTTAAAATGTAGTTACCACAGTAATGTAGGAAATATATTAGCCAAATTGCCACAGTAATTACCATAAAATCTGTTTTAACAAGTTGAGAGTCTTCTAAACAGTTCTAATTTGTATAATATTTTTTTATTCTAGTCAAGTCAATAGTGCTTTATATTATCACATATGTTAATTGTGAAATTATTTTGCTTACAACCAGCCCTGTAGAGTATCACCATACCCCCGATTAGCAAGTGTACAGGAATAATCTACAGAGCCAAAGTCCACGCTCTAGTGCTTACGATCGTAGTCTGTGCCAGGCAAGTCCCAGGTTGTTGCTGGATCTCCAGCCGTCTCCTTCCTTGGATGCCACGTCTCTCCTCTCCCGTCCTTTGCTCCACGAGGTGCCTGCCGCAGCTGACCGCGTAGCCCAGACCACGGTTGCCTCTCCCCTCCAACCGGCCTCACTCCTTGCCCGGCTATCACTGGTTCAATCTTCCTAGTCTCTGGTCTCCGGTGGAAGAAGGGATAAGCCATTTAGAACGGAGATGAGGGAAAACTTTTTCACCCAAAGAGTTGTGAATCTGTGGAATTCTCTGCCTCAGAAGGCAGTGGAGGCCAATTCTCTGGGTGCATTCAAGAGAGAGTTAGATAGAGATCTTAAAGATAGGGAGTCAAGGGATACGGGGAGAAGGCAGGAATGGGGTCGTGATTGTGAATGATCAGTCATGATCACAGTGAATGGTGGTGCTGGCTCGAAGGTCCGAATGGCCTACTCCTGTACCTATTGTCTGTAGTGTATTAACGAGCAGGGGCCGGCAGAGCAGATTCCTCCTCCCAGGCATGTGGTCCGCTGGGTGGGACGAACAGGGGGCAGGCTCAACAACTTCCTCCTGCAGGACACGATCCGTCAAGTCTTCGCTTCGGCCACGCGGGACCAGCGTCTTTGAAGCTACGATCCACTGAACCTTCAGAGCAACCACGGGGACCAGCTCGGCGGGTTCACCCTGAAGTCATGGACCTTGATTTCGGCTGCAGGTCCAGCTGGATGGTCTTCCCCCTGAACGCGCAAACTCCGACCCTAAGTCCGGCCGCGGAGACCCGCTGTCTTCTCAAAGGCCGCGGCTTCTTGAGTGCGTCATTACAAACTTTTAATTTCTTATCACAATTACCCTTGTAACTTTGTTTAATTGTGAAAAATGAATATTTATACAAATTACTAACCTGGGTGAGATCACTTAAATATATTTCACTTGCTGCCATGCGGCTGAAGAAACATTTAATTGATCAATTTGGCTAAATTTCAAAATGGCCCCACCTAAAAGAACAGTTTTCAAACTAACTGCACCATCCAGTCCCTTATAGAATTGCTCATCTAAAACACAGTCAGATAAGAATTAGGATGGACCAAGTCCATTGATGTTTTGCCAAAATGCTATTTCTTCCTCAAAAGAATCCATTAGGTTTTGTTTTGTTTAGTGCAACAAGAAGATAAGTCTTCTAATCCGTCCTCCTCAGCAAATGCATTATTATTTACAGAAGAAACAGTTAGAATAGTGCAACAATGTCTGTGCCAAAGATGATTCCAAGTTAAACTAATCTCCTCTGCCTACATGTGATCCTTATCCCTTCATTCTCTATTGATCTGTCTATATAAAAGCATCTTAAATGCCACTGTTATATCTGCTGTCATCATCCCTAACATTCCCGGCTTTGTATAAAATATTTGCATTGCACAGCTGACATTAACACCATCTGTAACCAATGGTCTTTTACATTTCCACCCAAGTAAAAATAATCTTACCATCTACTCTATGCCTCTCATGAATTTATATATTTCTATCAGGTCTCCCCTCAACCTCGGATACATCAGATGAAAGATTCCAAGTTTGTCCATTCTCTCCTTATAGCTAAAATCCTATAATCCAGCCTGCATTCTGACAAGTCTTGTGTATCCTCTCCAATGCCGCAACCAGTACTGCACAGAATACTCCAATATGGCCTAAACAAACTTTTATACAGTTGCACCATGACTTCCTGGCTCTTGTATTCAATGGCCCAACTGAGGGCAAGGATATCATACACCTTTACCAATTTATCTATTTAAAATGATAGAGATGTACAGCACGGAAACAGGCCCTTCAGCCCAACTCATCCATGCCAAGATGCCCTATTTAAGCTAGTCCCATGTTAGACCCAAATATCCCTCTAAATCTTTCTTATCCCTGTACCTGTCCACGTGTATTTTAAATGCTGTCTAGTGTTCGCCTCAACTACATCCTCTGGCAGCTCATTCCATATACCCACCACCCTCTGAGAGAAATAGTGACCTCTCAGGTTACCCAACTAAATCTTGCCCCGCTCACCGTAAAACATATGATTGCTTGTGTTTGATTCCTCTACCCTGGGTAAAAGACTGTGTGCATTCACCCTATTTAGTTCCCTCAAGATTTTATATACCTCAATATGATCATCCCTCATCCTCCTGTGCTCAAAGGAATAAAGTATTAGCCTGCCCAACTCTTCCCACAGATCAGCCCCTCAACTCCTGGAAACAACCTTGTAAATCTTCTCTGCATTCTTTCCAACCTAATGACAACTTTATAGAAGGTTGACCAAAACTGAACACAGTAATCCAAGTGCGGCCTAACAAATGTTTTTGTACAACTGCAACAAAATGCCCCAATCTCTAGTCAATGCCCTGACTGAAAATGACCAATGTACCAAAAGCCTTCTACACCACCACATCTACCTGAGGCGCCACTTTTAGGGAGCTATGTATGTATCTGCTCTCCTTGACCTCTCTGCTCTACAACACTCCCCAGGGCCCCACAATTCGCTGTGGAAGGTTCTGCCCTGCTTTGACTTCCCAAAATGCAACACCTTGCACTTGTCTGCATTAAACTCCATAGCTCACTTGCCCAACTGATCAAGAGTCTGTTGTAATTTTTGATAATCATCTTCACTAATTATGATACCACCTACTTTAGTGTCATCTGCAAACTTACTAATCATGCCTTGTACATTCTCATCCAAATTGTTGATATGAATGATAAACAGCAATGTGCCTAGCATTGATTGCTGAGATGCTGTCTGACCCACTGAATCTTCTATTTCTTGCGTATATGGCATACACAGCCTAAAGTTGTAGATCAAGGGTAGACATGCAGGCCAGGACTGGGTGGATGACTTTGATGCCACCAGGGAAAAGCCTCAGTGGGCAGTCATTCATGATGAGTGGGATGGTCTGGTCTGGATGTCCGCAGTCGCAAGCAGGGCTGTCTCTCATCCTCCACTTATGCAGGTGATGGGCTGTTCTTGCATGGAGGGTGCCGATTCTGTTCAAAGTTAGCCATTGCTTGCGATGGCGCTCAAAGCCCGGTGGTTTTACTGTGGGGTCTGTGATGACCGCTCTGTTGGATCTTTCCAGGCTCTGCACCACTCAGTCTTGGACCCACTGAGTTACTCCAGCACTTTGTGTCTTTTACTGTAAACCTGGGAAACACGTAAAGGGGCTGTCCCACTGCGGCGACCTAATCTGCGAGTTTAAAAGAGTTTGCCCTCGACTTAAACTCTCAGCATGGTCGACAACGTGGTCCGAGGAGGTTCTATGAGGTCACTGGAAACCTCCTTCATGCTCGGGGGATGTTCCCGCATATTCGCCGCCTCAGCTAGGTCGTGGAAAAATTTCCGCATGTTGAAAAGTTGCGAGTAAAAATTGGGCGGCCATGGTTCTTTTTAGCGTGTAGTGCAGTGGAGTGGGGCCGCTATGTAGTTACATGCAGTCGAGGGCAGACATAGGCAATCTCCTTCGCTGACTGGGCATTTTAATTGGCTCATTGGAGTTTTCAGGACCAAGGAAAACCAATCGGGAGGTTAAATGCCCGCTAAACTTTATTAAACGTTGTCTGACTTCTTAAAAGTGTCTCCACTCCTTCTCCCCCCCTTCTCTCTCCTCTCCCCTTCCCCCCCCCCACGCTCTCTAAAGGACTTACCGTACACTGTGCAGCCGCATTTTACCTTCCTCTTCGTCGCGGTGTGAATTTAGACAGCACTCCCCCGCTTTCCATGGCCCCCGCCTTTGCGATGTGTTTGTGTGTGTGTGCGGTCGGTCGATCCAGCTCGCGATTTCAACGCTGACAGTCGATCCAGCTCTAGGTTTTTCAGGCGAGTTCCCTCTAGCTTGAAGGTCGAACACACTCTTCTGAACTCGTGGATTAGGTCGCTGCAGTGGACAGCCCCTTAACTTTACTTTCTTTTTTTACCAATGGAGAAGAGATGCTTTGAGCATGGGAGGCCGATGGTTAATCTTGTAGAGGTGTATAAAATCATGGGGGGGATAGACTAGTTGAATGTACAGAGTCCTTTACCCAGGGTGGGGGAATCAAAAATCAGAGGGCATAGGGTTAAGATGAAAGGGGCAAGATTTAATAGGAATTTGTGGGGCAAATTCTTCATGCCGAGGGTGGTAGATATGTGGAACATGTTGACAGATGAGATAGTTGATGCATGTTTATAGCAACATTTAAAGAACACTTGAACAGGTACATGGATAGGAATGGTTTAGAGGGATATGAGCTCTATGCAGGCAAATGGGCATCATGGTCGGTATAGACGAGTTGGACTGAAGGGTGTGCTTTCATGCCTTATCACTCCATGACACCTGGTGGAAACACTCGCAGACTCAGGGAGAACGTGCTAACTCCACACAGATAGCATCTGAGGTCAGGATCGTGTGCTGGGAGGCAGCAGCTCGACCAGCTGCATCTTTTCAAACGACACGTGGGCAGGTACATGCATCGGAAAATATTTGGAGGTGTATAGCTATATGCTAGCAAGCTTTTTTAAATTAAAATACTCGTCATATTAGGTAGCATTTATGGAGAATGAAGAGTGGATGCGTTGGGGTGTAGGGCCTGTTCCAGTGTTGTATAACTCTATGACTCCTGCTGGAAAGGCAGGGGCAGATGGCTCTAACTACAAAATCCCAGAAAAACATGAGATTGTATTGCAGACCATCAGCACTTGTCTACCTTATCACCTTCTCACAAGCATGGAGTTTAATCCAAGCAAGTGTGAAGTGTTGCATTTTGACAGGTGAATGTAAGTAGAAAGTACAGTGTGTTACCAGAATACTGCCTAGATTAAAGGGTATTAGCTATGAGGAGAGGTTGTACAAACTTGGATTATGGGAGACAAAGATAGGGTAGACAGCCCTCTCTGGATGTAGGAATGTCAAAGATTAGAGGGCAGAACTTCAAGGTGAGAGGGACGAAGTTTGAAGGAGACATGTGGGGGAAATCTTTTTCATAGAGGATTGTGGGTGCCTGAAATACCCAACAGGATAGTTGTGAGGAATGTGTAGGAAGGAACTGCACATGTTGGTTTTCACCAAAGACAGATATAAAATGCTGGAGTAGATCAGTCGGACAGGCAGCATTTCCGGACAGAAGGAATAGGTGATGCTTCGGGTCGAGACCCTTCTTCAGACTGAGAGTCATGGGAGAGGGAGTCTAGAGAGATATAGAAGGGTCAAGCGTGAAAAAGACAGATCAAAGTGGACGATGATAAGGAAATGTAGAATTGTTCATTGTTAACTAAGGGAAAGGTGACAACGTGGTATACAATCAGTAACGTTCATACTGCTGTGTTGTAAGCTGCCCAAATGAAAATATGAGGTGCTGTTCCTCCAATTTTCATTGGGCCTCACTCTGACAGTGAAGGCAGATACCCATTCATTGCCACAGATGGCTGTGGAGGCCACGACACGGAGTATTTTTAAGGCGGGGATTGATAGATTCTTGATTATTAAGGGCATTAAAGGTTACAGGGAGAAGGCAGAAGAATGCGGTTAAGAGGCTAATATAGATCAGCCATGATTGAATGACGGAGTAGACTCAATGACCTCAGCCTAATTCTGCTCCTATGTCTTCGGGTCTTCGATATTTAAGAACTTTTAGATTGACACAGACTCATAGAGTAGGGAAACAGGCCCATGTCCCTTTAAACCTATCCTATCCATGTTTCTGCCTAGATGTTTGTTAAATGTTGCGATAGTACCTGCCTCAACTACTTCCTCTGGCAACCACCATCCTTTGTATAAAAAGGTTACCTCTCAGGTTCCTAATTTCCTCCTCACCTTAAACCTATGTTCTCTGGTTCTTGATTGCCCCACTCTAGGTAAAAGACTCATTTGCATTTGTGCATTTGTAAAAGACTCATGTGCATTTATCCAATCTATTACTCATGATTTTTTACTCCTCTATATGATCACCCTTCATCTTCCTGCGCTCTAAGGAATAAAGTCCTAGCCTGTTCAACCTCTGCCTACAACTTAGACTCTTGAATCCTGGCAACATCCTCGTAAATCTTCTCTGTACCTATTCCAGCTTGACAACAGCCTTCCTATAACATGATTACCAAAAATTGAATACCATACTCTAAATGTGGCCTCATCAATGTCCTATATAACTGTAACATGATCTCCCAACTTCTATACTCAATATCTGAATGATGATTGCCAATGTGCTGAAAGCCTTCTTGACCACCCCATCTACGTGTAATGTCACTTTCAAGGGACTTTGTAATTGCACTTAGACCCCTTTGCTCTACATCATTCCCCAGAGCTGTATCATTCATTGTGTAAGTCCTGCCCTTGCTGGACTTCCCAAATGCAACACTTCACATTTCTCTGTAAAGATCACTACAAACTCGCTAATCATGCCTTGTACGTTCTCATCCAAATCATTGATTATACAGCAATAGGTCCAATGCCAAAACCTGAGGCACACCACTAGTCACAAGCCTCCAGTCCGAAAAATAGCCTTCCACCATCACCCTCAGCTTGCTTCCATCGCTAATTTTCTATCCATTCACCTATATCTCCTTGGATCCCGTGCGATCTAACCTTCCAGAGCAGCCTACCGTGCTGAACCTTATCAAATGTGTTGCTGAAATCCATTTATATGAAGTCTAGAGTTCTGTCCTCATGAACCTTTTTGGTCACATCCTCAAAAAACGTTAATCAGATTCGTTAGACATGAGCTCACATGTACAAAACCGTGCTGACTATCTCTAATCGCCCATTTTCCATCTAAGTGCATGTGTATCTTGTCCCTCAGTATACTTTCTAGTAACTTTCCGATCACAGATGTGCTCACTGGCCTGCAGTTCCCTGGGTTTTCCCTGCAGCCCTTCAGTCTTTCGGCACCTTACCCAAATTTAATGAGTCGTAAATGTGGGGGTGAGAATGCCATGGATATGCAGGGAATGGAAAGATATGGATTATGTGGATGCAGATGAGATCAGTTTATTTTGGCATCCTGTCCAGCACAGACAATGTGGGCTGAAGGGCTAGTTCCTATGCTGTACGGTTCTGCATAGAGACGTTGTATAAGTCATCGTGTATCATTGGAGAGGGGGTTCAGTCGCAGATAGGAAGGCAGAGAGACAGTAAAGTTGTCAATTTATCCCCTGGCCCGACTGTTGCTAATAGAAAACATCTCCTGCTATCGCGCCAAGATGACCAGAAATATGGAAAGCAATAGAGTCGATCTGTGCAATTGTCTGCTCCACTGCAAAATCTCAAGGTATGCCTACTTTGACTAAGTTCTCTCCGTCAAGAGTTCTGCAACACCCTCTCTCGCTGCTCCCCCTCTGTGGTTTCTCCTGATCTTCAGCTCCTCATTGTCACCTTCTCCTCACCACCAATGAACCTTATTATTTCCTTTTGATTGATTTGGACGAGGGGGATTGAAGACTTTGTAGCCAAGTTTGCGGATTATATGAAAATGCGTGGAAGGGCAGGTAGTGTAGAGAAGCAGGGACTCTGCAGAGGGACTTGGACAGGTTGGGAGAGTCGGCAGTGAAGTGGTTGATAGAATATAGTGTAGCAAAGTGTGGAGTCATGCATTTGGTAGTTGGAATAAAGACGTGGACTATTTTCTAAATGGGGAGATAATCCAGAAATCGGAGGTGCAAAGGGACTAGGGGTGTTGGTGCAGGATTCCTAAAAAGTTAATCTGTAAGTCGAATCGGCAATAAAGAAAGCAAACTCAATGCTAGCATTTATTTCAAGAGGGCTTGAATACAGAAACGGGGATGTAATGCTGCGACTCTGCAAGGCATTGGTAAGGCTGCATTTGGAATTTTGTGAACAATTTTGGGCACCATACCTGAGGAAGGATGGGCTGGCTCAGGAGAGGGTCCAGAGGAGGTCTACACGAATGATCCCAGGAATGAGTAGGTTAACCTATGATGAGCGTTTGTCAGCCCTGGGCCTGTACACACTGGAGTTTAGAAGAATAAGGAGGGACCTCATTGAAACATATAGAATATGGAGGCTGCACGGCAGTCGAGGTCATGACCCGTACTGTTGCCACGCAACGCCTTCTGGAGTACAAGCCGTGAACGTCAGGTAAGCTCTTACTATGGCTGCCAGTGCAGTGGGGCCTGTCTTCTGTCCAGCATCCGGACTCCACGCTGACTGGTTCCACACTCGCGGACCCCGGGCCGTATGTCCCCCTGTCTGGGGGTCAGGTGAATCACCTGGTGTGTGGGTCGTGGGTTGGGGGAAGGTGAATCACCCGGTGTGGGTGTCGGGGGTTTGAATCACCCCGTGTGGTGGTGGGGTCGGGGGGGGTGAATCACCCCGTGTGTCGTGTGTGGGTCGGGGTCCGGGGGGGTTGAATCACCCCGGTGTGGGGGTCGGGGTCCGGTGCTGGTGCAGCGTGGTCAGTGACTCTGGGTGGGCGGAGGGACCAGACTGTCCCCAACTTTGCTGCAGCTGACGGCGACGTTGACGGGTCTACGGCCCCGTGTGTCCGCTGCCCGGAGCTGCAGTCCCGCTCCACCCGGCTCCGTGTGTGGGCGCTGCTGACCCACAGCCCGTGACAATGCAGCCACACGGGGGAGATGGAGCGGAGGGCGGCCGTGGCCGGACAGCGCTGAACCCGGGGGCAGAGTGGGGGCTGTTCGGAGTGATCTGCTCTTTCGGCCGCTTACACCTTGGTGCTGTCCAGTACTCTAAAGGGCTTGAGCTACTCCGTGCGTCACACCCTTTGACTTTACGTGTAACCCCCCTATAGCAAAATGCTTGGCTAGAATGGATGTGGAGAGGATGTTTCCACTCGTGGGAGAGTCTAGGACTAGAGGTCATGGCTGGACGTTGTTTTCGGAAGGAGATGAGGAGAAATTTATTTAGTCAGAGGCTGGTGAATCTGTGGAATTCTTTGCCACAGAAGGCTGTGGAGGCCGAGTCAGTGGATATTTTTAAGGCAGAGAGAGATAGATTTTTGATTAGTACAGCTACAGGTGTCAGCGGTTATGGGGATAAGGCAGGAAAATGGGGTTAGGACGGAGAGATAGAATAACTATGATTGAATGGCGGAGTAGACTTGATGGGCCGAATGGCCTAATTCTACTCTCTCGTGACCTTAAGAACAGCATCTGATCTGTTGCAGACAAAAGTGCTGGAGAAACTGCTGGAGAAGTTCCGCATCTGCTCCCAGGATGAGATGTTCCCTCCGTCTACGCCGCATCTGCTCCCAGGATGAGGTGTTCCACACCAGGTCATCACAAATGGCCTCATTCTTCAGAGAACGGGGATTCCCCTCCCCCACTATTGATGAGGCTCGCACCAGGGTCTCCTCCATACCACATCACCGTCTATATCTCTCGTTTCCCTGATCCCTGACCAGTCTGAAGAAGGGTCTCGACCCGAAACGTCGCCTATCTCCTTCGCTCCTTAGATGCTGCTGCACCCGCTGAGTTTCTCCAGCCTTTTGTGTAACCCTGCTGGAGAAACTCAGCGGGTGCAGCGGCATCTATGGAGCGAACGTTCCTGGCCGAAGCCCCTTCTTCAGGACGTTTTCACACCTTACCCTCCCACATTTCCGTGCCTCCCTCTCCGCTGGCTCTCAGTTACTGCAGCATCTTGTGTCCGTCTGCCGCGGTCGCTTCTTCGGACGCCGCATCGTCCCGGGCGGTCGCCATGGTGACGCTCCCCGGCCGCCGGAAGCCCGCCTCGCCCCGCCCCGCCCCCTGACCCGGATGTTGTTGCGCCGCCCGTGACGTCGGCGGGCGCTGGCGAAGACCAGGTGAGAGGCGAGTGAGGCCCGTGGTTGTTGAATGTGTCGCTGGGTGGTGGGAGGTGGGAGTCTCAGCGTCTCAGTCCAGGCTGCGGGCAGTCACCGTGCGTGGGGGCTGCCAACGGACCCTTGCCTTGCCTTGCCGTCCCGTCCCTGCCCTGACCAGCCCTGACTACTCTCACTATCACTTACAGTGACAACCTCACTGTCCGGCCCCCATCCTCCTCCTTTCAGCCCAGTCCCAGTCTCTCCGTCCACCCATCTCCCAAATCAGTCCGAGGGTATGCGTAGGAAGGAACTGCTGTTGCTGATACACACCGAAGATAAGACCCCAAAAGCTGGAGGAACTCAGCGGGACAGGCAGCATCTCTGGAGAGGTACACAAAAAGCTGGAGAAACTCAGCGGGTGCAGCAGCATCTAAGAGGCGAAGGAGATAGGCGACGTTTCTGGAGAGGTGACGTTTCGGGTCTGAAGAAGGGTCTCGACTCGAAACGCCCCCCTATTCCTTTTTCTCCAGAGATGCTGCCTGACCCGTTGAGTTACTCCAGCGCTTTGTGAAACCAACATCTGCTGCACTTTGTTTCTACCCATCTCCTCCTCTCACCGGACTAACCCAAGGCAGAGGGCCAGCACTCTGCTCCCACCTCCATGCTTGTCTGTTTCAACTGGATAGTTCTCATTGTCGTGTACGTTACAGTTGACAAATAACTACACGGTTGGAAATTTAAACCAATTCAGTAATGGTTTGATCACTTCAGTGACCAGTATTGACATGTTAACTTTGTGTTTTTAATTTCATCTTTTGACAAATTGATAATTTGATCTTTGGTCTTTACTTTCCAATTACTTGATAAAGGCAGAATGCCCCTGCCAATGGTGACACGAATGAAATTCATTGATCCTGTTCATTGTCCCCATAAATAATTGTTTTAAAATGGTTTATTATGTGACAATATTAAGACATTTTGTTGTCATCCAATTAATGCTGTCATGGCATAGAATTTGGGCTGCTTTATGAGGAGCTGGTGTGCCCACTAAGTGATACAGTGTGGAACTTCGGCCCAACTTGCCCACACCGACCAACATGTCCCAGCTCCACGAGTCCCAACTGCCTGCGTTTGGTCCATATCCCTCCAAACTTGTCCTATCCATGTACCTGTCTAACTGTTTCTTAAACATTTGGATAGATCCAGCCTACACTACCTCCTCTGGCAGCTTGTTCCATACACCCACCATCCTTTGTGTGAGAAACTTACCCCTCAGGTTCCTATTAAATATTTTTTCCTTCACCTTGAACATATGTCCCTTGGTCCTCGATTCCCCCACTCTGGGCAAGAGATTCTGTGCATCTACCTGTTTTATTCCTCTCATGATTTTATACACCTCTATAAGATTGTTAATCCTGGCCAAATTGGAGAGGCTAGGACTTTAAAATGGGGTAAAAGCTTCAGGGCTGCTGGGAGATTTGGTCAATTTGGAATTGCTCTCTGAATTGGGACAAGCTGTGGAGTGGTGCCAGTGTGTCTAGAGCCTAAATACCAGTTGCAAGAAAAGAATAAGAACATCTGCAGACCCTGTCAATTAGGTGCAACATGCATAGAATGTATTGGATGGCTGCAAACCAGACATACACCTTGTAAATAATTGTAAATAATGTTGCAGCGTTCTACTTTGTCGAGTGTTGATTGGATGAGGTTTTGAGCCTTGTCTGGGTTTCTTGCAGATCAGGGTAAATGTTTCTAAGTTGGCTTCCTTGAGAAGTTCTGTTTGAATACAATGTATTAAGCTGCTGTACTATTGGGTTAGGGAAATGTCTGTTATGTATGGAGTTAATCAATATCTGTAATTGGATTGTTCAGAGACCACCCCCATGTGGGTCGGCCCCTTGAGGTCCCGGGACCTATAAAAGTCCGCTGCCACGAGGTCCAGCGTCGATCTTCTGGGAGAGCGCTTGGGACTGCGTGACCTTCTGGAATGTTTCTGTTTGAGTGAAGCCTAGAGGGCTTGATCAGGCAGATACGGGGATCAAACCCATGGTGGGATAGGTACAGTAGTTGGAACTGTAATTGTGTTTTACTAAAATAAAGATTAGTTGTTCAATTGCTTGATTCAGTGTTTTTGACTGAAACTAGACTGGGGGGGGGGAAGCTTAGAACGGGCAATTTACAAGATCACCCCTCATCCTCTTGCGCTCCAATGAAAAGAGGCCCTGCCTACTCAACCTCTCCCTATTGCTCGGACCCTCTAGTCCTGGCAACATCCTCGTAGATCTTTTCTGAACCCTATCAAGCTTGGCAATATCTTTCCTATAACATGGTGCCCAGTACTGAACACAATACTATTAATGCGGACTCACCAACGTCTTATACAACTGCAATATGACCTCCTAACTTCTATTCTCAATACTCTGACTGATGAAGGCCAATGTGTCAAAACCCTTTTTGACCACCTTATCTACCTGCGACTTGACCTTCAAGGAACCATGCACCTGCACTCCTAGATCCCTCTGCTCTACAGCTGTGGCCTACCATTCAATGTGTCCTGCCCTTGTTAGACATTCCAAAATGTAACACCGCACATTTTTCTGTATTAAATTTAATCAACCATTCCTCAGACCACCTAGCCAAGCGATCAAGATCCTGCTACAATCTTTCACAAGCATCATCACTCTCCGCAAAATCACCCATTTTTGTATCATCAGCATACGTTAAACTTGCCCTGTATGTGTCATCCAAATCATTTATGTAGATGACAAACAATAATGGGCCCAGCACCGAACCCTGAGGCACACCACTAGTCACAATGCTCCCGTCCGAGAAGCAACCTTCCACCATTACCCTCTGCTTTCTTCCATGAAGCCAATTTGCGATCCATTCCACTATCTCTCCTTGGATCCCATGCGATCTAACCATCCAGAGCAGCCTACCACACGGAACCTTGTCAAATGCCTTACTGAAATCCATGTACACAACATCTACAGCTCTGACCTCATCGACCTTTTTGGTCATGTCAAAAGACTCAATCAGATTTGTGAGACACGACCTCCAACGTACAAAACCATGCTGACTATCCCTAATCAGCCCTTGCCCATCCAAATGCCTGTATAACCTATCCCTCAGAATACTCTCCAGTAGCTTTCCAACTACAAATGTTAAGCTCACTGGCCTATAGTTCGCAGTATTTTCCCTGCAGCCTTTCGTGAATAGACGCACAACATTTGGTACCCTCCAGTCTTCTGGCACCTCTCCTGTATTTAAGGACAATTCGTAAATTTCAACCAGGGCTCCCGCAATTTCCTCTCTAGTTTCCCACAATGTCCTCGGATATATCTGAACAGGCCCGGAAATATCTGATAAGGCCATGTATCTTTTTAATTCTCTTACATTACTTGCGACATGGAATCTCTTTGTTGGTTTAATTTTTTTTTAAACGAACGATTGTGAAATTGTAAAATATTATAAGCTTAATGAAATAATTATTTCTTACTATTGCAATTATTTCTTACTATAATCAATTATATTGATTTGTTTCATTGTTTACCTTGGTATGCCAGTCTGCGTTTCCTGGATAAAACAAGGACGGTAGAGTGGCACAACAGGTAGAGCTGCCGCCTTGCAGTAGAGAACCGGCTTCCTCCCACATTGCAAAACAGTGAGGATTTGTGGGATAATTGGCGCCTACAAAATGCTCCGAGTGCGTGGGGACAGAATGCAAAATTGAAATTACATTGAACTAGTGTGAAACAGATGATCGATGGTTGCCGTTGATTTGGTAGGCCGAAGGGCCTGCTTCCATGCTGTATCTTTCAATCCATTCAATCAAAACAAAAAGTGCTGGACTAACTCAATGGGTCAGGCTGCATCCGTGACTTTTCAGGTTGGGACCCTTCTTCAGATTCATTTTCTCCACAGATGCTACCTGACCCATTGACTTACTCAGCAGTTTGTGTATTGCTCAAGATTCTGGCATCAGCAGTTCCTTGTATTTTTTGAGTTTCTTGATCACCTTGTTATCCTAATCACTCGTACCTGGAGAATTTGTATATTTGTGGGACAGAAACAATGAGAACATTATTTGTTCCATGTCTTGTAATGTGTTCAATTTCTTTGTTGGCCGCTCTTGCAAATTGAGTATGATTTGCCTCTATTCTATTTTGGGTTATGAGATAGCTGAAGAGACCAATGCAGACTGTGCCATACTCTCTCACTTTAGATATTGGTGCTAAGCTATTTGTGAGGAGAATTGCAAGGTCACTTCAGCCGGTATTTGATACCACAATAGCTAATGTGATTTTACTCTTTTGCTGTTGAACTTTTGCACTGCAGGTAGTTCTGCGACAATGTGATAGCTGAATTCCAAAGAAACCTCATGCTGCAGAAATCATGTTAGAAAAAATCATTGTGTCAGTAGGGTTAGGGGTAAAAAGAATTTCAGATATGCAGTTGTTTTTTCCCAGCAGGATTTTCAAATATAAAGATCTTTTTGATTGCTTTGTTTATTTTTGTTACTGCAAGCTAAAATACTATAAGCTGCATGTTACATTGTTTAATCGAGTATCATTCACAGTGTCAATAGAAGTTGCTTGTCAATTTCAATGAACTTCTGCAGTGAAACTGATTGTCTGTTCTCAAGAGTCAATGATGTCTAATTAGAGGACTTTGCTCAGAAAACTACCCTTCTTTTGCTAGCCAGCTTTTCTCTGCTTGTCAATTTCCAAAGTAACTTTGAATTAGTTCTCTCCTTCCCGATCAAAATCACATTGTAACCAATTCATCCCACATAGTTCCACATAAAGATAAGGCAGGTACGGGATACTGAGTTGGATGATCAGCCATGATCATATTGAATGGCGGTGCAGGCTCAAAGGGCCGAATGGCCTACTCCTGCACCTATTTTCTATGTTTCTATGTTAGTACAAATAGTGCTTCCTAATTCCCAATCAAGTTGTATCCAATTTGCAGTATACAGAGCTACCTGGAATGATATGGCTGAGTGACTTGCTTGGTCATTTTCATGAACTGTGTAAGAGTCTGTCAAATTTAGGATGTTGTATGCTTTGTTGTAAATGGTAAGGTGTGGTGTTTTATTTGTCACATGTACTGAGGTAGAGTGGAATTCATTCTTGTGTGGTCTTGGGCCTGGAAGACAATGCTGACATTGCTTCAATATGGCCCAAAATGCTGAAGTAACTCAGCGGGTCAGGCAGCATCTCTGGAAGACAGATGACGTTTTATGTCAGGATCCTTCTTCAGACTCGTGTTTCTTCTCAAACCAAGCCATTGTTTTTTCTATTTCTATATTTAAAGTATATTGCAAATACATTATTCCTGATAACGTCTCTACTGCTTTGTAGCATCTACTATGCGTTCTACATGATTCTGAAGCAAACTAGAGGGAGTAGAAGACATCTTTTTGCAAAACTGAATTTGGAATGGTGTTAAAGTATCAGTTCTTGAACACTTTCTTTGGTCACCAAAAGTGCTACAGCGAGTGTTGAAATTTGTCTTTAATCAGTGTTTTCCTTGAGAGATGGCCCCTGAGATATAAAATAGTTGACCAGAGTTTCACTATGTGTCTTGATTGTCAGGGAGCAATATTGACCACTGGGAAATGGGTTGGTAGAAAATGCTTTCAGGATGTTTAATGTCTGAAAGCCTTGTGCCCACTGAGGTGATGCATTGGAACTTGAGCTCCACGTTGGATATGCACAATCTCTGTATTATCAGTTTTGTTCCATACTTTCCTGATCTTATACTGTCCCCCATCACCAAGCCCCTCCCAATACTTTATAAAATAGTCATAGTGTATGGAAACAGGCCCTTCAGCCCAAATTGTCCATGCCGGCCAAGATGCCCCATCTACACTAGTCCCACCTGCCCACGTTTTGTCATATTCGTCTAAACTCCTATCCATGTATCTGTTCAAATGTATTTTAAATCTTTCTAGTATCCTCCTTAACAACTTCCTCTGGCAATTCATTCCATATACCCACCACCCAAATGAGGACGTCTGTAGACAACTTGTATTTTACCAAAGTTATGGGTCTATTTCTGTTTCCATTTGTTGATCAATCAATTAAAGGCCTTCTTCCAACAGGGATTTTTCATAATTGCTTTTAGTTCTATCCAAGGACCATAGAGTCCTACAGCATGGAAACAGGCCCTTTGGCCTAACTTACCCACACCGACCAGCGTGTCCCATCTACACTAGTCCTTCCTACCTTCATTTGGCCCATATCCTTCTGGACTTATCCTATCCATGTACCTGTCTAAATGTTTTTAAACGTTGTGATAGTACATGCTTCAACCACCTCAACTTAATCAGATTTGTGAGACACGACCTCCCACGTACAAAACCATACTGATTATCGCAAATCAGACCTTGTCCTATACATGCTTCCTGTAATGTTCAACTCTCAATGTGTAGAGATTGTGGCCAAGCCTCGGTAAAGGTATATGTCATACATCATAATGCTGGATCGACCTAATCAGTTGTTGGCTTAGGATGATAGCTGTTACAGTTTTTTAAGTGAGAATAATTGTATCTAGAATACCTGGATTTAGGGGCGACACAGTTGCGCAGCGATGGAGTTGTTGCCTCACATCGCCAGAGGCCAGGGTTCGATTCTGACTACGGGTGCTTGTCTGTACAGAGTTTGTATATTCTCCCTGTACCTGCGTGGATATTCTCCGAGTCCGCTGGTTTTCTCTCACACTCCAAAGACGTACTGGTTTGTAGGTTAATTGGCTTAGTAAAACTGTCCCTAGTGTGTGTTAGATAGTGCTAGTTAATGGGGATCACTGGTTGGCTATGACTCAGTGGGCTGAAGGGCCTTTTTCTGCTCTGTATCTCTAAACTAAACTGTATTAAAATTAAGTGTTGTGAATGTATGATCCAAAAAGAGTGACTTGGATCTGTCTTTCACAATTTCCTAAGGAGCTTTTGAGACACTATGCTATCTATAATTTTTGCCACTGTTGTCATTCAGAAAAGCATTAGTGTATAGGTTTTGCCTGCAATGTGTGGATGCAAATGAATATTTTAGTGCCTAGCTCTTCGGCCTTTAAGCATGGACTGAATTTTATCAATGCATTTTTATTTCTTGCACACACCATTTTTTTTCTCAGTATCTGCCCTCGACAGTGAAGTGAGCAGTGGACATAGCGATCTTGACGGAATTGGTTCCGTCTTAGAATTGGCTGACAAAGTTTACATTTATGTTTCTTTCCCCCTGGGAGGTAGGCAAATTGGGTGGTTGGAAAGGTATTCAATTTGATGTTATAAATGCAGTTACCAGAAATACCTTGCCATACTTTGAAAATTGTCCTGTGAAAATAAGAATGAGCATTATTTTCAAATTCAGGTTAAGAAAATGCCTGCTGTTTCTTTTCATGTTTTACGATGTGCTTTGAGAGTTCTTTGTTGACCTTTGTGTTTCCAGGTTTGTGACCTATACGTATAATTTTAAAAACATTCTTAATAATAATCAGGAACATCTGGTGTATTTAGCAGCATGATTAGCACAGATGTTAGCTTTTAGCCCGAAGTGGAACTACACTGAACTTGTCATGTTGGTCCAGCAATATATTCAATAAATTTATATTTGGAATGATCTAATTATTTATGCTGTTCTTTAAATAGGGAAAAAAATGTTGGGTGTACCTATGCACTACTTATAGTTACTTGAACTTCTCAGAGGTGAAGGAAATGTAAACTTGTCATTTTCAATATTGCGTCTTCATATTAAATACCTCACAGGTGTTACTAGTACTCATTGTGTGGTCTGAAATAACATAATGAAGTAAAAGTTATTCTTTTGGTCGCAAGCTTAATGCCAAGTCCATTTTTTTCTGCCTTCTTCACAATTGTTTCAATTCAAAATAAAAAATTGAACACTTTCATTTTTTTGTTCTGCCTTTGCATTGTTGACTCAGAAATGCAACTTTAGAGTTAGACTCCACGCTGATCAAAACTTTTTTTTCAGAACTGAATGTTTCCTTAGTCTTGATATAACATAATCATTTCATTTAATGGGAGTCTGTAAACTGCTCATCTGGAATGTGGTCAATTTATTTTGTAAAAATATTTACGTGTTTCTCCAAACTTCTTTATAGTGTTGTATAATTCATAAGCAGTAAAGCTCTCCCAAACATTGTGACAAGTTATTAACTTGAGTTTTTGAACAGCTGAAAACGTTTAACATGAATTTTAAGTGCATTGGGAAGTGAGGGAACGCCTGTGTTTAGATAGAAACGCATTTTTTAAAATACATTCTGTTTATTATAACATCCTATGTTTGATAGGTTCTGCTAAAATTAAATTACAAATTTTTGAACAGGTCTTGAAGATATAAAAATATGAATCTTGATAATCATA
The DNA here is from genome assembly GCA_035221665.1 of Okamejei kenojei. Lineage (NCBI taxonomy): Eukaryota > Metazoa > Chordata > Chondrichthyes > Rajiformes > Rajidae > Okamejei > Okamejei kenojei. The sequence continues at coordinate 130,324,534 of CM069132.1, forward strand.
CTATTAAGCTGTTTAGTTACAGTTGTAACAAGTGTCATATGTTGACACGTTGAGCATGATAAATACACATCCAACTCTGCAACATGTTTCCAAATGTCCAGCCCTGAATAGAGATGGAGAATTACAAATCCTCCGCAGGTTACGAATGCCCGACTCACATATAATCCATACACACGATTGAGCATTTGGGAGCGTGGCAAGACGGGCTTGCGGTGCTTCCATCATCTTCTGCAGTGTGGCCTCTTTCATAACACTGGTGCAAGGATGGGATCATAGTGCACATTCTGTCTTCATATTGCATGAATGAAAACAAATGACCTTCAGTCTACATATAGTCAATCCATACTGAGAATGAACAATATATTGCTGTAACAACATCTTTTCATCTTGCTGAAAAATTAAACCACACCTCCAAGTTGCTCTCCTGGTCCAACATCCTGATTTATTCAGCCTGAAGAAGGGTCTCGACCCGAAACGTCAACCATTCCTTATCTCCAGAGATGCTGCTTGTCCCGCTGAGTTACTCTAGAATTTTGTGTCTACCTTTGATTTAAATCAGCATCGGCAATCCTTTCCTACTGATTTATACTATATCTTTATATTCTTAATTAAATATTTTGAAATATTTGTTTACCAACCATGCCACAAACTACATTTCCCTTCAGCTGATTACTTTCTTGGATGAATGTGAATCAGACGTTTTGCATGTACAAAGTAATATTTGATGTTGTGACAAGCTTCGGAGCAGAAAGGAAAGGCACAATATGCTGAAGTGACTCAGTGAGTCTGGCAGCATCGCTGGAGAACATGGATAGGTGATGTTTTGAGTCGGGACCCTTCAGACTGATTGTAGAGGACCCTTGCCACCTCTGTCCTTCTGCACCAGAATCAGCAGTTCCTTGTTTCGGAGCACATAAAAAAATGGAATGAGCCATACCCTGTTTGAATAAAGGCAAAATAAAGATTAAAGTGGAGATTTATTTAGAGGAATCATGAAAGAATGCTTCCATAGACTTGGCTTAAATTGGTAACTCGACAAACATTTTCAAATCTCATGAATTGTTTTGTGGGATTTTTGCTAAATGCTACTTATCTGTCTAATTTTTTTTTTTGAGATATTGAGAATATGAAATGCTATATCATAGCACCTTCTACCTCATTAGGCAATATGCCGTTAATGTAGCAACGGTGTTTCCAGAAATGAGTGAGAGTCCTGAGAGTAATGTTTGTTCCTTCATATTAGGAAACTGATCCCTGCATTCAGTTAATTTGGATTAGGGAAACATCAGCTCAAAGCGGAAGGCTTACAAATGTGATTATTGTTCAACTGCCAAACAATGACCACATAGATGTGTTTTTCTTATTTTGTTTGCTCCCTGTCTTGTTGCTGGGACTGGAGCGTGGACCTGTTCCTGATGTTTTTGCTTTTTAAATTGAAATTGTATGTTTGTTATTCTCAGCTTCTATTTTTTCCCTCCTTGTGGGGAAGTACATTGTGTATCCTTGGTACTTACTTGGAAATGCATGTTTGAAATTAGATGCTTACTGTGTAGGAAATTAATTCCATAAACCTAGTTTAGCATTCTAGCCAAAGGGTTGATTTAAATAAAAATAAACTTGCCTTTACCGGTTAGGCATTTCATATGTAACTTTATGTGTGATGTTAGAAAGTATTTTTTCTGGAACAGATTAATGAAATGTGAATGAACTCGCTGAAGTTCTTCAAAAAGAGGAAACAAAGTGCTGGAATAACCTGGTGGTCAGGCAGCATCCCTGAAGAATATGGATAGGTCATGTTTCAGGTCGAGACCTTTCTTCACTCAAACTGAAACATGACCTATTCATATTCTTCAGGGATGTTGCCTGATCTACTATGTGTCCTTTTCTGTATTAACCAGCATCTGCAGTTCTTTGTTTCTATTTCTTCAAATAGAGAACATGCGAAAACTTGAATAGGGAGAGCATTCGAAATGTAAATTAGTGCTTGCAGAGTAGAAATGCAACAGAATTAATGGATACATTGCCACAGTGTGATAAAGAGGAAAATTGCAATAGTTTCCCAATTGATAGCAGGCTTTGCACATTTTGCGTAGTGGTCCTGAGATGAGATGGTCCTGAGGGTGTGGAAGTCTTTGCTTTCCCTTTTTCTATGTAGAAACCTACCAGGTATATTAATGGTCATTGTCAAAATATTTCACATTTGAGAATTAAATCTCTCACTGCAAATGCAATTTCCTCCAAGAACTCATTTTTTATGCATAATATATATAGACTTCTGCAGTGATCTTAAAGAGTATTAATTGTGAATGTTGCCAATTCAAACCCATTGTCAAAACAAGCTATCACAGGTTTACTGGAATAGTCTATTGACTTAATTTCAGGGAAGCTCTGGGGACTCGTCTGTGAAATTATGTAACATGGCATCAGTGGATTTTGATGCCTGCTTCAAGGTTAATAACCAAAGCTAAGTGCTGTTGAGGTGCTATCTAATGGAGATTGGGAGAAGAAAACCCAGAAGATAGCTCCCATGATCATGATGCTGCTGCAGCATTAGACAGCGGAACTTATATTTTTAAGGCGGAGATTGGCAGATTCTTTATTATTAAGGGTGTCAGGGGTTATGGAGCAAAGGCAGGAGAATGGGGTTGAAAGGGAAAGATCGATCAGCCATGATTGAATGGCGGAGTAGGCTTGATGGACCGCATGACTTAATTCTGCTCTTATTTTATTGTTGTTGTGCTTTAAAGATAGCTTATCAGGGTTCTCGCTTAACTTTTTTCCCCTGTTGCCAGCCGGGCAACTTAGGCAGCTTTTTAGGTTGCCACATGGCAGTTTAGGTGGTCAACCTAAGACGGCTTGCATGACGCGTGCGATAATGTGCTCGAACGAAGTGCGTAGTTATCAGTCGTAATTATGCTCAATGAAGCATTCACATATTATTTCTGCTTCAAATAAAGTCACAAACTAAACATATTCACCAATCAAGACATGATATATACCACAATGACATGCAGCAAAGTTACAATACAGTATCTCAACTCTTTTTACACACTGCAATTAATGCTATTTCTATTATTTCTTTCCACTTCCCAACAAAAATGTGGTTGGAATTTTCAGCGTATGAGATCGTTATTCAGCATGGGTCGTTATTGCTATTGGTACAGAAACACTCTCACTTCCCACATAATTTATCCACAACAAAATATACGGGTTGCAAGGAAATTTCTAAAGGCATTTTAAGATAGCTGTTAAAACCGACTATACCCAACCGACAGGTTAAGCATTACACTAACTGACAAGAGATGGCCAAAGGACATAACTGCCGCAAATGTTCTCTTGGTAATATGTTTAAAGGTGTCAAAACACCACATTACCGGACATTCAGATTAAATGTATGTGTTGTGAACAGCAATGAAGATACCCAGTTTGTATGCACCAGATTTAAAAAAAATTATTGATAAACGCTGTTTCCATCATTCCCACTTCAGAATTAACGTTAAAATTTCAACTGAATTATCTCCTGACCAAATTTGTGTTGTATATGACCGACTTTAGAAGTAAAACCTGGATAAATCCAGCGTATAGTTGTGAATGTTGCTCATTAAATAACAGTACTGATACTCCATATTGTAATAGGTAAAATTGTGCGGGGAGAGCGCGGGGGATGTCAGTGGGGTTGAATGGGGTGGATCAGTACGGGATTGACGGGGGGCATCAGTACAGGATGAATGCGAAGATCAGTACAGGATGAATGAGGGGATCAGTACAGGATGAATGGGGGGGAGGCAGTGCAGGATGGATGGGAAAGGGGGTGAGTACAGGATGAATTGGGGGACCAATGTAGGATGGATGGGGGGGTGTGTGGCGGGAGAATCAAAGCGAGGTGGATAGGAAGACCAGTGCAGGGTGAATAGATGGGGGGGGGGGGGGGGGTAGATGTTGAGGGGAGCACAGGGGATGTCAGTGAGGACTGAATAGAGGCGGGAATGGGGATCAGTGGAGAGGAGGGGTCCCAGGATAAGGGGCGTACAAGAGAGAAAGAGAATGGGGGGGGCGGGGAGGTGGGGAGGAAGGAAGGTCAGCGCTCATCGGAAAGGGACAGTATCACCACCCCCGCTGCCTTGGCCGTCCCTGTCCACCGCCAAGTGCCGCCGCCAAAGGAGGAGGCAGTTGGGATCTCCTCGCCACCGCCTCCCCATCTCCGCCAGCCAGCAGAAGGTGCGGGGCCGGCTGCTTCAGATGGCGGAAGGGGGCTTCCCCCTCCTTCCCTCCTCCCGGCCTTGGCGTGTGGGAGGGTTTGTTTTGAAAGCGGTATCGCCGTTAGCGGATTGGCAAGCAGTGGCCGCTATCAGGGCGGGCGGGGTGCGGGAGGAGGAGCCGCTGTCCCTGCCATGGCCGCTGCTGTGCGGGCCCGTCATTTGCTCCGACCCGCCGTCACCCCACACCCCGTATCTTTGCTCCGCACTACGTCGTCGCCGCCGACACGAAACGTCACGTTCCTTTTCTCCAGAGATGCTGCCTGACCCGCTGAGTTACTCCAGTTTTACGTGTCTATCTTCAGTATCTGCAGTGCCAAGCCGGGTAAAATGACTCAGCATTTAGGTTGCCCGGCGACACATTGCTTGGTCGTTGGCACCCGGGCAACCGCTAATTTCGAGCCTTGCTTATTATTTTAACCAAATTCACAGATGTTTCAGTCAATCAATAAATGTTTGTCATGATTGAATTGGGGGCAACATCTCTGAAATGCCCTTTGAGGCACCACTTAGTGGGCTGTCATGTAATTGCATTTTGAAGGCAATTTGGAATGGCAGATATTGATAACAAAATATCTCAAAATTGTGCAACAGGACATAGTAATCGGACCACACAGTAATTTATATATAATTTGTTAATGCACATTCAAGAATGGACATCCAGAACTTTTGGTTAGTGATTTAAGAATTTTTTTTGTTCTCTCTCTTCCCGTTCAATTAAATAATTTCCTCTTTATTTTCGAACTTGACCCAGTCACCTGACTATTTTGTTTGCTATGTTCAGTCTTTAAATTTCATTGCTCAGTGATGCCTTGCGTTGCAATGCCATTTTTAATATTTGAAATAATATGGTGTAAAAGTAATTTAATCTGAAGAAAGCAGTGAACAAAAAATAAATTCATGGTTCCCACTGATAGCTTCCCTGTTTTAGCAGCCACTGGACCAAAAATGTGCAGACAACAAAAAGAAACTTGATTTACTCATTTAGCCCTTTCTGCCCATTATGTGATTCAGTTGGATCATAGATAATATGTGCATTAACTCAATATTTAAAATGGCACAATTCAGAGACCATTTATTAATTGAATGATACAGCATGGAAACAAGCTCATCGAGTCCACACCAACGCCGATCATCCATTCACACTAGTTCTATGTTATTCCACTTTCACTCCACTTCCTACATAGTAGGGGGGGGAGCGGGCAATTATAGAGGCCAATATATTTATAAACCAGCACGTCTATACGTTGTGGGAGGAGAGTGGAGCACCTGGAGGATGCCCACGTGGTCAAAGGGAGAATGTACAAACTCCACATCGACAGCACCCGTAGTCAGGATCTAGCCTGGGTCTCTAACTGAATCAGCAGCCCTACCAATTAGAATCAATGCCCTTCAAACTTATCTTACAACCCAATGGTATGAACATTGAATTCTCCAATTTAGGTAACCTTTAACTAACCCCCCCCATATCGTCCCCCTCCTTTCTTCCCACCCTCCACCCCTTTCTCCCCCTCTCCTCCCCCCTGTGCCCCATCTGGACTCCCATCTATTTCCCACCCTCTCCGCTCCCGCTATCCTCCTTATTTCTGGCTTCACAATTCATAACTCATAACTGACTGTGTCCATCTATTACCTGTCATGCTTTGTCCCACCTCTGCCCTCTTCCAGCTTTCTTCTTCCTGCACACACCCCCAAGAATATAGAAGGGTCTTCACCTGAAAAACATCACCTGTCCATGTGCTCCAGAGATGCTACCTGACCCGCTGACTTACTGCAGCATTTTGTTTCCTTCAGTACAGTTTTTGATGTTTGGTCACAGTTATACATGTCAAACAACAGTAACATGATAAGTAGACATTTAAATTGTTTTGCTTGGTTTAGCTGATGAGATGGTGGAGAGGTCCTTTTAAAAAGGGCAGTGTTTTACGTTCTCCTGAACAGACCCTCACGAATACGTGACAGTATCTCATGCCCACTTCAGTAGAATATTACAATATTTCGCTCAAGTGGGTTTGGAATTTACAGTTTTGGCTTGGACGAGAGAGCTACCCATTGAGTTATGGCACAATTGAAGAATAAATCAGTAAAACTATAAGCTTCAAATGTCAGCTCTGTAGAATCCTATCAAATCGTTATTTGCTGTTTCTTGTTTCTTAAAGATATCTTCTTCTTCTTGCGTATGGCGTGCACAGCCTAAAGTTGCAGGACAACTTGTTCTATTTGATCTTATTTGATGGCGCACACCAGGTTGATTGCATTCGTCGAAACTGGGCGGACCACGTGAAGGTTGCAATCTCCCACCCGCTTAAAGATATGAGAATCGGACTCTGCTCTGGTATACTGGAATCTAAAAAAATAGCGTAACATTTCATCTCTGAGATATGGGAATAGGGGTGGGTTGTGGTAGTGTTGTGATCATTGATCATTTTACACTAATGGAAGTTCCTTGTATATCAGCCAGACACTGTCGCAGCAGAGGTTATTAAGTTTATGCACCGAATTCTTAACTCAAAGACGCTGCACTATTGCCAGTCTCTAGTTACAGATATAAATGAAGTGAAAAAATGTTGGTTAATGTTTTGTGTTTCTCCTATTAAACTTGTGGATTTTTATGAAAGCAGTGACTTAAGTCTTTGAGTAGATTTGTAGTCATAAGCACTGTAAAGCATTGTCACGGATTTCCTTCCGAAAATTCAGCATTGTAGTGTTATATTGGCCTTACTTTGAACCATGGCATATTCTGAACTACATTGATAGCTAATGCTTTGAAGTCTGAATTAGGCTGCTATGGTTAACTGGGAGTGATGTTAGTAATTTCATCAGCCACGTTAGCACTTGGAGAGGTAGAATCAGAAAATGTTCATAAAAAATTATTATATTGAGAACAGTATTAAAAAGGTGTGACTACAGGTTGAAATATATAGAGTCATACAGAGTGAAAACAGGCACTTTTGTCCAACCTGTTCACACTGATCAATATACCCTATCTACAGTAGTCCCACCTGCCTGCATTTGGGCCATATCCCTCCTATTTACCTATCCAAACCAGGTATCTGCCTAAATGCTACTTATACATTGCAATAGTACCTGCCTCGTCTACCTCCTCCGGCACCTGGTTCCATTAGTGTAAAAAAAAGTTACCCCTCAGATTCCTATTAAATGTTTCCCCCCACACCTTAAACCTATGATCATGACCTATGTAGTTAATATCGTTACTTTAGTTTAAATTACCATGAATATTCAATGTACAAAATAGACTTAAATAGTACTTGCTGTGACAATTATTCCAATATTGTCAACTCGCCCTCAAAAATGTCAAGTGATGTATCTACACTTGGATAGGTGCATGGGTAGGAAAGGTTTGGAGGGATATGGGCCAGGCACAGGCAAGTGTGACAAGCTTGGTTAGGCATCTTAGTCAGCATGCATGAGTTTGGTCAATAGATCTATTTTCATGCTTCATAGCAGTATTATATTCATGCCTCTAACTTAAAGAGATTTTCACAAAAGGTATTTGTATTGAATACTGCTACTGCTTTCAAATCTCAGTGTTTGCAAATGTGCTACACAGAGAATATTTGGCAGTGATTATAATTGACTGCAACACTCAGGGGCAAATGTTTTTACTATCTGAAATGAAAATGGAAATATTTTTTGGGTCAGGCTATATCTGTGGAGAGAGAAACACAGTTAAGTGTTGATTGATGGCATCTCATGGAAGTTCAGTTCTTCTGATTAAAGGATGTGGATATAAATTGTCACATGTACAGAAAAAAACCTTTTGGCCCAACACATTCATGCCTCAAGATGCTCTATCTAAGCTAGTCCCATTTAGTCATGTTTCTCTTCAAATGTCTCTTACCTGTGTCATTCCATATACCCAACACTGTCTGTGTAGAAAAAGTTGTTCATATATTGCTATTAAATCTTTCTCTCTTGGCTACCCTAGCCTCTCCCTGTAGCTTAGGTCTTCACATCCTAACGACATCCCGTTAAATCTTCTTGACACTTTTTCCAGCTTAATGGCTTCTTTCCTGTAGTAGGGTGAAAAAAAACAGAACACAATATTCCAAGTGTGGCTCACCAACATCTTGTACAATTGTAACATGATGTCCCAGCTTCTACATTCAATTCCATGACTGATGAAAGCTGCCTTCATCACCCTATCTACCTGCTTTGGGTGATCTATGTATTTGTACTCCTAGATTCCTCTTTTCTAAACATCCTGCAGGGGTCTACCATTCACAGTGAAGGATCTGCTCCAGTTTGACTTCCCAAAAAGCAACATCTCACAGTTCTTGGAATTAAACTCCATTACCAATTTCTCGGCCCACTTGCCCAGCGGATCAAGATCCCTAGGTAATTTTTGATAATCATCTTCACTGTCTATGATACCACTTATTTTAGTGTCACCTGAAAACTTGTAATCATGCCTTGTACATTCTCATCTAACTTGTTGGTGTAGATAACAAATTACAATGGGCCCAGCACCGATCCCTGAACTACACCACTGCTCGTGGGCCTCCAGTCTGAAAAACAACCTTCCATCATGATTCTCTGTTTTCTACCACAGGTCAGACGGTGGTGAATCTGTGGAATTCTTTGCCACAGAAGGTTATGGGAAGAAGGCAGGAGAATGGGGTTCGGAGATAAATCAGCCATGAATGAATGGCAGATATGTCTTGATGGGCCGAAAGGCCTAATTCTCCTCCAATCACTTATGACCGTAAGCAAATTCTGTATACTGTTCCTGAATAACATGCAATCGACCTTCCAGAGAGCCTACCATGCAAACCTTATCAAAGGCCTTACTGAAGTCCATCCTGCTTGGTTACCGTGAAAAATCTCAATCAGATTTGTGAGGCACAACTTTCCATGCATTAATCCAGGCTGATTATCCCCAATCGTCCTCAAGCAACCCCAATCTTATCTTATCCCTCAGAATCCTCTCCAATAATTTGCCTACCACAGATGTTAGGCTCACTGGCCTATATTTTCTTTGCTGTCCTTAATTAGAAGCGCAACATAACCATCCTCCAGTTTTCTGGCACCTCACCTGTGTCTGATAAAGATTCATATATCTCAGCCAGGACTCCTGCAATGTCACCTCTAACTTCCAATGATTTATTTGAATATATCTGGTTGGCCCGGGGAGACTTGTCCACCTTCAGACTTTTTAAATACGGCGAGCAGCTCCTCGACTGTGGAATGTCCTCAAGCCATCGCCATGAATTCTTCCAAGCTCCCGACCTTTATTGTGTGTGTGTGTGTACAATATACATAAAACTCTTTGGATTCTCCTCAATCTTATCTGCTGGAGCTCGATCCTGCCTCATTTTTGCTCAAGACACAAAATGCTGGAGTAATTCAGCAGGACAGGCAGCATCTCTGGAGAGAAGGAATGGGTGACGTTTCTGGTCGAGACCCTTCAGACTTACGTCAGGGGGGAGGGAGATAGATAAGGAAGTGTGAAGGTGTGAAAACAGGGCAAAGGGAATGGAGATCGAGGAAGGGTACACAAAATGCTGGAGAAACTCAGCAGTTGCAACAGCATGTGCTGCTGCACCCGCGGGCTTTCTCCAGCATTTTGTGTACCCTCGATTTTCCAGCATCTGCAGTTCCTTCTTTAACAACTGGAGATCAAGGGAAATGTATAATAGATCATTGTTACCTGGGAGAAGATAGCAACAAAGCAAACAGGGATAAAATGTAGTTGGAGACAGCGAATGGTCGGAGAACTGAGAAGGGGAAGGAATGGAGAGAGAGAGAGAGAATGGTTACTTGAAGTTAGAGATGTCAGTGTTCATACCGCTGGGGTGTAAGCTGCCCAAGCAAAATATGAGGTGCTGTTCCTACAATTTGTGCTGGGCGGCACTTTGACAATAGAGGAGGCCAGGACAGCAAGGTCAGTGTGGGAATGGGATGGTGAGTTAAAGTATCCAGCAACCGGGAGATTAGGTAGGTACAGGTAGACTGAGCGGAGGTGTTCAGTGAATCAATCGTCAAGCCTGCGCTTGTTCTCGCCGATATACAGGAGTCCACACCTGGAACAGCAGATACAGTAGATGAGGTTGGAGGAGGTGCCTCTGCCTCACTTGAAACAACTGTTGGGGTCCTTGGAAGGCGTCAAGGGGCGATGTACAGTATTCAGACCCCTTCACGTTTTCCACATTTTTTAATGTTACAGCCTCATTTAAAAATTGATTCATTATCATCAATCTACACACAATACCCCAGAATGGAGATGAATGAAAGTACAGAGAGATCCTTGATGAAAACCTGCTCCAGAGCATTCTGGACCTCAGACTGGGGTGGAGGTTCACCTTCCAATAATGACCCTAAGCACACAGCCAAGACAACGTAGGAGTGGCTTTGTGACAAGTCTGTGAATGTCCTTGAGTGGCCCAGCTAGAGCCTCGACTTGAACCCGGTCGAACATTTCTGGAGGGACCTGAAAATAGCTCTGCATTGACGCTCCCCATCCGACCTGACAGAGCTTGAGAGGATCTGCAGAGAAGAATGGGAGAAATGACCCAAATACAGGTGTGCCAAGTTTGTAGCGTCATACCCAAGAAGACTTGAGGCTGTAATCGTTGACTGAGGTGCCTCAACGAAGTAGAAACTGAGTAAAGGGCCTGAATACTTATGTGAATGTGATATTTCAGTTATTTCTTTTGAATTTGCAAACATTTCTAAACACATGTTTTCACTATTTTATTGTGGGATATCGTGTGTAGATGATGATTGAAAAAAAACGAATTTAATCTATTTTTAGAATAAGGCTGTAACGTATTGTATATCTTTATTATCATTTTCTGAGTATTTGCATACCCAGAGGAAAACGAAAAAGCGTTTCTCAACCAGTGTCCATTCAGTGTGTGGTAAAAAATAAATAGAAATAGATAATAAAAGTACATATATCACGAGTTCGGCACGACAATGGCTCTGCTTCAGTGTGTCCAGGTTGGTGTTTGGTGCACGATACTGGTGCATATGTGGTAAAACAGAAGGGATCTGAATACTTTCTGAATTCACTGTATTGTGTAATACAGGTGTTGCATCTCCTGCGGTTGCAAGGGAAAGTACCTGGGAGGGGGGTGAGTTGGCTCATTTTTGCTCTGCTGATTTCCTTCTTAAGTATGGTCTTTAGTTCTCAATACTCCTCCAGGGATGCTTTGTTGATCCCAGCTGCCTTCTATCTGACCCTTGATTCCTTTTTCATGACCAGAGCCTTCCTTGGCCCAATTCGTCCATGTTGACAAAGACACCCTATCTGCCCATATCCCTCAAAACCTTTCCTACCCTTCCCGCTCCACTTCACCTCCTCCCCTGATACCCCTATCTCTGTCTCACACAACACAACCCTTCTCTATTCTCTTCCTGTCCCCTTTTACGAAGGTGTACTTCGGTAGTAGGAATGACATGATGCATGTTTACCTGTATTTAGGTTTACAATATTTTGAGACCCAGTAATAGTCAGCACTTAAAATATTTCATCAGCTTATTCACTGCCCATTCATTTCCCAATTCCACTAACTCTCCCAAATAAAAATGATATTGATGTAGTCCTTTGGGTGGTGTTTCAATAAAATCGGGAGCTTGGTTGTAATCGTTGACTGAATTAAATTATACATCAGTGGTGTCAAGGCTGTATGTTTAAGGAAATGTGTATTAACCTATTAGCATCCAGTTTTCATTGGAAACGAGCCATTTTCACGCTGAGCCTATGTTCCTGCTTGAAGTCTTCCTGTCACTATTCCGTATCCACAACCCAGCCTAGGGCGTCTTTTGACGGAGAGCTAGCCATTTCCTGTGGTTTCCACCAACACTGATTGAAAATTTGGGTGGCCTTGCTTATTTATTTTGAAGGAATGCACTGGGTTATATTTTCATGGTAGTTTCTCAGCAGTGCAGCATTTCAGTCTCCCGATCGCTGAAAGCTAAAAAATGGAATTATGAGGCCTAATTTGATTTAGGCATTTTATTTCATTTAAACCCATTCTGTAAATTCTCTCACAACACAAACAACCTCTGTTTTCTTTAAGGCTTGCAATGTTATTTGAATTATACTATATTTCTGAATCAACAGATCTGTTAAGTGGAGCTTCAGTGCATTACTTGTTTTGATGTGAATTTTTTAAATCTTGAAGTCATTGGTAAACTATGTAATGATTCATGAAAACACTTTATGTAGCCTAAGATTTAAATAGGAATCTAAATAAAAATCTAAATAATACCTAAATAGAATTTCAGTAAGCTAAGAGGAATATTTTCCCTGAAAAATTGCCGGTGCTGGGAATCACATTTATTTGTTACTATTAAATTAGATACTTGGTATGCTAGAGTGATATTCAGCTTGGCTTTCTGTATTATAAACATATCATAATGTTTAGAAAATCACAAGGATGAAGGGTTTGTCTTGTGAGGAAAGCTTGAGCAGGGTGGGCTGAGTCTCATCAGAGTTTAAAAGAATGAGAAGTGCTATTGCTAGAATTTGGAGGATTATGAGATATAGTCAATATTGGGAGACTGTTTTCCTTCCTAAGTACATTTCTCAATTGCCTGCTTAAGATAGAAACATATTTTCTTTGAAATATATGAAGTCCTGTTCCCAAAGGTATAATGTATGAATCAGTAAATGTATTAAAAGCTGAGGTAGATATTTATTTTATATGGATTTGAAGTGAGGAACTAAGGAGGTAGAGTTGACACCATGATTGGAGCAACCAGAATCTGAGTGAATTGCGGAACAGGGTGATGTGACCATAGGGTTTACACTTCAATGGTTCAATGGTGCTTTTATTATGCTAATTATTTTCTTACATACAGTCCAGTAAAGCACGTCCCCGATTAGCAAAGTGTAAAAAAATAGTCTAGTTTCTAATGTGCTGTTTTATTATACAATGGTTTTGTGCACGACAACACAATTCCACTTGCTGGGGAGAAATAGAAAAATTAACTATCCAGTACAAAGTCACTCCCCCCATCCACAGTCAGTAGGCTCCCCTCGGTCATGACTGACCATGTGTGATGCATCCTGGCTGTTGGCTGCTTGCTCCAAACCTCGGCTGGAGCAGCGTCGCTTGTGGCTGAAGAGACCAATGTGGGAGTGACAGTCTCTGTGGCAAAGGTCACATTTGTGTGTGGTCTCTGGTTTGTTGAAGTTGCTGCGCTCCTTTCTGTGTGCCCGCTTGTCTGCCACTGCGTTCAACAGTTTCTCTTCCCCCGTTTTGAGATGTTGGTTCAGGGTAGGTCTCCACCTCGTGCGGTCAGCTACAAGGCTCTCCCAGGACTCCACATCGATGTCGAGCACCTTCATATCTCTTTTGCAGACATCCTTGTAACGTAGCTGGGGACAGCCGATAGTTTCCTCCCAGATGTCATCTCTCCATGGAGGATGTCTTTTTGAATATGGCCATCCTCCATGCAGTGACATGGCCCAGCCACCGCAGTCTGTGCTGGCCTGAGTAGACTGTACATACTGGGAAGGCCAGCATGAGACAGGATCTCGGTGTTGGACACTCTGTCTTGCCAGGATATGCCCAGGATACGGCAGATGCTTCTAAGATGGAAGGTGTTGAGTCTTCTCTCCTGCCTGGCATATGTAGTCCATGTCTCACTGCCGTACAGCAGCCTGCTGTTGACACAGGCGTTGTACATTGCTATCTTTGCCTTCATTGTCAGCTGTGGGTTGGTCCACGCTTGAGTTGTGAGGCGAGCGAGAGTTGTAGCTGCCTTCCCAATCCTCTTGTCAATCTCTGTGCCCAAGGAGAGGTTGTCGGCGATGGTGAAACCAAGGTACGTGAACTGATGGACGGCATCGAGGTGATGGCAGGTGGCGCCTCTGTATTCTGCCCCAGGACGATCGTCTTCATCAGGCTGATGGTCAGCCCAAACTCCTTGCATGCCCGATAGAAGCGGTCCCTCAGTGACTGTAGTTCCTGCTGGGTGTGGCACACAACTGCTGACGTGGTCGAACGTCTTGGTGAGGTCAATGAAAGCAACATACAGGGGCATCCGCTGTTCTCTGCACTTCTCCTGGAGCTGGTGAAGGGAAAAGACCATGTCTACTTCCAATTCAGAAGCCGCACTGTGACTCTGGGTAGACACATTCTGCCAGCTTCTGCAGGCGGATCAAGATGACCCGAGCAAAGACCTTGCCGACGATGTTGAGGAGGGAGATGCCTCTGTAGTTGTTGCAGTCGCTTCTCTCTCCCTTGTTCTTGTAGAGGGTAATGATCGTGGCATTCCTCACATCTTGCCAGCACTGGCAGAGGACTTAATGCAAAGGAAGCAGTAAGCAAGTCTTGCAATGCTTGATCAGGTCAGGGGGGATTCCCGTCGCTGCCTGGGGCCTTGCCTGAGGCCAGGCTGTCAATGGCCTTGCTGAGCTCGTCTACCGTCGGCTCTCAGTCTAACTCATCCATGGTCGGCAGGCACTCGATGGGGTCACTGGCTGAGGGGGGCACAAGTGTTCTCTTTCGAATAGAGGTTGGAGTAGTGTTCCACCCATCTCTCCATCTGCTGGCATTTGTCTGTGATTACTTCCCCAGTGGAGGATTTGAGGGGGGCTGTCTCACTCTGGACTGGCCCTAGTGCCTTCTTAATGCCATCGTACATTCCCCTGATGTTACCTGTTATGGCGGCCGTCTGGATGTCCACACTAAGCCGTGTCTAGTACACATTGGCGCAATGCCTGGTAGTCTGCTGATCCTTGCTCCTGGCAGCCCTGAGGATCTGCAGGTTCTTCTCGTTGGCTGACTGCTTGTATTTGGTTAGGGGCGCGTTGGGATTCGATGACGGGAGTTATCTCGGATGACTTTGCCTCAAACCAGTCGTGTGTCTTCGAGGTCTTCTTCCAAAAGCTAGCCAAGACTGCGGTGCATGGTGTCTCGCAGAGTTTCCCACTTCTCTGTTGCAGAGTCCCCAGGACGCCAGGTGCCCAGTTATCTCTCAAAAGCCTCTACAAACAGTTGCACGAGGTCTGGATGGGGTATCTTGCTGACATTGGTGTGTGGGTTCCCCAACTTCTTGGTACGGTAGACCCTCTTTGGTTGCAGCCTGATCTTGCAACACACCAAGGAGTGGTCTGTGTCGCAGTCCGCACTGTGGTAGGAGCGTGTGTGGAGAACATTCCTGAGGGCGGCTCGTCTGACTAGGATCGGATCCAGTTGATGCCAATGCTTTGAGCGTGGGTGTCTCCAGGAAACCTTGTGCTGGGGCTTTGTCTGGAAGTACGAGTTGGCGATGCACAGGTCGTGGTAAGTGCACAGCTCGACCAGTCGCTGTCCATTCTCATTCATTTTGCCCACACCAAACTGCCCAAGGCAGGAAGGCAATGATTTGTGGTCTGCGCCCACTCTGGCGTTGAAGTCACCCAGGAGACCACGTTCTTCCTTGCTGGGGATGCTGCTGAATCTTGGTTTCTTGGTCCTCCAAAATATTCCAAATGGAATTTAAACTGGAGGTTTATGGATGGATGGATGGATGCGAGGTTCTCATAGAACCCGTCCTTTGTATCTGATGTGGAGGAAAGTGTCGGGGCATACACGCTGACAAGGGTGATTGGGCCTACGGTGGTGTTGAGGCTGAGGAGTCTCTCTGAGCCATTACTGCCTGGTTCCACCGTGTCCAGCAGACCTACTCCGTGCACTCATGGCTCGTCAGAGTCATTCCTCTGCCAGTAGAACGTGTAGTCCTTCTCCCTCAGTGTGCCCGAGTCTGCCAGCCCTGTTTCCTGAAGGGTGGCTATATCTACATTGAGTCTCTTGAGCTCGTTGTTTATGACAGCTGTTTTCCTAGAATTGCTGATGTCCTGTAGGTTTTCAGAGAGGCCGGTCATCATTGTCCGGACATTCCAAGTTGCCAGTTTTAGAGCTGGTCACTTTTGATGTTTTCTCCGGTGCGAAGGTTGCGATCTGCGTTTTGGATGGTTCCTATTCCCCATGCACCCAATGAGGAGAGCAGACCATGGCGGGACAGTACCTTATTGACTGGGGGTTGCCCAGCTTGAGGCAGGCGGTAGCTGTCCAGTGAGATCCGAAAATCCCTCCCACCATCGGGAGCAACCCAAGCGCCTCGCTTTACGCCAATCTAGCGATGACTTATAACCAGTAACTGTTGCTCCCCGTGTTGTGTCGATGCCGCAGGCAAAGCTGGAGTGACCTCTCCAGGTTTAGGTGTTGGTTTGCAGGGAGCGTAATGTGTGGTCGGATGCAAGCCTGGGTGATGTCATATGGAGGACGGGCTGTTGCCCATGCAGCACGTCGCCCTCTCCACGTCGCTGATCGATCCAAAGGCTCAGCAGGGCCGTTACAGTTTGGCACCGGCGCCGTCACAGGAGCTGCCAGAGCGAGGTTGTAAACCACGACGAACTGCCTTATGGACTCCGACTCCGGATTTTCTTGAGGTTTAATCCTGGAGCCTTTTCAATGACTGGATATGGCCACAAGGCAGTAGAGGTTTTCCCTCTCCTAGATGGACTGCCTTCCCAGGCAGGTCCAGAGTACCTGCCCTGAACCCAATCCCCATCCACAACCCCCCAAAAAAATGGACAGATGGGCACCTTATTTTTAATGCATCTCATGTGTATGCTCAATAGGACTGATAATTTTATTTTTCCCTGTGTTGCTGTCCTCCAGGTTAAAAAAGTTTTGTCATTTCTAGGCTGTTGTTAATGAAAAAATACTGGTTCTGAATGTTTCTAACGCTTGAAGGTTCTTTGTTGAATACTTCAAAGCATTAAAGCTTTAAAAAAAAAATGTACCTTCATACACTCAACAATCTGCATGTGGTTTAACCTTGAGCAGGTCCTGCAGGCAGTTTTCTCAGTATGTGTGGAATCTACGGAGAGAGGGTAAGGGGAAAATAGAGAGAGGAGTTTATTCAACTAATTGTTGCTTTTCAAGAGAGTCTAGAGCAAGTGAGAATAGTAGGTAGGTAGGTGGGACATCAAACTGGAAGAACACAGCAGGTTGAGAAGCATCTGTGGATGGAAAGAATTTAGGGTCAAAACCCTGCATCAAGAGTCAAGTCAAGTCAAGAGTGTTTTATTGTCATATGTCCCGAAATGGAACAATGAAATTCTTATTTACAGCAGCACAACAGATATTTAAACATAGTGATCTGTAAACCCATAATAAACAACAACAAAAAGTTCCGTATGTATATGAAACAAAATCTCTTGAGGGATGAGAGCAAGGTGGGAAAATAGCTTGCAATAACCAGCAGCTAGAAATGGACGCTGGACTATGCTCTTAGTACCTAATTTGTTTCAGCACATTTCATATTAGATTTTGGCACAGAATAGAATCAATATTTTACCTACATTGTAGGGGATACTGAATAATTTAGGTATGACTCTGCATTTAATTTGCAGCATAACTGGGGTTAGGAGGGAGAGATAGATCAGCCACGATTGAATGGTGTAGAATTGATGGGCAGAATGGCTTAATCCTACTCCTATTCCATATGACCTCATAACTGTACAATGTTAAAAAAAAAAACCAGAACTATCAGACCTAATAACTGGCACAGTTCAGGCACTATCAGACCTAACTGGCACTATCAGACCTGGTAGCTGGCACAGATATTGTGGGTCAAATGACTCCTGTGCTTTGAGTCTTTGGTTTTGTTCGTGGCATACTAACACACACAACTTTGTGTGTCCATAGTGGCTATAAACCATTTGAACTTAAAGCATTTAATTCTGGGGTATTGATTCTGCTTGGGTCCCCTGCAATCCAACGACATGAATGATGAATTCTTCAATTTCAGGTAAACTTCTCATCCATCCTGTTGTGTTTCTCACCCCACCCCATGCACTCACCTTTTTCGCACCACCACCGTCACCTTACTCCTTTCCTCCCACCCAGTATCACCACTCTTCCCCTTCCTTTGGCACCTTTTTGTCTTTATTTTGCCACTTGTCTTTATTGCTGTCTCCACCCAAATCACCCTCTCCTCACTTGCATCCACCTATCCCTAGCATGTTTATGCCCCGTCCCTTCCCCTCTCCTCGCTTTACCAACTTTCTCCTCTTTACTCCATCAGTCCTAAGAAGGGTCCTGACCCGAAGCATTATCTGTCCATTTCCCCTCCATAGATGCTGCCTGATCTACTGCATTCCTGAATATTTTTTACTGATATTCAATTATTTTATTAATTTATTCAGATCTGCAAAACTTGCTTCAATGTCTTGCTGTTATTTAAACTTTTATTTTGCACATGATGTATTGTGCAGAAAGTTCAAGGTATTGATTTTTGTATTAATGTTGTCACGTATTATCATTGCCCCAGTTTAAAAGAAAAGGAAATTATTTATATGAGCACAAAATACATAGTATTGAACAAGGTTAAGGAAAGAGAGCTGCCAAACAGAGTTAACCGTGGGTATTACATGTCAATTGTCATGCTTTCAAAAATATATTTAAAAGCAGAATTAAAGGAAGAAGGTTGTAAATATTTTAGCTGTAACAGAGTGTGAAATTATTGGGTATTGCAAGGTCCAGAGTGGTTCTGATGAATGTTAGATGCATTATATTAAAGAGTGAGTTGGTTCAATATTCTTACTGACCCGCATCAAGTAACAATAAAGGTGTTAAAATGGAGATTGGTATAGAGTCACAAGGAGATGAATACGAATGGAAGGCTGAATGAAAATACATCTGTATGTTGATAATTTTATGGTGTGCTCTTGTATGAAGGGAAGTGGCTGGTTGTGATAGAAGCGCTGCTATGTTTACTAGAAAGTACTGTTATGTTGATGGAGCTGGTTTAACAGTTTTCTCATTTGATTTGTTTTATTACAAATAATTGAAATACTCGTTGATTTCAAGATGTAAGCTCAGTCGGGGGTACATTGTTAAGCCGTGCCACAATCCCTGCATATTTTCACATCCAATGCAGCTTGTAGGATCAGCTAGCCCGTGGTTCTAATCTTGCAGTTGTAGAGGTCATAGCTTTCAAAACATTTCTTAATATAGTGCAGATCCCCACATAAGCATTTTTGTTCTTTGCAGAACAACCATTTTGTTGAAGGCTAAGATCATAACAGATTAAATTGGCAGAGTAGTGAAATACTTTTGTATGTGATGTCCAGTAAATAAATATTTTATAGATATCATTTGAAATGAATGGTTTGTTTATGGTAGTGAAGGCTGTGAAATATTAATTAAACACCCAAACAATGTTAATTTTAGTGACAGCAAGATTTGCAAGAGCGGCTGTTATATACTGAAATTTACAATGTTAGAACTTCCTGTTAAAGCAGAACTCAACTGGAAGATTCCACTTTCCCCAAAATTAATCCAATTATAAGTTTACACTACCATCAGAATGGCTCTTGGATGAATTTGGGGTACTATTTTGAGGTGAAATGTGTTAACGTTGGAATAAACATCAAGTGATATTGTTGCACAAAATATTATTGATATTAGAAACATTGTACATCAATAATTTTAAACTTGCTCTCTTTGCTCTAACTTAATTGCAAAAACATGTAAAATCATACCATTTCGTTTTTTTCCCCAATTTATTGTAGCTGTGCAATTTGAACACATTTTTTTGAGGGAAGTGGAATTCAGAGGTGCAAAGTTCGATTTTCATGCCAGTGAAGTCGTTCAACTCAGTATTGAAAAGAGTTACAATTGATAACATTTTTGTTTTCTATCTTGGGTAAGCTGTGTTTTTCTTGATACACTGACCTGTTTAGTGTTTCTAGCATTTACTTTTTAAAAATTATAATGATCATCTTGACAGCTATTTCGAATCAGATCCATGCCTCGCTTAAAGATTGCAATTGCAGCTGCAGCAAGTGGCAGATTTCTGTTGAGATATCTCTTTGTTGAATTGCAGACATCGCAAACATTATATTCTTTGTTAAACCTAAAGCTAAGTTGCCGAATAAAGTCAAGTTTATTATCATACACACAATTGCATTGACTTACGGGTACAATGAAAATCTTGCATTCACGTAGACTCGGGTAACACACAAAAATTTAACTTATCCATAAATTAACTTATTCATAAATATCCATAAATCATGGTGGCGCAGCGGTAGAGTTGCTGCCTTACAGGGAATGCAGCGCAAGAGACCCGGGCTCGATCCCGACTAGGGGTGTTGTCTGTACGGAGTTTGTACGTTCTCCCCGTGACATGCGTGGGTTTTCTCTGAGATCTTCGGTTTTCTCCCACACTCCAACGCCGAACAGGTTTTTGTAGGTTAATTGGCTTGGTAAATGTAAAAATTGTCCCTACTGGGTGTAGGATAGTGTTAAGGTGCGGGGATCGCTGACCGGTGGGCTGGCCGGTTTCCGCGCTGTATAAACGAAACTAAACTAAAAGAAATCTGCAAAACAGTGCAAAAAAACACTGCAAAACAAAAAACAAGACATTAGTGCAAAAATATTCAATTGTGAAACAAGTAAAAGGTAATCCATTGAAGTCTGTTGCTGTGATATGATTATGGGTGCGTAGATTTGTTCATGAACCGGGCGGTTGTAGATAAATAGCTGTTGAACCTTGTAGTGTGGGACTTCAGGCTTCTGTACCTGCCCGACCACAGCACCTGAAGAGAGCATGGTCTGAATGGTGGGGGATCCTTGATGATAGATGCTGGCTTCTTGAGGTTGTGTATCATGTAGATGCTTTTGATGTCCGTGATGGACCGGCTGAGTCCATCACTGACTGCAGACTCTTGTGTTCCTGTGCATTCAAATTGTACCATGCCGTGATGCGGCCAGTCTGGATACATTCTGCAGTGCATCTGTCGAAGTTTGTTTTAATACTCAGTGATATGCTGAAGTTATTTAAAATTCTAATTATGTAGAGGCACAGCTCACTACCTTCTTGATTACATCTATACAGGATATTAACACCCAGGAATTAGTAGCTGCCTGCTCTCTTCAACCACCAATGATCTGTCAATGAAAACTCTCACGTGGGCTCCCTACCTTTTCTGAAGTCAACGATTAGTTCCTTGGTTTTGTTGATTAGGAGTGAGAGCTTCAGTGTTTCAGTACCATTCGGTCAGGTGTTATATCTATTTTTTTTGCTGACTGTTCACCTCTCGCCACCGTCCATGGGGCCATTGCCGAATTTATACCTGCACTGTGGAGTAGTGCTTTGCCGCACTGTCTTCCTGCATTGAGAGATTGGGTGGCAAGTTTGCGCAGCAGTAGAGTTGCTGCCCTACAGCGCCAGAGACCCTAACTGTTCGAACTTAACTGCGGGTGCTAGCCTGTACGGAGTTTGTACGCTCTCCCCATGACCTGCGTGGATCTTCTCCAGGAGCTCTGGTTTCCTCCCACACTCCAAAGACATACAGGTTTGTAGGTTAATTGGCTTGGTAAAATTGTAAATTGTTCCTAGTGTAGGATAGTGTTAGTGTGCGGGGATTACTGGTTGGCGCAGACTTGAGGGGAATGGATCGTGCAGATGAACAAAGTCTCTTGCCCAGATTAGGGGAATCGAGGACCAGAGGACATAGGTTCAAGGTGAAGGAGAAAAGATTTAATAGGAATATGAGGGGTAACTTTTTCACCCAAAGGGTGGTGTGTGTATGGAACAAGCTGCCAGAGGAGGTAGTTGAGCCTGGGGCTTTCCCTTCGTTTAAGAAACAGTTAGATAGGTACATGTATAGGGTAGGTTTGGAGGAATATGGACCAAGTGCAGACAGGTGGGACTAGTGTAGCTGGGACATGTAGGCCGGTGTGGGCAAGTTGGGCTGAAGGGCTTGTTTCCACGCTGTATGACTCTTTGAATTGGTGGGCCGAAGGGCCTGTTTCTGCACTGCATCTCTAAAGTAAACTAAACTAGACATTTGGAGATGTTGTTACAGATCTGCATTGTTTGAGATCTGGCAATGAGGAAGTAAAGGATTCAGTTGCAAAGAAAAATACAAAGACCCTACTAGGTCTTGTTGATGAATTTGGAGGGGATGATCATCTTGAACGCCGATCTATAGTCATTGAACAGCAGTCTGACGTATAAACGTAACTGTTATCCAGATGGCCCAGAACAGAGTGGAAATATTGAATCAATTATCTTAGCAGTAGCCAAGCCAATGAGCTGGGACTTCCACGTTTGAATTACATTTAGAAACTCACATTAAACATACCTTCTGTACAACATATACTTCGTTTATGCCATAATGAAGTATTGACGCAGGCAACATAAGCTGAAGGAGGTACTGAGCTAACAGAAATTCATTAAGTTTAACACTATAAATAGTTGTAATTTTTTGCGAGTTAGTATTTAGCGTTCCGACTGATGTGCAAGTTTTGTCAGATAGCGGAGTCAAGGGGTATGGGGAGCTGGTAGGAACGGGGTACTGATTGTGTTTGATCAGCCATGATCATAGTGAATGGCGGTGCTGGCTCGAAGGGCCGAATGGCCTACTCCTGCACCTATTGTTTATTGTCTATTTTCCTAGTTTGGCCATTGATTTGTCAGCATTCAAGAATTATCCACGAGCTATGATTTGACTTTAGATTTTACAGATACAGCGCGGAAACTGGTCCTTTGGCCCACCACGTCTGTACTGACCAGCAATCACCCTGTGCGATCACCATGTACACTAGCATTATCCTGTACACTAGGGACGATTTACAATTTTATCAATGCCAATTAAACTACAAACCCGTACGTCTTTGGAGTGTGGAGGAAACCGGAGATCCCTGAGAAAGCCCATGTGGTCAAAGGGGAATGTGCAAACAACATACAGACAGCAGCCATAGTCAGGATCTAACCCGTCTCTGGTGGTCTAAGGCAGCAACTGGTGGTAAATCTGTGGAACCAGGTTGGTACATCTGTGCTCTCACTTGGGCCCCGTACAACTGTAGAAGGACCTCTTTGCTCCTATACTCAACTCCTCTTGTTACGATGACCAACATGCCATTAGCTTTCTTCACTGCCTGCGGTACCGGCATGCTTCCTTTCAGTGACTGATGAACAAGGACACCCAGATCACGTTGTACTTCCCCTTTTCCTAACATGACACCATACAAGTAATCTGCCTTCCTGTTCTTGCCACCAAAGTGGATAACCTCATAAATCCACATTAAACTGAATCTGCCATGCATCTGCCCACTCACCCGACCTGTCCATGTCACCCTGCATTCTCATAGCATCCTCCTCACAGTGCACACTGTCACCCAGCTTTGTGTCATCTGCAAATTTGCCAATGTTATTCTTAATCCCTTCATCTAAATCATTAATGTATATTGTAAATAGCTGTGGTGCCAACACCGAGCCTTGCAATACCCCACTAGTCACTGCCTGCCATTCTGAAAGGGACCTGTTAATCCCTACTCTTTGTTTCCTGTCTGCCAACCAATTTTCTATCCATGTCAGTACCTTACCCCCAATACCACGTGCTCTAATTTTGCCCACTAATCTCCTATGTGGGACCTTATCAAAGGCTTCCTGAAAGACCAGATACACTACATCCACTGGCTCTCCCTTGATCATTTTCCTAGTTACATCCTCAAAAAATTCCAGAAGATTAGTCAAGCATGATTTCCCCTTCGTAAATCCATACTGACTCTGATCGATCCTGTTACTGCTATCCAAATGTGCCGTAATTTCATCTTTTATAATTGACTCCAGCATCTTCCCCACCACCGATGTCAGGCTAATTGGTCTATAATTCCCTGTTTACTCTCTCCCTCCTTTCTTAAAAAGTGGGATAACATTAGTTACCCTCCATTCCACAGGAACTGATCATGAATCTATAGAACTTTGGAATATGATCACCAATTCGCCCACGTTTTCTAGAGCTACTTCCTTAAGTATCCTGGGATGCAGACCATCAGGCCCTGGGGATTTATCAGCCTTCAGTCCCATCAGTCTACCCATCACCATTTCCTTCTTGATGTGAATTTCCTTCACTTCCTCCGTCACCCGAGGTCCTCTGGCCACTAGTACATCCGGGAGATTTTATGTGTCTTCTTTAGTGAATACAGATCAAAAGTACCTGTTTAACTCATCTGCCATTACCTTGTTTACTTGTTTCTGTCTTCACGGGACCCACATTTGTCTTAACAATTTTTTTCCTCTTCACATACCTAAAGAAGCTTTTACTAACCTTCTTTATATTCTTGGCTAGCTTACCTTCGTACCTCATCTTTTCTCCCCTATGGCCTTTTTAGTTATCTTCTGTTGCTTTTTAAAAGTTTCCCAATCCTCTGGCTTCCCGCTCATCTTTGCTGTTATACTTCTTCTCTTTAGTTTTAAACTGTCCTTGACTTCCCTTGTCAGCCACGGTTGCCTCTTACTCCCCTTAGAATCTTTCTTCCTCTTTGGAATGAACTGATCCTGCATCTTCTGTATTATTCCCTGAAATATCTTCCATTGTTGTTCCACTGTCATCCCTGCAAGGGTCCCTTTCCAGTGAACTTTGGCCAATTCCTCCCTCATGCCTCTACAGTGCCTTTTGCTCAACTGTAATACCTCACTTCCGATTTTCTCCCTCTCAAATTGTAGATTAAATCTTATCATATTATGTTCACTACCTCCTAATGGCTCCTTTACCCTGAGTCCCCTCATCAAATCTGTTACACAACACTAAATCCAGAATTGCCTACTCCCTGGTAGATTTCAGTAGAAGCTGCTCTAAGAATCCATCTCGAAGGCACTCCACAAACTCCCTTTCTTGGGGTCCAGTACCAACCTGATTTTCCCAGTCTACCTGCGTGTTGAAATCTACCATAACCACCATACTTTTAGATGCTGCACTGTAGATCTGTGCTTGAAGTTTCATTGTTAAAACGATAAGTTCAAACCTGAAAACCATATGATGCAAAGAATACTTGAGGTTCGCTTAGGCCGGGAAGAGGGAAGATATCTGAACAATTAGATTGTATTGATCCACAGTATGAATCAATGACAAACATGATCTTGTTGCATAACTCAATTTTATCAATATGCTTTGACTTCCTTATACCTGATAAAGTTTTTGTTTCTTTACATTTTGCAATCTTGGATTTTTTTTGCTGGAAAGAAAAATACATTAAGTGGAAGAGGTTAATTAGTAGTAGTGTATTAAAGTTAACCATTCCAATTCCCTCCACAGATGCTGCCTGATCAGCCGAGTTACTCCAGCACCACATTTACAATATTTAAAAGACATTTGAACAGGTACACGAATAGGAAAGGTTTAGAGGGATGTGGGCAGGTAGGACTAGCTTAGACTGGGCATCTTGGTTGGCATGGACAAGTTGGGTCGAAGGGCTTGTTTCCATGCTGTATGACTCTGTGACAGAGTGTTTTGGTGAAGATTCCAGCGTCTGTAATTCTTAGTGTCTTTATTTTACAGAAACTATTTATATGCATATACTTAGAGGTGAAACACTCCCAAGTACACTCTTTGATTGTTTAGTGATCATCCTTTTTTAAATTGATGTTTACCTGTTTGATTAAGCTTAGTCTGAAATTTAAAATTTCGGGTCGTTTTACTTAAGATTTGTTATTCCGTCTCTTATTCCCCCAGTATTCACTTTGCGTAATTAATTCCTTTGCATGTAGCAAAGAGTTTTTAATATTTCTGTTATCCAACTTTTTCATCTAACTTATTTTCTGTTTGTGAAACTTCTACAAAGTTGATCCCTTGAGGTTGGAAGTGTCTTGCAATCAGTGCAGACTGTGGATTGGTAGATGCTGATCAGACCAATGCGGGACATGGTCAGAGTCATTAACACAAACACAGGCCTTTTGGCCCACCGAGTTAATGCATACATCTGCACAGTTCGTGCCAATATGGAGACCAATCTCTGGATATTTACCCTTGCCTTTTATTATTTCCTGCAGCTGCTCCAAGACATATTTGATCCTAGCATCAGAAAGACGTCAGATAATTTTGGGGGGAAAAATACACAAAATGCTGGAGTAACTCAGTCAGGCAGCATCTCTGGAGAACATGGAACAACAATGTTTTGGTCGGGATCCTTTTTCAAACGGAAGTTGAATGGTTGGGAGATACTGAATCTCATAGACCAGGGGTGGGGAACCTGCGACCTTCAAGGCCATTAAGTGCGGCCTTTTGAATGAGTCCAAATTTTGTAGAACAAATCTTTATTATTATTAACATGTTTTAGTTCATCTTTTATTATTTTTATTTTAATCTTAATATGAACGTATTTAAAATACCAAAGAGTAAAAG
Source organism: Okamejei kenojei (assembly GCA_035221665.1). NCBI lineage: Eukaryota > Metazoa > Chordata > Chondrichthyes > Rajiformes > Rajidae > Okamejei > Okamejei kenojei. The sequence continues at coordinate 130,350,949 of CM069132.1, forward strand.
AGGATTCAACAAAATAATCCTCCCCGACTGACGGCCACAATTAAAACATTAGTAAGTCATGCGGGCTATTTTAACAAAATAATGTACATTTTGAAGTATATCTAATTGAAGTTTTTTGGATGCGGCCTTATTAGATTACAGCTAACTTAATGCGGCCTTCCACCATGAAAAGGTTCCCCACCCCTGCACTAGACCATTTGTTCTATATTTCTGTGTGCTCCTGAACAATAGATTTGGTTGGTTCTTAATGGCATATTGAATGCTTCCTTACCATTTTAAGTGGTCATTGATCAGGGATCCACATAAGTCTGTGGGGCCATTAACGTTCTCGAGATGGTGCTAATTTATATCATCGCTGCCTGTTTTGTTTGAGAGGTGACTTGAATTATGGCAATCCGTCTACCTTTATTGACAGAGAGCAGTGTTTTGCAGAGGAAAGCTCATTTTGTGTACTTTCGTGTAAGACCCTTTTTCTCCTTGAGCTTGGTGTTTGGATGTGCGCATACACAAGCGTCATGTGATTACCGTAACTGAAGTTGGAACAAACTTGTATCGGGATTGCAGGTGATGTAGGTTGCAAAGATTCCCATTCTTCGTGTACATCAACTTGGCTCCAGTAGGACGTTTGTGGGAGACAAGAAACATCTTTTTTTAATGTGCAATGGTTCTTTATTGTCACATGTATGTACATATATACAATCTTTTTACGCATATAGTTCAGTAAAGTGTTGCTATACTTAAGCACAATTAGTACAATGTATATTAAATTATTCCACTGAAACCGCATGCAAGTTTTGCCGCCATTTTCAAAGTCCAGTCCGGTCCGCGCACTTGGTCTTCTGGAGCGACGCCTGATCCAAGCGAGTTCCAGCCTCTGGCCATCAACACCGTCCAGATTGTCCAACGACCCATCTTACCTCTCCTTGCCCAGCTACCTTCAGCCTTTGTGCCCCAGGGGTGCTTCCCGCAGTCGACCTAGAAGAAATGGAAGGTAAGACCCCAGTTCATTCTCTTACTGGATCTTGTTCTTGCAACTGCCGTCACTGACCCTCTCCACCCTCCTCTCTGGTTCTACGGTCCTCAGTGGGCATGCAGGGGCCGACTCAGTGGCTTCCGTCTACAGGCCGCGGAACTTTGCACCTTCCCTCCGACCCTGCAGCCCTCAATTCAGCGAGGCTGATTGAGTAAAGTGTTATATAATAGACAATAGGTGCTGGAGTAGGACATTCGGCCCTTCAAGCCAGCATCGCCATTCACTGTGATCATGGCTGATCATCCTCACTCAGCACCCTGTTCCTGCCTTTTCCCCATAACCCCTGACTCTGCTATCTGCAAGAGCTCTCTCTTGAAAGCATACAGATAATTGGTCTCCACTGCCCTCTAAGGCAGAGAATTCCACAGACTCACAACTCTCTGTGTCAAAAAGTTTTTCCTCATCTCCGTTCTAAATGGCTTGCCCCTTATTCTTAAGCAGTGGCCCCACGTTCTGGACTCCCCAAACATCGGAAACATGTTTCCTGCCTCTAGCGTGTTAAACCCTTAATAATCTTACGTTTCAATAAGAAATCCTCTCATCCTAAATTCCGGAGTATACAAGCTCAACCGCTCCATTCTATCAACTGATGACAGTCCCGCCATCCTGGGAATTAACCTTGTGAACCTACGCTGCACTCCCTCAATAGCAAGAATGTCCTTCCTCAAATTTGGAGACCAAAACTGCACACAATACTCCTGAGTCGTGGTCTGGAATGAGAATAGGCCAGTTGTGGACATTTTACTCAAAATCATGGCTTGCATATCATCGTGTTACTGGAACAAAAGAGGACTGCAGCCACACCTGAGCCGGCGGCTTCACAATCCCTCGCGATTGACGGAATCATAGACATTGTGGGTCTAGAAATGCCATGTATTTCTGTTGGAGGCGAAGTGTGGTAAAAGTCATGTCCATTGCAGTTCTAGATGCAGGAGTAGTTCTTTGGTGGTTGAGGCGTATTTTAGCAATGGCTTTTTCTGTAACAGTCAGCAGAAGATCCTCTGTAGTCAGTACAATTGGATTTGTTTCTTTTTGTTGAAGGACAGCTCTCTTTACTGATTCTAAATCTGTGCCGGAAGATTCTTCCTGATAATTTTTCTAAATTCATTGGGGTTACCATCTTTTTCCAGACCTTGATGTTCTTCAGGTGGTCGACAGCCTGTTGGACCACCTTTGATGGCGATGAGGCCACACTGGATAGTTTTTATATGGAACGGAGCCAAGAGTGCTTACATTAAAGACCGAGTCGTGTATATTCTGCAACACACTAATAAATCATAATGTAAAGCAAATATTCAATAAATTATTTAATATATAGACACTGCTGCAAGATGTCAAGCCCTTAGTTTGTACTGTAATTCTTCACATAGCTCCTGATGCCAGGAGTGGTGCGTCTTTATTAATCACTGTAGATTTTATTAGTGAACAAGATGATGGAAACCAGTCCTGAATAGTCATCGAGTGATACAGTGTGGAAACAGTCCCTTCAGTCCAACTCTCCCATTCTACCAACAATGTCCCGGCTACACTAGTCCCACTTGCCTGCGCTTGGTCCATATCCCCATATACCTGATCTCCCAGTGGCTTGGCACTTCAACTTCCCCATCAATTCCAAATCTGACCTTTCTGTCCTGGGGCTCCTCCATTGTCAGAGTGAGGCCCAGAGCAAATTGGAGGAACAGCACCTCATATTTTGTTTGGGTAGTTTACACCCCAGCATGTAGAACATTGACTTTGCTAAACTTTCGATAGCCCTTGCTTTCTCTCTCCATCCCCTCTCCCCTTTCCAGTGCTCCCAACAGTCTTACTGTCTCCTGGCTACATTCTATCTTTGTCCCTCCCCAGACATCAGTCTGAAGAAGGGTCTCGATCCGATAGTCCCAGCCTCAACTACCTCCTCTAGCAGCTTGTTCCATTTACCACCACCCTCTGTGTGAAAAGGTTACCCCTCGGATTCCTATTTACTCTTTTCCCCATCACCTTGAACCTATGCCTCTGGTCCTCGATTCCCCTACTCTGGGCAAAGACTCTGTGCATCTACCCGATCTATTCCTCTCATGATTTTGTACACCTCTATAAGATCTCCCACCATCCTCCTGCGCTCCATGGAATAGAGACCCAGCCTGCTCAACCTCTCCCGATAGCTCACACCCTCTAGTCCTGCCAACATCCTTGTAAATCCTTTCTGACCCCTTTCAAGCTTGACAATATCTTTACTATATCATGGTGCCCAGAACTGAACACAATATTCTAAATGCGGTCTCACCAACGTCTTGTACAACTGCAACATTATAGGAGGCATGGAGTAAATGAGGTGCTAGAGGAGTATAAAGAATGTAAAAAGAATCTTAAGAAATAAATTAGGAAGGCTAAAAGAAGATATCAGGTTGCTTTGGCAAGAAAGGTGAAAGTAAACCCAAAGGGTTTCTACAGCTATATCAATAGCAAAAGGATAACGAGGGATAAAATTGGACCATTAGAGAACCAGAATGGACAGATATCTGCAGAGCCAAAAGAGATGGGGGAGATATTGAACAATTTCTTTTCTTCGGTATTCGCAAGGGAGAAGGATATTGAACTCTGTGAGTTAAGGGGAAAAAGTAGAGTAGCTATGGAAACTATGAGATTCAAGAGGAGGAAGTACTGACACTTTTGAAAATATAAAAGTGGATAAGTCTCCAGGTCCTGACAGGATATTCCCTAGGAATTGAGGGAAGTCAGTGTAGAAATAGCAGGAGCTATGCAGAAATATTTCAAATGTCATTAGAAACGGGAATAGTGCCGGAGGATTGGCGTATGCGCATGTTGTTCCATTGTTTAAAAAGGGTTCAAAGAATAAACCTAGCAATTATAGACCTATTAGTTTGACGTCAGTGGTGGGCAAATTAATGGAAAGGATACTTAGAGATAATATATATAAGCATCTGGATAAACAGGGTCTGATCAGGAGCAGTCAACATGGATTTGTGCCTGGAAGGTCATGTTTGACAAACCTTCTTGAATTTTTTTGAAGCGGTAACTAGGGAAATTGATGAGGGTAAAGCAGTGGATGTTGTCTATATGGATTTCAGTAAGGCCTTGGACAAGGTTCCCCATGGAAGGTTGGTTAAGAAGGTTCAATCTTTGGGTGTTAATGGCGGAGTAGCAAGATGGATTCAACAGTGGCTGAATGGGAGATGTCAGAGAGTAATGGTGGATGGCTGTTTGTCAGGTTGGGGAAGCCGGTGACCAGTGGGATGCCTCAGGGATCTGTGTTGAGGTCCACTGTTGTTTGTCATGGACATCAATGATCTGGATGAAGGGGTGGAAAATTGGATAAGTAAGTATGCAGATGATACTTCTAAGATAGGTGGTGTTGTGGATGATGAAGTAGATTTTCAAAGTCTACAGAGAGATTTGGGCCATTTGGAAAAGTGGGCTGAAAGATGGCAGATGGAGTTTAATGCTGTTAAGTGTGAAGTGCTACATCTTGGCAGGACAAATCAAAATAGGAAGTACATGGTAAATGGTAGGGAATTGAGGAATGCTGTGGAACAGAGGGATCTAGGAATAACTGTGCATAGTTCCCTGAAGGTGGAATCGCATGTAGATAGGGTGGTAAAGAAAGCCTTGGTGTGCTGGCCTTTATAAATCAGAGCATTGAATATAGGAGTAGGGAAGGTAATGTTAAAACTTTACAAGGCATTGGTAAGACCAATTCTGGAGTATGGTGTACAATTTTGGTCGCCTAGTTATAGGAAGGATGTCAACAAAATAGAGAGAGTACAGAGGAGATTTACTAGAATGTTGCCAGGGTTCCAGCAACTATGTTACAGAGAAAGGTTGCACAAGTTAGGTCTATATTTCTTTGGAGCGCAGAAGGTTAAGGGGGGACTTGATTGAGGTCTTTAAAATGATGAAAGGGATAGACAGAGTTGCGTGGATACGTTTTTCCCATTGAGGGTAGGGAAGATTCAAACAAGAGGGCATGACATGAGAATTAAGGGACAGAAGTTTCGGGGTTAACGTGAGGGGGAACTTCTTTACTCAGAGGGTGGTGGCTGTGTGGAATGAGCTTCCAGCAGAAGTGGTGGAGGCAGGATCGATTTTAACATTTAAGACTAAAGTGGATAGGTATATGGACGTGAAGGGAATGGAGGGGTATGGTCTGAGTGCAGGTAGATGGGACTAGGGGAAAACAAATGGTCGGCACGGACTGGAAGGGCTGAGAGGGCCTGTTTCCGTGCTGTAATTGTTATATGGTTATATGGTTATATGGTTAACATAACCTCCCAACTTCTTTACTCAATATTCTGACTGATGAAGGCCAAAGTGCCAAAAGCCTTTTTGACTACCTATTTACCTGCTCTATAACACTACCCAGAGGCTACATTTACTGTGTAGGTTCGACGTTGTACTGTTCGAGCGTCCCAAAATGGAACACCTCACACTTCTCTGTATTAAATTCCATCAAACCATTCCTCCACCCACCTGGCAATCGATGCAGATCTTGCTGCAATATTTCACAACCATCTTCACTATTTCTCAAAACCACTAACTTTTGTATCATTAGCAACTGCTAATCTTGTCCTGTATGTTTCTCATCCAAATCATTGATGTAGATGACAAACAATAACGGGCCTTGCACTGAACCCTGAGGCACACCACTAGTCACAGGCCTCCAATCCGAAAAGCAACCTTTTACCATCACCCTCTCCTTCCTTCATGGAGCTAATTTGCTATCCATTCCACTATCCTCTCCTTGGATCCATGCGATCTAACCTTCCAGAGCAGCCTACCATGAGGAACCTTGTTGAATGCCTTACTGAAGTCCATGTACACAACATCTACAACTCTGCCCTCATCAACCTTTTTTGTCACGTCTTCAAAAAAAATCAGTCGGATTTGTGAGACACGACCTTCCACGTACCAAACCATGCTGACTATCCCTAATCAGCCCTTGCCCCATCCAAATGCCTGTATAACCTATCCCTCAGAATACTCTCCAGTAACATACCAACTGCAGACGTGAAGCTCACCGGCCTATAGTTCCCAGCATTTTCCCTGCAGTCCTTCTTGAAAAGAAGCGCAACATTTGCCACCCTCCAGTCTTCGGTAGCTCTCCTGTATTTAAGGACGACTCATAAATTTTCCAACAGGGGCTCCCACAATTTCCACTCTAGTTTCCAGCATTGTCCTCGGATATATCAGATCAGGCCCTGGAGATTTGTCTACATCAAACACGACAGTACCCTCAGTACTTCTTGACGTAACCCTGGCTGCTCTCAAGACACTTCAGTGACTGCTTCAATTTTCCTCCGTCTCTCTTTTCCTCGGTAAATACAGAGGAGAAATACTCATTTCGTACCTTGCCCATCTCCTGTGGCTCCGCTTTGATTCCTGAGAGGTTCTTATGAAAAATCTGGTTGCTGCAAGTTGTCACATTTTTGATTGTTAATATATACAGTATGTAGATTACATTTAGGCACCATTTTAAAATGTATATTTGAGATGTCACCCTACACAGTAAGAATAAGGCGTTTGAACAAACTTTGATCTTGTATCTGAGTGGGAGGTGGGTTCTGATTGAATTTCAAATTTTTACTTTTCAGGAAATGCTTTTAAATTCAACTATTACATTACAATAACAGAACATTAAGTGTCTATGGGCTCACTGAGTTTTCTTTTAGGTACATGAGGCTAACTTATTTTGTTGACTGGTTTAGAAATTCCTTAACCTATTTTAATACTTTTTCTAAATAAAAATCAATCTTCTTTAATTTAATCATATCTTTATACCTTACTGTTCTAACCTGTTTGAAACAAAAGGTACATTTAGCAGCCTTTTGTAAATCAGTAAAATATCCATGATTTTCACTGTTTCAAACTAATCAATATGTTTCTGGAGATCATGGATAGGTGATGTTTCTGGTTTCGACCCATAATATCACCTATCCATGTCCTCCAGAGGTGCTGCCTGACTTGCTGAGTTACTCCTGCACTTGGTGTATTAACCAGAACCTGCAGTTCTTTGTTTCTATATATTCAAAATGTTTTATTGTTTTAATGAGATATGTATGGAACGTTTTAATTTAAATTAAATATGTAATATCTTTTGAGTGTCCATTTGTGATAACGAACAAATCTATATATACTTCCGGTGGGCGCTATATGGAGTAGTAAGCACAGCACCAGCCAGCTCCGCAAAAATTCTGCAAAGAACGGGGATTTAAACAGATTTAAAAACACTTACGTTCGACTGCTTTCACTATCTGCCGCCTCAACATCGACGGTTCGGTGTTGGGTACCGGCTGACGTCATCAGCCTGCGACGAATTATGACGGCACGGAGCCCTACGAGAAAACGAAAGGACGTCTGAAAAACCCGGGCGAGACCGGTGAGAAGGCCGTGGGAGAAGCCTCGGACTACAAGTAGGGCCTGCTCCGTGATGACTGTTTCAAGGAAAGCAGACACAGGAGGTGAGGACTTGAAAACTTTTATTTCTCATCAGATGGCTGATTTAAAACGTGAAATGAAAGATATAAAGAAAGAAATGAAAGTAATACAGGAAGATATAAGGAAGAAATATCTCAAATTAATAATCAGATGGACTTGATGAAAAATCAATGGCGTGAATTTCAAAAAGATATAAAAAAAGACGCAAATTGATAATAAGTTCAAGAGACTCAGAAATATTGAAGAATGAAATCATTGATATGATTAATAATTGGAACGCAAGATGGAGGGTAAACTTGAAATGTTTAAAAAAAGACTTTAAACTTAAGATTGACCCTATTGCAAAAGTTGTCGAACAACAAGTTGACGGCATTAAAAACCTTGAAAAGATAGCGGAGGCTAGTACTGTGTCTACAGCAAAGCTGATAACAGAACAAGAACGTCTACTGGAGTTGTTTATCAAAGTAACCGATAATGCACGCAGCTGGAAGGCTATCAAAGAAGGCAGAACTTGAGGATTGCAGGGATTCCCTGAAGGTTTAGAGAAACACGAAGACACTCGAGAATTCACTGCTAAATTATGCAAGCTGTTTTATCTTTGGATGATATGCCTGTTTTAGCTCGTGCACACCGAGTCGGCAGAAGACAGACCAGTACAAATGCCCCCCCAAGACAAATCATTGTTAAGTTACAATATGATTTCACCTCGAGGACATTATGCAAAGAGCCTCGAGAACAAAGAATCTGATGTTTCAAGGACAAAGAATCAGTATCTATCGAGACTATCCCCAGAGGTTGCCAGAAAACGAAAAGCGTTTAACGAGCCAAAACCTTATGAGGGGTGTAGAAAAAACTTGAGATACGGTTCTGAATTACCCCGCCATCTTACGAGTTACTTATAACAACGTGGAACACTTTTTCAAGACTCCACAACAGAAGCAATGGAATTTGCAAAGCGTTTGACACTTGAAAACCAACCATCTACAAGCAAATATACTGCCTTTTTCTATTATTAAAGACCTAGCACGGTCTCTTGACATTTTATGAAACTCTGTAACGACAACATGGAATTAGAATAAATCAGACACTATGTGGACAATGTCAGTATAACGAAGACCTAGCAAAAGTCTCTAGACATTTTATGCAACTTATACGCATATGGAATTAGAAAATGCATAAGAATGGACAATGCCGCATGGAACGAACATGTTTTCCCAGATTGAAGAACTCACCGAACTAACATAAACAAATTAACACACCTACTAAAATGATAACGCGGTTTATTATTACTATGACTGGTATTAAACCAAGACTCCTGCAACACACGCATCCCTCAATCACAACAACTCAAGAATTAATATCTTATGTCCTGCTATATATGGGTCTCACGCCCCGCTCCTCAATATATTTCTCCCTTTTTTTAATAATGAATTCTTCATATTTTTGTATTATTAAAAAAAAATTTTTTCTTTAACTGTGTGCTTTATAATTGGATTTTTTTTATTTTTATAAATTAAACCTTAGATATATATATCTCTATGATGTTTAATCACTCACTCATTCATTTCTTTAAATACTACAATCCCGTTAAAGTATTTACTAGGAATAATAATTTCCTTCTAATAAGGAGCAGCTAAATTAAATAAGGGCAACATTAGCCGAAGCCTTAGATAATGGCCAACAACAACTTGGCTTTTCCAACCTACAAATATTTTATTTTTGTAGTTCTTCTACTCTTACTACAATCCTTTTTATTACTTCTCACCATGTATATGTTGTTTACTATATCTTTTTTCAGTCCTAATGGAGTTATACTGTGTAATGGAGAAGTACTCAATAACGTCGAAAGATCTAAAATTCATCTACTCGGTGTTTCGTTCAAGTTAAGTTACCCATGTCTGTTTGTGTATCTCTGCTATGTCTGCCTCGACCCTTGGGACCCTGTGTGCCCACCATTCTAGATTCCCCTCAACAAATCAGAAAATAAAAGAAATATGGGGAACGAGGGATTACCTTTGCAGCTGGAATGTTAAAGGTATCAATACCAATAAAAAGAGAAAAATATTGACACATTTAAAGGCAATGAAAGCTGATGTAATTTTACATCCCAAGAAACTCACCTAAAGAAAGACGCCTGAACGCTGAAGGGCCCGACTAAATGGATAGATATAATATACGTAGCTTTCTCTACCTTTACACACAAATCATCGTCGTGCCAGAGACGGCGTAGCCAATATTATCAGCTTCGTATTCAGGTACTTTATTTAAGCCATATATCTACTAAATCTGATAAAGATGGCGCATATACATTATTGTAATAGGAGAAATAAATAGGGAAAAAATGATTATTTTGTAAACTTATCATTTCCTATGGTCCTATTTTGATAGTCCTTTATTCTTTAAGAAAGTACTTAATAATATTCCAAATTAACACACACTACAATTGATAATTGGAGAGAATTTTAATTGTACATAACCTTATTTAGATATCTTCAAACAAAGAAAATCAATCGCAATCTAGTGATTTAATTAAAACGCATACAGTCAAACACGAACATTAAGATGTTTGGAGAACAGAAAACCTACTGGTTCCGTGTATATTCCATCTACTGCTACTTTCTCGCGTACATAATACCTATTCAAGAATAGAGTACTTTCCTAGTAGAATGCCAAGCATATTTCACTTACTTACGAATCAAATATCATAATATTATAATTTCAGATCACGCACCAATTAACATTTAAAATTAAAATAATGGTAAAACAGGGAATCTAGACAATGGAAACTTAATCAAAATCTTAAAAAATACACTCAGAATACATCATAACCCAGATTAAGATGTTTTTTGAAATAAATGATCAACCAGAAATATCTCGCCTTTATTTATGGGAAACATTTAAAGCATAGTCTTCGAGGTATTTATGAATTCATTCACGAGCATTCCATAATAAGAAGAATCGAAGGAACAACATGATTACTTAGAAAGGGAGATCAAACAATTAGATTATACAGAATGCAACCAAAATCAGAATAAAATACCATAATACTTATACTAAATTGTAGCATTGAAGTATAAATTAAAATAAATATTATATACTGATCAAGTTCTAAAATATACCAACATACTAAACAATTGTTGTTTGAATTTGAGACAAACCACAAAACTATTGGCTCGACAATTAAGAAAAATGAAGCGAAAAAATTATACATAGGATTAAATCACAAAACGGTGAATTATTAATACAACCCAAGATATTAATGAAAGATTAATCAATAATATAAAAAATATGTATACTGTAACAGCAACAGTAAATAAACAGAAATAGATGCCTTTTTAATGGATGTAACTTAAAAGAATTAGATTTACAAAATAGAGAATTTTTAAATGCCGATATTTCAAATAAAAAGAAATCCAAGAATCTATAAATCTTTAAAAAATGGTAAAACTCCAGGACCAGATGGTATAGGCTCGGAATTTTAATAAAATTTTTCATGCCCCCAAATGGTCCCATATTTAAAATCATTATATGAACAGATATAATACAAGAGAAATTACCAGACACATTGAACGAATCTATTATAAAAATAACACTTACCCAAAATAAATAAAGACTTGGATGATCCCAGGATCGTATAGAGCAATTGCTTTATTAAATACTGATCAAAAAATTTTAACAAAAATTCTTGCACAAAGACTAAGCAAAATTGTTAATGAATTAATTCATCCTGATCAAACAGGATTTATACCTAAAAGATATTCTTCATATAATTTAAGACGGTTATTTAATATTATATACTCGAAAAGAAGTGATAAAAAAGATTTAGTAGTCATCTCGTTGGATGCAGAAAAAGCTTTTGACCAGGTGGAATGGCCTTATCTATTTTCGGTGATGAAGCATTTAAGCTGGTGATAAAGTTTACTAACTTGGATTAAATTATTATACGCAAATCCAACAGCTAGAATAATAACAAATTATATGTTATCAACTAAGTTTAGTTTACTCGAGGGATTGTAGACAAGGCTGTCCTTTATCACCATTACTGTTTGCGTTAGCAATCGAACCCCTTGCTCAAAGGGTAACTACATCCAGAAATATATGGATATGATACTAAAGATACTAAGAATAAAATCTCGTTATATGCGTGACGATATAACTTTATATTACAAAACCGGAAATAAGTATCTTAATTTGTTAAAAACTAATAACGGAATTTGGTTTAATTTCAGGATATAGCATCAATTGGAATAAAAGTGAACTTATGCCAATAACCATGAATAATTTACAGATATTACAACATTTCCTTTCAAGATAACAAATGAAAATATTAAATATCTTGGTATTTTCTGTTACAAAAAGATTTGACTTTTTATTTAAATCTAATTTCCCGTTATTATTGAATAAATTAAATAAAAAATCTTATATTGGAAAGCTTACCTATCTCAATGTTAGGTAAAATAAACGCAATAAAAATGATTTTCCTCCCACAATTATTATATTTTATTTTCAATCAATCCCGATAACCTTTCTAAAAATTTCTTTAAAAAAGTAGACTCAATAGTCACTAACTTTATTTTGGGACTACAAAAATCATAGAATAAATAAAAAACATTTATTAAAGCTAAAATAAACGGGGGTTTAGCTTTAACCAAATTTTATGTTCTATTATTGGGCAGTTAATATTAGAAATAAGAATTTTTGGGTTAGGAGAAATAGATAATAAACCAAATTGGTTAAAAATGGAAAGAGAAGACTGTTTTTCCATTTGAAATTAGCTCTATAATATTTGCTAATATTAATGTACCTAAGAAAACTTATAGCGAAAACTGATAATAGAAAGTGGAATACGTATTTGGAAACAAATAAAGAAACACTAAAACTAAAATTTATATCGCTAGCTCTTACAATTGCCAATAATTTTACGTATTAAACCGTCAATGATGGATAAAGCTTTTACACAATGAAAAAAAAGGAATTCTAAACATAGGGGATCTCTATAAGGATAATTTCATTTCTTTCATTTCAAGAATTACAACAAACTTACGGGCTTCATAATAATGAATATTTCAGATATTTACAAATCAGAAACTATATTTCCCGCAAATACACAAGAACTTAGAAATAGAAAGAGTGAAATTTTAGATGAATGCTTGAATAAACACCCAAATACAGAAAAAATGATATCATACATTTATAACATTTTGTTGGAAAGTGATATCCCATCATCGGAAATACATAGACAGCGCTGGGAAAATGAACTAAGTCAAATAATAAGTCCAGAAATAATGGAAGAAAGCTACAACATATACATTATTGCTTCTTTAAACGCTAAACATGCACTTATACAGTTTAAAATCTTACATAGAATACATTATTCTAAAATCTAAACTACATAATATATTTCCAAAACTATCACCTATATGTGATAAATGTCAAATCATGGAAGCAACTCTGTCGCATTCATTTACTAATTGCACGAAGATTTTACAATAACTTGGAATGAAATATTCAAAACAATCTCGAAAGTTATTAATATTACTATGATTTATGACCCAAAGTTAATCATAAAAACTTGGAATACCGGAAATGGAACAAATAATTACAAGGAATCATAGAACTTTTATCGACTATTCTTTAATAATTTGGGAAAAAATTAATATTATTAAAATTTTGGAAAGGCCCTGTATCCCCAACAATTAAAATGTGGAATAACAGAAATGACGGAGACACTTCACTTGGAGAGATTGAGACTTGTCCTTATGGACAGGTTAGATCTCTTCAAGGAGATATGGTCTCCCTATATTAAATATCTACAGGGTCACAATGGTTCGGGCGCAGGGACTTGACTGAGGCCTGAATATCTGAGTGGATGAAGAAATACACATAACAAATCATGAATGTATCTCCAAGATTGGATTACTTAGTAATACTTTTAATCCCATCAAACTTTTCATACTTCTTTTCTATTTTCTATTCCTTTTTTTCTATCTATCTATCTTTAAAAAAAATAAAAAAAAAAAAAAAAAAAAAAAAAATCTATATACTTATAAAACTCTCATCTTGTCCTCTTCCGGTTTGCCTTTTTAGTTAAATTTGCGCAAAAACGTACCCGATAGCGCTACGATTTTTTCGCCACCTTACTTGCCATTTCTCCTGTGTTGCAAGTGCATCAAGTTTTTCAGAATCAGAATCGTTTATTGTCATTTGAACATTAGTTCCAAAACGAAATTACTTTTCTGCAATCAAAACAATAAACAAAAAAACCCCAAAACACACAATGACACAATTCCACACAAACATCTATCACAGTGTATCCCAAACACCAACCTCACTGTGATGGAAGGCAAAGTCTTATCTCTTCCCATTTCTCTGTGCCCATTCCTCTCCCCCGCCGTCAAGCAGCCAAACTGCTGCATCGAGCCGATCGAGGCTCTGATGTTAGAGCCCTCCCGGCGTGCGATGGTAAGTCAAGCGGCCATTTAAGCCGCGCCGGTGATGTAAGGCCCCGCTCAATTCGGGTAGGCGAAGTTTGCCGTTGCGGGAGCTCCCGAAAAGTAGTCCTCCCACCAGGGACCCTCGAGCTCCCTATGTTACCTTCTACAGGGCCTACAGCCGACGTCTCCGAGCTCCGAAGTCGGTCGCAGCCGAGCGCCACCACAGCGCTCCGCACTCGGTCGGCCAGCTCCGCGATGGTGAGTTCCGCACGCTCCGCGACTGGAGCCCCAGGTCCAATTCCGGTTGGAGGTTGCCGGCTCCCGCAATGTTAGGCCCAACGACAATGGAGACTCGACAAGGAAAAAGTCGGGTCCCCCGTAATAGGGAAGAGATTAAAACGTTTCCCCTACCCCCAAGCGCCCCACATATACACGGCTAAAAATAATATAAAAACTAAAACAAACACATCCACTTAACAAGATAAAAAGAAAAAAAAAGACGGTCTGCAAAGGCCGCTGCCGACAGGCGCCGCCATCTTACCCGACGGTAATATTACAAAAAGTTATTCGTCTGTCATTTGCCGAGTCGGTGACACCTTCTGGCACCCGCTGTCAATCACCGGTGGCGAGAATAAAGCTGAAGGAGCGGAGTGAGCAGAATGTGGGCGGGGGCTGTGTTCGCGGGCGGGGCTGTGTTCGCGGGGGGGCTGTGTTCGCGGGCGGGGGCTGTGTTCGCGGGCGGGGGCTGTGTTCGTCGTCGGGGCTGTGTTTGTGGGTGGGGGCTGTGTTCGTGGGCAGGGCTGTGTTTGTGGGTGGAGCTGTTCGCGTGCAGGGGCTGTGTTCGCAGGCAGCGGTGGCGTTCAACACGACGAGCTGGGAGCCGATGAGTGAGTCCGGAGCCGGTGAGTGCGGTCGGGGGGGGGGGCCTGGGGTGCCGGGAGCAGCTGAGCCCACACACCCCCCTTCCTCCCCATCCCTCCCCTCCCTCCCCCCCCTCCCCTCCCTCCCACCCCCCCTCCCCTCCCACTCCCTCCCCCCCCCTCCCTCTCCCCCCCTCCCCTCCCTCCCCTCCCTCCCTCCCTCCCTCCCTCCCCTCCCCCCTCCCATCCCCTCCCTCCCCTCCCTCCCCTCCCCTCCCTCCCCCCCTCACCCCCCCACACCCGTCCCTCACAGCCCCCCCCACACCTCCCCCGCAGCCCCCCACAGCTCTCTCCGCTCACCCCACCCACATACCCCCTGGCCCCCCCTCCCCCCCACAGCTCCCCTCCCCCTACACAACCCCTGCCCCCCACACCCCCCACACCCAACTCCCCCCCCACTACCACCTCACCCCTACCACACATGTCATGTTAGTATATTGTTTGCATATCCTTTTGCATGCAATGACTGCTTGAAATCTGCGATTCATGGACATCACCAGTTGCTGCGTGTCTTCTCCCAGTGATGCTCTGCCAGACCTGCATTGCAGCCATCTTTAGCTTAAGCGTGTTTTAGGGGCTAGTCCCCTTCAGTTTTTCTCTTCAGCGTGCACAATTGGGTTCAGATCAGGTGATTGACTTGGCCACTCAAGAATTGACCATTTTTTAGCTTTGAAAATTCCTTTGTTGCTTTTGGCAGTATGTTTGGGATCATTATCTTGCTGTAGAATGAACTGCCGATCAATGAGTTTTGAGGCATTTGTTTGAACTTGAGAAGATAGGATTGTCTATGCACTTCAGAATTTATTTTGCTGCTACCATCAGCAGTTGTGTCATCAATTAAGATAATGAGCCAGTACTTTAAGCGGCCATACATGTCCAGGCCATACACCCCCCCCACCACCGTGTTTCACAGATGAGGTGTATGCTTTGGATCTAGGGCAGTTCCTTCTGTCCTCCATAATTTGCTCTTGCCATCACTCTGATATAAGCTAATCTTCATTTCATCTGTCCACAAGACATTTTTCAATACTGTGGTTGCTCTTTTAAGTACTTCTTGGTAAACTATAACCTGGCCATCCTATTTTTGCAGGTGGTTTGCATCTTGCAGTGTAGCCTCTGTATTTCTGTTCATGAAGTCTTCTGTGGACAGTGGTCATTGACAAATCCACACCTGACTCCTGAAGAGTTTTCTGATCTGTCGGACAGGTGTTTGGGGATTTTTTTAATTACAGAGAGAATTTTTCTGTGGAGGTCTTCCTTGGCCTGCCAGTCCCCTTGCGATTAGTGAGCTCACCAGTGCTCTCTTTCTTCTTAATGGTGTTCCAAACAGTTGATTTTGGTAAGCCAAAGGTATGGTGGGTGTCTCTAACAGTTTAATTCTTGTTTATTCAGTCTCATAATGGCTTATTTCACTTTAATTGGCACATCTTTGGCCCCATGTTGATAAACAGCACTAAAGGTTTCCATAGGTGATGGAAAGACGAGGTGCTGAGAGCTCTCATATTGCTGCATTGAGGAGGCAATTAAACACACCTTATCAATTACAAACACCTGTGAAGCCATGTGTCCCAAACATTATGGTGCCCTGAAATAGGGAGGGGTGAACTATGTATAAACACAGCTGTTATTTGTACATGGTGAAACCAAAATGTACAAAAATACCCTTTAATAAAATCTGACAATGTGCGCTTTAACCACATGTGATTTTTCCTATTACAAATCTCAAATTGTATACAGAAGCAAATAAATAAATGATGGGTCTTTGTCCCAAACATTATGGAGGGCACTCTGTCTCCTTTAAAACATTGTTGTTCTCAACCTTAATGCTATCACTTCTAATCTGACATTTCCACCCCAGGGAAAATTCAGACGGTCTATCTATGCATCTCATAATTTTACATACTTCTATCAGATCTTCCCTCAAACTCCAACTTCTCTGGGAGAATAATCCAAGTTTGCTCTACCAGGTCTTTTTATTGTTGATACCCTCTAATCAAGGCAGCATTCTTATAAAACCTCTTGTGCATCCACTCCAAGCAAACACATCGTTCATGCAATGGGGCGACAAAACCACACATAATCTTTGCTAACTTCATTCTCCTCTCTCAGTGCTAATACAAATCATGATGGTGATGAAACATATTTATAGTTTTTTATTGCTAAACTTTTTATTTTCAATAATTTCTATCTTGTGAATGATTTCCAGCATTTGTAGATTGTCTTTTTATTGACGCATTGACTGGGGAAAATAATCATTGCTTGACTGATAGATCTTCATGCATGTGCTACTCACTTCCGCAAACCTATCTGAATTGTCCAAAGCCAGTAGCTGAATGCAAAATACAATGCACTTAATAACATACTGGATCTTTAATTACACACCTACGAGAGAACCCAGCGGAACTTTGAAGCATCAAGCTGATGGTTCTTAAAATAAAAGGAAATCCATCATATATTCACATTTATATTTTAATTGAATTAAAATTAAATCAGATCAAGTGAAAAATCTTGATTTGTAGATGAAGTAAAAAAAAAAATTCTGTTTCTTCTATTTTGTTGTTCAAACTTTGTTCTGTGCAGCACATCTTGTTTCATTTCACCAGCCCTGTCACATTCTCAGTTTGTAATGACTGTTGCAATTATGTTGCTTGCAGAGAGTGCTTTAGTGTTATCTTGATTGTATAATAAAATATTTTGTTCGTGAAACCTATACTGAAATGATGATTTATTAAGAAAACAAAGGAAATGTTTTTTCAGTTAATATGGAAATGCTGCAACATCACTGTGTTTGAAACGATTGAAAACCATATCAGAACAGGTCAATATTTCCGAGGAGTGCTGTTATTTTGGTGTTGGTTATTTAATTTTAAAATGAGCAAAAGCACTCTGTAAATATTGTGTATTAGTAGTACCATTGCAATAACATTCTGTTATCACAATCAATTTATAAGACCGTATGGATATTTGAGATCAAAAAACACATTTGCACAATTATTCTGCAAAGTTATTGATAAATACTAAAATAATGAATATTATTTTTCTGATCTCCTTGTCCCATTTGGATTCAGACGATCACTGTTATGGTGGTCTTTAATAAAAAATGCTATTTGCGTGCTGAAGCCTTAAGTCGGAGCAAGATAGCGTGCATTATGTATTTTGTTTATTTTCCTCAACATTACATTTTTTCCATTTGTGTAAAGTTGCAACACAAAGATTGCCGATGCACTCCAGAGGGTACCTTCATTTTTAGTTTTTAAAAATAGAGGCATAGAGCGGGGAAGGTTTAACACCTGTTATTTCCCATGTCCCACATGAATATCCAGAGGCAGGCGATATAGTTTCACGCAGGGGGGACGTATAACTCTTGTTTGGACCACGTAATACAGCTGTTCAAATTGCAGTGACAAAGCTTGATGGTTGGCCACTTGGCTGTCACCTAAACGAGCTGCATACGATTCTAGTATGTTCACAGGAGCAAAGCATCTACAAAAATAAACGTTTCCCTTATTCTAATTTTGTTCCTCAGCTTCTTTTGTTTTTTGCTATGGACGAAGTATGAATAAGATTTTAACATTAGAAATTTAATAATAAGTAATTTAGTAATAATCTGAAGAAGGGTCTCGACCCGAAACATCACCTGTTCCTTTTCTTCAGAGATGCTGTCTGAACCGCTGAGTTACTCCAGTTTTTTTTGTGTCTATCTACGGTTTAAACCAGCATCTGCAGTTCCTTCTTACACACAAACAGTAATTATTTGGTGTTTTAAAAACATTAGCTGGAGATTCTTTAATTAATTTAATAGATTTTGAAATGGAGTTTAGCATCTGAAGATCCAAATAAGCTTGAAGCTGACACTATCTTCAGATGATGAGGAGGTGTTATCTTTTCACTGTAATTTCCCATATTAATAAGTAGAACCAATCAGTATTCTTTAGTTTAAAAACAATATTTAATTAATCAAGATGTCTGTTTACTAAGCGAAAATTCAGATGAAGTCACTCTGCCCACAGTTACGTTTATTTACGTGGCATAGGTTATTTCATGCTTCAATTGGATGTGTTCTGTTTGCTGTTCATTGGTTTTGAACACTATGTTTATCCGCTTCTATAATCTGCAGATAAAATATTCCTCACTATAATACAAAATACAGAAATAAGTGTAATTTTGTTGGCTGCTGCCCTATGATGTTGTGCAGTGTTTGTACGCTGAAATACATTTTAGAATCTTTTCAAAAGTATTGTACAAAAGCACTAATTGCAGAAAAAGTTCTGAATGCTCTACAATTTTACAGAATGCTATACTTATACAATTGTTTTGTGTCGTGGTAATTGTTTTAATTTTCGAGGCCGTTTAAAAAGGGATGAAAAGTTAATTGAGTTACATATTTTTGCTGCTTCTCACACTGAAAAGATTCAGGCACTATTATTATGCACTAATTATCAAAACATAACCCCTTTTTTTAACCAAATATATTTGTTTAGTGTTAAAGATGTATTTTCATTCGATGAACTCTTTAATAATCCAAGAGTTTTGTTTAGTTTAAAATATTACATCTGTAAATCTACAGATGAAGAGCATGAATGCCCTTGCATTTTTTTTTGCCTTTTTCACAAACTTATGATGCCATAAATTACGTTATTGCTAGTGTAGTAGTTTTGGAGTGTAATCACCACTGTAAAGAAGGAAACAATGTATACACTTTCTGGATATGATTAAGGCTGAAGGTTGATCATGCACAGAACATTCAAATTTAAGTGAATACATTTTTGTTATTTACTCCCAAGATACTCCTTCGTCAGATTTTTATTTGCATTATATTAGTTCAATAGGAGAGAGGAGAGTTAATTAAAGGCCATAAAGCCAACTTGTTGTTGTAAGCTTCCAAATTATTTTTTTTTGCAAGATACCAATGTTGATTAATAATGTTAGGACTGTTTGGTGTACTTTCGACAATGTATTGTGAAGATAATTAAACACACTATTTAATGTCGTTTGGGAAATAAACTGCTTTGAAAATCTTAATAGACTTGGTTACTAAAAATTACTTTGCCCATGAAGTAAAATTGGATTCATTGTGATTTTATTCTTGCTATAAAATTCAATTTATTTCTTTAGCTGCTTTGTATATGCAGTTTATGTATTATCTGAAGTTTTTAAATTTTCATATTATACGCCACACAAGAAATAGCACATAAGCCTCGTCTATCTGGAAGGTCATGTTTATTTAAATATGATTGGAAGTAGTTTTCAATATATGCTGTGGACCTTGAAATCTTTAAGGTTTGCCTTGCGGCACATTGTGCTGTAATAGTGTACCTAAAATTAATGGAAATTAACACAGAAAACGTCCAAAGTATTCAAATGCATCCAAGTAGCAGATTCTTTTCTTCTCCTTGCATTTGTTTGCTTTGTTTCATGAGCTTTAATATAAGAAATAGAAATCATAATGTACATCATGACATTAAATTAAAAAGTGCTTTCCATTTTAATTTTAAGTATTTGGTATGTTTTAGTGCAGATTGGATTCTGATGGAGAAAATTATTTTTGTTGTATTTTTTTGTTGGCATTGCAATTCCCCACGGAGATTAATTTTATAACATTATCTCTATGAACCAATTAGTCTAACTATTTTGATATTGCAGAAAAATCCTGTTGATTCTAATGTAATAGTTGTACAATTTGTACTGCTCAATATTTGTAAGCTGGTTTCTTAGCCTCCAGCTGCAAAAAGCATAACTCTAATAACCTGGTATCTGAGGAGAAAGTCTGTGTTACCTTATTATGTGCATAATGCGTACATGAAATATATTTGATTATTTTTAAAAGCTTATGTTTAAATTATGCATTTAATTATTTTCACTGAATCGCTGAAAATGTATAGTTACATTTGGTGAATTAGTTCATATTGTATTTGCTCACAATTGATTAATAGACAATTAAGTCAGTGGGACAAATCTATAGTTTTAATTCTTATTGTAAAAATAATTGATTATACATACTGAACGGGGGTAAGCTGACCATGTTGTTGCTGACCATGTGTTATAGTAGCATACCAGTTTAATGCGAACCTCTAAAATATATTTAATAATTATTAAGAATGAATTTAATCCTTACTGTATTGATCCAGAAACTCAATTAGGTGTATAATAAACCGAGAGACTAGATGTTTTCTGATTTTTCATGATAAAAAAAAAATTGAATTTGGGAAAGGATTGTTTAAAATATTTATCTTTCAAAGAAACTTGAATATTGTTTTAATTTGATGCAATGGGATTAAAAACAAACTTACAAAGTAGAATAATTAAACTAACACAGAAATGGGCCATGGTTTTCATTTTGAGTAAGATATGAATAACATTTTAAAATTGTATTTTTCAACACCTTTTTACATATGGGTAAAACCTCATCAGTAGTTATTATAGAACAATCTATCAGTAAAATCTTATCAGTATTAATATAGAACAATCATTTTGTGAAAATTTTATGGTGTGAATATAACTTTGAGACCCTTGTTTAAATAGTTCGCTTCCTGACTAAGATAAGCCTTTTCAAGAGGAAACAAGAGCTGTTTTGCTCTTTTGAAATATTCTACTCATATCAATAGCATTGTAAATGTTATTTAAAAATGTATATCACTTTTAATGGATTATTTAAAATAAGGAAGAGCTAAGTACCAATTGCCATTGCATGTGGAAATGTATTTCTTTCACAATTTTAGGAGCAAGATTAAATGTAATATTTGGATAAATGCTTTTCAATCACAAAACTTTCAGACTTGCATGATTTTAAGATAGTCTGTAAATCCTGTAATAAAGCATTATAAGTATTTTTAGCCCTCAAATTTTTGCATGTCGTGTGGAAAGATTTCCCAGAACCCAGATTTCAGGAATTCTGAAAGTCGTGAGTTTGACAGGAATGTTTGATTTGGGTACTAAAGCATTCTTGGATTTTGTTTTTTATTAGAATTTTGTATGTTAGGTTTACATTTTTGCACTTAAGCCACTTTTATGGATTATAATAATCTCAACAAATAAAGCTCGCAGGAAGGTTTCCATGCACTGATGTATTATTTGTGAGCTTGCGTGAGAATAAATTATGATAATTTAATATTACATTGGCCATAAAGTTTCAGTACTATGATCTTTTAATTGGTAAAGGTAATCAAATACATTAAACAGATAATTATTTAATATTCTGTTTGTGTGACTTATTTAGCATTTCTCAAAGAGAAATACAATGCCCTCCATAATGTTTTTGGACAAAGACCCATCATTTATTTATTTGCCTCTGTACTGCGCAATTTGAGATTTGTAATATAAAAAAAGTCACATGTGGTTAAAGTGCACATTGTCAGATTTTAATAAAGGCCATTTTTAATTTAATTTTAATTTCACCATGTAGAAATTACAGCAGTGTTATACATCGTCCCCCCCATTTCATGTTTTTGGACACAGCAACGACATGTAAATGAAAGTAGTCATGTTCAGTATTTTGTTTGCATATCCTTTGCATGCAATGACTGCTTGAAGTCTGCGATTCATGGACATCACCAGTTGCTGGGTGTGTTCTCTGGTGATGCTCTGCCAGGCCTGTATTGCAGCCATCTTTAGCTTATGCTTGTTTTGGGGGCTAGTCCCCTTCAGTTTTCTCTTCAGTTTGTAAAAGGCATGCTCAATTGGGTTCACATCAGGTGATTGACTTGGCCCACTCAAGAAATTACCATTTTTTAGCTTTGAAAAACTCATTTGTTGATTAGCAGTATGTTTGGGATCATTGTCTTGCTGTAGAATGAACCGCCGCTGAGTTTTTGCGGCATTTGCTTGAACTTGAGAAGATAGGATGTGTCTATACACTTCAGAAATCATTATGCTACTATCACAGCAGTTGTGTCATCAATGAAGATAAGGGCCTTCAGCAGTCATACATGCCCAGGCCATAAAACCCCCACCACCATGTTTCACAGATAAGGTGGTATACTTTGGACCTTGGGCAGTTCCTTCTCTCCTCCATACTTTGCTCTTGCCATCACTCTGATGTAATTTAACCTTTGTCTCATCTGTCCACAAGACCTTATTCCAGACCGTGGTTGCTCTTTTAGGTACTTCTTGGCAAACTGTAACCCGGCCATCCTATTTTTCCGGCTAACCAGTGGTTTGCATCTTGCAGTGTAGCCTCTGTATTTCTTTACATGAAGTCTTCTGCGGACAGTGATCATTGACAAATCCACACCTGACGCCTGAAGAGTGTTTCTGATTTATCGGACAGCTGTTTGGGTTTTTTCTTTATTATAGAGAGAATTCTTCTGTCATCAGCTGTGGAGGTCTTCCTTGGCCTGCCAGTCCCTTTGCGATTATAGTAAATTCACCAGTGCTCCCTTTCTTCTTAATGATGTTCCAGACAGTTGATTTTGGTAAGCCTAAGGTTTAGCTGATGTCTCTAACAGTTTTATTCTTGTTTCTCAGTCTCATAATGGCTTCTTTGATTTTCATTGGCACAACTTTGGGCCTCATGTTGATAAACAGCAATAAAATGTTGCAAATGTGATGGAAAGACTGGAGGAAAGGCTAGGTGCTGTGAGCTCCCTTATACCTGCATTAATGAGGCAATTAACCACACCTGAGCAATTAAGGGCCTGTCCTACGAGCATGCGACCTGCATGCGGCAAGCGCGACCAAACCGGAAGCAGGGGTCGCGCGGGGGTTGAGTGAGTAACGTGAAGTTGGAGTGAAGTCCACGGGAAGTTCGCAATAGACAGAGAGGGGCACGGAGGCACACACAGAGAGGGACACGGAGGCACACACAGAGAGGGACACGGAGGCACACACAGAGAGGGACACGGAGGCACACACAGAGAGGGTCACGGAGGCACAAACAGAGAGGGACACGGAGGCACACACAGAGAGGGACACGGAGGCACACAGAGAGAGGGACACGGAGGAACACACAGGGAGGGACACAGAGGCACACACAGAGAGGGACACGGAGGCACACACAGAGAGGGACACACAGCCACGCAGAGAGGGTAATGGAGGCACACAGAGAGGGACACGGAGGCACGACATCGAGGCGGTGCATGCGGCGTCGAGGCTGCTGCGGGCCGATAGGCCGTTGCCGCGCGGAATTTTTGAACACGGTCAGTTTTTCGGAGCACTGCGCGATGTCGGGACCAGCTCCACACAACTCCATATGGCTCCGGCGATCGAAGTGGGACCGGCCCCGCGAGGCCTTATGGATCAAGCGACCACGTTAGGTCGCGCTTGTCGCATGGAGTCGCATGCTGGTGGGACAGGCCCTTTACAAATGCCTGTGAAGCCATGTGTCCCAAACATTATGGTGCGTGGAAATGGGGGGACTATGTACAAACATAGCTGTAATTTCTACACGGTGAAACCAAAATGTATAAAAATACCCTTTAATAAAATCTTGACAATGTGCACTTTAACCACGTGATTTTTGTAATTACAAATTTCAAATTGTGGAGTACAGAGGGAAATAAAATGAGTCATGTCAAGTCAAGAGTGTTTTATTGCCATATGCCCCGGATGGGACAATTAAATTCTTACTTGCTGCAGCACAACAGAATATGTGAATATGTAAACATAGGGCAGTGGGCAGGTGCTATAGACCTGCCCGGGAAGGTAGATGCTCCTGTCCCCACGAGTCTCGGGCAGATGGGGCTCCGTCAGTCTGGGAAGGCAGTCCATCTAGGAGAGGGAGAGCTCTGATTTAAAACCTCCACTGCTTTGTGGCCATATCCAGTCATGGAAAAGGCTCCAGGAGTAAACCTCAAGAAAATCCGGAGTCGGAGCCGCTAAGGCAGTTGTCGTTGTCTGCAACCTCGCTCTGGCAGCTCCTGTGACGGCGCTGGAGTCAAACTGTAATGGCCCTGTTGTTCGTTTGGATCGATCAGCGACGTGGAGAGGGGGGATCTGCTGCATGGGCAATAGCCTGTCCTCGATATGACATCGCCTGGGCTTGCATCCGATCAGGATGCATCACCCCATGGTCAGTCATGGCCGAGAGGGGCAAGAGAAAAAAAGATTAATAAATAACAAATATAGTGCAGTAATAATATAGTCTTTTGCAGTTCAGAGCTCAGAGCTTATTTGTTGTTGTGTTTAATAGCCTGATGGCTGTAGGAAGAAGCTGTTCCTGAACCTGGACGTTACAGTTTTCTGGCTCCTGTACCTTCTTCCCGATGGCAATGGTGAAATGAGTGTGTGGCCAGGATGGTGTGGGTCTTTGATGATTTTGGTTGCCTGCATGTGATGGGTCTTTGTCCCAAACATTATGGAGGGCAATGTATATTGTGAAAACGTTTCTTGAGGTAATTTTTGTTGGCTGCATGGCTTTGCTTCTATTTATTCCGACAAAGATTAGTTTCCAACTGCATTTTTATTTTGTTCACGTCAGAAGATGTTTCGCTGTGCTAACCTGGCTCAGTTAAAAGCACACACTTCTCTGACCTAGAAGGTTATGGGATCAGGTCTTATTTCAGGACTTGATCATTATAAAGTTATACCTATGTATAATAATCCTCTGTTTTGGTTCCATATTTCTTCACTGGCTCCATCATCATTGTCAAAGGTGACAGGGAGAAGGCAGGAAAATGGTTTTGCATGGTAAAGATATATCAGCCATGATTGAATGGTGAAGTAGACTCGATTGCCTGAATGACCTAATTCTGCTGCAATTACTTCCTGTATCTAGCCTGTCCAATCCCTTAAGAATTTTATAAGTTCCTATAAGATCCCCCCTCAATCATCTAAATTCTAGCGAGTACAAGCCTAGTCTATCCAGTCTTTCTTCATATGACAGTCCTGCCATCCCAGGAATCAGTCTGGTGAACCTTATCTGTACTCCCTCTATGGCAAGAATGTCTTTCCTCAGATTAGGAGACCAAAACGGTACGCAATACTCAAGGTGTGGTATTACCAAGGCCCTGTACAACTGCAGTAGAACGTCCCTGCTCCTATACTCAAACCCTTTTGCTATGAATGCTAACATACCATTTCGCTTTCTTCACTGCCTGCTGCACCTGCATGCCTACTTTTAATGACTGGTGTACCATGACACCCAGGTCTCGTTGCATCTCCCCTTTTCCTAATCGGCCACCATTCAGATAATATTTCCTAATCGGCCACCATTCAGATAATATCATGTTGTCAATATTTATTCCCACAGAATAATACCCACTGAGGTGCTAGCATATCTGGGCAAGTGCATCTTAGTTAGCAATGGCAACATCATCTGAAGCAATGGGAATAATATTATTTAAAAAATAAAAACAACTTCATTATTTAAATTAAGACAATGTAACATATTAAAAAAACGCACCACAATAACAGCAACTATAAAAAACAACAAAAAAATTGTTGGTTAATTGAACAAAAATGTAAAATTTCAATGGTGCCTGTCATGGAAGTTGCTGATACCAGGGAGGAGGCCATGAATCTTGTGACTATGGCTAAGTACAGGAGGGAGTCGTTTTCAGGGGTCCATTTCCTCAGCACCAACGACAATTCCAAAATAGGCAACTTTCATCTACCTCATAACTTCTTCACAATGTTCCAAAAGGTTAGTGTACTTCTGAGATTTCTCTAAATAAGCCTTCGCCTACATTGACAACCAGAGCCATCTTTTCCTTTGTGAAGATGGTATCCAGAATACAACACCAACCACCTTCCCAATCTAAACAGTGTTCTCTAAACACTAACCAACTTACTGGGTAAGCTAACTTAGACCTGTTTAACAATGGCTTACATCCCGTTATACCAAAGCTGTGTCGGTCATTTATTTTATATTAAACATTTCCAAATTACATTTTTTAAATTGTGTCTGGATGAATTTAGAGTACTTCAGATCCAATCTTATTGGGGTTAATCTGTAAAAATGATAGTTGTGAATTCGCAGTTTGCAATATTCAGAATTGCTCAGTATCTTTTATTTTTTTCATCACAAATGATACCTTTAAAATAATTAATTTCTGCAAGGAAAATAATCAGAAATAGGCTAACAATCACAATTAAGCAATAGCCGACTGGTTGATAATATATGATTCCATTGAATTAGAAGATGTAACATCAAAACTGAAATTCCTAAGGAATATTGATGTTGGCTTGACAAAGTGATAGTTCACATTGCCCCTTTGGCAGAGCATTTTGGACTGAAACCTTGCCCATGGGACTCATGCTGACGGTTGGTTCCAATTCTGAGAGAGCACAGCATTGCAGAAATGTCATCGCTAAGTTGAAAAGTTAAAGTATAGCCGATTTGAAAAGTTCCCCTGCATTATTGGCAGAAGAGCAGCAAGTTCTCGTAATGTTCTGGCGAGTGTGTATCTTTCCAACCAAAACCTCTCGGTATTTATCTCATCACTGTTTGTTGGACCTTAGATTGCACAAATGAACTGTTGTGTTTACCCATGTGTATCAATGTCTCCACTTCAAAATTAATTAACTGTTTGGAAGGAGTTTGAAAATAACCAACAACTTGTACATATTTATTTCTTGAGGTTGTCCCCAGCATGACTGGGAATTTGTGAAAGCGTTTTTGACTTTGGTTTTTTTCCTGCACTCTGATACTTTCAGAGCAGAATTAGTCAAACCTCTGAGGAAGGGGTCTTGTCCCGAAATGTCACCGATACCTTCTCTCCAGCTATCCCGCAGAGTTACTCCATCATTTTGTGTCTACCTTCGATTTAAACCAGCATCTGCAGTTCTTTCCTATACACTCTGTCTAGATGTGTTGGACTGTCTAAATTTTAATTATCTGTCTTTGCCTGCTAAGGTCTTTGCATGTCTTCTGATGTATAACCAGAAAGATATTGTGAAATGTGCAATGTTCTTTAGCGTAGGATCTTTTATTTAGCTTGAGAAATTGCACATTTGACCGAATTGATAAAATAACAATTGAAATTTTAAATCTGTCAAGAAGCTCTACTTTCTTAAATGTTTGCTCTGTGCACATTAAAGATCACAGTTCATCAATATTTTTTCTTTAAAATTGATTTACGTCTTTTAGAATTAGTTATTGTTCAGAATATTCCACATTACAAACTTATAGAGGTTTACAGTTCACTTTCTTTTGTTTATAGGACTGTTGTTTGCATGAAGTACAAATGCACCTCAGTGCTGGAGTAATTTATTCCAAAAATGTTAACTGCAGCTATGGAACGCTATGTTAATTTTGCTCTTCAGCAAGTCTCTCCTTCACACACAGCTTGCTTTTCCTGTAATTTGTGAGGTGGAGTAGATGCAAGTGTTAGAATCACCATTCATCAGTCATTTGGTTAGCTGAGGGAGAAGAGTGAATGGTGAAAGGCCATGACCAGTGTGTTACCCCAGCAAGGGATGGATTAACCTCCCCCTAAGCCTAATGATAGGAGCCCAGTGCCTTTCCTCACAACCCCCACCTTCCCACCATCCCGGTTAGCTGACAGCTCCTAGACTTTGCGTGCAAGTGAACTCAGCTGGCGCTGTGTGGTCTGGGTGTGTGGTCTCCAGGCTGGCTGAGAGGCTGCTAACAGGGTGGATGAGAAAGACCTTGTCTGTTTACTTTAATTTGCTTGGACGCAGGAACTCTGTCCAACATTTCTGGTGTGCGGCTTCCATAAGCAGTGGCCAGTCCATCACAGCTGCTGCAACAGTCTGAAAGGCTGGGCTGTGCTAATCACCCTTACAGCTCATAGATCAATTTCAAAATGTCACAGACAAGCTAATCTAGTTGTAAATGGAATTGAGGTGTAATGTTGCAAGTTGGAATTTAATTTTTTTTTTCACTGTACCGTGCACCGAGACATATTTAAAAAAAAAGTGCTTTGGTTAACAGCGTAGTTCAGCATTTTCAACATTCGTTCTTTAAATATAACATTTGGTTTAGTTTCATTCTCTCTGTGATAAAATAATAGCAAATGCTGAATTATTGAAAATACTTTGTCATTCACGAGTTGTTTTCTCTAAATAATTTTTTAAAAAAGATTTAAAAACAAACATAGTGAAAAAATGATGTCTTTAGGTCCATACAAATACATCTCTTTAATGATCCAATAGTAAATATGGGCTCCAGTATATTATTTTTCTCCTGTTCGTGTCTTTTTTTTCATTATACAAAATTATTTATGATAAGCCCAAACAAATGTTCAAAGTCAGTATTATAAGAGTAGTTTCCTTTGCAACTTGCATGAGTAAAATGGACTTTTCACAAATAACATTTTGTGAGTTTGTAATCTTTTGCTTTCCGAATAAAGTACTAACAACATCACTTAGATTAGGAGGGATGTTTATTGACCAAGGGTAAGATGAAATATTTCATGCATTTTCTGGGCAGCAATTAAGCGTTCGAGACACTGCAGAAGAATATTTGGTTTTAGTATTGGGTGGTGATTTCTATCCGTTCAATTTGCTGTCCCTAACTGTAAACACAAGAACAGTATAACAAAAGTTCAGGATTTGCGCAGTGCTGTTAAGTTTCAACTTAATTTTTTTGGCTCTGTTTACAATGATCAATGCTTTAGCAAGGATGAGTAAAAGCATGCAATTAAATTATCCATATATTTGGTAGTAGTATATTTATGAAACCTTTCATAAATAAGTAAACTGAAATCAGAATATGTTTGTTGATTATGTAACTCTAGAATGCCCCTCATTAAGTTTTTTAAAAATTATGTTTATTATGCAATATCAGTGCTACTTGCTTGCAGGGCCTACTTCCCGTGGGGAAAAAAAAAGAAGACATTCATTAGTTGTCTTTTTTTCCAATGTATTTTGCAGCTTGTTGTACCTTGGAATATTGTGACCCATAACTGAGACTGATTATGTCTCGAGTACGGCAACCGCCACTTGTCACTGGGATCTCTCCAAATGAAGGATTTCCATGGACAAAGGTAACAATCAGAGGAGAAAATCTGGGAACAGGAGCCACAGATCTTATAGGTAAGAATGTTTGATTGTGTGCAGTTGAAAGCAACTTCATAAGTTGACAATATAAAATATTTTCGTGCACTGTGTAATAATTGTCATACAACATAACAATGGCTGCAGTTTTCTCTGCATAACAATGGGATGGAAGTTGTAGAATTGTGCCCACATGGAAACCTTTAGACAAAGCAAAGATTTGAGCTCCCGCTTTACTGGCACAGCAGTAGAAATGTCTTGGATACTTAATCAGCACAAGATAAATTGAAAACCAAGTTTCTTGGCTTTTATTACCTGGGCAGAACTGTTAATTGTTAAGTGCACCATGTTAATTTTTCTCTTGCATATCTGATTGCAAACCAGACGTCTCCAGCAATGGCTTCCCTTCACATCCTTGCATAGTTATCTAATAATCATCCCAAGGTCTTTTGTTTAACATTCGATCTTGGAATTCCCTTTGTTTCCTTCAGTTTAAAACTGAAAAGCCAAATGCACTGTCATTTCAAAACACCCACTGAACCCGTGTTAATAGGTAAAGTAGTCTGTAACATAATTGTACTAGAATATTTGAACCCAAGTTAGAGTGATGCAATTTAGAAACAGGCCCTTTGGTCCAACTTTCCCACACCGGCCAGCATGTCCCAGCTACATTAGTCACACCTGCCTTTGATTGGTCCATATTCCTCCAAACCTGTCCTATCCATGTACCTGTTTAACTTCTGTTTAACTTTTTTTGCTCATACTGTCAGCTAATCATCAGCAAAGTGCTGTGAATTTCATTCATAAGTGCTATTAAGCAGCACTTACTCACTATAGCAGTTCTGAGAAAGTCATAGGATCATACAGTGTGGAAACAGGCCTCCAGCCCAACTTGCCAACTCTGGCCAACATGTCCCATCTACACTCATATCACCTGCCTGTGTTTTGCCCAACTCTATATAACTAAAAGCCTTTGTCTTGTTTGCGCCCCACGGCCCACGATGTGTCTCTGTGTGTGTCAACCTGGTTAATTCCTATCTTCTTCCAAAACGCTAGGCCACAGCCTTCCCATTTTCACACATCCTACTCACATTTTCCCCGTGGTGGCGACAAACATCTTCCCATCGCATTTCCACCTATATTTCCAGTTATTAATCGTTGAAATTTAAAAAACAGCCCGATCTCTTCAAACTCACCCATTTTGGAATAGAAAATGCTGAGTGACGTCACAATGCACTCGCAAGGCAGGACGGTCCACTCTGGGATGGATGGGCACTCCATCACCCCAACTAGGTGGATGTATAGAAAATGCTTCTAATGGGAGAATCTAGAACTAGTGGTCACTGCTTAAAAATAAGAGGTCACCCATTTAAGATGAGTGAGATCAAATATTTCTCCTGGAGCAATGTGAGTCTTTTGGAATTCTTTCCCAGAGGATTGCGATACAGAGACATATTACATTTTTAATGCAGCGGTTTATTGATACATCATAAGAAAAGGTTTGAAAGATTATTTCAGGTTCAGGAATGTTACATCAGATCAACTATGAATTTATTAAATGGTGCAGCATGTCAGAGGAACGGAACCCCTATTTCTGCTCCTACTTGTTTGCTGATAATTTTGCTATGTTCTGTACAGCTCCTGAGAAGGTGAGTAGGAAAGAACTGCAGATGCTGGTTTAAATCGATGGCCGGCACAGGCAGCTTCTCTGGAGAGAAGGAATGGGTGACGTTTCGGGTCGAGTCCCTTCTTCAGACTGATGTCGGGAGTGGGCGGGACAGAGATAGAATGTAGTCGGGGCAGTAAGACTGGTGGGAGAACTGGGAAGGGTAGGTGATGGAGGGAGAGAGGGAAAGCAAGGGCTATTTGAATGTTCGAGAAGTCAATGTTCATACCGTTGGGGGGTAAGCTACCCAAGCGAAACATGAGGTGCTGTTCCTCCAATTTGAGCTGGGTCTCAGTCTGACAATGGAGGAGGCCCAGGACAGAAAGGTCAGATTGCGAATGGGAGGGGGAGTTAAAGTGCTGAGCAACTGGGAGATCAGGTAGGTTTCGGCAGACTGAGCGGAAATGTTCAGCGAAACAATCGCGGAGCCTATGCTTGGTCTCGACTAAGTACAGGAGTTGACACCTGGAGCAGCGGATACAGTAGATGAGGTTGGAGGAGGTGCAAGTGAACCTCTCCCTCACCTGGAAAGACTGTCGGGATCTTGGATGGAGTCGAGGGGGCAGGTAAAGGGGACAGATGTTGCATCTCCTGTGGTTGCAGGGGAAAGTTCCTGGGGAGGGGTGGTTTTTGGGTGGAAAGGCGCGAGTTGGCCAGGGAGTTGCGGAGGGAACGGTCTCTGTGGAAAACTAGAAAGGGGTGGACATGGCAAGTTGTGGCCAGTAGTGGGGATTGTTAAAATGTTGGAGGATTATTATGCGGTAATGCGTAGGCTGATGGGTGGAAGGTGAGGACAAGTGGGGTCAGTGGGTTTGAATTAATCTAGAATCGGTAAGGAGATGTCGGAGATGGTCTAAGTGAATCTGAGTGCAGGATGGAAAACCTGAGAAGATGAAGCAATCCATCCCTGCATGGAGCAAAACATTGAGGCACGGAATGATAAGAACTGACCACAGACAGGAACGGACCACAGACTTATTTCCTCTTTGTGGTGCCCACAATTAAATGCGTAGAAAATTGTACAGGTCATCCCACATTACGGGGGAGGGGTTGCGTTTCAAGAAAACAGTCCATGCTGCAAAGCCATGTCAACAGTGAAAACATCAAGAAATGCACGTTAAGAGATAAATGTTGTGATTTGTCATTATATGTTATGGTAACGGCAATGCATCTAGTTAAGTGAACAATCAGAAGCTTTACATACGTGGTGTAGACACTGAGGCACACAGACCATGGAATACCAAGCGTACATAAAAAGCTGGAGAAACTCAGCGGGTGCAGCAGCATCTAAGGAGCGAAGGAGATAGGCGACGTTTCGGGTCGAGACCCTTCTTCAGACTGGTCAGGGATCAGGGAAATGAGAGATATAGACGGTGATGTGGAGAGATAAGGAACAATGAATGAAAGATATGCAAAAAAGTATTGATGATAAAGGGAACAAGCCATTGTAAGCTGTTTGTGGTGTGAAAATGAGAAGCTGGTGCGACTGGGTGGGGAGGGAGATAGAGATAGAGGGAATGCCAGGGCCCGAGGGCTGAGGGAGAGGTGGGAAGGGGAGGAGACAGCAAGGGTTAACAGAATTGAGAAAATTCAATGTTCTAGCCCAAAGATGCAGACTCCCCAAGCGGAATATGAGGTGCTGTTCCTCCAGCTTGCGGTGTTGCTCACTCTGGCCGTGGAGAGGCCCAGGACCGAGAGGTCGGATGCGGAATGGGAGGGGGAGTTGAAGTGCTGAGCCACCGGGAGGTCGGGTTGGTTATTGCGGACCGAGCGGAGGTGTTCGGCGAAGCGATCGCCAAGCCTCCACTTGGTCTCACCGATATAGATCACCCCGACTGCCCTGGCAGACCCATTGTCTCTGCCTGTTCGTGCCCCACCGAACACATTTTTTTTTTTTTTTTCCACATACGTTGACGCCATCCTATCCCCCCTTTGTTAAATCCCTCCCACATATGTTCAAGACACCTCAGACACTCTCCGTCGGCTCCGTGCATTCCATTCTCGGCTCCAAGGAGCAACCCATACCCGTCCAATGACACCCAGCTCCGCCTAGCAGAGTTGGTTCTCACCCTCAAAAACTTCTCTTTTTGATCCCTCCCCATTTCCTCCAAACACAAGGCGTAGCTATGGGCACACGCATGGGCCCCAGCTATGCTTGCCTCTTTGTTGGGTACGTCGAACAATCCTTTGTTCTCGGCGTACCAGGGCCCCATCCCCAGGGGGACCTCTACCTCCGTTACATCGACGACAGTGCTTTGGTGTATCCTGCACCCACACACAACTGACTGACCTTCATTCATTTCACCACCAACTTCCATCCGGCACTCAAATACACTTGGACCATTTCCGACATTTCCCCTACCATTCCTTGACCTCACCATCTCTATTGCAGGATACGCTCCTGACCGACATCCACTAAAACCACTGACTCCCACAGCTACCTGGGGACTACTCTTCCTCCCACCCTGCTTCCTGTAAGGACTCCCATCCCTATTCCCAATTCCTCCGTCTACGCCACATCTGCTCCCAGGATGAGGTGTTCCACACCCAGGTCATCACAAATGGCCTCATTCTTCAGAGAACGGGGATTCCCCTCCCCACTATTGATGAGGCTCGCACCAGGGTCTCCTCCATACCCCGCAACACTGCCCTCCACTCCCCATTCCCCCACTCGCAAACAGGGCAGAGTCCCCCTGGTCCTCACCTTTCACTCCACCAGCCGGCAATACAACATATAGTCCTCCGCCAGTTTCGCCACCTCCAACGTGACCCCTCCACCCGCCACATCTTCCCATTCCCCCCCCGTCTGCCTTCCGCAAAGACCGCTCCCTCCGCAACTCCCTTGTCAATTCTTCCTCCCCCCTCCCGCTCTACCCCTTCCCCGGGCACTTTCCCTGCAACCGCAAGAAATGCAACACTTGTCCCTTCACCTCCCCGCTCCACTCCTTTCAGGGACCCAAGCATCCTTCCAGGTCCGACAGAGGTTCACCTGCACCTCCTCCAACCTCATCTACTGCATCCGCTGCTCCAGATGCCAGATGATCTATATCAGTGAGACCAAGCGGAGGCTTGGCGATCGCTTCGCCGAACACCTCCGCTCGGTCCGCAATAACCAACCCGACCTCCCGGTGGCTCAGCACTTCAACTCCCCCTCCCATTCCGCATCCGACCTCGCGGTCCTGGGCCTCCTCCACGGCCAGAGTGAGCAACACCGCAAGCTGGAGAACAGCACCTCATATTCCGCTTGGGGAGTCTGCATCCTTTGGGCTTGAACATTGAATTTTCTCAATTCTGTTAACCCTTGCTGTCTCCTCCCCTTCCCACCTCTCCCTCAGCCCTCGGGCCCTGGCATTTCCTCTATCTCTATCTCCCTCCCCCACCCCAGTCGCACCAGCTTCTCATTTTCACACCACAAGCAGCTTACAATGGCTTGTTCCCTTTATCATCGATACTTTTTTGCATATCTTTCATTCATTGTTCCTTATCTCTCCACATCACCGTCTATATCTCTCGTTTCCCTGATCCCTGACCAGTCTGAAGAAGGGTCTCGACCCGAAACGTCGCCTATCTCCTTCGCTCCTTAGATGCTGCGGCACCCGATGAGTTTCTCCAGCTTTTTGTGTACCCTCGATTCTCCAGCATCTGCAGTTCCTTCTTTAACACATGGAATACCAAGCTCTCATTTTTACCATCATTATTGCAAATAAAGTGTTCCATCTCCTGTTTGTGGCCAATTTACAGAAAAAAATATTGATACCAGCAATTTTTCCCCTTGAAGTGCCACCTAACTTTTGTTTATTGCTTTTCTGTGGTGTCATGATATTATCTGTGACTTAAGCTTATTATGATCTAAACCCTTGGTCTGTTATTCAACAAGTTGTATCTATGACTCCATTATTCCTTTTTACACCATTTAATTAATAATGTCCAAAAATAGGTTGTATTTTAGGATATTTTAGTAATGGCATGAATATGTCAATTTACTTCCAGTGTCATAACTACTTGTAAATAATTTTCTGATGCAAGTTTTTCAAGTTCTGAAAATTGTTTGCTGTTACATTTCTGTTGTTAATTGACATGTACAGTTTAGTTTATTGTCACGTGTACTGAGCTTCAGTGAAACTTTTTTGTTGCATGCTAACCAGTCAGCAGAAAGACAATGTATGATTACAATCAAGCCATTTATAGTGTCCAGATTCATGATACGGGAATAACGTTCAGTGCAAGGTAAAGCCAGTAAAGTCAGGTCAAGGATAATCCAAGGGACATCAGAGATAGATAGTACCTCTGTAGTGTGTATGTGTTCCCCGTTCCCCACCGTAGGTTGATGGCCAAGCTTATTCACGTTGGCATCCGTAATAACATCTGCTCCTGGATTGATATATTCATCACCAAAGTCATCGAAAGGTTGCATCACAACAATGTCCAGTCGAGTGCCACAGGGAACGGTGTTGGGGCCCTTGCTGTTTTTGATTTACATCAGCGATCTGCCAGACAACCTGTCTTTGAGAGTTTGACTCTTTGCAGACAACTATATGGCGTATCGAGAAATCATCTGCTGAAGATGCCAAGGTTCTTCAAAATGACATAAACCACCTTTGCAATTGAGAAACCATTTGGCAAATGGGTTTCAATCATACCAAATGCTTTTTCATGCGCGTTACTCATAATGCCAAGCCGATCATGAACCGGTGCAAGATGGGTGTCAGCCTGCTTAAAGAAGTTGATCACCACCCATACCTGGGAGTTGAACTCACATCAGGCCTAGTCTGGATCAGACACATAAACCAAATTGCCACAAAAGCAAACAAAACTTTGGGCCTTCTCCGGAGAAATGTATCAGGTTTGACAAACCAACTGAGGAGGTAGCGTATAAAACACTTGCCGTCCACTGTTGGAATATTGCCAGGCAATATGGGACCCTCACCAGAAAAATAACATTGACACCCTTGACAAGGTTCAGAGGCATGCAGCCCGGTTTGTTAATAATGACTACTCAAGACAGTCAAGTGTTTCCAATATGTTAAATCGCCTTAGCTGGGAATCGCTGGAGTCAAGACACACCTAAGCCCGCTTATGTACTGTCTACAAGGAGACTCATGGCATCATCCCCAGTAACATATCTCACCGCATTCAATCCAATACCCAGAAATCTACAAGACAGTCCTCAGGTCACTTTATTTATACTAGAATTAAAGCAAAAAAAAAAAGCTCTCTGCAGTCACTATATCCATGGACTATCCCAGAGTGGAACATCCTTCCTGACACCACCAGGTGCGCACCAACCTTGTCACTCTTCAAGTCACAGCTCGACAACTTAGACATGGATCATCTCACCAAACTTGCCCACATAAAAATCTAAATAACCCTTTTGCAACCAGTGCCCATGCGAACGTAACCTGCACGAGATAGCCCAGCTGTTGACAGTTGTGCAGTAAACAAGCAGAAGTAGAATTGTGTGAGGGCAGCAAAATGTGATTTCTGTGATTTTAAAAACCTTATTTAATTTTCACAAATCATGATGCTTTCCGAACACTTAGGCTAACTTTCTGTCTTAAAATTCCTTGTAACTCTTGTATTATGTATGTAAGTCTTTATATGTTAGCAATATTTTCAAATGAATGGCTCAAATTTTAATTTATTTTCAAAGGACTGTCAATTTGTGGACACAACTGTTTGCTGACAGCAGAATGGATGTCTGCGAGTAAAATAGTCTGTCGAGTTGGCCCAGCAAAAAATGATAAGGGAGACATCATTGTAACCACAAAATCAGGTGGCAGAGGAACTTCAACTGTTTCCTTTAGACTGATGAAGCAGGAGAAAATCGGTAATTATTTGTTGATTTATACCTATATTTATGGGTTTTTTTTAAATGTCCCCTTTTAATGGATGATTTCTATTGTAACTAATGCTTGACACTTTCTTTCACTAACAAATGGTTATCAACCTTGATAGGAAGCCTAGTTTTGAATTTTCTATTTTTTGCCTAAAGATCATACCATTCTGCAAACTCTAAAGCAATAAAGTAGCATTTAGTTTAGTTTATAGTTTAGATATACAGTGCGCAAACAGGCCCTTCGGCCCACCAAGTCCACACCGACCAACGATCCCCGCACATTAACACTATCCTACATGCGTCATTTGGACTGAGAGATGTAAAAATGGTTGACATGCGTGTCAATTGGAATGCAGAGTGTAAGGTTGCACAGCACGGAAACGGGCCCCTTCAGTCCCTCATGCTGACCCAGATGTCTCTCTGAACTAGTCCCATTTGCTTGATATTGACTTGTTAACATTGTTTAAAATATTGCATCCTTTGACAGCACGTTCTATATATTCACCACCCTCTGTGTGGAAAGGGTTGCCCTAAAGGTCCCTTTTAAATATTTCCCCTCACCTCGGTGTAGAGAACATGTAGGAAAATGCATGGCAGGAATATCAATTTTTGATGGAATAAGTCGAGCTTTACTTTATTTTCTTACATACCAATCCAAAAAGGGCAGACTACACAGGAAAGGAAGCTTTTGCATTTGTTACAAACCCTTGGTCAGGAGTCATCTAACTGGTAGATTCTAATTGCAGCACTGTGGAGAAGGAAAGATGCACAGTCCATGAAAAGGTGCTGAGCAAATTCATCAGAATGATGCCTTAACCTTAGTTAAATCGTGTGAACACATTGCCTCATCCGAGGTTACATTCATATCAATGTAAAAAGAAAATGAGGAGGCATGTTATGAGCATAAATGTTAAAAGAATTTTAAGATAGATATGGTAGAATTGTTTTCTCCCTCATTGGCCGAGAAGAAGAATTGGGAAGGAATGGAATTAGGGTCCTCAGAACAAAATAAGATGCATTTTCAGAATTCTGCAATTCTTACTGCAAGAGCTGTGGATGTTTGGAGATATGAAATGTTTAACATGGAATTTGATTTGTGCATTCACTAACAGCATCAATTGAGATAGAATGTTGCTGAGATGTAGATCCACCATGATCTATTTGACAAAGCAGGCCTAGGCAGCCAAGTAGCCTACTTTCATTCCTAACATTAATCTGTTCTTGCAAACTTGCAGGGTTTGAGAGATTTAGTTGTGTATATCTTCTGTTTGTAAGCAAAGTCTGGTATTGTCTGCTATTTTGCTTTGGTTTTTTATTTGCATTCTATTCAAAGCCACATCAAACCATCTTTCTAATTTAGAGCATGGCAAAGTAAATATATACAGTTTGTTTCCCAAATTAACAATTTGATGTTTTCCTTGTTTGTTTCTGCTTAAAATTCCAATGCATGTATACATGTGTTATATACTGATTTTTTTAATAATTAACCATAATAATTCTACTCTGATGTTTTACAGAAATAGTATTATTTTGTCCAGGGGTTAAAATGACCCATTGTGCATATGAAACAGAATTATTTTCCAAATAATCTTTGTCAGGTATAAAAATAGCATTCAAATGGTAGCACGTCAGTTATACCCTAACGAGGAAAGTATACTTTATAAAATTAAATTTGTATTAAAGATTGAGTTATGACATTAACATGAATGTAAAGATGCAATATTTGTTGGAGCTTCCTCCAGTGGTTTGGATCAGAGAAGTCTGTTTTTGACATGTTCAATGCTGAGAAAGCGTATCGAGTGAGAACATTGTTTAGTCTGGCTTCCATTTCCCTATGATTGAATGACTTGTTAATATTTGCACCAGCTCACAGGTTTAAAGCAACGACTCGGTAAGATGCTTAAAAAGTCATTGCCACTTGTGAGGTCGTGCCTCATCAATGCAAGGTACTGACCTACAGAGGGAATGAGTAACTGGAGAATGTAACTGCTCATTTTTAATTGTTGGATGTTTTGTTTCTGTCAAGAAAGGAGCAAGCTAAAAAAGGAAATCGGTAGGGCAAAAGGGGAGCAGGCGATGGCTCTGGCAGATAACATTAAGGATAATCCCAAAAGATTTTATATTCATAAAGGGGAAATGGATAACCAGAGAGAGAATGGGACCCCTCAGGAATCAATGTGGTGAACTCTGTGTGGAGCCAGGACATGGGCAAGGTCCTATTGGGATGGTCAATGGAAGTGTCTTGAGAGTAATCAGTATTACATAGAAACATAAAAATTAGGTGCAGGAGCAGGCCATTCGGCCCTTCGAGCCTGCACCGCCATTCAATATGATCATGGCTGATCATCCAACTCAGTATCCTGTACCTGCCTTCTCTCCATACCCCCTGATCCCTTCAGCCCCAAGGGCCACATCCAACTCCCTCTTAAATATGGCCAACAAACTGGCCTCAACTACCTTCTGTGGCAGAGAATTCCACAGATTCACCACTCTCTGTGTGAAAAACGATTTTCTCATCACGGTCCTAAAAGACTTCTCCCTTATCCTTAAACTGTGACCCCTTGTCCTGGACTTCCCCAACATCGGGAACAATCTTCCTGCATCTAGCCTGTCCAACCCCTTAAGAATTTTGTAAGTCTCTATGAGATTACCCCTCAATCTTTTAAATTCCAGCGAGTACAAGCCAAGTCTATCCAGTCTTTCTTCATATGGAAGTCGTGCCATCCCAGGAATCAGTCTGGTGAACCTTCTCTGTACTCCCTCTATGGCAAGAATGTCTTTCCTCAGATTAGGAGACCAAAACTGTACTCCAGGTGTGGCCTCACCAAGACGCTGTACAACTGCAGTAGAACCTCCCTGCTCTTGTACTCAAATCCTTTTGCTATGAATGGCAACATACCATTCACTTTCTTCACTGCCTGCTGCACCTGCATGCCTACTTTCAATGATTGGTGTACCATGACACCCAGGTCTCACTGCATCTCCCCTTTTCCTAATCGGTCACCATTCAAATAATAGTCTACCTTCCTGTTTTTGCCTCCAAAGTGGATAACCTCACATTTATCCACATTATACTGCATCTGCCATGCATTTGCCCACTCACCCAGTCTATCCAAGTCATCCTGCAGCCTCGTAACATCCTCCTCACAGCTAACACTGCCCCCTAGCTTCGTGTCATCCGCAAACTTCGAGATGTTGCATTTAATTCCCTCGTCCAAATCATTAATGTAAATTGTAAATAGCTGGGGTCCCAGCACTGAGCCTTGCGGCACCCCACTAGTCACTGTCTGCCATCCTGAAAAGGACCCGTTCACTCCTACTCTTTGCTTCCTGTCTGCCAGCCAGTTCTCTATCCACAT
This sequence comes from Okamejei kenojei, assembly GCA_035221665.1. Taxonomy (NCBI): domain Eukaryota; kingdom Metazoa; phylum Chordata; class Chondrichthyes; order Rajiformes; family Rajidae; genus Okamejei; species Okamejei kenojei. Next base: position 130,391,527 of record CM069132.1, read on the forward strand.
CAATACTGAACCACCAATACCGTGTGCTTTAAGTTTGTATACCAATCTCTTGTGTGGGACCTTGTAGAAAGCTTTCTGAAAGTCCAGATACAACACATCCACTGCTTCTCCCTTATTCACTCTACTAGTTACATCCTCAAAAAATTCAATAAGATTCGTCAGACATGATTTACCCTTCGTAAATCCATGCTGACTTTGTCCAATGCTTTCACCACTTTCCAAATGCGCTGCTATCCCATCTTTAATAATTGACTCTAGCAGTTTCCCCACTACCGATGTTAGACTAACTGGTCTGTAATTCCCTGTTTTCTCTCTCCCCTCCCTTTTTAAAAAAGTGAGGTTACATTAGCTACCCTCCAATCCTCAGGAACTACTCCAGAATCTAAAGAGTTTTGAAAAATTATCACTAAGGCATCTGCTATTTCTAGGGCTACTTCCTTAAGTACCTTGGGATGCAGCCTATCTGGCCCTGGGGATTTATCGGCCTTTAATCCATTCAATTTACCCAACACCACTTTCTGGCTAACCTGGGTTTCACTCATTTCCTCCATCTCATTTGACCTGCGATCCCCTGCTATTTCCGGCAAATTATTTATGTCTTCCTTAGTGAAGACAGAACCAAAGTAATTATTCAATTGGTCTGCCATGTCCTTGTTCCCCATGATCAATTCACCCGTTTCTGACTGCAAGGGACCTACATTTGTTTTAACTAATCTTTTGCGCTTCACATATCGATAAAATCTTTTGCAGTCAGTTTTTATGTTTCCTGCCAGTTTTCTTTCATACTCCATTTTCCCTTTCCTAATTAAGCCCTTTGTCCTCCTCTGTTGGTCTCTGAATTTCTCCCAGTCCCCTGGCAGGCTGCTTTTTCTGGCTAATTTGTACGCTTCATCTTTTTCTTTGATACTATCCCTGATTTCCCTCGTTATCCACGGATGCGCCACCTTCCCTGATTTTTTCTTTTGCCATACTGGCATGAGTCCATGAGGTGCTGAATGTCCTGACGTGTATGGATGTAGACAAATCTCCTGAGCCTGATCGATATATCCAAGGACAATGTGGGAAGGTAGAGAGGACATTGCAGGTGCCCTGGTTGATATTTATGAGTTGTCATTAAATACAGGTGAGGTACCATTAAATATGGGAAAATGTTGTGTCTCTTTTCAAGAAGGGCTGCAGGAGAAAGCCTGGGTACTGCCGCCCAGTGAGCATACTATTTGTGGTTGGAAAATTGCTAGAGAGTATTCTGAGGGATAAAATATACATGCATTTAGATGGACAGGGCTGATTAGGGGTAGTCAGTAGACAATAGGTGCAGAAATAGGCTATTCGGCCCTTCAAGCCAGCATCGCTAGTTGGCGTGCTATTGTACGTGGGAGGTCGTGTCTCACAAATCGGAGTTTTTTAAGATATGACCAAAATATTTGATGAGGGCAGAGCGTGGACTGTCTACTTGGATTTCAGCAAGGCATTTGGTAAGGTTCTGCATGGTAGGCTGCTCTGGAAGGTTAGATCACATGGGAACCAAGGAGAGATAGCTGAATGCATAGAACATTGGCTTCATGGAAGGAAGCAGTGGGTGATGGTGGAAGGTTGTTTTTTTGGGGGCCTGTGACTAGCGGTGTGCCTCAGGGTTTGGTGCTGAGCCCATTGGTGTTTCTCCTCAATAACAATGACTTGGATGAGAACATACATGGTAAGATTAGCAAGTTTGCAGATGACATTAAAGTGGATGGTATTGTAGATAGTGAGATGATTGTCAAAAATTACAGCAGGATGTTGATCGTTGGGCAGGTGGGCTGAAGAATGGTTGATGGAATTTAATATAGAGAAATGTGAGGTGTTGCACTTTGGGAAGGCTAACAAGGGCAGGACCTACACAGTGAATGATAGGGGCCTGGGGAGTGTTGTAGAGCAGAGGGATCTAAGAGCGCAGGTACATAGTTCTTTGAAAGTGGTGTCACAGGTAGAAAGAGTGGTCAAAAGTATTTTGGCACATTGGCCCTCAGTCAGAGTACTGAATATATAAGTTGGGAGGTCATGTTGTAATTATATAAGATATTGGTGAGGCCATATTTAGAGTATTGTGTTCAGTTATGGTCATCATGTGATAGGAAAAAGTTGTCAAGCTGGAAAAGGTAGAGAGATGATTTACGAGGTTGTTGCCAGGATTTAAAGGCTTGAGCGAGAGGGAGAAGTTGAGCAGGCTAGGCCTTTATTCCTTGCAGTGCAGGAGAATTAGAGTTGATCTTCTACAAAATCATGAGGAATACATAAGGTAAATGCACAGTCTTTTGCCCAGAGTGGCAGAATGGCAAACCACAAGTTTAAGGTGAGGGGAATTCGATTTAATAGGAACCTGAAGGGTAACTTTTTTATACAAAGGGTGGTGGGTGTTTGGAACAAGCTAATTGGAGTTAACTGAGGCAAGGTACTATCACAACAGTTAAGAAACATTTAAACAGGCATATGGATAGGTTAGGTTTACAGGGATATGGACCAAATGTAGGCAGGTGGGGACTCGTGTAGATTGGTGTAATCTTGATAGAGTAATTTTTGATCGGTGTGGGCAAGTTGGGCCGAAGGGCTTGTTTCCAGGCTGTATGATTCTGACTATGACTTAGAGTAAAGTGATTCTCTTTGTTGTTATGTTTCGTGTTTACTCATTTATGATCATGATAGCCTGGATTTTGCTACCTGTCCACAAACATTTAGTGATCTCGGTGACATTGAGGTTGCAATACTTTTCCCATGTCACTTGTCAAGTGCCAATTTTTAAGGTAATAGCAAGGAACTGCGGATGCAGGTTTACTGAGGAAAGACACACAATGCTGGAGTAACTCAGCGGGTTAGGAGACATCTCTGGAGAACATGGATTGGCGATAGGAGAGAAAGAAAGGGGGAAGGTCTTGAGGGGGAAGGGGGAGGAGGAAGGGGGCTATTGTGGGGTCCATACCTAAACTAGGAGAATTAATTGCTCATACCATTGGGTTGCAAATTGTCCAAGCGGTTTAGATGTGGCCTCACTCTAGCAATGGAGAGTAGGACAGAAAAGTAACTATGGGAATGGGAAGGGGAGTTAAAATGTTTAGCAATAGGGAGTTCCAGTAGGCGCTAGCTGACCCAGTGCAACCATTCAGTCACTGAGTCTATGCTAGGTCTCACCGATGTACAGGAGGCCACATCAGGAACACCAGATGCAGTAGATGAGGTTAGAGAAGATGCACGTGAACCTCTGTCTCACTTCGAAAGACTGCTGGGCTCCCTGGAAGGAGGTGAGGGAGAGCTATAGGGATAGGTGATACATCTCCTGTAGTTGCAGAGTACAGTACCTTGGGAGGAGGTGGTTTGGATGGGAAGGGCTGAGTGAACAAGATGCGGAGTGAACGATTTCTGGGAAAGGGGTAGAGATAGGAATATGTGACTAGTGGTGGGTTCACGTTGCTGATGCTGGAAAATGTCAGAGGATGATGTGCGGGATGGAAAGGTGAGGAACTGGGGAACTCCTATCCTTGTTTCATCTGGGTGTGGGGAGAGCGAGAACAGAACTATGGGACAAAGAGGAGACGCAGGTGAGGGATCCATCTATGAATGCAGAGGGGAAACTACGGTCATTAATCGATGTTCACGATTGGAAAATTACATAATGGGAGCAGATGCGGAGGAGATGGATGAATTGAATGTAGGTGGATATCATCTTTGCAAGAGGCAGGGTGGGCAGAAGTGTAGTCCAGATAACTGTGGGAGTCGGTAGGTTTATAGTCAATAGTCTGTCCGCTGTGATGGATACAGAGAGGTCAGGAAAGGGGAGAGAGGTGTGTTGGAGATAGTCCAGGTGAATTTGAGGGTAGGGTTTAATTAGAGTTGAAGCTCATGAAATCAATGAGTTCTGCACAGGTGCAAAATTAGTTCTGCAAGGGGCACTCGAATGGGCCCAAGCCATGCCTGCCTATTTGTTATGGCGAACAGTCATTATTCCCAATGTACACTGGCACCATCCGCCAACTCTTTCTCTGCTACATCGATGACTGGACTCGTGCCCCTGTGCAGCACTCGTTTATTTTAATCTAGTTTGTCATCCTTTTCCAGTCTTGAACATGTATCCTTTTCAATATGCTCCCATCACTGGAAACACTTAAGCCTTTTTGAATCAGAATCTTTCTTGATTTTGAAGAGCCCGATCAAATATGTTCTTGATATTCTCTGGTCTAAGGAGAACAGTTGCAACTTCTGTGGACAGAAATTCCTCATCTCTGATATCACACTCATAAATCCCGACTGCATCTTCGGAAAGGTTGTCTTAAAGTATAGTACCCATGATATTGACCATGACATTGTGGCTCTGCATAAATCTCTTCTTGGTATTTTGATTGAGCATTGACCTATGACATTGCTTTTTCTACGGGCACTACCTGATAACCAGCATTTTCTGTTTATATTTTAAACGAGCAAGAGTTGGAATAGATGGTGAAGGATTCCAGTCAACTCAATAACTGCACGCTGATGGATACAAATAATATTTTTGATCTTCAGTTTGGTTGCATATTTTTTTTCATCTCTTTTTCTAGTGCCAACATATCACCTATTCAGAAACCCTGTTCAAATTCGACACCTTCAATTTATCTAAACATTTGTAATATTTGGCTTAAAAAAATCACAATCAAAAGCACAATCAACAATGGAGTATTTCCATCAGAAACATAAAAAACACCGAGTCAGCACCGCCATTTAATATGATCATGGCTGATCATCTAAAATCAGTAGCCCGTTCCTGCTTTTTCCCCATATTCCTTGATTCCTTTAACCCTATGAGATAAGTTTTTCCTCATCTCAGTCTTAAATGGCCTACCCCTTATTCTTAAACAGTGACCCCTGGTTCTGGAGTTCCCCAACATCGAGAACATTTTTCCTGCATCTAGCCTGTCCAACCCTCCGACCCTTTAAGAATGTTATGTTTCTATAAGATTCTCTCTCATCCTTCTAAATTCCAGTGAATACAAGCCCAGTCAACCCATTCTTTCATCATATGTCTGACCCGTCATCCCGGGAATTAATTTGGTAAACCTACGCTGTACTCCCTCAATAGCAATAATGTCCTTCCTCAAATTAGGTGATCAAAAATGTGCACAATACTCCAGATGTGTTTTCACCAGGGCCCTGTACAACTGCAGTAGGACGTACTTGCTCCTAAACTCAAATCCTCTCACAATGAAGGCCAAAATGCCACTAGCTTTCTTCACTGCCTGCTGTACTTGCATGCATACTTTCAGTGACTGATGTACATGCACAGTTACCCAGGTCTCGTTGCACCTCCCCTTTTCCTAATCTGTCACCATTCAGATAATAATCTGCCTTCCTGTTCTTGCCACCAAAGTGGATAACCTCACATTTATTCACATTATACTGCAGCTGCCCATTCACCCAACCTATCCAAGTCACCCTGCAGCCTCATAGCATCCTCCTCGCAGCTCATACTGCCACCGAGCTTTGTGTCGTCCGCAAACTTGGAGATGTTACATTTAGAATCCTCTGTCCAGGGGATAAGTCTGTGTTTGTTTGTTCATTTGTTCCGGTGAATTCTCTGTGCACACAACAGCCAGCCAACAGTCGCTTGTCTTTTTCTTTTTGTTTTGACGTTTAATTTCAAATTTTTGTATACCTTGTGTGTTGTGACTGTTGGCAGACCATAGTCAAGCATGATTTTCCCTTCATAAATCCATGCTGACTTTGATCGATCCTGCTTTCCAAATGTGCTGCTATTACATCTTTAATAATCAACTCAAGCATCTTCCCCACTAACTATGTAAGGCTAACTGGTCTATAATTCCCTGTTTTCTCTCTACCTCCTTTCTTAAAAATTGGAGTTACATTAGCTATCCTCCAGTCCACAGGAACTGATCCAGTCTATAGAACATTGGAAAATTATCACCAATGCATCCACGATTTCTAGGGCCACCTCCTTGAGTATTCTGGGATACAGACCATCAGGCCCTGGGGATTTATTTGCCGTGTCCCAACAGTTTACCTAACACCATTTCCTGACTAATGTGGATTTAATTCAGTGCCTCCCTCCCACTAGATCCTTGGTCCCCTAGTATTTCTGGAAAATTGTTGTGTCTTCCTTGGTGAAGACAGAACCAAAGTACTAATTTAATTGTTCTGCCATTTCCTTGTTTCCCATTATAAATTCACCTGTCTCTGATTGTAAGGGACCTACATTCGTCTTCACTAATCTTTTCATTTTTACATATCTAAAGAAGCTTTTACAGTCAGTTTTTATATTCCCCTCAAGCTTTCTTTCATGCTCTTTTACCCCCCTCTTAATTAACCCCTTTGTCCTCTGTTGAATTCTAAATTTCTCCCAGTCCTCTGGCCAATTAATATTTCTCTTCCTTGGATTTAACACTATCCTTGATTTCCTCGTTAGCCACGGTTGAGTCGCATTCCCCATTTAATTTTTTCACCAGACAGGGATTTTGACAGTAACAGTTAGAAAGCATTTAGTCATTAATCCTATACCTCTTTTCTTATCCATTGTTTGTTTTTCTGCAGGTATCCTGGATCAATCAGCAGTTTGGGTTGAAGAAATGAACTATTATGACATGAGGACTGATAGGAATAAAGGGATTTCTCCCTTATCTCTGCGCCCAGCTAATCCTCTTGGGATAGACGTACACAAGTGAGTAATAAATTCTACCATTAACAGATTTTGATAAATGTTTGTTAATTGAACGGAAGAACTTAATGTATAGCAAATGAATCAAAAGAACATTGGAGGTAAGTCAGTATTGTAAATACTTTTTAAAAATTTAGTGTTAAAGGTGTGGTTAAAGGCCTGATGAAGCAAGTATGGAAAATTCTCTGAGGTTTCTTTTGTACTGACTATATACCCTGTGATCCTGGCGTAGGAGAGCTGAGTATTTTTTTAAAATTTATGGTGGGTAGGAAAATGAAAATATTATGATAAATTCATGTCATAGGAGCAGGGGTAGACCATTTGGCCCATCAAGTCTACTCTGCCAATATATGGCTGATGTATATTTCCCTCTCAGCCCCATTCTCCTGACTTCTCCCTGTAACCTTTGACGCCTTTACTAATCAAGAACCTGCCAATCGCCTCTTAAAAAAATACCCAAAGTCTTGTCCTTGACAGCCATCTGTGGCAATTAATTCCACAGATTCGCCACCCTCAGGCTAAAGAAAATCCTCCTTTCTAATAGTCTGTCCTTTAATTCTGAGGCTGTGCCCTCTGGAGCTAGACTCTCCCACTAGTGGAAATATCCTCTTCACTTCCATTCTATTCAGGCATTTCAATATTTGGTAAGTTTCAATGAGGTCCTCCCTCATCCATTCTAATCTCGAGCAAGTACAGGTCCAGAACCGGCAAATGCTCATCATGCGTTAACCCAATCATCCCCGGGATCATTCTTGTAACTAGAGGCTTATAGATATGTCTGATTAAGACTTAGCAATGGCTATGAGGTTGGACAAGGTTCTGACTTATCACTGGAATACGTACCATACAACTAAACGGCAAGTAATACTCTCAAGAAATATACTTGAGATTTGTGCTGGGAGAAGTGATGTACCCAACATTGCTAAAAATCCTATTCTTCCCGGTTAACAAGCACTTTGGCAAATGCTGCATTTGATAGTGTCCGTATAATTGATGGCATATTGCTTTAAATTAAATACTGATCTGATTCTTCTTTCATTAAGGAAAGGAGGGGTAGGGAGTGGATGGTAGACATCTCCTTCCTGAGTGTGGAGAGAGACGAGATTTTTATTTGAAACTTCCAAACAAAAACAAGTGGCCATGTCTGCAATTACATCTCACACTAACTATTTGCATTTATAAATATTAGTAAGCAAAGAGACAACTGTGATTTCCCACTTTTGGAGTTGAATTGATGGGAATTGGAGGAAGTTTTCAATCCATGAAAAGTGAGCAGTTGATACAGTTGATTTGTCAGGATACACTGCAATAATAGTGTTGAAGTACCATGAATTAATCTTAATTTAATGGATTGCAATATGTGACTATAACATGCACAAAGTGCAGATGCAATGCCAATAACGTGTGTAGTGAAATCAAGTTCTGTGACAACTCTTCATTTTTCATATATACAGTACATACACTTCTATAAATATTTACAACAAAAGTCTCTTTTGCCATCTACCAGCAATAGACGCTAATGTTCTCCGACAATAGAGCTTCTTTTAACATGGTGAGCCAAAATTGTTTATTTATTTGCCATTTATTTTTGGTACATGTAGAATGGTAAGGAACAGACTGATGCAACTACATATCCATAACATGGACATACAGAAACAATCATAACTTTGCAAGGGGTGCAAGCTTATTTACTTTACTTTTATGGAGTAAGGCGAATAGTATTTATATCCTGAATTTAAGACCAAAGAATTTACATTATGGCATTACAATGAGACATGCTGATGATGTAGGCATATATCATAATAAACAGAACAACAATAATGTCGGCAGACTTCGTATAGATTTAAAATCAAGATACACAATCAAATCTTGAAAGCGATCATTAAAACCATACCCTAAATGACAATCTCCAAAGTTAGTCAGTGCTGAGTTTACTCTATGAATGTTTTTTTTCTCCCTGGGACTTTTCTAAGTTACTCCTGTGCTTTTATTCCTGTAAATCTCTGTATGCAAGTACATCTCCAGTTTCAGCTTCTCGTTCAAAATATTCTTATGTCCTCCTTTTACCCATTTAAAGTTAGTCTAGAGCAACATCATTTGCGGACAGGCCGCCTCTGCCGTCATGTTGCTTGTTTTGTTTGACATCAATTCATGAATATCACAGAATTTCTTTCAATTGTATGTTAGAAATATCAAAACAATTGTATTCGGCTCCCAGTGAAAACACCCTGTTCTTCATAGTTCTATTAGTGTTCATTTGTTTGCTTGGGTCCATTGTTTTGAGGGGTCATTTTCAACCCTGAGGTTTAAAGCCCCACATCTTCCCATCAGAAATGTTTTGCTCCCTCCAAAATATTACCACATAAACCTTTCGCTACTGCAACGCTTATTCACACATCTGATATCTTTAGATGTAATTTGTTGCTCTGGTGCCCCAACGTCTATTTTAAGGATATTCCAACTCGCCTAAATTCCCACTGTACTTATTCTGTTTTACACTAAACCTAGTTCAACTTATTCTATTTCTGACAGGATAAAATATAGCAGGACAGAATGTCTTAAAAATAGTTTTAGCGGTTTGTATAGTGTATTCTGATTTATTTATAAGATCAGTGCACACAACTCAACCAAATCTGCCCCCTTCTGTGTAATATTCAAGTAAAAATTAAGCATTGAGGAACCATTTACCCATTAAATATGATTTACATTATTTGCACAATTTTTTTAATATTCTCTGTTAATATGCTTATGTTAGGATATGGAAAAAAAAGGTAATGTTTCAGGTCGGTCAATTTGCATCAGTTCATTAATCTGAAACATCAGCTTTGTTTCTGTCTTCAGAGATGCTGTTTGACTACTCCAACATTTTCGGTTTTTATTTCAAATTTCGAGTAGCTGCAGCATTCTGCTTTTGTGAAATGTCTGTGTCTTTTGGTCCTTTGGCAATCGCCCCAAGCATGAACCACAATTTATATTGAATCATCAATTTCTCAGAATACCATATATGTACACTGGTTAATTCATAATAATGCATCATTCCCACCAACTTTCATCTTCACACAAATTACTCAACTGAAAGGTTAATCTTAATTATTGCATTTAAAATAATTCCTCCCATTCCAAAATGGAATGTCACTTACAGTGGGACCATCAGTCGAGAGAAAGGTCCCGTCACGAAATAACATCTGTCCGTTCTCTCCCGAGATGCTGTCTGAATTGCTGAGTGCCTCCAACTGTTGTTTTTCGCAAGATTCTAACATGTGCAGTCTCTTGTGCCTCTGTTGTACCCCTGCATCAGTTTGTGTGGTAATTAAAATACTTCTACCCCTTGCCTTATGGAAGCTGCTGCTTCCTGTTGTCACTCCTATTTCTTGGCTTGGGCACGGTGATGCATGAAGGTTCCATTGACTTTGGATGAAATTTGTTTGTGTTTACAGCTGGACAGCTTCCTTATCAGTTTAGACATTCACTCGGGGAAAGTCTAGAATATAGATTTTAATGGTTTGAAAGTTGCTTGCTAACCAAGAAGTCTTCAAATGTTCTGTGATTTAAAATTCCATTTAACACGGTGCCTGTAAGAAAGTATCATCTTCCATCTCAATTTTTTTCCTGTGATAATATGACATTTACAACATGGGTGAAAACGTCCAGGAACTGGAGGACATTGTGTGTAGCTGAAAGATTCTAGAAGTGGAGACTGCAACCAAACCCGGCCAGATCTGTGGTTTGTACATTTTAGCTTCAAGCCTTCCTGCTAACTACAACACACAACCTTACCTTCCCTGAAGTGAACATTTACCAATGACCCTTCATACCAAACCCATTGTCTCACAGCCTAACCCAGCCATATGTGCAGTTATTTAGTGTTTACTCACTTAATGTGAGCAGTCAGTAACTAACTATCCAACTGCGCCACAGGAACTATTCGGCCCAACTCATCCATGCCAACCAAGATTCCTTGCAATCCAAGTATATTATGTCTGTATTTGGCCCATATTCTACTAAACAATGTAACTGAACAAATGTATTTTAAACATTAGTGAGAGGTCTTTTAGGTTTAGATATCAAAGAAAACCTTGACTGACTAATTCCAGACTTAAAAACACTGTACCATTCCACCAAGCTTGCTTCCAAGTTTAGTTTAGTTTAGAGATACAGCGTGGAAACAGGCCCTTCGGCCCACTGGGTCTGCACCGACCAGTGATCACCCCGTACACTAACACAATCCCACGCACACTAGGGACAATTTTACATTTATACCAAGCCAATTAACCTACAGACCTGTACGTCTTTGGAGTGTGAGTGGAAACCAGAGCACTCGGAGAAAACCTGGTCGAAAACCTAGTGTTACTTTCTCTGGTCGATTAGGTACCTGAAATATAATTCAAGGTTGTTGCTAAACTAATGTTCTTCCTTTGATTCAAGCTACTGTATAGTTTTCATCCATAGCAATTTCACCCCACCCTTGTACCAGGTGACAATATGTAATAATTTGTTTCAATTATTATATGTTGGTAAAATGAGTGCTGAGCTATCTAAACCAATCTCTTTCCTAATTGTAACACTTTACAAACTATATGTTATGAATGTTTTATGAATTTCTTGGAATTAAATACCAATATTTTCTCCAAGGACTTCTGTGGTGTAACTTGATTGAAAATGTTTACTTCCGAAGTACAATATTCTAATTTTACTGCTCCAAATTTGCTAGTAAGTTAATGCAATTATAAATGACTAGACCAGGTAAGGACCCGGCAATATTCCACCACTGACCCATAGCCCCCAATGACACAGCCCTCCCCTTGTGATGCCAGAGATCTCCGTTGGGACATGAAACACGGCAACTCTCCATCAACTGCGCCTCGCCATCCCTCTTCTTACCCCTATCCTCCTCCATTCCCCTTCCTCCAGCACTCCCTCCCCTCCTCTTAAACCCTCTCCCTCTTCTTTCCCCTCTCCTCCTCCCCTCCCCCACTCCCTCCCCTCTCCCTCCCTCTCCTTTCCCCATCCCTCAATCACTCCCTCTCTCCCTAACCCTTCCTCCCTCCTCTCTATCTCCCTGCACCCCAACTCCTTACCTCCCCTAACCCATTCCCCCACTCTTCCTCATCACTCCCCCACTGCCCTCCTCTCCCTCTATCCTCCACTCCCTACCTCCCCCACTCCCCCACTCCTCCCCTCCTTCTATCCCCCATTCTCCCTCCTCACCTCCCCCACTTTCCCCTCCCTCTACCCTGCCGATCCCCCTCCTCTCCCTCTTTCCCCTCTCCCCCCACTCATCACCCCCCCCCCCCGTTATCCCACCCCCCCACAATGAAAATCGCGATGTTTAAAAAAAAAGAAATTCTAAATGAAAATTGCAAGTTTTCTTTAAAATAACCTAAACACGTTGATGAAGAATTTGATTAAAATTGTGGTTTTGCGAAAATCACGGTTTTTTATGTAAATGAGATTTGGGATCCCATTGTGACGTTGAACGGAATCCCATTGTGACATCATTATGACGTTGAATGCGGCTGACGGGCAGGGCAACTGGAAAAGTGGTTTGAAATGTGATTTTTGGAAAATATATCATCAATCCGTACTAAACTTGTTTCATTTATATCCTAGGACAATGGTGAGTAAAGTGGGCCAAATATTGTAACGCTATCATGTACCATTTTGGTGGAGTTTTGGGATATCATACATACAACCAAACAGAGAATTTTAGTAATATACTAGACCAAGTAGGACCCATTGGGTCCCTGTCACACAGTAGGCCTGGTCCCCCAAAGCAACCTGTTCCCCCAATGCAAACCGTTCTCCCAATGCAATATTCCACCACTCACCCATAGCCCCCAACTGCGCAGAGGTGGCTCATTTCCCCTTATACCCCAGCACTCTCTCGCCCTCCTCTTCAGCCTCCCAATTGCACTTGCTGCCAGGACTTTAAAAAATAATTTAAATGCACTTCCTCTGCCTCCCCCAGCACTCCCTCCATCCTCTTCAGGCTCCCAGTTTGTAAAATTAAAAAACTTGCTGGCAGGACTCAGTGTTCTATAATTGCAACATTGTTGTGGGGTGGGCCAAGAAGGATTTGGATCCCATTGTGATGTCATAGCTGCAACTACCAGTGTGCAGATGGAAGATTTTTTTCCCTAAGTGGGATTTTGTAAAGTTAAAAATGTGAATAACATAAAGTATAACATCAATCTGAACGAAACTTGATTAAAAAAAAAAATAAACACACCACAGGACAATTGTAAGATGGTCCAAAAACTGTATCGCTATCATGTACCGTTTTGACGTAATTTCAGGATCTCACTTAATCACTCACTCACACGCAGACATCCAAACAAACAAGATGAGAGTTTTAGTAATAAACAAGATGTGAGTTTTAGTAATAGTATAGATTAGACTAAGCGGGACCCGTTGGGTCCCAGTCACATGGATGGCCTGGTCCCCCAATGCAACCCATTGCCCAATGCAATATTCCACCACTCACCCGCTCCTCAAATGTAACCCGTTCCCCCAACGCAATATTCCACCACTCACCCATAGCCTTAAACTGCGCAGGCCCAGCTCATTTCTCCTCATCCCTGAGCACTCTCTCCCCCTCCTTTTCATTTGTGGGAGGGGAGGGAAGTGGGGTGTTTGGTGGTGTGGCGTGGGAGGGGAGTGTGTGGACGGGGAGGTGTAGGAGGGGGGGAGAAGGTGGTGTGGGGGGAGAGGGGTTGTGAGCTGTGTGGCGGGGAGGTGTGGAGTGTGTGGTGGGGACATGTGGGGTGTGGGGGGAGGCGTGTATGTGGGCGGGAGGAGGGATGTGGGAAGGGGGTGTGTGTGTGGGAGGGGGGGTATGGGCTGGTGGGTATGTGTGGATGGAGGGGTTGTTGGTGCGAGTTGTGTGCAGGCAGAGGGGTTGTGTGGTGGAGGGGTGTGTGAGCGGCGTGAAGGGTGTGTGGGGGAGAGATGTGTGAGTGGGGGAGGGCTGTGTGGGGGCGGGTTGTGGGGTGGGGGGGTTGTGGTGGCGCGGGGGATGTGGGGGAAGAGGATGTTGTGGGGAAGGGGGGTGGTTGTGGGGAAGGGGAGGATTGTGGGGGTGGTGGGGTTGTGGTGGTGGGTTATGGGGGCTGGGGGATGTGTGGGCAGCGGTTGTATAGGGAGTGGGTGTGGGTGGAGGGGCGCTGTGGGTGTAGGGGGAATGTGTGTTGGGGGTGTGTGTGTGGTGGGGGGTGTGGGGGGGTTGCGGGTGGAGGTTGAGTGTGGGAGGGGGGCTTGTGGGGGGGAAGGGTGTGTGGGAGGGGGGCTTGTGGGGGGGAAGGGTGTGTGGGCGAGGGGAGAGGGGTGTGTGGCCAGGGGTGAGCTGTGGGGGAAGCAAGTTGTGTGGGCGGGGGGTGAGTGAGCTCGGAGACATCTCCGACTCTGGGCTGGGCCAGGTTTCCAACTCTGTGCTGGGTGAGGGGTGTTTGAGAGGGGTGTGTGGGGACGGGGGGGGTTTGTGGGGGTGGGGGGTGTTGTGGGGGCTGGGGGTTGTGGGGGAACGGGGAGTTGTGGGGAAGGGAGGGGTTGTGGGGGAGGGGAGGATTGAGGGGGCAGTGGCTTGTAGAGGGGCTGTGTGGGTGGAGGGAGGTTTGTGGGTGTAGGGGATGTGTGTTGGGGGGTTTGTTTAGGAGGGTTGGTGTATGTGGGCAGTGGGGTTGGTGTGTGTGGGCAGGGGTTGTGTGTGTGGGAGAGTGTGGGCAGGGGGGCTTGGGGGGAGGGTGTGGGTTGGGGAGGGTTGTGTGGGGGAGAGGTGTGTTTGGCTGGGGCGATTTGTGGGCAGGGGGGCTTGTGGTGGGGGAGGGTGTGGGCGGAGGGAGGGTTGTGGGGAGAGAGGGGGTTGTGGGGGGAGATGGGTGTGTGGGCGGGGGGTGAGTGAGTTCGGAGAAAAGATGGGGGAAGAGCCATAGGGGAGAAGGGGGCATCACGGAGGGAGGGAGGAGCCAGCGATGGGGACCAGAGGCGTAATGGCTGGAATTGGCGGTGTGATGGGGACTCACAGCGGGCGCTGGTCGCTGGTCGTTCTCCTTCACCGAGATCAGAGTATCCGCTTTCCGTTTGGCGACATCTCCGACTCTGGGCTGGGCTGGGTCTCTGACTCTGGGCTGGGCTGGACTGGGTCTCCGACGCTGGGCTGCTTGGGGCGGAACTGTTTGGGGCGGGGCTTCTTGGGGCGGGGCTGCTTGCAGCGGAGCCGTCTGCTTGGTGCTGGGCTGGGCTGCTTCGTGTCCCGATGCAAGTCAAGTTGGAAAACTCCACCGGCCATCCTCAGCTCCAGTAAAGACGTGATGGCGCAGGAAGGGGCGGACCTTACTGGGGAGTGACAGGGGAAGAGACTAATCCGCGCGGCGCTGACTGGCAGGAGAAAAGATCGATCTGCACACGCGTTAACTGCGCTAACTTTTACGACATTCAACCGATCAGAACGAATCTTGGTGCAATCGCAGCACAGGAGAACGGTGAGTGAACTTGTGAAAAATCGTAGCGCTATCGCAAATCGTTTTTGTGCAAATAGAATGACCGCCAAACCGGAAGAGTACAAGATTAGAGTTTTAGTTATGTGTATATCTATGTATCTATATATTTCTATATATATATCTATTTGACCAAGTTGGACACGCTAGGTCCTTGTCACATGGGGGTCCTGATCCCCCAACTCAACCCGTTCCCCCAACGCAACCCGAAATAAAATTGGACCATTAGAGAACCAGAAAGGACAACTATCTGCAGAGCCAAAAGAGATGGGGGAGATATTGAACAATTTCTTTTCTTCGGTATTCACCAAGGAGAAGGATATTGAACTCTGTGAGGTAAGGGAAAAAAGTAGATTAGCTATGGAAACTATGAGATTCAAAGTGGAGGAAGTACTGACACTTTTGAAAAATATAAAAGTGGATAAGTCTCCAGGTCCTGACAGGATATTCCCTAGGACATTGAGGGAAGTCAGTGTAGAAATAGCTGGAGCTATGACAGAAATATTTAAAATGTCATTAGAAACGGGAATAGTGCCGGAGGATTGGCGTACTGCGCATGTTGTTCCATTGTTTAAAAAGGGTTCAAAGAATAAACCTTGCAATTATAGACCTATTAGTTTGACGTCAGTGGTGGGCAAATTAATGGAAAGGATACTTAGAGATAATATATATAAGCATCTGGATAAACAGGGTCTGATCAGGAACAGTCAACATGGATTTGTGCCTGGAAGGTCATGTTTGACAAACCTTCTTGAATTTTTTGAAGCGGTAACTAGGGAAATTGATGAGGGTAAAGCAGTGGATGTTGTCTATATGGATTTCAGTAAGGCCTTTGACAAGGTTCCCCATGGAAGGTTGGTTAAGAAGGTTCAATCTTTGGGTGTTAATGGCGGAGTAGCAAGATGGATTCAACAGTGGCTGAATGGGAGATGTCAGAGAGTAATGGTGGATGGCTGTTTGTCAGGTTGGAAGCCGGTGACCAGTGGGGTGCCTCAGGGATCTGTGTTGGGTCCACTGTTGTTTGTCATGTACATCAATGATCTGGATGATGGGGTGGAAAATTGGATAAGTAAGTATGCAGATGATACTAAGATAGGTGGTGTTGTGGATAATGAAGTAGATTTTCAAAGTCTACAGAGAGATTTGGGCCATTTGAAAGGTGGGCTGAAAGATGGCAGATGGAGTTTAATGCTGTTAAGTGTGAAGTGCTACATCTTGGCAGGACAAATCAAAATAGGACGTACATGGTAAATGGTAGGGAATTGAGGAATGCTGTGGAACAGAGGGATCTAGGAATAACTGTGCATAGTTCCCTGAAGGTGGAATCGCATGTAGATAGGGTGGTAAAGAAAGCCTTTGGTGTGCTGGCCTTTATAAATCAGAGCATTGAATATAGGAGTAGGGAAGTAATGTTAAAATTGTACAAGGCATTGGTAAGACCAATTCTGGAGTATGGTGTACAATTTTGGTCGCCTAATTATAGGAAGGATGTCAACAAAATAGAGAGAGTACAGAGGAGATTTACTAGAATGTTGTCAGGGCTCCAGCAACTATGTTACAGAGAAAGGTTGAACAAGTTAGGTCTTTATTCTTTGGAGCGCAGAAGGTTAAGGGGGGACTTGATTGAGGTCTTTAAAATGATGAAAGGGATAGACAGAGTTGACGTGGATAAGCTTTTCCCATTGAGGGTAGGGAAGATTCCACCAAGAGGGCATGACATGAGAATTAACATTGTTGCGAGTAGGGCTACAATCCCATTGGGACACAGTAGCTGGTAACTATCGGAGATTGGAAAAAATCTTTCTCAAAGTGGGCTCTTTTTAACATTAAAAATGTGATAACGTAAAATATAACATCAATCTGAACGAAACGTTTTGAAAACACACCACAGGACAATTGTGAGAAATGTGGTGCAAATAATTGTAGCGCTATCATGCACCGTTTTGGCGTAATTTCAGGATCTCTCTCACTCACTCACACACTCACACTCACAGACATCCAAACAAACAAGATGAGAGTTTTCGTAATATATAAACTAAACCACACGGGAGGCCTGGTCCCCCAACGGAACCCGTTCCCCAATGCAATATTCCACCACTCACCTGTTCCCCCATATTCCACCACTCACCCATAGCCCCACTACTGTGCAGGGGCATATCCCCCAACACTGCCTCTCCCTCCTCTTGCTTCGAGGACTTTAAAAAAAGAATGCAATTGCCCCCTCCCCCTCCTGTTCTGCTAAAAACTTGCAGGAAGGACTGGGTGTTCCTTGATTGCAACTTTGTTGCAACTTTGTTGCAAACTGGGCCAGCAATTATATTAGCTGCCAAATTTTTCTTAAACTTGAATTTCTAAAGTTAAAAAGTATGAATAACGTAAAATATAACATCAATCTGAACGAAACTTGATACAGACCACCACAGGACAATGGTAAGGTGGTGCAAAAAACTTAGCGCTCCGTGTACCGTTTTGGTGTAGGTCCTTGATTACACACATATACACGCATAGATAGATAGAAACAAGACGAGAGTTTTAGTAATATATATATATATATATATATATATATATATATATATATATATATATATATATATATAAATAGATAGATAGATATAGATGTGTTTAAGTCACCTTAAACTCATCTCCCAGGATTAGCAGCAGTGGAAAAGGTTTGCAATTGCTTTTCCTAAGAAGGCTTAAAGTGACAGCACAGATACACTGTATTCTCAAGCTAAAATATTAATTGTAGATCATAGTGCACTTGGGAAAAAGCAATGTCTGCTGGAAAATATTAATTAATACAAGAACAATGAGTATGTACTGAAACCTTAACTTGGAGATCCCTTCAAGCCTCCATTTCCAAAAATAGCAAACTTAAAACATTATATATTAAATTAATATATTAAGGATGAATTAAATTAAGTTCTTAGTAGATTTCAATCTACGTTGGGCAGTAAACTTAAGAACTATTTTAACATTAATATACTTTGCAGATAATGGCAAGCTCGCACATAAGAGATTAGTATACAAACTTAAAGCATACGGTATTAGGGGTTCAGTATTGATGTGGATAGAGAACTGGCTGGCAAACAGGAAGCAAAGAGTAGGAGTAAACGGGTCCTTTTCACAATGGCAGGCAGTAACTAGTGGGGTACCGCAGGGCTCAGTGCTGGGACCCCAGCTATTTACAATATATATTAATGATCTGGATGAGGGAATTGAAGGCAATATCTCCAAGTTTGCGGATGACACTAAGCTGGGGGGCAGTGTTCGCTGTGAGGAGGATGCTAGGAGACTGCAAGGTGACTTGGATAGGCTGGGTGAGTGGGCAAATGTTTGGCAGATGCAGTATAATGTGGATAAATGTGAGGTTATCCACTTTGGTGGGAAAAACAGGAAAGCAGACTATTATTTGAATGGTGGCCGATTAGGAAAAGGGGAGATGCAGCGAGACCTGGGTGTCATGGTACACCAGTCATTGAAAGTAGGCATGCAGGTGCAGCAGGCAGTGAAAAAAGCAAATGGTATGTTAGCTTTTCATAGCAAAAGGATTTGAGTACAGGAGCAGGGAGGTTCTACTTCAGTTGTACAGGGTGTTGGTGAGACCACACCTGGAGTATTGCGTGCAGTTTTGGTCTCCAAATCTGAGGAAGGACATTATTGCCATAGAGGGAGGGCAGAGAAGGTTTCACCAGACTGATTCCTGGGATGTCAGGACTGTCTTATGAAGAAAGACTGGATAGACTCGGTTTATACTCTCTGGAATTTAGGAGATTAAGAGGGGATCTTATAGAAACTTACAAAATTCTTAAGGGGTTGGACAGGCTAGATGCAGGAAGATTGTTCCCGATGTTGGGGAAGTCCAGGACAAGGGGTCACAGCTTAAGGATAAGGGGGAATCCTTTAAGACCGAGATGAGAAAGACTTTCTTCACACAGAGAGTGGTGAGTCTCTGGAACTCTCTGCCACAGAGGGTAGTTGAGGCCAGTTCATTGGCTATATTTAAGAGTGAGTTGGATGTGGCCCTTGTGGCTAAGGGGATCAGAGGGTATGGAGAGAAGGCAGGTACGGGATACTGAGTTGGATGATCAGCCATGATCATATTGAATGGCGGTGCAGGCTCGAAGGGCTGAATGGCCTACTCCTGCACCTAATTTCTATGTTTCTATGTTTCTATCTTTGCAGATAATGGCAAGCTCGCACTTTAGGGTGAAGCAGATGCATTTCTGTAGTGACCATTAATAGGATTATATGTCATCGTTTTGGCATGTGTTCTGCATGGGTCATTAACACAGATCAAACTTGAACATCAGAGTGTATTTCAGCTTAAAAGGAATATATTTAGACCCTCCAAGCATTTTCTCCACCCATTGCCTGCAGACATTGACGCACCATTTCATCATTCTAGGCTTATTATTTTACGATTGTACATCAAATTTAATATCATAGTGCCACCTATTGGTAGGTGGTATATGGGAATTAAACATTTGTACTAAATAACCAACATCAATCCGACATGAATTGCAACATTTGAATAATGAAGAAAGTAACCTTTTCATTTAAAAACAGCAATCTCTGTGCACTGGATTCCAAGTCAAACATTACAAATGAAAAAACGTAAGTGATAAGATAGGCCACATTTCTACCGTTAGATGTGTGTTACTTTAAGAAAGAACTAGAACTTTGATGGTTATCTAATTGCCGGAAAGAGTTTAACATCATGCATTAAAAAATGAGAAATTACATTTCTTTGGTCTATCGTCCACTAGGGGAATGAAATGATAGTGAATTAACAAAGCGTTAATCAACGTTCACTGTTCTCAATGATTAAAACATAATTACCTCTGATATGCAAATATCTGTGGTTAAATTGATTATCAGAACTTTGCAGTCTGATTTGTCTTGCTCTTCCCAGACCTATGGTTCAAAATACGTTGGATTTGGTTAATTTACAGTGATTGCCGGCAGTAAATACAGGCTGGTAAAAGTTGGAGCTGGTGGATATTTTTTTAATTTGCTGCCAAAGAATCTTTATAGCACTTTTGCCTGTGAGGAGTTTAATTTTATCAAGATTTAAAAGTTATTGTTGGAGTGCTTAACAGCAGAAATGTTTTTGAATTGAATTCAATATTCTGGCTTAGACCTTCTGGCATCGATACTGCATGCCTTAGTATGGATTATTCAGTATTATTGAGGGTACAGTTCACAAATGTTCCTGCTGACCTTCAGATGCATAATCATTTAATTGCATTACTAGGATAATTGTGCTATCATGTGCTTATGGAATATATCAGTAAATGTTATTTTTGCAAAATAACCATTTTATTACAGCTACACTTGAGAATTCTGACCATGCAAAATTAATTCTTTACATATTTTATGATGTGCATGTTTTGTAGGTGAAAATATGTCCGACTGTTAATTTAAATGGATTGCAAAGTGATTTTAAGAACCCTGTTTTAGTGATGCATTTGCTGGTGTGGGTTTAACAGTCGGCTAACAATTTCTTTGAATATATCCTTTGAATTTATTTTGCAGAGGCAAAATTCCTCAGATGGACTTGGAAGGATTATTCCAAGGTATGAGTGGTGATTTTACAAGTGAAAACTTTTCTGCCACCTGGTATCTGATAGAAAATCACTCTGCTACAAGGTGAGCGACATGCATCATACATTTAGTTTTCTGTTGTCCCTTGTCTTAAATGCTCATGTTCATTGAAAATATCAAAGTATTTGCAAAAGATCCTACCCTTCCAATATTCTCACAAATGAAGGCATTTCTTAAATGCATTCGCTTATCTCTTTGATAGAATCTTGATAATGGTTGTAATCAGCCATTTACACAATTTTTCTCAGACTAATGCTAATATACGTTACTCTGGCGCTTTCCTCATGAAAATGTTATGCTCTTATTTTTAACATGACAGATGATTGGGATACATTTTCTTACTATCCTGAAAATTTGAGTTTTCAAGATTATATTACCCACCAAAGAACTGGATTTTTTTTTAATGTATCTTTTGGGAAGTGGATGTTATAAGCAAGAACAGCATTTATTGCCCATCCCTAATTGCCCTTAAATAAAATGGTTGTGAGCAGACACTTTGAACCGTTGTGATTTTCCTCATTACCTCATTCCAATTATATATTTTTCAGGATTTAGGCCTAAAAGAACAGTGATATATTTCCAAGACTTAATGGTGTGCCTCTTGGAGGGGAATCTGCAGTGAGTGGCATTCTAATATGCCAGCTGCACTTATCCTTGGTGGAAGAGGTCACAGGTTTGGGAAGTGTTGTCAGAGTAGCCTAAGTGAGTAACTGCCGAGTATTTTGTAGATGGTGCACAGTGCAGCCGTAATGTGCAGATGTGGAGGAAAAAAATCCTTAGAGTAATGGATGGCACACCAATCAATTGCACTACTTGCTCTGGACAGCATCAAGCTGTTTGAGAGTTGTTGGAGGTGCACGCATGCCAATAATTGAAGAGTATTCAAATTCACTTCTGAATTTATAAAGCAATATTTCTTCAAAATTGTACCGACCAGTTTCTATGGCACTTGTAACACTTAAAAAAATTAATTATCTCTACAAAACTACCAAACTCTTTTCTTCCTGTAACTGTTCCTACTAGGTGCTTTTGATGGTCCTCGAAGGATTAACTAACCTATTTTGACTTGACTGAAGTATATTTCTGGGTACAAACAAATGTACCTGTTTGTGAAATACAAAATTCATGCTCTGGTACTATTTTTGGATTACTAAATAATTAAAAAGCAAAATGCATTTTTAATCTTTGATATTTTGTTTAATCCCTGATTGCTTTTATGTAACCTGTAACTAGTTAGTTTATGTAAACACCGACTGTTACTTTCCTCTTAGAACTTTTACTAATTTCAGTACTACACGAATATACAACATTAATGATGTCCCTTTGATTTTTCCCTTGAATGGTAGGAAGATCCCAGAGATTTGACTAGCCTATTCATTGCAAATGAACTAAAAGGATGAGCAGACTGTTGTAGAGGTTCACACGTATGTTGCTTTCTTATGTAAATTCCAAATTGGTTAATTGACCTGATAATTTAGAGCCTTTCCTCATCATTCCCATATGTACTGTTTCAGATTAATATGCAGTGTTAACTAAAGCCTGGTTTAGACACTCTATTCTGTGAGTTGTTTCTGGAAACTAAATATTACAACATATTTAACTGGAATTTCTCTGATTTAATGACAATAAAAGGAATATTTATGGTTTTCAAAAAAATTATTCCTTATCAAGAAATAAAGTTAATACTGTTGTCCATTTCATTGCATATTATTTGATGGTATTCGAGAAAAATGACATAATTGCCAGATTGTTACCAGTATCTTGTTTATTTTCATACTTTTCAAAATTAAAAATGATTTCAATTCCATGCAGTGCATCACTTTGTCTTGCCCACAAAAATATTTGTGCCTGAAACGACATTCCCTGCAGAAACCATCCTGAAGAAACAAACACTGGGTTCTTGAGTTGTGGAACTTGTTTTCGCAGTAATAGGAAAGAAAAATTGAAAGCCATTTTATACATTACCGGACCTTTAACTTAAATTCACGTGTAATAGAGAATTGTATTGCAGCAAGAAAAATAGTTCGAAATTGAACCACAATGGGTTTCATTAAAATATATATCAAGCTAAACCCAGGTATCAGGGAAATAAGAACTTTATGATGTCTTCTGTTTTGGTTAACTTTTGTCTGTTTTCTTCCCCTAAAGGAAATAGAAACATGTTTAAAATTTATTTCCTGCTTGAAATTTGTGACAAATATAAACATAGAGTTCAACAGTCTAAATTTATAACACAGGTAAAAGGAAGAGGAAGTCCAGTCTTAGCTGCGGCCACCTATAAAACAACAAAAGATGTTTCAAGCAGATGATGGGCACCATTACTTTGCTATAATAGCTTGACTGTGTCAGATTAAAATACCAATGTGTTTTGTTAAACCCATAACTGACTAAAGAACGAGAGTATAGTGGTGAATAAAATTAATTTGATTCAATTATTAAAAGCAGTAATGCAACTGTGTACAATGTAATAATTTATTCAAGGAAAGGTAGATAGTACCTGAGATACACTAGCAACTTCATGGGTGACTTCATTTATTCAGATTATTTTTTTAGTAAATTTCAGGGATATTTGAATATTTTTTTTAATCCAGGATCTTTTCACCGGAAAACAATAACATTTTTTTAAAGTGAAAACTGGAATTTGTTCACTTAAAATGCTTCTTGTATCACGAGTAGATACTTACCCAACCAGGATGCTAAGTTTCTTGGGCAGAATTAGAAGGTGCATAAGAACACTATGACCTGTAAATTCCCCTTTTAAATCAAGCATAATCTGGGATTGGGCATATTGTCCCTTCATTTCTGATAGATCAAAATTGTAACACCCCCATGTAATGCTATTGGAACACCCTTCACTATACACGGCAATGATTCAAGAAGGCAGCCTATCATTAACCTTTGAGAGCAACCTTGCCAAAAATGGTAATGTCTTGAATGTTTTCTTTAAATATATATATATATATATATATATATATATATATATATATATATATATACACGTGTATGTGTGTGTATATATATATATATATATATATATATATATATATATATTCTTCTCTCTTGGTTAAACTAAAGTGCCTAATAATTAAGATATCAATAATAATTAAATATTAAATGTCCCACCAGTTGTGAATACATTAGCTTGTAGAGGTTACAACAAAATTCCTTTTCCGAATTTATTTTAAGAAAAGACTGGCTTTTCTTCAAATATCCTTTCTTCTATTAAGCTTGTTGAAAGGCTAAAACAATTTATCACATTACCATCTATAGTCTGCAGATTTATTTTTCTTTGTATTAATATGCTGCATCCTTCTCTCTTACATTCTAGCTTTGATCAGCTGAAAGTTGCGGCAAATTTTTTGAGGAAACAGGCAAACAAGAAGAATGAGGGAAGTTTAGCCTACGTGAAAGGAGGCCTCAGTACATTCTTTGAGGCCCAGGATGCTCTTTCAGGTAATTGTTTTGGTACAACCTCTCCTCAAGTTCATATATTTTTCTAAGATACATTACAAGAACATTTTTTTCTCTGACTGTAGAGGGCAGAGATGAACAAACAAGCAATTCAATTTATTTTAAAAATTATTTTAAAAATAAATCTAATTTAAAAATCACTTGAAGAACCAGATGAAATACTATTTCTCTGTGTACTCTTTCAAAACTTTTCTTTGTTTAAACAATCTAGATTATATGATGCAAAGTCACTCATGCATCTCTGGAGAACATGATTCGGTCACGTTTTGGGCCAGGAACCTACTTCAGAATGATCAGTATGAAGAAGGATGCTGACCCGAAATGTCATCTATCCATGTTCTCCAGAGATGCTACCTGACCCACTGAGATACTCCACGACTTATGTCTTTTTTTGTAAACCAGCAACTGCAGTTCCACAATCTTCATTGTGTTCCCTTCGCCCTCTTCAATCAATTGGAAGTGCTTCAAGTTCCATGCTTTGTCAAATATAATATGCAGATATTTATGAGGTGTTACATTTTGGGAAGTCAAACCAGAGCAGGATCTTCACAGTGATTATGCAGGAAAGAACCGCAGATGCTAGTTTAAATCGAAGATAGACACAAAATGTGTAGTAACTCAGCGGGACAGGCAGCATCTCTG
Organism: Okamejei kenojei; assembly: GCA_035221665.1. Taxonomy (NCBI): domain Eukaryota; kingdom Metazoa; phylum Chordata; class Chondrichthyes; order Rajiformes; family Rajidae; genus Okamejei; species Okamejei kenojei. The sequence continues at coordinate 130,416,415 of CM069132.1, forward strand.
GAGAGAAGGAATGGGTGACGTTTCGGGTCAAGACCTTTCTTCAGACTGATATCAGGGGAGTGGGCGTTACAGAGATAAAATGTAATCAGAGATAGTAAGACTGGTAGGAGAACTGTAAAGGGGGAGGGGATGAAGAGAGAGGGACAGCAAGGGCTACTTGTAGTTAGAGAAGTCCATGTTCATACTGCTGGGGTGTAAACTACCCAAGTGAAATATGAGGCGCTGTTCCTCCAATTTGCGCTGGGCCTCACTCTGACAACGTAGGAGACCCAGGACACAAAGGTCAGTGTGGGAATGTGAGGGGGAGTTAAAGTGTTGAGCAACCGGCAGATCAGGTAGGTTTACGCGGACTGAGTGGAGGTGTTCAACGAAACGATCGTTGAGCCTGCGCTTGGTCTCGCGGAAATACAGGAGTCTACACCTGGAACAGCGGATACAGTAGATGAGGGTGGAGGAGGTGCAACTTACTTCAAGTGAATGCCAGGGCTCTGGGGAAGTGTTGTAGAGCAGAGGGATCCAAAAGTGCAGGTACATAGTTCCTTGCAAGTGGCGTCACAGGTCGATAGGGTGGTCAAGAAGGCTTTCGGCACATTGGCCTTCAGTCAGATTATTGAGAAGTTACAGTTTCAGTTGTACAAGACATTGGTGAGGCCACATTTGGAGTATTATGTTTAGTTTTGGTCACCTTGTAATAGAAAAGATGTTAAGCGGGAAAGGCTGGAGGGAAGATTTTACAAGAAGTTGACAGGACTCAAGAGCCTGAGTTCGAGGGAGATGTTGTGCAAGCTAGTGCTTTGTTCCTTGGAGTGTAGGAGGATGGAGGGTGATCCTAGAGAGATTTATACAATCATGAGGAGAATAGATAGGGTAAATGAACAGGGTTTTTTTTACCCACAGTTGGGGAATCAAGAACCAGAGCACATAGATTTATGGTGAGAATGGAAAGATTTAATAGGAACCGGATCATTTAGACAGGTGCATGGATAGGAAAGGTTTAGAATGATATAGACCAAATGCTGGCAGGTGAGAGTACTGTAGATGGGGCTTCTTGGTCGACGTGGGTTAGTTGGGATGTAGGGCCTGTTTCCATGCTGTATGGCACTATGAGCATGATATTTCCCCTTTCTGGTTTATCTACTGGTGCACTTTTTGGCTTCGATGTTCCATTACATGGCTATAGGAATTCCATTTAATATTCTCCCTCTGGGCTTTGTTCTAATTAATGATGATATCATTGGCAATGTCGGTATTTATCCACTCTGAAGAACGATCCCGATCTGAAACATCCTTTGGCGATACTGCTTGACCCACTGGGTTACTCCAGCACTTTGTATTCTCAGCATTTATTGTCCATCCCTAATTGCTAGCAACTGAGTATGTTGCTCATCTAGGACATGACAAACTGTGACCTTAAAGAAGCAGTTTCTAGCAGAAATCTGAGCTGGAGCCTTGGATATAATCCAGTGTCAGTTTTGAAATCCTTTCAGCATTTCTACAGGCAAACTGGTCCAAGATGTATTAATTCCTACCATTCTGCTTACATCATGACAGTGACATATGGAGGTTGGCCCTATTGCTTGGGCAACACAAGACTTCAATTGTTCAATATCCAGACTTGCAACTTGGAGAGGAACTCCGTCTTAGCTTCACAGTGTTGACACAGCATAGTAAGCAGCATTTATCAGTTGCACAATTGGCTGTGCCAAGGGTTACCTCTGACAACAGATAAAGCCTCTGGTGTTGTAGGTCTGCTGAAGCCCATTCAGAAGGATGTTTCCCAGCCAGTAGGGTTCTGTTTGCTCTCCGGTCCACTTGGTTCTCGAGCTGTGTGAAGCTCAGTAAAACCGGCAATTAAACTGCAATGCTGCACCAAGCAAAATAAAATTATAAAATAAGTCAATTCTCAGGCTTGAAATTTGGAATGCTACAAGCACGTCAACAGGCATGTCGGAAGACGTCAAAACATAGGTGCTGGTAAGATAGACAAAAGTAACAATATGTTGAAATTACTTCTTGACTGCACAGCTCCTCTCTAAGCAGTATATCTAGACTCAGCTGAATCCATTAGGAAATAAGACTCCACTTTCTTCTGGCCAGGAACATGGACTCCGACTTGCATTCTGCTGGGGGTGAATTGAAACGTACAAAATATAATAGATTGCAAAGAACCTGGCACTTTGCATTTGAATATTAGAGTTCCCTATTCATTTGGTGAGTGAACCCTTGCCAATGCTTAATTCCTCACTTGAGATGGAATTTCTTTAGTCAGAAGGTGGTGAATCCGTGGAATGTATTGCCACTGATGGCTGTGGAGGCCAAGTCAATAGATATTTGTATAACGGGAATTGACAGACTCATGATAAATAAGGGTGTCTGGGGTTATGGGGTGATGGCAAGAGAATGGGGTTGATAGATCAGCCCTGATTGAATGGCGGAGTAGATTTGATGGGCTGAATGGCCGAATTATGCTCCCTGAACTTATGCATTTTTGAACAAAGGCTAAGATTCACAATAAAATTGAAATCATCTTCAGCTATTTTTCAACAAATGAAAAAATCCACCTGTTTGGTAACTATAATAGAATATATACTGATTACTACTCCTGGCACACTTGCTTAGATCATCAAGACATTGGGAAAATTAATGAAAATAGACACAGATTTTTTGAACTGTACCTTAGCCATCATGGACCTCAACCGATGGGTTAGTTAGTAGGTTTGCAGATCACAGCAATACTGCTGGGGTCGTGGACATCGTACATCAGCTACAAAATTGGGCGGACAAATGTCAAATGGAGGTTAATTCCACACATAAGGTCAAATATAAGCGGAAAATGTACACTTAATGTTTTGACTTTTAACATCATTGATGTTCAGAGGTATCTTGGGGTCCAAGTCCATAACTCCCTTAAAGTGGCAACATGGGTAGATAGAGTGGTAAAGAAGGCATATAGCAAACTGGCTTTCATAGGTCGGGGCATTGAGTACACGAGTTAAGAAGTCATAATGCAGCTTTATAGGACTTTGTTTCAGCCACATATAGAGTTTTGTCTGCAGTTCTGATTGACCCATTACAGGTAGGATATGGAGGCTTTGGAAAGGGTACAGAGGACGTTTACTGGAATGATGCCTCTCTGGATATTAGCTACAGGGAAAGGTGGGACAGACTTAGATTGTTTTCTCTGCATTGTTTGCAGATACACATGACAGAGCTATATAAATTGATGAGAGGCATTGATAGGGCATTTATGTAAAGGTCACAACCTTTTTTTCCAGGATGGGAAAAATCAAAAGGATAAAGATTAAAGGAGATGTACAGGGCCAGCTTTTTACACAGAGGGTGTGGTGAGTGCCTGGAATGTGCTACCGGGTGTGATGGTTGAGACAGATACACTAGTGGCATTTAAGTGCCTTTTGGACAGGCACACGGATATGCAGGGAGTGGAGGGATACTGATTATTTGCAGCGAGATAAGAGTTGGTCTTGGCATCATGTTCGGCACAGACTTTGTGGGCTGAAGGCATGTCTTGTACTGTGAATAGACACAAACTGCTGGAGTAACTCGGGGACACGCCAGCATCCCTGGAGAGAAGGAATGGGTGACGTTTCAGGTCGAGACCCTTCTTCATATTTGTACTTCTACTACAGTCTTGTGCTGTACTGTTTCTTGCAAAGAATAACGTGACCCATGGGTATTCGCACGGGCCCTAGCTATGCCCGCCTGGTTGTTTATATCGCACATTCTTTGTTCCAAACATACAGTGGCACCATTCCCAACTCTTTCTCTGCAACTTCGAAGACTGCATTGCGATTGCCTCCTCCACCCCTGCAGAACTCATTGATTTAATTAACGTTACCACTAACTTTCACCCTGCACTTGGACTATCTCTGAAACCTATCTCCCCTTTTTTGATCTCTGTCACCATCACAGACGACAGACATACAAACATAGCAACATAGAAAATAGGTGCAGGAGTAGGCCATTCGGCCCTTCGAGCCTGCACCGCCATTCAATATGATCATGGCTGATCATCCAACTCAATATCCTGTACCTGCCTTCTCTCCATACCCCCCTGATCCCTTTAGCCACAAGGGCCACATCTAACTCCCTCTTAAATATAGCCAACGAGCTGGCCTCAACTACCTTCTGTGGCAGAGAATTCCAGAGACTCACCACTCTCTGTGTGAAAAATGTTTTCCTCATCTCGGTCCTAAAGGAATTCCCCCTTATCCTTAGACTGTGACCCCTTGTTCTGGACCTCCCCAACATCGGGAACAATCTTCCTGCATCTAGCCTGTCCAACCCCTTAAGAATTTTGTAAGTTTCTATAAGATCCCCCCTCAATCTTCTAAATTCTAGCGAGTACAAGCGAGTCTATCCAGTCTTTCCTCATATGAAATGCTGATATCCCAGGAATCAGTCTGGTGAACCTTCTCTGTACCCCCTCTATGGCAAGAATGTCTTTCCTCAGATTTGGAGACCAAAACTGTACGCAATTCTCCAGGTGTGGTCTCACCAAAACCCTGTACAACTGCAGTAGAATCTCCCTGCTCCTATACTCAAATACTTTCGCTATGAATGCTAACATACCATTTGCTTTCTTCACTGCCTGCTGCACCTGCATGCCTTCTTTCAATGACTGGTGCACCATGACACTCAGGTCTCGTTTCATCTCCTCTTTTCCTAATCTGCCACCATTCAGATAATAGTCTACCCTCCTGTTTTTGCCACCAAAGTGGAGAACATCACATTTATCCACATTATACTGCATCTGCCATGCATTTGCTCACTCACCCAGCCTATCTAAGTCACCTTGCAGCCTCCTAGCAAACTCCTCACACCTAACACTAGAGATGTTGCATTCAATTCCCTCGTCCAAATCATTAATATATATTGTAAAAAGCTGGGGTCCCAGCACTGAGCCTTGTGGTACCCCACTAGACACTGCTTGCAATTCTGAAAAGGACCCATTTACTCCTACCCTTTGCTTCCTGTCTGCCAGCCAGTTCTCTATCCACATCAATACTGAACCCCCAATACCGTGTGCTTTAAGTTTGTGTACTAATCTCTTATGTGGGACCTTGTCGAAAGCGTTCTGAAAGTCTAGATATAACACATCCACTGGTTCTCCACTCTACTAGTTACATCCTCGAAAAATTCTATAAGATTCGTCAGACATGATTTACCTTTCGTAAATCCATGCTGACTTTGTCCAATGATTTCACCACTTTCCAAATGTGCTGCTACCCATCTTTAATAACTGACTGTAGCAGTTTCCCCACTACCGATGTTAGACTAACTGGTCTATAATTTCCCGTTTTCTCTCTCCCTCCTTTTTTAAAAAGTGGGGTTACATTAGCCACCCTCCAATCCTCAGGAACTACTCCAGAATCTAAGGAGTTTTGAAAAATTATCACTAATGGATCCACTATTTCTGTGGCTACTTCCTTGAGTACACTGGGATGCAGACTATCTGGCCGTGGGGATTTATCGGCCTTTAATCCGTTCAATTTACCCAACACCGCTTCCCGGCTAACCTGGGTTTCACTCAATTCCTCCATCTTATTTGACCCCCGGTCCCCTGCTATTTCCAGCAAATTATTTATGTCTTCCTTAGTGAAGACAGAACCAAAGTAGTTATTCAATTGGTCTGCCATGTCCTTGTTCCCCATGATCAATTCACCTGTTTCTGACTGCAAGGGACCTACATTTGCTTTAACTAATCTGTTTCTCTTCACATATCTATAAAAACTTTTGCAGTCAGTTTTTATGTTCCCTGCCAGTTTTCTTTCATAGTCTATTTTCCCTTTCCTAATTAAGCCCTTTGTCATCCTCTGTTGGATTCTGAATTTCTCCCAGTCCTCTGGTAGGTTGCTTTTACAGGCTAATTCGTATGCTTCATCTTTTGTTTTTATACTATCCCTGATTTCCCTTGTTATCCATGGATGCACTACCTTCCCTGATTTATTATTTTGCCAAACTGGGATGAACAATTGTTGTAGTTCATCCATACAGTCTTTTAATACCTTCCATTGCACATCTACTGTCAACCCTTTAAGAATCACTTGCCAGTCTATCTTGGCCAATTCACGTCTCATACCTTCAAAGTTACTTTGTTTAAGTTCAGAACCCTTGTTTCTGACTTAATTGTGTCACTCTCCATCCTAATGAAGAACTCAACCATATTATGGTCACTCTTGCCCAAGGGGCCAAGCACAACAAGACTGCTAACTAACCCTTCCTCATTACTCAATACCCAGTCTAGAATAGCCTGCTCTCTTGTTGGTTCCTCTACATGGTGGTTTAGAAAACTATCCTGCATACATTTCAAGAAATCCTCTTCCTCAGCACCCCTGCCAATTTAATTCACCCAATCTATATGTAGATTGCAGTCACCCATTATAACTGTTTTACCCTTGTTGCACACATTTCTAATTTTCTGTTTGATGCCATCCCCAACTCCACTACTTCTTAGTGGCCTGTACACAACTCCCACTAGCGTTTTCTGCCCCTTAGAGTTTCGCAGCTCCACCGATATCCATTCCACATCCTCCAAGCTAATGTCCTTCCTTTCTATTGCATTAATCTCCTCTCTCACCAGCAATGCTACCGCACCTCCTTTTCCTTTCTGTCTATCGCTCCTGAATATTGAATATCCCTGGATGTTCAGCTCCCAGCCGTGGTCACCCTTGAGCCATGTCTCCGTGATCCCAACTAAAGCATAGTCATTAATAGCCAGCTGCACATTCAACGCGTCCACCTTATTACGATTGCTCCTCGCATTGAGACACAAAGCCTTCAGGCTTGTTTTTACTCCTTATACAATTATATTGACAAATGGCCCCTTTTGATTTTTGCCCTGGATTTGTCTGACTGCCACTATTAATTTTCACCTTGCTACCAATTGCTTCTACCCTCATTTTATACCCCTCTTTCTCTCTGCTCACACATTTAAGAAACCCACCACTTCTTATTCTCTGTTTATTATTTTTTTCTTCTTTTCCCCCCTACATGTTGGGTCGGAGTGCCTCCCTTCTCTGCCTCCTGCCTCAGACACTGTCTACTAGCTTTCTCTATTTGAGTCCCTTCCCCCAACTGTTCTAGTTTGAAGTCCCCTCAGTAGCCTTTGCCAAATTTCCCCGCCAGGATATGATCTACTGACATCTATTACAAGCCCACTGACTCCCACAGTTATCTGGAAAACACCTTTTCCCACCTGTCTTGTGCAAAGAAGCTATGCTAGATACATAGAAAACAGGTGCAGGAGTTGGCCCTTCAAGCCAGCACCGTCATTCAATGTATTCATAGCTGATCATCCACAATCAGTACCCCGTTCCTGCCTTCTCCCCATATCCCTTGATTCCGCTAGCCCTGAGCTCTATCTTAACTTTCTTTTGAATGCATCAAGTGAATCGACCTCCGCTGCCTTCTGAGAATTCCACAAATTCACAACTCTCTGGGTGGAAAAGTTTTTTCTCATCTCAGTTCTAAATAGCCTACCCATTATTTTTAAACCGTGGCTCCTGGTTCTGGAACTCACAACATCAGGAACATGTTTCCTGCATCTAACGTGTCCAATCCCTTAATTTTATATGTTTCTATAAAGTCCAGGTCTTGTTGCCCCTCCCCTTTTTCTAATCTGACACCATTCAGGTAATAATCTGCCTTCCTGTTCTTGCCACCAAAGTGGTTGACCTCACATTTATCCACTTTATTCACCCAACTTATCCAAGTCACCCTGCATTCTCATAGTATCCTCTTCACGGTACACGTTGCCTCCCAGCTTTATGTCATCTGCAAATTTGCTAATGTTACTTTTAAATCCTTCACCTTAAATCATTAATATACATTGTAAATAGCTGCAGCCCCAGAACCGAGCCTTGAAGCACCCCACTAGTCACTACCTGCCATTCTGAAAGGGACCCAGTTAATTCCTACTCTTTGTTCCCTGTCTGCCAACAAAGTTTCTATCCATGTCAATACTCTACCCCCAATACCATGTGCTCTTATTTTGCCCACTGATCTCCTGTGTGGGACCTTATCCAAGGCTTTCTGAAAGTCCAGATACACTACATCTACATGCTCTCCCTAATCCATTTTGCCCTTGTGGCTAAGGGGATCAGAGGGTATGGAGAGAAGGCAGGTACGGGATACTGAGTTGGATGATCAGCCATGATCATATTGAATGGTGGTGCAGGCTCGAAGGGCTGAATGGCCTACTCCTGCACCTAATTTCTATGTTTCTATGTTTCTATATTTTGCTTGTTACATCATCAAAAAATTCCAGAAGATTAGTCAAGATTTCCCCTTTATACATCCATGCTGACTTGGACCGGTCCTGTTACTGCTCTGCTATTACATCTTAAATAATTGACTCCAGCATCTTCCCCACCACTGAAGTGAGGCTAACTGGTCTATAATTCCCTGCTTCCTCTCTCCTTTCTTAAAAAGTGGGATAACATTAGCTCCCCTCCAATCCACAGGAACTGATCCTGAATCTATAGAACATTGGAAATTGATTACCAATGCGTCCACGATTTCTAGAGCCACCTCCTTGAGTACCCTGAGATGTAGACCATCAGGCCCTGGGGATTTATCAGCGTTCATTCCCATCAGTCTACCCAGCACCATTTCCTGACTAACGTGAATTTCCTTCAGTTCCTCTGTCACTCTAGATCCTTTGTCCCCCAGTACATCTGGGAGAAATTGTGTGAGCACTTCAGATCAAATTATATTTGCCATAACAGTGAAAGTTTACATTGTCCTCAAAGAACCTTTGATGTTGCATCCAGAGAGGGCTTATTCAAGTTGCTGGTAAAAGATCGGTTATCTTCCAAGGTTCCACAATATGATCAAATCTTTGCATGTACATTCGAATGGTACTGTTAAATCTGACAGCTAAACATGGGAAATTTTAGCATTCGTCATATACAGTAGTGTCAAGAGGGTCATACCTTTATATTAATCCTTATTTGTCTTCATTTCTTTCTAATATTATCCTTCAAAGCTTCATTATATTGTAGCAAATTATCCTTTTTGTTTCTGTGACTGCCCAAATACTGGGTAAATAGAATTGAAAAAAATGCCAAATTTGTAGTTTACAGTAGGCTTTTAAAATGAAATAGAAATTCATTCTAGAAAACAGTGAGGTGAACAGAGCTGAACACTGAAATGTTGAAGGAGTTTCTTGGCATTCTTTCAGTTGCTTAGGTTCAAAGCTAATCATAATAGCTGATGTATTTCAAGACTGTTCGTAATTCTTTTTTTGGTGTAAATATTTTGAAAATTAGGACAGTTCCCCAAAAAGAACAGCTGAGGCCAGTCCTCATGGTCTCCAACTTACAAGGTTTATTGTTTGTGTTTTTTACCTCTATTTAAAAATGTGGTTCATTTGTGCATCTAAGATTTAAAATATGCAGTTTAACTGTTAAAATTGAGTGCAAGGATAGAAGCATAGAAACATAGAAAATTGGTGCAGAAGTAGGCCATTCAGCCCTTTGATCCAGCACTGCCATTCAATATGATCATGGCTGATCATCCAAAATCAGTACCCCATTCCTGTTTTCTCCCCATATCCCTTGATTCAGTTTGTCCTAAGAGCGATTGCTAACTCTCTCTTGAACACATCCAGCGAATTGGCCTCCAATGCCTTCTGTGGCAGAGAATCCACAGATTCACAACTCTGGATGAAAACGTTTTTCCTTATCTCAGTCCTAAATGGCCTACCCCTTATTCTTAAACTGTGACCCCTGGTTCTGGACTCCCCCAACAACGGGAACATGTTCCTGCATCTAGCCTGTCCAATCCCTTAAGAATGTTATATGTTTCTGTAAGATCCCCTCTCATCCTTTTAGATTCCAGTGAATATAAGCCCAATCGATCCATTCTTTCATCATATATCAGTTCTGCCATCCAGGGAATTAACCTGGTGAACTTACGTTACACTCCCTCAATAGCAAGAATGTCCTTCCCCAAATTAGAAGACGCAAACTGCATACAATACTCCAGGTGTGGTCACACCAGGGCCCTATACAACTGTAGTAGGACCTCCTTACTCCCATACTCAAATCATCTCGTTATGAAGGCCAACATGCCATTTGCTTTCTTCACTGCCTGCTGTACCTGCATGCTTACTTTCAGTGACTGATGTACAAGGACACCCAGATCTCGTTGCACCTCCCCTTTTCCTAAACTGACACAATTCAGGTAATAATCTGCCACCTTGTTCTTGCCACCAAAGTGGATAACATCACATTTATCCACATAGCTTGGGTAATAAAGTCATATTTGATTCTGAATATAGATGGAGTGGAAGAAACTTCTAATCCTTCATATTTTTAAGATATTATTTCTGGGTAGTGAAAATCAGTTTTGCAAACACATCAAGAAGTATGCAAATCAAATTCCAATGTGCCATTTGTTAATGTTTTTTCATGATAGCAAAGATCACTGAGCCTTTCCCACTGACATCATTGGTGTCATCCAGATTCCCCAGTAGCCATGTTATCCCATATTCCTAGTGTTCTCTCCAGCTCACGTCCCTCCTTTAAAATGTGCATGCTTTTATCACATAGCAATTCTGATGACAGTTCTTTGACCAGAAAAGTAACCCACTGCTACATCGACGATTCCTTTGGTGCTACCTCCTACACCCACACACAACTGACTGACTTCATCCGCTTCACCACTAACTTCCATCTGGCACTCAAATACACCTGGACCATTTCCGACACTTCCCTACCATTTCTTGACCTCACATCGCAGGTGATAGGCTTCTGACCAACATCCAGTATAAACCCACTGACTTCCATGGATATCTAGACTACACTTCTTCCCACCCTGCTTCATGTAAGGACTCCATCCCCTACTCCCAATTCCTCCGTCTATGCCGCATCTGCTCCCAGGATGAGATGTTCCACACCAGGGCATCTGAAATGTCCTCATTCTTCAGGGAACGGGGGTTCCACTCCCCCACTATAGATGAGGCTCTCACCATGGTCTCTTCAACACCCCGTAACAAGGGCAGAGTCCCCCTAGTCCTCACCTTTCACCCTACCAGTCGTCACATACAACAAATAGTCCTCCGTCATTTTCGCCACCTCCAACATGACCTCACCACTCGCCACATCTTCCCATCTCCCCCCCCGTCTGCTTTCCGCAAAGACCACTCCCTCCGTAACTCCCTGGTCAATTCTTCCCTTCCCTCCCGCACCACCCCCTCCCGGGCACTTTCCCTTGCAACCGCAAGAGATGCTACACTTGTCGCTTTACCTCCCCCCTTGACTCTATTCGAGGACCCAAGGTTCCAGGTGCGACAGAGGTTCACCTACATCTCCTCCAACCTCATCTATTGCATCCGCTGCTGTAGATGTCAGCTGATCTACAACGTTGAGACCAAGCGTAGGCTCGGCAATCGTTTCGCCGAACACCTCCGCTCGGTCTGCATTAACCAAACTGATCTCCCTGTGGCTCAGCACTTCAACTCCCCCTCCCATTCCGAATCTGACCTTTCTGTCCTGGGCCTCCTCCATAGCCAGAGTGAGTACCACCGGAAATTGGAGGAGCAGCACCTCATATTCCACTTGGGCAGTTTGCACCCTAGCGGCATAAACATTGTCCTCCAATTTCCGGTAGCCCTTACTGTCTCCTCCCCTTCCCAGCTCTCCCTCAGCCCTCGGGCTCCTCCTCTTCCTTTCTCCTTTTTTCTCCACCCCCGCCCCCCCACCCTACATCAGTCTGAAGAAGGGTTTTGGCCCGAAACGTTGCCTATTTCCTTCGCTCCATAGATGCTACTGCTTCCAGCATTTCCACATTTTTTAAAATGTTCATATCATTCTGAGAGTCTTTGGGTAGAAATACTTCAAAAGCAGTATATGGGTTGGCTTGCTCGTACTTGTTGTATTGTTTGCTTTTATATTCTTTGTTTAGAACAAATGTGCATAATGGTCAAGAGTCAGAGTTTCAGCAAGTTCAAGGCTCTGTTTAATTGTCGAAATAAGCTATTATCTTTCCAAGTCTTAGTCACTTGACCCATTCTACATCAGATAATTCTGCTTTACACATGATTTAAAGGTAAACACTTTTTCTTTAAGCTGCTTCAGCTTTCTGTGTGATCCATTTTGGAAATAGGAACATGTTGCCAGGAATTCCATACTTTTTCCTCATTGAGAATCCATATTCTTCTGAATCTCTAAAGTTTGAGTGTGTACACGCTTGGATTTACCCATTGCATGACACAGAAACATAAGGCTGTTGGATGCCTTGCAGCTGTTGACTTAGCCAAAATAAACAGGCTGTCAGGATAAATGGCAGCAGAGATCATGCTTTACTCAGCCTGGTCAGCTGTAGTATTTCCAGCGAAGACTGATGTTGTAGACCACAAGATTCCTGATGCATGGCTTCAGATCACCTTTGCCTGAAGAAATATAGAGCAGACATACACCTAATGGAATTTAATTTGAGTTTAGAAATAAAGCGTTTCTTTGTGTTCAACTTCGGAATGAACTTTACAGAAAAACACAAGATCTCTAACTTTCATACATTTACCAAAAAATGATCTATAGATTTGACATTTCCAGAGATTTGCCAACAAAACAGTCGATGTGCTAAAAGATGAAGTATGATTCAATTTACTATAGCGCCAAATTAAAAAAAAAGTCATATTTACATTCTTGAGTTTGATATATTAAGTTATTGCACAGGTGAAAAAATAACTTAAAGTGCTCTCTGTTTGAATATTTACAGAATTTAAAAGATCTTAATGCGGAAAGAGTAGTGTATTTAAAAGTTTAAAATGCCTGACAAATTCTGAAAAATAAGTGAATTTATAATTTAAGCCCAGGAGGTAATGGAGGAATTTAAGACATTGACCTGATGCCGAGTAAAGAATGAAAATCCAGCTCAGGGCATCATTCAGTCATTTAACTTGGTTGACAATTTCATAGTATTATTACTAACTTTGTGTAGTTGTTTCAGACATATGCTAAAAAGGATGTGAACTTCATCAACCTAAAAGTCAAACTCACATTTTATTTCTCATATCTCCTTGCAACAGAAATAAGCCATTTGGCCCATCAAGTTTCTGCCAGCTCTCAGAGCAATTCCATTAACTATATTCCTCCACATATTTCCTTGCATACATTCACTTTTGCATGCCCATTGATTCTCCCCTGATTCTCTTAACATCTTCCTTCATTAGGGGTAATTCACAGTAGCTAATTTACCTAACAGCCACAATGTCTTTAAGATGTGAAAGAATTTTGGTCCATCCAGGGTATACCAGTGCAGTCACAGAGATATTTAAGGTACACATTTTTAGCTGCTTCAGCTTTCTTGGGATCCATTTTGGAACCAAATCCAATACATTTAGATTTTTAAGAATGTTATTCAAAATCTAATTGTCTTGTATTTTTGCACCCAATATGCTAGGTGCCATATTTTAATAATTATACCTTTATTCTGTGATTCAGTTTTAATTTAACTTACCAAATACTAGGAATAAATGACTTTAGAATCAGAATTAGTTCGGAATTCGGAAATATATTTTGGAATGAAAGTAGACTCTTTTTGAAGACTTCCTTTGACCAGTAGATACAAATAAGAATGTATGTCTGCTTATAGTCATACAATGATATAACACAGGTGCTTCCGCTGAACTCATCCATACCAACCAAGATGCCCCAACTTAGCTAGGCCCATTTGCTTGTGTTTGGTCCTTAGACTCTACTAAACCTTTCCTGTCCATACATCTGTCTAAATGTCTATTACATCGGTCATAGTACCTGCCTCAACTGTGGCTGTACATTATATATACCCAGCTGTGAAAAAGTTGCCCCCATGGGTTCATATTAAATTGTTCCCCTCTCACCTTAAACCTATTCCCTCAGCTTCTTGAATCCTTTACCCAAGAATGCTTGCTTTGCTTTCACCCTTTATTTTCTTTATTTTATACACCACTGTAAGATCACCCCTCGGCTGCCTGCACTCTAAGGAATAACCTCATAAACAACTTGTACGACTTGAACATAAGGTCCCAAGTCTATACTGTTTCCTGATTTATGAAGGCCGGCATGCCAAAAACCTCTGCACAACCCTATCTACCTACGATGCCACTTTCAGGGATCTATTTACTTGTACTCCTATCTCTCTCTGCTCTATTGCACCTCCCATGGCCCTACCATTCACTGGAAAGGTCCTGCCCTTCTTCAACTTCCCAAAATCTAACGCCTCACGCTGGTTTGAATTAAAATCCATGAGCTCTTCCTCGGCCCACTTGCCTAGCTGATCATGATCCTGCTGTAATTCCTGATAACCATCTTCACTGTCCACAATACCATCTGTTTAAACGTCAACTGAAAACGTGCTAATCATCTTGTACATGCTCATCGTTGAAACAGCAATAGGTCCAACACTGATCCCTGAGGCATGCACTAGTCACACGCTAGTTGTGTTTGGCTGTTAATGTGCTGCCACAGCTGAGGCAGGTACTGTAACAGCATTTAATATACACTTAGACACCTTCCAACATCACCCTTCTAACCTTGAACCCAATTCTTTATATCCAGTTACCTAACTCTCATTGAATCCTCTGTGATCTAACCTTCCAGAGCAACCTACCATGTGGATCTTGCTGGTCCATGTAGACTACGTTAATAGCCCTGCCCACATCAACCTTCAATGGCCCTTCCCTCATCAACCTTCTTGGTTCCGACTTAAAAAACATCAAATCAAACTTGTGAGACATGATCTCCCATGCACAAAACTATGCTGACTATCATTAATCAAATCCTGACTTTCCAAAGGGATGTATGTGTTATCACTGAGACTCCTCTACAGTAACTTGTCAATCATAGATGTTAGACTTATTGGTCTATAGTTCCCATGTTCCAGCCCTTTGTAAATAGAGGCACAGCAGCCACACTCGTGTCTTCATCTGAGCCAGGAATCCTGCAATTTATTCTGTAGCATCTCATTTTATCCAGGGATATATCTGATGAGAACTGGGAGATTTATAAACCATTTTCTCTCTAGTTACTCTTTTTTGCTTAATATCTCTTTGGATTCTCCATAATCTTATCTGTCAAAGCTATCTCATGCTCCTTTTTGCCCTCCTGATTTCCTTCTTAAATATGAGGCGTGACCTACCAAGCGTATTATAGGCAGATGTTTTTCCGAACCCATGCACCCAGTCCGCAAAGGTTTGCTGGATCTCCCCGCTGCTAATCGTTTTAACTCCCCTTCACAGTCCCATGCTGACATTTCTATCCTGGGCCTCCTCCATTGCCTGAGTGAGGCCACACACAAACTGGAGGAACAGCACCAAATATTCTGCTTGGGTAGCCTATAACCCAATGGTATTAATATTGAATTCGCCACTTTCAAGTAACATCCCCCCTTCCTCCTGCACCTCACCCACAATCTACTCCACCTATAGTTCTCCCTCTGGATTTATATTTCACTCCTCTATCCTTATCTGCCATCTTTTTGTCTCCTTTCTAAATGGAACCTTTTTCACTTACTTAATCAAACGCTCCTCATCTGTATCCACCTATCATCTGCTAGGTTTTATCCCGCCCCCACCCCTATTCCAGCTTTCTTGCGTCTACCTCAAACAATCAGAAGGGTCCCGACCCAACATGTCACCTATCCATTCCTTCCACAGATGCTCCCTGTCCCACTGATTTATTCCAGCACTTTGTGTTTCGCCATAGTTTCCTCCATCTGCAGTTCCTTGTGTCTACAAAGAAAATACCTCACCTTATCTTGCTGTCACTCTCTGCTTAGCCTCCTTGCCAAAACCTCCCAAGCCAGAGCCTCGACACTTGCTCTCAAATACAAGACATCACTTTGACTCACAACCACTCCTAAAATGGCTGCTCCTGCAGATCAACTCTAAGCAGATCTCATCCTTTTAAACTGTACCTTTAAATCAGTCAGCAGTTTATATGGATGAAACACTGACATTATTTTCAAAGAACGCAGAGTAAAAAAGGAACAGCTGTTGAAAACCAAATACTGCAGATACTCAATTGCTCTTCATGTCAACATCTGGAAGATGTATACAGATTGGTTGACTGGTATTGGAACCCCTCCAATCATGTTCGGAAATATCATGGGTGATCTACTTGAAGTTCAATAATACTGCATTATTCAATGGTTGTCTGGCCAAACTGACTGTAATAGAAGCAAAAAGCGAGCCAATCATGTTTATATTAAGTCCAAAGTTGGCACTGCATACAAGAATACATCCTCTATCCAAAATTTATTGTAGACTGATCCTTATCAGGGAAATAAATAAAATATGTCAGAAAGCCAATGAGGAAAGATACACAAAGATTACATTTTTGGAAGTGGATCGGAAATGTGATCAAAGTTTAATTATAACCATATAACCATATAACAATTACAGCACGGAGACAGGCCCTCTCGGCCCTTCCAGTCCGTGCCGACCATTTGTTTTCCCCTAGTCCCATCTACCTGCACTCAGACCATACCCCTCCATTCCCTTCACGTCCATATACCTATCCACTTTACTTTTAAATGTTAAAAACGATCCTGCCTCCACCACCTCTGCCGGAAGCTCATTCCACACAGCCACCACCCTCTGAGTAAAGAAGTTCCCCCTCACGTTACCCCTAAAACTTCTGTCCCTTAATTCTCATGTCATGCCCTCTTGTTTGAATCTTCCCTACCCTCAATGGGAAAAGCTTATCCACGTCAACTCTGTCTATCCCTTTCATCATTTTAAAGACCTCAATCAAGTCCCTCCTTAACCTTCTGCGCTCCAAAGAATAAAGACCTAACTTGTTCAACCTTTCTCTGTAACATAGTTGCTGGAACCCTGGCAACATTCTAGTAAATCTCCTCTGTACTCTCTCTATTTTGTTGACATCCTTCCTATAACTAGGCGACCAAAATTGTACACCATACTCCAGAATTGGTCTTACCAATGCCTTGTACAATTTTAACATTACTTCCCTACTCCTATATTCAATGCTCTGATTTATAAAGGCCAGCACACCAAAGGCTTTCTTTACCACCCTATCTACATGCGATTCCACCTTCAGGGAACTATGCACAGTTATTCCTAGATCCCTCTGTTCCACAGCATTCCTCAATTCCCTACCATTTACCATGTACATCCTATTTTGATTTGTCCTGCCAAGATGTAGCTCTTCACACTTATCAGCATTAAACTCCATCTGCCATCTTTCAGCCCACTTTTCCAAATGGCCCAAATCTCTCTGTAGACTTTGAGAATCTACTTAATTATCCACAATACCACCTATCTTAGTATCATCTGCATACTTACTTATCCAATTTTCCACCCCATCATCCAGATCATTGATGTACATGACAAACAACAGTGGACCCAACACAGATCCCTGAGGCACCCCACTGGTCACCGGCTTCCAACCTGACAAACAGCCATCCACCATTACTCTCTGACATCTCCCATTCAGCCACTGTTGAATCCATCTTGCTACTCCGCCATTAACACCCAAAGATTGAACCTTCTGAACCAACCTTCCATGGGGAACCTTGTCAAAGGCCTTACTGAAATCCATATAGACAACATCCAATGCTTTACCCTCATCAATTTCCCTATTTACCGCTTCAAAAAATTCAAGAAGGTTTGTCAAACATGACCTTCCAGGCACAAATCCATGTTGAAAGGAATATACTTTAATTATCAAATTAAGCTGGAGAAACAGTGTTGAGAGTGGAGTGCACACTCATAGATTTTTAAAGGTATCAGGATTGGTCAATTAAGATGACGAAAAAGTGCGTGGAATGCTTTCTTCTTAGTAGCTGACTGACAACACTAGTTAAGGCCACAGATTGAGTACTTTGTGCCATTTTGGGAACATTAAAGGAAATGTGTGATGTGAAGATGAGGAGATTTCTAGAGATATTGCCAGGATTGAATTATTGTAATGATGAAAGATTGGATATCAGGTTGTTTACTTTGAAACAAAGTTGATGGACAGGGGGTTAATTGATGTGCATAGAATTATTTGTGGTAAGTACAGTTTCTTCCTGTTTACTCCGTTTCTTAACGGGGATCAATATCAATATCTAGATTTGCAGTAATTGACAAAGGTTTAATCAGGAGATGAAAAAATATATTTTCATCCATTTGACCACCAGATGGCACCGTACAATGGCTGCCTCGCCAACAGTCTGTTTCGTCCCTTTCTCTCTTTGCTGTTTTTAGTCTGGAGTTAAATGTTGTTTTAGTGTATCTTTAGTTTTGTATTATGTGGAGGGAGTGGGGGAATTTTTAAAAATCTCTTTCCTTAATGGAGATGCAACTTTTTCCTTATCGTATCTCCGTCTGCACTGCGGCCTAACATCGAGGTTCTGGTGAGTTGCTGGGGATCGACCTTGGGAACTCCAACCGCCGAAGCCTGTGGATTTAACATCTTGGAGCTAGCGGTTCCTTTGTTAGGGATCGACTTCGGAAGCTCCAACTGCGGGAGCTTGTGGACTTTAACATCGTGGAGCTGTCGGTCCTTGGTTAGGGACTGGCTTTGGGAGCTCCAAGCAGTAGGAGCTTCGACCAACCCGATCACGGGAGCTTCATTTGCCCCGATGCGGGAGCTTTGATCGCCGGCTATGGGAGCTTCAATCGCTCCGATTGCGAATGGTTCGACTACCCCGAACGCGGGAGAAAAAGGAGGAAATAAGATAGACTTTATTGTCTTCCATCACAGTGAGGAATGTGGAGGAGCCACTGTGATGGATGTTTATGTTAAATTTTTATGTGGTTGCGTGTTTTGTTGCTTTTTTGGTATGACTGTATGGCAAATCAAATTGCTCGTATGATTTACAAACTTGTTTTGTTGTCATATTTGGCTAATAAAATCAATTACAATTACAATGGTAGTAGAGGTAGAGACACGCAAAACATTGAAAATATGCTTGTATCTGTAATTGAAAAACTATGACCTGCAGCTCTGTGTTATACGGAAAGATGAATTGTTTTCATAAGTTCATAAGTGATAGGAAACGGAATTAGGCCAACCGGCCCATCAAGTCTATTCCGCCATTCAATCATGACTGACTGATCTCTCTCTCCCGCACCCCATTCTCTTGCGTTTTCCACATAACCCCTCATACTGTAAAGTGTTCCAGCTGCCAAGTACATGTTAGCCAGGCTCCTGAGTTTTACATTTTTGATTCTATTAACTGCAAATGCTACTCATAGAATCTTTGTGTTTCTAATAATAAAAGGATGGGAACTTAAATAGTTTTTTTTGGGAGGAAGGCAGTGCAGGATTAATTTGGTATTGGGAAATTGTGTATACGTGCCATTCAATTGATTTTCTTGTATAGTTTAAAAATAGTTTTACTAATCTTGTTTAAAATGAAATGTTGGCAAATAATTGTTTTCTTAAGTGGGCCGTTTGTTTTTAATATTTAAAGTTTTCCTTGAATATAAATAGGAGATTTGAAATTCAGGAATTCTCTAAAGTAGTGACTTTGAATTGGATCAAGCTAAATTCGGTGTGGAGATGAATAAGGTGCTGGGGTGAGGGAAGATGCGGAGATAAAGGGAAGTAAGGGAAACGTGTGGAATGATCGGGGAGATGCGGCAACAATAGGAGAACAGCTGAGAGCAGCACACTTAGTTTTTTTCTCCAATCCTTTGCACATCTGTAATTTGATTTGAATGAATTAAAATAACAATTTAAATTATTGCTGACAAATATCTTGATTTGAGTTGGTAAATTACAGTTTTCATTCTGCATTTTTTCCGCATTAGCTTGCCGTAGGAAAACGCTAGGAAAGCAGATGAAAATATTGATGTTGTAAATAAGGTGTAGTGCCCGCAATCGATCTGCTTGTGCTTTGTTTAAAATCCCAAGGTTTGACCATTGAGCCAGTTGTTATTTCTTTAGATGATACATGACACAAACATCGGTGGAATTGTGGATAGTGAGGAAGATTGTCAAAGGATACAACTGAATTTAGGGAGAAATGGACAGAGAAAGAGAGCTGAAGATTTATCCAGACATGTGAGAAACATTGCATTTTGGGAGGTCAAATACAAATGGAAAGTATACGATAACGAATCCTTATGAGCATTGATATGCAGCAGGATCTTGGGGTACAATTCTATGATTCCCTGAAAGTGTTACCAGAAGTAGATAGGGTGGTTAAGAAGTTTTAAAGTGGATGCTGGCATGTGGGTGCTCAATTCATCAGTCAAAGAATTTGAGGGTATGCTTGCATTCATCAGTCAAAGAATTGAGTATAAAGCCAGGAAGTCTTGTTGCAACGTTTTAAAGCTTTGCTTAAGCCACATTTAGATAATTGTGCTGTGTTCTGGTCACTCATTCCACGGTGGATGTGAAGGCTTTGGGGAGGCTGCAAAAGAGGTTCACCCAGATGTTGCCTGGATTAGAATGTATTAACTATAAGCGAGGTTGGACAAAGTTGGATTGTTGTCTGTGCAACACTGGAAGCTGAGGGGCAACTGGATAAAATTATATAAAATTAAGAGAGGCATAGATAGGTTATAGATGGAGTATTTATCCCAGGGAAGAATTTTTAGAGGGCATGGCTTCAAGGTGAAAGGGAGAAGGTTTGAAGAATATTTGCTCAGTAGGTCTTTTACACAGAGCTGTAGGTGCCTGGAATGCGCTTCCAGAAGAGGTGATGGAAACATACGAAAACAGTGTTCAATCTTATTTAGGCAGGCACATGAGCAGGTAGGGAATGGAGGGATAAAGACAACACACAGACCGTTTAGCATCATAGTTGAGCAGATATTGTGGACATAATAGCCTGTTCTTGTCCAAACTGTTCTATGTACCAGCTTTGTTTCAAACTTCTATTGTATATGAACTGGAATTTGGAAGGGTGAGAGGGGATCTTATAGAAACATATAAAATTATTAAGGGATTGCACAGTGATGCAGCGGTAGAGTTGCTGCCTTACAGCGCTGGCCAGAGACCTGGGTTCGATCCCGACTACAGGTGCTGTCTGTACGGAGTTTGTACATGCTCCCTGTGACCGAGATCTTTGGTTTCCTCCCACACTCCGAAGACTTACAGGTTTGTAGGTTAATTGGTTCAGTGCAAGTGTAAATTGGCTCTGTGTGTAGGGTAGTGTTAATGTGCGGGGATCGCTGGTCGGCGCGGACTCGGTGGAATCAAGAGGTATAGGGAGAAGGCAGGAACGGGGTACTGATTGTGGATGATCAGCCATGATCATATTGAATGGCGGTGCTGGCTTGAGGGGTCAAATGGCCTACTCCTGCACCTATTTTCTATGTTTCAATGTTTCTATGTAAAGGTAGTATTGAATTTGTTAAATACACTGGACAGTGAGTCACTTATTTAATACATTCAGATGTCATTTATTTTTAACACACGCAGAACTCAGTCGTTGCAGCTGTAAAATATAGTGTCACAATGCCATTAATCATAGTGTTTTAACTAACCAAATACTAATCCTAGTTTTCCCTTTTTTATCTTTGGCAACACCTTGGCAATGCTCGCATTTATTTCAAGAGGGCGAGAATACAGAAACAGGGATGTAATGCTGAGGCTCTATAAGGCACTGGACAGACCGCATTTGGAGTATTGTGAGCAATTTTGGGCACCGTATCTGAGGAAGGATATGCTGGCTCTGGAGAGGGTCCAGAGGAGGTTTACAAGAATGATCGCAGGAATGAGTGGGTTAACTTATGATGAGCATATGACGGCACTGGGCCTGTACTCGCTGGAGTTTAGGCGAATGATGGGGGACCTCATTGAAACGTACAGAATAGTGAAAGGCTTGGATAGAGTGGATGTGGGGAGGATGTTTCCACTTGTGGGAGAGTCTAGGGATGAGAGGTCAGTCTCAGAATTAAAGGACATTCCTTTAGGAAGGAGATGAGAAGGAATATATTTAGTCAGAGGGTGGTGAATCTGTGGAATTCTTTGCCACATAAGGCTGTGGAGGCCAAGTCAATGGATATTTTTAAAGCAGAGATGGATAGATTCTTGATTAGTAAGCGTGTCAGGGGTCCCCACCCTTCCCCTGCCCAGCGACAGCCAAGATAACACGCTAAAGCCTCTACTTCCTCGGGAGACTGAGGAAATTCAGCATTTCCCCAATGACTCCTAGAAATGTTTACTGATGCACCAGAGAAAGCCTACTGTTGGGTTGCATCACAGTTTGTTTTATTTAGTTTAGTTTAGAGATCCAGCATGAAAGATACAGTTTGGTTTGGGAACAGCTCTGCCCATAAGAAATTGCACAGTTGTAGATGTAATTGAGTCCATCGCACACACCAGACAGAAGATACAGAAGCTTAAGTGCATGTACTGCCAGATTCGGGAACAACAACCCCTCTGTTATCAGTCTTCTGAACGCTCTGTTCATAGGTTAGGGTGTGGTCCGATTCTACTTTAATTCGATACTGGACTTTGTCTCTGGAACTGTTATGTTATAATGCTGAGAACTATATGCTGCATTGTGTACCTTTTCCTTAGTTCTATCTAATGTACCTAAGTTTGACTTAATTGTATATATGTATAGTATTATCTGATTTAATAGGATAGCATGCAAAACAAAGCATTGTCCTGTACCTCAGTACACATGACAAAATAAATCTAGACCTGTTGACCTCCCTCCCCCAAATTTATTCTTGTACATTAGATACATTTTACACTCGCCTGTTCACCTACCAACCAGCATGTGTCCGATATGTGGGTGGAAACCCTAAGTATCAGGTGGAAACTAAAAGCTTAATTTTTTATCTACTTAAATTATTGTCCTGAAATTACAGCCTATGGATTTATTAACCCATCACAAAGGTTGTTAAGCATTTTCGGTTCCGAAGGTGAGGCAACATTTTCTATCAGCAGCAAGGCAACAGTGTGGAATTGCAGATGCTGGTTTAAACCGAAGACGGACACAAGTCGCTACAGATTCCAAAGATTGGATAAATCTCTGGATCAGTCACTAACTTTTTAACTCGTGATGGTTTTACGCCAGCATTTGCTGTCATGTTTCACAGTGCAAGGATGGAGAATGTTGGAACAAAAGCAAAAGAGGAATAGGTGACGTTTCAGACTCTGAAGAAGGGTCCGCCCCCCGAAACGTCACCTATTCCTTTTCCCCAGAGATGCTGCCTGACCGGCTGGTTACTCCAGCTTTTTGTCTCTCGCAAGGCAACAGTGTTTGCCACTGACCTTGATGGAAGGAGTTAAGGTGATCACCAGACCTCTGGGCGTGGTCTATTATTTTCTGACATGTGAGCACTGCCATCTAGCAACAGTGATGTCATCAAGCTGGCTCTGATGCTCAATCTGCCACATTGAATCGTGCTCACAGCCAATTATCCTGGAAGAAAAAGCTCAATTTATTATCAGTTTAAATATTTTTCATGGCCTGAACTTAAGGTTAGAATATACACAAAATTAATGTAAAAACTGAAAAATAAATTTCTAAAAAATATATATTATTTTACATTACAAAATATTTAACCAATAATGCGACCTATGATTTAGCACATCATTCAATACATTTTGTACATCAGTACCATTTTCATGATATTTTACAGCAAGACATGTCTCTAAAGGTCAGATGCCAGATTTTTAATATGGTGCAAAATGCACCAAAGCATTGCAACCCTTGGAGACATATTTGGATCAGTCACTAACCTTTTAACTTGTGATGCTTTTACACCAGCATTTGCTGTCATGTTTCACAGTGCAAGGATAGAAAATGTTGACACAAAGGCAAAATAGGACAGTGGGTGGAAAGCTGTACATGGTGGATGTCCTCAGGACATCAGGCGCAGCTATGGAAAGTTAAGATTGTAGTCAATGGCCTTTAACTTCCGATGTTAGGGCCTTGATCTGAAACATGAACTTTATCTTTCTGCAAGCTGCCTAACAAATCCTGTTAGATTCTCCAATATTCCAACTCCGAAGAAATAAATTTAACACTTTGTGTTGCTAGCATAATAAATAGTAAGATTAAATGAGAACTTACCAGTTTGAAGTTTGATCTTTATTTTATGAGGAGTTACGATGAGGTATTACGTGAAGACCCCGCCAGCACGCATGCACGACATTCTTCAAAGCAGCGGTGTGAAATCACAGATACCAGCATTGACCAACATAGTAAGATAAGAGAGAACTTTATATATCAGTTGACCTTTATAATAGAGGGTTTTGGGAGCGGAGGACACATAATCCCTCATCGTAACTCCTCATAAAATAAAGATCAAACTTCAAACTGGTAATTTCTCATTTAATCTTACTATTTTACTTCGGAGTCACATGAGTGACTACGTGAAGATTTCAAAGCTCTGTGATTTCATGCCCTGGAACGAGACCATGCTCACATACTGCCATGCTAGGATGTAACGTATTTCAGACATGAACTGTGCTGAAAAACAAAAAGGTATTTATTTCATAGCTAAAATAATAATGCCCCTACATTGGGGTAAATCATGAAACAGAACTTAAAATTTTTCATGCAAATGTCTCGGGAGTGGCCAC
Organism: Okamejei kenojei; assembly: GCA_035221665.1. Lineage (NCBI taxonomy): Eukaryota > Metazoa > Chordata > Chondrichthyes > Rajiformes > Rajidae > Okamejei > Okamejei kenojei. The sequence goes on from CM069132.1 coordinate 130,440,924, forward strand.
GGGTTTATTACAGAAGCGCTGAAAAGTCCGTTCATTGCTCCAACCCGCTGTTGCAAGGATGTGGTCCATTGGAACTTCCATCATCCTTGCCGCCGATGTGGACGCAACCCTGGTGGAGTGAGATTCACCCAATACCACCCTTAACCATCTGGAAATGGTTTGTACTGTGACCTTATGGTGAGGGCGTTTGTGGCTAATAAGTAAAGCCCTCTCCGTGCCCCTGAGACTCTTGGTGACCTCTATATATCACAATATATATGTCACAATGCAGAGCCGACAATCTGCAGGATAGGCCAGAAATCCTAATTTTTGGCCAGTGGATCCGGGTCTATCCTGTTTAAATAACCCCTGTATTAGGAAAGTTATCTTGTCATTTGTAATATACATGGCGTCCATACTTAATTTATGTAGGGACTGGACCCATTGTGCTGTTACAAGTGCCATTAACATAACCATTTTATAGGTTAAGTTATCCATTGTGAGTCCCGATATGGGTATCCATCCTCGAAGCATAGTCAGCACTATGCTTGTGTTCCATATATAGGTGTATCTGGGCCGGGGGGATTAGAATTAAATATACCCCTCATCAGTTTAGATACCAGTGGGAGTGATCCCACAGCCAGGTGATCACACCCTCGCCCCAGATAATTGGATAGGGCACTCCGGGCACAATTAATGGCACTGTAGCTCAATCCCTCATCAAAATGGAGGGTAGCCAGGAACTCCAGCACTTCAGTGATCAAATGATGTGTCAAATGAAGTGTTCGTTCTGGTGCAGAACACTTCCCATTTCTTCACATATGTGAGATATTGTCTTCTGGTGGACTCCCTGCACAACGCTGTGATGACATTTATCGTCCTGTCGGAGAGTCCGTAGTCCAGAAATGGCCTGTTCAGAATCTGCAAACCAACAGGTAATTCGGTCATGGCACGGATGGCTTTCCCCTGTCACAGGGTGTATCAAAAAGCTCAGACATTTGTTGATCCGAATGCAGGGTTATGCGGCCATATTTTGTACTTCTGGGAACCATGGTTGGGTAGGCCAGTCGGGAACAACCAGAATACCCGAAGCGGTGTCTTGTTTGAGTTTTTGTAAGACCCGACTGATGAGGCAGAAGGGGGGAAAAGCATAGAAAAACAAATCCCCCCAATATAGCGAGAAAGCGTCCATCGCTACTGCCCCAGGGTCTGGTTCCCAAGCAAAATATGTTGGTAGTTGGTGATTTAATCTGGATGTAAAAAGGTCGATATCTGGTGTCCCATACCGTTCTATAATATCAGTAAACACTTTCCGATCCAACATCTATTCAGTGTTGTCGTCGAGTTTGCGTGACCTTGTGTCCGCCACTGTATTTAGCTTACCTGGAAGGTAAGTGGCTGAGATCCATATATTCCTTTCCAGCCACCAGTGCCAAATATTATTAACCAATTCATCACATGATATCGACTTTATTCCACCCATATGATTAATATAGGCCACCACAGTGGTATTATCAATCTGTAATCGTGCATGTCTGAGCAGTAGACCTGGAGTCCATGAAATTCTCCCAGCATTTCTAGATAATTAATCCCTAGTGCTCCAAACAGGGTTAATTATTGTGCACTCCATCTGCCACCACAACTAGAGGTGGTATTAGTTGATCCCCAACCTTTTGCACTGGCATCAGTCTGTAAAGTAACCGTGGGATTCATAATAGTGATGGGGTTAGAACAATGCTGAATATTGTCTATCCTCCAATTTAACTCTAATTTAGCTTTCCCTGGTAGTTCCATAGGCCTATCAAAATGGCCTGCATGAGTTTTAAGAGCTAATATTTTTGCTCTTTGTAGATTTTGATAATGGAGTGGTCCAAATTTTGCTGCTGCACATGCAGCCACTAGTTTCCCAATCACTCTGGCTACTTTCCAAATGGATGGTTTTCTGATGCTAGTGAGGCTTTTACATGCTTCCGTCAAGTCTGCCACTTTGTTTGGTGGCAAGGTGATAGACATTTGAACAGAATCGATAGTGAACCCCAAATAATCCAACATGGTAGTGGAGGGTCTCAATTTTGATTTATCTGGATGAATGATAAATCCCAGCTTTTGAAAACGATGCTTTTGGCTGATACTGCCAATGTAGCCAACTCTAAATTTTCCCCTACAATGAGAATATCATCAAGGTAGGCCATAACAATATGGTTTTGTTTCCTCAAATATGCCAAAGCTGGTTTTAACAATTTGGTAAACAGCCTGGGTGCCGATGATAGCCCATTGGGTAAGGCCTTATACTGCCAAAGCTGTCCCATCCAGACAAATTTCAGATATTTCCGATGATCCTTGTGTATTGGTACTGAATAGTATGCATCCTTTAGGTCGATGCAAGCCATGTAGTACCTGTTAGAGATTAGCTGTTTGGCTATGACAAACGTGTCCATTTTGAAATGGGCATACTGAACGGAAGTATTCAGTTCGGTCAAATCTATAATAATGCGGCATCCGCCGTCTTTTTTGTATTTTGGTAAAATGTTTGATACGAACTCTTGAGATTCTCTGTTTGTCTTATCAATTACCCCTTTTTCGTTTAATCTTAAAAGTTCAGCATGGCCTTCTGTCCTTTCTTTTTGTGAAAGTATAAACTTTCGGCTAGGTGTATGCTGAACTGGGATGGGGAGTTCGTAAACAAATTCAATTTTATAACCCTGAATACTTCCGAGTATGTAAAGATCAGAGGTAAACGTGCTTCACACATGACGAAACAAGTGCAACCGTCCCCCAACCCGTGATGAGTCTAGACATGCAATGTTTTCGACGCAACCAGACCCACCTACCTCCATGGTTACCGGCGGTGCTGTGTTGGTTGTCCCTGTTGCTTGTTGTTGTTGTTGTGTTGTGTTGCTGCGTTGTGGGGTTGGCGCATTTTCCAAGAAGGCCGGGCTGGGCCATGGTCTAAAAAAGACCGTTGTGCAGGTGGGCTGGCCTTCGAGCTTTCACCACCAGATGGTTTCTCGTTGTAGCGGTGCCTGGTGGTTGTGTAGGGGTGATGCCGCCGCTGATATGGGGTTTTGGAGGTGGTTGGCACCTTTATCATGCCGATTGCCTTGGCCTCCTCATCCAGGTCTTTAACCTGCTTAGGGAGATTGTCCCCAAACAGCAATGTAGGCGGCTGTGCTCTGCTGGGCCTGCATAATCCCGCAAATTTGGGATTGAGTGCAGGCTTTATGATGCTCTTCCTGTAGCTGTTGATTTCAAACAGCGTATTGCACAGGAGTGCTAGAGTGTCTTGCAGCTCTTCAGGCATCTCAACCCCATCAATATATTTCTGGCTACTGCTGTAATCCCAGCAACTAGCAGTTTGAGGATTCTTTGGAGTTTCACCTCCTGGCTCCTTATGGTCGGGCTCATATTGCCCCAAATGGGGTTGTTGACAGCAGGTACATTAAGAGAAATACAATTCTCTGGCGCAAGGTATTTTTCTGCCGTGTTGTTAATTGCTTGTTCCTGCAGCTGGTTAGTTGCCATGTAATTAATACTGGCAGCCAGCTTGGGATGCAATGGCAGTCCCTTTTGGGTAGGCATAGCAAATTTGTTGACCATACCCAATAATTCTTCTTGCGGCACCCATAACACAGGTGAGTCTTCAGCCATGTCCCCTTCTTCAGGGTCAGCTCAGTTCTGACCCCCAATGCTCCCCTGCGAAGAGGGTGAGACATTTGGCAGTCCTTGATAGGAAGCTGCCGTGGGTCTGCAAAGAGACCCACTGTGACTCTGCCCCTGCATAAGCAGGTCACGCTGGAGCAATTGCTCCAACATCCGCTCCATGCGGGTAAGACGCCCGCCGTCGCTATCCGCGAATGGAGTGTCCTCAGGTCCAAACCCAGCCGAGTCTACGGACCTGTCCGACTTCCAGGTGGTTTTGCCACCTGACCGCGGCACACCTGCAGTCTGTTGCGGCGAGAAGTCGGGGGCTGCTGGATGTACCTGCAGCTCTGGACAGTCGGCACGCTGCTGGCTGCTTTCCACAGCAGCGATTTTTGCCGCTGCTTTCCGCGATTTCCTGGACTCCATGCTGTTCTTCTTGCTGTGAAAGCACACACACAGAGCCTTTACCAGAATGGTAAGTACTTACATCCGGTTGTTTTTTAAACTTACGCTGGAGGAGCGACGCTCCTCCCGACTGTCGCTTCCGCAATGCGTTCGACAATATGCCGCAGCTGTGCTCTGCTGGGCCTGCATAATCCCGCAAATCTTGGGATTGAGTGCAGGCTTTATGATGCTCTTCCTGTAGCTGTTGATTTCAAACAGCGTATTGCACAGGAGTGCTAGAGTGTCTTGCAGCTCTTCAGGCATCTCAACCCCATCGATATATTTCTGGCTACTGCTGTAATCCCAGCAGCCAGCAGCTTGAGGTTTGGAGTTTCACCTCCTGGATCCTTATGGTCGGGCTCATGTTGCCCCAAATGGGGTTGTTGACAGCAGGTACATTAAGAGAAATACAATTCTCTGGCGCAAGGTATTTTTCTGCCGTGTTGTTAATTGCTTGTTCCTGCAGCTGGTTAGTTGCATGGCGGGGTCTTCACGTAGTCACTCACGTGACTCCGAAGTAAAATCTCAGATTCTGGTCTTCTGCAATCAAAGCAAAAAATGCAGTAAATATTCAGCATTTGTGGGGAGAGATAGTGTTAATGTTTCAACTGTATTTCTTTCTCTGCTGTTGCTGCTTAGCTTATTGAATATTTCCAGCATTTAATGCTTAGTGCTGTCCCATCTAACTTTTTTTGCAGTTATTAATATTGTCCTAAAAGGCACAATGCAAGGGGATAAAAGCAAGCTGGCTTGAATAGCATTAATCCTGGTTGCTTTGATACGGTCACAGCCCACGTATTACTGACTAACTGGGGAAAAATCCTTAATGTTGTTTTCATATGTGCAATTAGCACATGGATTTACTTGAAGCCTACAAACCTTCTGAGCATGATTCCATTGCTTTTAGGGAGTCTACATAAGGATTTATACCAGGTGGGAAGTCTATCTTTTAGGTCTTTTAACTACTCGGATTCTGTTGACTACTCCGCTGCAGTTTTTTTGATCTTTTTTTAGTTTCAATTGATCTGTAATTTTCATTTTATTCTTTGACCTTTTTTAGTGTGGATTTTTTAGAAATTACTAGTCATCAGTACTTAATTACATTTCAAATGTATTTAAAATACTTGTCCGATGAGAAAATGTCATGAATTTAATAGGCAAAATACTTGGGTAATAAGAAAAAACAGCTCTTTGTTAGATGTTATTTTACAATTATTAAGATTATGTAACCTTAATTTTGTTAGTTTCCTGAAGGAAATTGGAAATTATTTTTGTATTAAATCCAGAAACCAAAAGTGGTGAAGTAATGTAAAGTGCTTGTGGAAAAAATGTTTAAACTAGTACATATTCTTTTCGCCTTGAAATAAATGACTGCCAATTGAATGAACTGCACTTTTCATTCCAGCTATTCATCAGAAACTGGAAGTGGATGGTACGGAAAAAGTGGAAGGATCTATGACGCAGAAACTGGAGAATGTACTCAACCGTGAGTTCTACTTTTTCAACCATACCTATGTATGGGCATTGTTATTCTGGGTCTCTGCTTGTAAACAAATTTAGAAATCAGTACTTTGAATGCATTTTAAATGTGTTTAAAATATTTTCCTTGTGATAAAATGGTGAATTTAATAGACAGAATACTTATGAAATAAGAAAAGAGTTTCGGTAAGTTACTTTCCAATTTACTGACCTATAATCTTGGCATTTAGAAATGCATCCAACATTTAAAGTCACAATGAATATTTGTGTATTTTTATTTCTGCACGTGCATTAAGTGTTAAATCATAAATTGTCTACATCAGTCATAATTTTAAAAAAAAATCGTTTTTTTAACCAAATGTGGTGAATTTAAATACATTTGCATGGGGGCAAGTTTCATTAAACAGTGTCCATACTAATAATGGTCTCCATTTTGAAGTTGAAAAGTGTGATTATTCTGATGTTTCACGTAAGAATAATGTATATAAATAGATATAATACTTTCAAATTAATGGAATCTAGTATTTCAGAATTTCTATAATTGGTGTTATTCTTCATGTGTTTTGCCTAAAGAGTTATTTTCCATAAACACATGAAAAATATAGTTTCTTTAAATTGTTCAGCCGTTTCAATTATAAGTGTGATATAAATTAAATTTGCATTTAGATTATTAATACTGCTGAAACTGAAGAGTGAATTTATGTTCAATATTATGATCTCCAGGGCAATACTTTTTTTAATGGTTAAGAGAAGTTGAAATTAATGAAATGCATTTTAAGTGAAAAATATTATTAGATATCAAATTCAAGCAAAGCCGTTATTCTCTACTAAAATAATGATAGTGCACTCACTGTTGTGCTAATAAGCGCATTTACGAAAGTGAAAAATTTAAGTAATTTCATACTTTTGGTTGCAGAGTACCTGGCTATGCCCTTTCACGATTTAAAATAAAACATCTCTTTAAACATTTTTTTTAAATTGTCTTAAAATCACTCAGATAAAGGCAAAGGAAACCTGAAATTGTAGCTTCAGTTGAGTTTTGTTGAAGTTGGTGGATATGGCTTTGTTATTTTTGTCCTGAAATAGGAGTACTGTATTTGACATGTCTCCTTAACATTCTTAAAATTTGCTGGAAGAGAAATAAATCATGATAATGTACAGTAAATAAACAGCTACTTTTACTTTAACTTAAGTAAATAAACTTATATAAATGACCTGATTTCTTTAAAAGTGGATAATATTGCAATTCGTTCAAAATGATAAGATTAGCTTTGTTGGAGTGTTAATATTGTTTCTTTATAGAAAAATACATTTCATTGAAATGGCCCTATCATTATTTTATCAGTGCATAAAATTCCAAACAATGCATATGTTGCTTATAATGCACTTCTAAATGTAAATGCGGGTATTTCATAGATAACATATACATTTTTGCTGACCACCCACAGAGCTGACTAAGAAAATGGCATGTAAGCCACCCAGTGTGATCGATGTGCTTTTCTCCTATCTTTGCTTATAGTATAGTCACTAGACCAAATAATGCCAATCCTTGCTAGAAACATTGAACGACAAATCTATTTTAGTATTTTTTTTTAATTTGCTTTTCCAAATTTAGATGTTTGTTTTAAGTCATCGAACTGAAAGTAAATTAAAATACGTATTAAAAATTGTTGATAGCTTTTCTAAGAGACTGTTGGGGAAGAATTTTTGGTAATGCTTTAGAAACGTGCATGTCCTGTAAAAAATACCTTACAATTCAGATTGTGATTATTTTCTTTTATACTTGAGTCAGATATGTGTTTATGATTCAACAAAAATATAAATTGACAACTAAACATAATGGAAAATAAAAGTGTTGGCAAAAAATTTGAATAAACTGTACCTTTTGTTGAGCAAGGTTCCTTAATATTACAACCTTTTATTCGATAGAAAGCAACACATTTCTTTAGTTCCAGTTACTGTTCTTTTTTCATCTGATTTGCCATTGAACTGCAGTTACCTCCTGGCTCCGAATACATATTCAAGACAGATGAGTTTTGTCAGATATTAAGTTTGCTATTTTATTTGTCTGTCTAATGCATTACAGTTTCATTTAACTAAAGCTTAATGCTGATTGAATTGGTTTCTATTTTGTAGCAAAACTGACCTTGTGCAATGTAATTTTAAAATTAAAGGAATATCAACTCGGAAGCGGATAAGAAAGAGATTCTTGTCCAGAATTGTCTGGAATTGTCTCTACATGACTCAATTTCTATGATGCTCTGATTCCAGATTTAAATTGCTAATCTCTGCAAGAGCTGAAGTTGAAAAGGAGTTATGACTTGCACCTCTAATTTAATATTGAAGTGTTTGTAATTGAGATTTTACTATTGGAAATGTGTTCATGTTAATATTTCCAAAATATGATGTATTGTTGTTCACTAGAGATATGAACATGAGGCATTTTGTTGCATCATTTGAGGTATTGCAATCATAGATGATGAGCTACTTTTCTACCTGACTGTTTTTGTTAGAATGGTAATTTGATAGCAGTCACTGGAAACTGAAGTGTACGAGAACTGCGGAGTGGGCCCAAATTCTATTTTGCTTTTTATGGAAGTGATCATTGTACTGCAAAATTAATTATACTATAACATGTTTTGAGTACATTTAATATTAATATTGGTTCATTATTGTCATGTCTATAAAGAAACAATGGAAAATCTTTATATATGAGTATGATCAAGTACAACTGGATCTAGTTGTACTTTTTGCTGCATTTAGTGCTACAATGTTACAGTTACAGGAAAAGTGCAGGTTTAAAAACAGTGTAAAATGTGCAATGTGGTAGGTTGGGAGATTAAACAAAAAGCTGGAGTAACTCAGCAGGTCAGACACCATCTCTGGAGTAAAGAAATAGGTGATGTTTCGGGTCTCGACCTTTCTTCAAAAAGTCAGAAGAAGGGTCTTGACCCGAAACGTCACCCATTTATTTTCTCCAGAGATGCTGTCTGACCCTCTGAGTTACTCCAGCGTTTTGTGTCTATCTTTGGTTTAAACCAGCATCTGCAGTTCCTTCCTACACATTGGGAGATTTTGAAACTTGAATCCATACAGTTTTTTGTCCTCTGCAGCTGGCAGTATTTTAGGCTGGGTGGGTGCATTCATATATTTTTCTTTCATTCCAGGTGCGAGTAATACTGCCGATACTCTGTTCCAAGAAGTCTTGGGACGTAAGGACAAAGCAGATTCCACAAGAAATGCGCTAAATGTTCTACAGCGCTTTAAATTTCTCTTTAACCTTCCTCTTAATATTGAAAGGAACATTCAAAAGGTAAAGTTTATCATACACTTATTAAAACTGTGTGTGTGTGTGTGTGTGTGTGTGTGTGTGTGTGTATATGTGTCATTTCGCCTTTGATTCACATCTCCTCGAAAACCCGACGCCGAAACGGTAACATTTTTACATATTCTGGTAGAGATTTATCTCACGATTTACCTCATAATTATTTCCCGAGTTTTTACCTAGATTTGTTCACCAATTTGACTTTTTTTCATATCTAACCGCTGGCCAGCTGATGACGTTACAATGCCTTTGCTCGTGGCCCACCTGGCTCGTGGCCCAGACCCCCCCCCGGGTGCTGGATTAAAGCAGCAGCCGTCAATGCGCAGGCGCACTTTCCACGAGTTACGTCACCACCCTCCCCCCGTTCTTCAAAAGGCGTAGCAGAAAGAGAAACGCAGAATGGAGCAAGTTCTGGTAGATCCCGAGGTCACCGAAGGTCACCGCTGCTCACGAGCTTTTGAAGAACTTTCTCCTCGTGGCCTGTGAAGCGTGTGAAGTCATGCCCCTCCCCCGCCCCCTTCCCGCTGCTAACCGCTCTATCCTGCTCCTCCACAAATCAGGATCTGGATTTCCAGACAGTCGGCCCTGTACCTGGTTTATGGGTAATCCTGCGCTCCACGTCTAGTTGTTCAGCTTTCTCCCCACCCACTCCCTCACTATGATGCACCTCAGCTCTCAAACTAAGCCCACATAAAACTTCCGATTCTCTCTACCACCTCCTCTCTCGTCCCATCTCCCCCACCCCCATCCCCCACCTCCTCTCTTTCCCCCGCACTACCCCATTACCCTCCCTCTCTCTCCCACCCTCTCTCCCCCCCTTCCCCTCCCTTCTCCTCCCCCCCCCCATCCTTTCTTCCCGTGTTCCCCCCCTTTCTCCCTTCCATTCTCTTCCCCACTCCTCGCTCTTCCCCCTCTCGATTGTCCCCTCCACTCTCTCTCCACCTCCACCCTCTCCCTCGCCCTCTCTCCCCGCCCCCTCTCCTCCCCCATTCTCTCTCCCTCCACCTCTCCCCCTCCCCCTCCACCTCCTTTCCCCACCACACCCCCTCCACATTCCCCCACTCTCTCCCTCTTAACCCCTCTCCCCCTCCCTCCTTTTCCCCCTCTAGCATCCCCTCTCCCTCACCTCCACCCCCCCTCCCCCCCTCCCCCCTCCCCTCTCCTTCCCCCCTCTACCTCTCACCCCCTCTCCCCTCCACCCCCCTCTCCCCTCCCCCTCCCTTCCTCGCCACTCCCCCTCTCCCCACTCCCCACTCTCCCCCTTCCCCCGCTCTCCCCCTCCTCTCACCCTCATCCCCCACGCTGGCCCCTCCTCCAGTCCTCCCCCCCCACCCCCCTCGCCCCCTCCCCTCTCCCATTCCCCTCTCCCCCTCCCCTCCCCTTCTCCCCTCCCCTCTTCCCTCTCTCCCCCCCTCACACCCTCCCCTTCTCTCATCCCCCTCTCCCCCTCTCCCCCCAGGTGTGTATGGGGGTGGTTAGTATGTGTGTGATGGCGCCGCCCCCCCCTCCCCCCCCGCCAGCAACCGAAGGGACGGGACACTACGGGTCCCCCTTGGTCTAGTAACAATTAAAAATAAAATGGTAGATGCCTCTTTTTGGGGAAAACAAATGGTCGGCACGGACGGGAAGGGCTGAGAGGGCCTGTTTCCATGCTGTAATTGTTATGTGGTTATATGGTTAATTTGCTGTTATAAATGATAAATACCTGTTTCCTCAGGGTGATTATGATGTGGTGATAAATGACTATGAAAAGGCTAAGTCACTGTTTGGGAAAACTGAAGTCCGTGTGTTTCAAAAAGGTAAGGGCTGCAAAACTTGTTCAATCTTGAAAGAAGTACTTTATATTCAGCAAAACATGTACTGGAAAAGTTAGGAAATGTGCAGGACATCGTGTAACTTATTTTAATGTTTACTTATCATTAAGCTCAGAAATCCTACACTGAACAGTGATGCTAGCAGAATTTCAAGTTGAGATATAGGTAGTCTGCTTTAACTAAGTTACTGGCAGTGAATTTAATTGATATAATGGGATGGGTGTCTCGCATCAATCTCAATTCTTAGATAATAATTTTTACTGCCATTTGACGCAAAGATCACGTTATCTAAACTATTAGTGTTCTGTGGTTTTTTGAAACGTATTTATTTCAATAAATCTATTAATCTCAATGTCAAATTCCATCATTATTTTTGATCTCTAGCTCACATTTCCAGTGGTTTATCTTTTTAGAGAGCAATGTTCCAGATTTCTTAACCAACTTGCGATAACTAAAGGATTTAAAATGTATTACCATTCTAGTGACTGATCTGAATGTTTAAAGCTGTGATGCTTACCATGATGTGCGATAATCTTAAATTCACATCATTTTCCATAATGAGATGTAATCAATTACATAATGTGACATAATCAGTGTCTTGATTAAGAATATATAGAACTTTGTACAAAAAATTGTACTAAGATATTATTGGCATTACCATACTTTTGAGTTATTGGCTATAAACCTTAGGACTCATTTACCATAATAGTTGACTATCTACGGCACCCTTTTATGTATGCACCTGTAGAGATGCAGGTTAAGGGCATTGTATGACTCATATGTTCAGTATGTACGTACTTGCATTACATGGTACCAGACCATCTTGGCCGATTCTAGTACATTACAGAAAATGACTTGTAATCATTGTTCTTGTCCTTAGATCCACACTTAATTCTGTGCATTAGCACTTGAATGGTCTTGACCTCTTTCTCCAAACAGCACCAACTTACTCTTTCTCAAAGGTACACAAAAAGCTGGAGAAACTCAGCGGGTGCAGCAGCATCTAAGGAGCGAAGGAGATAGGCGACGTTTCGGGCCGAGACCCTTCTTCAGACCATTTCCACTACCTTGACGCCATCCTATCCCCCTTTGTTAAATCCCTCCCCACCTATGTTCAAGACAAAACTTTGTCTACTCTTTCTCAAAGCTGTGCAGATTTCATTTAGTGCTTTAATAAAGGAATTTCCCCTTTGTTTTAACATCGACTACAGCTTCAGCGATTTGAAAATGGTACCATTCCTTTGTATTCTTTTCCTTTATTTTCATCTGACTCAATAACTTCCTACTGCCATTACTATGTTTTCACTATCCCTCCTGAATTTCCCCTTTCTGATCCCAAATTTTTATTTCTAGGAGAGGCTTCTGCTCCATTCCCCAATGTCTCCAACTCAGTGAAATTTCAGTCAGATACGCCATTGAGCTTCCTCACTTTCTTTGTCTCTGAATCTTTTTTTTAAACTAGACGGTGGATCCAGCATTGACTTTTTTTTTTGTCTCTATCCTTTGTTTTCATTCAGTTACTTCAATCTACACCTCCTCCAGCCAGATAAAGTGTCATGCACAATGCCGCCATCCTTTCTCAGTTTGCACCACAACCACTTTTATTATTCAATCTCTGGTCGCCCCATTCACATGTTTTCCCTTTGTTATTTCCACCTCACTCCTTCCCTGTAACTTAAAACATAATTAACGTCTAACTTTTTCTAGTTCCAACCTCAATTGTTAACCCAATATCTATCCCCATAGATACCTTTAGATCTGTGTGTTTTAAGCCATTTTCTGTTATTACACGACATTTTCTGGCAGAGTTTTCTAATGCAATAATATGAAGAATATTAGTATACTGTATAACAGGATCCATATAATAAAATCTGTCTAAGTCATCCACGATTGTGTGTTTCATGTTGAACAAAAGAATAATACAACCACCCTTATAGTACCTTATTGCTTGTGGATCATGTACAACCAAGATAATGCTGCATTCACTGCTCATCTTCAGTATTTAAAAAAGTGTCTTACCTTTTTGAGATATTGCAGTCTTTTGAGGTAGTGGTGCTCCTCTGATGGTGTAATGCTAACTGGACTTTGCATTTGCAGTTTTAGTGTAGTCTTTTGATAATATATGCTTTTCATCATTTTTTTTCTGTACTAGTTTATGCAGAAGTAGAGACACGTATTGATGCACTGAGGATCCTGCTGATGGACAAGTTACTTGAGATGCCGTCAACTCTGCTTGACCAGAAAAGATATATAAGGTAAAGGTGATGACGGTACGGTTGTAGGGAACTAAAGGCCTGGTCAAAGGGTTATGCAGTCTACTGAGTCCACATCAACCATCATGTAACATTTATTTTAATCCGATCCCACTACAATTTGTATTCTCCCATTACTATCAACTTACTCGCCTCCCTCTCACTCCCTTCAGATTCCACCACTCACCAACACACGAGGGATAATTTATATTTCCAATTAAGTTGCAAACCTGGACGTCTTTTGGATGTCTGAAGATATTGGAAAACCCAAAAGAAAACCACATGGTCACAGGGAGAAAATACAAACTCCACACAGACAGCATTGGAAGTCAGCAATGAACCCAAGTTGCTGTGTCTGTGGAGAGCATCTTTCTGAGCTCTGCTCTATCACGGAAATCATGCAACATCTTGAAAATATGACAAATAGACATGTGTTCTCCTAATACTTCTATCTAATTTTATTACCCAATCAATTCCTAAGACAAAGTAGGGATTACTTTCAGGCTGGAGCCATTTAGAACTGAGGAAAAACTTTTTCACACAGAGAGTTGTGAATTTGTGGAATTCTCTTTGTTGATTTTTATGCGCTCATTCGGGAGATCCAATAGCCAATGTTTGAAATAATGAAATTATTGCAATAACATAAATGTTATCCTATGCATGCAACTGTATGGAAATGTATGTAACTGCATACCTTACAAAGGGAGATTTTTTATTTACCAAAGGGCAGAAGGAGATGGTGGGAACGGGGTGTGGTGCTTAAGAGGCTTTTAAATATGCACACTGATATGCAGTGAATGAAGGGATATGGATCACCTACAGAAGAGATTAGTTTAACTTGGCATCATGGTCAGCAAAGGGCCAAATGGCCTGTTCCTGTTCTATGTTCTAACTGGTGCCTCACAGAGCCACAAACATTGGTTCAAACACTCAGGTTCTGTCAGCATGTTCTGACAGTGACCATGTGGGTATCGTCTGGTGCTTCAATTTGCTCCAGATCCCAAAGATTAATCGGCCATTTATCAACCATATGTGAATAAGGATGACGTGATGTGGAGGGAAACCTACAAGTGGCCGTGGTTCCCAGATGACTGCTGGCCTTATCCTTCATGAGGTGAAGATTGTGTGTTTGGAATGTTTTGTTGGAGTGAATTGCTTTGTTCTGGATAGACTTGAACATGAGAATTTTGGAGCTGCACTCATCCAGGAAGCAGAGAGATCTCTTGAAATTTATCTTGTGGATGATCAAAAGCCTTTAGGGTGTCAGAAGGGGAGTTGATTGCCTCAGAAGATCCAACATCTGACCTTCTCATGTATTTATGCGACACGTCCAGTTCAGTTGCTGGACAGTGGTGATGCCTTAGAATGGGATCTTAGCAATGGGATGCCATTAAATATGGTCTAGGTGATTAGTCTCTCTTTTGTTGGAGATGAACATTGCTTAGTACTTTAGTCTTGTGAATTTTGCTTACAACTTACCAGCCAATGCATGAAAGTTGTCTAAGTTTTGTTGCATGCAGACATGGACAGCTTTATGTGCTGCAGAATTGCGAGTGGGGTTGAATATCGTGCAAGCTATTAATAAATTGATGATGGAAGGAAAGTCATCGAGGAAGCAGTATGTTTGGGCCAGGGATATTGCTCAATGAAACTTATGCAGTGATGCCCTGGAGCTTGAATGATTAACCTCTGACAAACAAAATGATGTTCCTTTGTGTGAGGCATGACTTCAGCCAGTGGAGTGTTTTCTTTCTGATTCCAATTAACTTTGGTTTCATCAGATGTCCTTGATGCTACACTCAATCGAATGCTATATTGATGCTGAGGGCAGTCCCTCATCTTTGCAATTCAGTTTTTTAAGTCCATGTTTGGATCGGGGCAGTGATACGTCTGGAATAGAATGATTCTCATGAAACCCGAGCTGGGCAAGCTATTGGAGAGTAAATTCTGCTTGATAACATTGTCGACAACAGTCTCCATTCTTCCCTCCCCTCCCGCTCTACCCCTTCCCCGGGCACTTTCCCTTGCAACCGCAAGAGATGCTACACTTGTCCCTTTACCTCCCCCCTCCACTCCTTTCAGGGACCCAAGCAGTCCTTCCAGGTCCGACAGAGGTTCACCTGCACCTCCTCCAACCTCATCTACTGCATCCGCTGCTCTAGATGCCAGCTGATCTATATCGGTGAGACCAAGCGGAGGCTTGGCGATCGTTTTGCCGAACACCTCCGCTCGGTCCGCAATAACCAACCCGACCTCCCGTTGGCTCAGCACTTCAACACCCCCTCCCATTCCGTATCCGACCTCTCTGTCCTGGGCCTCCTCCACGGCCAGAGTGAGCAACACCGCAAATTGGAGAAACAGCACCTCATATTCCGCTTGGGGAGTCTGCATCCTCTGGGCTTGAACATTGAATTTTCTCAATTCTGTTAACCCTTGCTGTCTCCTCCCCTTCCCACCTCTCCCTCAGCCCTCGGGCTCCTCCCCCTCCTTTTTCCTTTCTTCTCTCTCCCATCCAGCCCCTGTCCGGATTCGCCGTATTTCGTCCCGGCGAAACAACTAAATACGGTGTTCCGGCAGCAAACAAGTCGTTACGGAGAAGGGCGGGAACGAAAAATAATCAAAACAATAAACGGGAAGGGCGGGGGCGGAGCGGGAATGAGTGAGCGGCGGTTGGACTCACGTGCAGCGACACGTGCCGGGAGCGATTGGACACGTGCAGCCTCGAGCGATGGTGGGTACAGGATGATGCTATTTCCAATAGCAATTTGCGAGATGATCCGCTATCTTTAAGAGCCCTATCTAGTTCTCTGTTGAGCACCAGAGAACTCCACGCCCTATGTTCCACAGATCGCCACTCTCTGTGAGAAAAAGGTTTCCTCTCCGTTCTAAATGGCTTGACTGTGGCCCCTGTTCTGACCCAACATCGGCATTGTCATTTAGACAATTGAGTTTAGTGTATGTGTATACTTAAGGATGTTTATGTGTTTAATGAGTTTGTATATAGTACTAGTTGAAAAAAGGAAGGTTGGATTCAACGCGCGTTGCAGATTTTGGGTCGTTGCCATACATAACTTTACCCCCATTTGTTACTGGGGTTGAATGTTACTGTGAACTAAATTTAGGGTTGGCATCTCTGCATCAGTCTGAAGAAGGGTCTCGACCCGAAACGTCGCCTATCTCCTTCGCTCCTTAGATGCTGCTGCACCCGCTGAGTTTCTCCAGCCTTTTGTGTACCCAGTCTCCATTGATGTACTGATAATTGAGAATAACGAGTTGGTAATCGGTCAGATTGGACCATTTCTGCTTCTAGTCAAAACTTGACACAATGATAGTGAGGTACTAGTATTATAATTATATCCAATATAGGCCATTCTTTGGAAAGTGAACCAAAATGTCAAACACGTTACCAAATGGCATCACATGAAGAAATACATTAAAAAACACTTGTAAGAGATTAATCTTATTCATTGCTATTTTCCTACCAACAGAACTATAATGCATGTCAGCTAAAGATACGAACATTCTAGCTTTTCAAAATTCACAAGAGTTTGTAAGATAAAACTGAGTTATGAAAAAAATGCTTCCAAGTGAGGTCACACACGTGACCAGTTATACTTGACCTCTGACCCTAAACAAACATTGTCAGCATAACATAAATATTTCACTTGATAAATTGGAAAAAATATGAATCATATATACAGTACAAAACAATATACCTGTAATGCTTTCAGAATTAGAAGAGATGCATTCCACAATTTTTTGGTCACAGACTTGACTAAGAATGGGCCATATGTGGATAAATGTGAAGTTATGGTGGCAAGAACAAGAAGGCAGATTATTATATGAATGGTATCAGATTAGGAAATGATTAGGAGGTGCAACGAGATCCGCATGACCTTGTACATCAGTCATTGACGAATCTTATTGAGTTTTTTGAGGATGTTACTAGTAGAGTGGATAAGGGAGAAGCAGTGGATGTGTTGTATCTGGACGTTCAGAAGGCTTTCGACAAGGTCCCACACAAGAGATTGGTATACAAACTTAAAGCACACGGTATTGGTGGTTCAGTATTGATGTGGATAGAGAACTGGCTGGCAGACAGGAAGCAAAGAGTAGGAGTGAACGGGTCCTTTTCAGGATGGCAGACAGTGACTAGTGGGGTGCAGCAAGGCTCAGTGCTGGGACCCCAGCTATTTACAATATACATTAATGATTTGGACGAGGGAATTAAATGCAACATCTCGAAGTTTGCGGATGACACGAAACTGGGGGGCAGTGTTAGCTGTGAGGAGGATGCTAGGAGGCTGCAGGATGACTTGGATGAGTGGGCAAATGCATGGCAGATGCAGTATAATGTGGATAAATGTGAGGTTATCCATTTTGGTGGCAAAAACAGGAAGGTGGACTATTATTTGAATGGTGACCGATTAGGAAAAAGGGAGATGCAGCGAGACCTGGGTGTCATGGTACACCAGTCATTGAAAGTAGGCATGCAGGTGCAGCAGGCTGTGAAGAAAGCGAATGGTATGTTAGCATTCATAGCAAAAGGATTTGAGTACAAGAGCAGGGAGGTTCTACTGCAGTTGTACAGGGTCTTGGTGAGGCCACACCTGGAGTATTGCGTACAGTTTTTTGGTTCTCCTAATTGAGGAAAGACATTCTTGCCATAGAGGGAGTACAGAGAAGGTTCACCAGACTGATTCCTGGGATGGCACGACTTCCATATGAAGAAAGACTGGATAGACTTGGCTTGTACTCGCTGGAATTTAGAAGATTGAGGAGGTGATCCCATAGAGACTTACACAATTCTTAAGGGGTTGGACAGGCTAGATGCAGGAAGATTGTTCCCGATGTTGGGGAAGTCCAGGACAAGGGGTCACAGTTTAAGGATAAGGGGGAAGTCTTTTAGGACCGAGATGAGAAAATCATTTTTCACACAGAGAGTGGTGAATCTGTGGAATTCTCTGCCACAGAAGGTAGTTGAGGCCAGTTCGTTGGCCATATTTAAGAGGGAGTTGGATGTGGCCCTTGTGGCTGAAGGGATCAGGGGGTATGGAGAGAAGGCAGGTACAGGATATTGAGTTGGATGATCAGCCATGATCATATTGAATGGCGGTGCAGGCTCGAAGGGCCGAATGGCCTGCTCCTGCATCTAATTTCTATGTTTCTAAGCATGCAGGTACAGCAGGCAGTGAATAAAGTAAATTGCATGTTGGCTTTCAAGAGGATTTGAGTAATTGGATCAAGGAGGTCCTACTGCAGTTGTACAGGGCCCTGGTGAGACCACACCTGGAGTATTGTGTGCAGTTTTGGTCCCCTTATTTGAGGAAGGACATTCTTGCTATTGATGAGGGAGTGCAGCGAAGGTTCACCAGGTTAATTCCTGGGATGGCAGGAGTGACATATGATGGAAAAATAGGTCAAATGGGCTAATATTTACTGGAATTTAGAAGATAAGAGGGTATCTTATAGAAACATATAACATTCTTAAGGGATTAGACAGCCTAGATGCAGGAAAAATTTTCCCGATTTGGGCAAGTCCAGAACCAGGGGTCGCAGTTTAAGAATAAGGGATAAGCCATTTAGGACTGAGATGAGGAAACCCTTTTCACCCAGAAAGTTGTGAATCTCAGTATTCAGTATTTACTTTAATGTCATTGTAACTGTCATTTTACTTACATACACAGAAGAAACAAAAAAATGTTTCTCAATCAGTTCCCATCAGTGCTGTTAATAAAAACAGAATAAATACATACAACTTTAAATAATTAAAATTAACATATCTAAAAGTATGCCTAAAATTTGAACTGAAAACAGACATTCAGACCGAACAGTGGCATGCTTTGACAGGTGCCTAGCTGTCAAAGTATGGGCGAGATTAGATGATTTGGTGTGTGATGTATGGGGAGGGGACACGGTCCGTTAACCAGTCTTATTGTCTGTGGGAAGAAGCTGTGTAGCATCCTGCTGGTTTTGCAGCTGATGCTCCTGTACCTCTTCTCAGATGGCAGAATGGAGAAGATGTTATGTGATGGGTGATGTGGGTCCTTAATAATGGAGATGGCTTTATGGATGCTATGCTTCAGATAGATCTCCAACAGGAAAGGGAATGATCCTTCTGGCTGTCTTCACTATCCTGTTAAGTTGTTTTTCTTCATAAGCCTTGCAGCTCCCAAACCAGGAAGTGATGCCGTAGGACAATATAGAAACATAGAAACATAGAAATTAGGTGCAGGAGCAGGCCATTCGGCCCTTCGGCCTGCACTGCCATTCAATATGATCATGGCTGATCATCCAACTCAGTATCCCGTACATGCCTTCTCTCCATACCCCCTGATCCCTTCAGCCCCAAGGGCCACATCCAACTCCCTCTTAAATATGGCCAACGAACTGGCCTCAACTACCTTCTGTGGCAGAGAATTCCACAGATTCACCACTCTCTGTGTGAAAAATGATTTTCTCATCTCGGTCCTAAAAGACTTCCCCCTTATCCTAAAACTGTGACCCCTTGTCCTGGACTTCCCCAACATCAGGAACAATCTTCCTGCATCTAGCCTGTCCAACCCCTTAAGAATTTTGGAAGTCTCTATGACATCACCCCTCAATCTAAATTCCAGCGAGTACAAGCCAAGTCTATCCAGTCTTTCTTCATATGGAAGTCCTGCCATCCCAGGAATCAGTCTGGTGAACCTTCTCTGTACTCCCTCTATGGCAAGAATGTCTTTCCTCAGATTAGGAGACCAAAACTGTACGCAATACTCCAAGTGTGGCCTCACCAAGACCCTGTACAACTGCAGTAGAACCTCCCTGCTCTTGTACTCAAATCCTTTTGCTATGAATGCCAACATACCATTCGCTTTCTTCACAGCCCGCTGCACCTGCATGCCTACTTTCAATGACTGGTGTACCATGACACCCGGGTCTCGCTGCATCTCCCCTTTTCCTAATCGGTCACCATTCAAATAATAGTCTACCTTCCTGTTTTTGCCACCAAAGTGGATAACCTCACCCCTTTTATCCACATTATACTGCATCTGCCATGCATTTGCCCACTCACCCAGTCTATCCAAGTCATCCTGCAGCCTCCTAGCATCCTCCTCACAGCTAACACTGCCCCCCAGCTTCGTGTCATCCGCAAACTTTGAGATGTTACATTTAATTCCCTCGTCCAAATCATTAATGTATATTGTAAATAGCTGGGGTCCCAGCACTGAGCCTTGCGGCACCCCACTAGTCACTGTCTGCCATCCTGAAAAGGACCCGTTCATTCCTACTCTTTGCTTCCTGTCTGCCAGCCAGTTCTCTATCCACATCAATACTGAACCACCAATATCGTGTGTTTTAAGTTTGTATACCAATCTCTTGTGTGGGACCTTGTCGAAAGCCTTCTCAAAGACCAGATACAACACATCCACTGCTTCTCCCTTATCCACTCTACTAGTTACATCCTCAAAAAATTCAATAAGATTCATCAGACATGATTTACCCTTCGTAAATCCATGCTGACTTTGTCCAATGATTTCACCACTTTCCAAATGCGCTGCCAACCCATCTTTAATAATTGACTCTAGCAGTTTCCCACGGCCGATGTTAGACTAACTGGTCTGTAATTCCCCGTTTTCTCTCTCCCTCCCTTTTTAAAAAGTGGGGTTACATTAGCTACCCTCCAATCCTCAGGAACTATTCCAGAATCTAAAGAGTTTTGAAAAATTATCACTAAGGCATCTGCTATTTCTGGGGCTACTTCCTTAAGTACCCTGGGATGCAGCCTATCTGTCCCTGGGGATTTATCGACCTTTAAAACCATTCAATTTACCCAACACCATTTCCGGCTAACCTGGATTTCACTCATTCCTCCATCTCATTTGACCCGCGATCCCCTGCTATTTCCGGCAAATTATTTATGTCTTCCTTAGTGAAGACAGAACCAAAGTAGTTATTCAATTGGTCTGCCATGTTTCTTGTTCCCCATGATCAATTCATTCCGTTTCTGACTGCAAAGGACCTACTTTTGTTTTAACTAATCTTTTGCGCTTCACATATCGATAAAAAACTTTTGCAGTCCTTCTGAGTCTCTCTGCTCACACATTCCCTCCACTTCTTATTCTCTGTTTGTTTTTTTTTTTTCTTTTTTCCTCAGTGTTGGTTGACTGCTCTCTTCTCTGCCTCCTGCCTCACAAACGGACTACCTTGCCTGCTCTATTTGAGTCCCTCCCCCCAACCGATCTAGTTTAAAGTAGCCTTTGCAAATCACCCCTCGGGTTCAAGTCCCCGTCCTTTTTGTACAGGTCACACCTTCCCCAAAAGAGGTCCCAAGATCCATGAAACTTGAATCTCTGCGCTCCAGTGCACAGTTTTAGCCACGCATCTATATCCTCCACCTTGCTCCTACCTCACGCGCGTGGCAGTAATCCTGAGATTGTTTACCTTGAACACTCTTCCACTCCCTAACTTCTCTTTCAGGACTCCTCTCATTTCTTCCCCATGTCCCCTTGGTACTTATATGTAACCACGACCTCTAGCTCTTCTCCCTCCCATTTCAAGATATCTTTCATCACATCCCTGTACTATCCCCGGCTCCTTACACAGAATCGCCATATCTGACCCCCTAATAATTAGAAGTCCCCTATTTGCTGCCCTCCCTTCTTTTCCTTATCCTTCTGAGCAACAGGGCGGTGGTCTTTGTACCGGAAGCCTTGTTGCTACCCCCAGGGTAGGCTGTGCCCCCCAATAGTACTTACTATTGCCATTCTCGATGGTGCCCTGCGAGGTCGTTAGGTGAAACAGTAGGGAGACCTGCTTTTTTTTTATCCCCGATGGATGTGCTCTTTTGATTATGAGGTCAGGTCGTCCGCCAGGTGGTGAAGTCCCTTCACACTGCTGACCCGCTCCACAGCAGCACCATCCAGCGGTGCTTTCTATCCTGAAATCTCTCACTTGAGGGTGAGATTGTGAGATCTGCACCACTCTGTAAGCAACTCCACCTCCATCCTGTATGCCGACTCATTGTTGTCACTGATGAGACCCACCACTGTTGTATCATCAGCGAACTTGTTGATATAATTATTGCTGAGACTGGCAGTACAGTCGTGAGTAAGCAGACGGAACAGCAGGGGGCTTAGGACACAGATTTGGGGTGAGCCAGTGCTCACTGCGATGGTTCTTGATGTCCGACTGCCCACCCTGACTATCTGCTGCCGCTGCATCAGAAAATTAAGGACCCAGTTGCAAATGCTAGTGTCCACCTTCAACAGCTTCAGCTTCTCCACCAGCTGCTGTGGGATGATTGTGTTAAAAGCCGAGCTGAAGTCTATGAAGTGGATCCTGGCATAGGTGTTCTTCTGGTCAAGATGTGATAATGCGAGGTTGAGTGTTGTAGAGTCTGCGTCCTCTGTGGACCGGTTGGCTCTGTAAGCGAACTGCAGTGGGTCCAGGTTGGCACAGAGACAGTTTTTGATGTGCTGCATGACCAGCCGCTCAAAACACTTCATTAATATGGGTGTGAGAGCCACTGGACGGAAGTCATTGAGACAGGCTGGGTTGGGCTTCTTCGGGACAGGAACGATGATGGCACTTTTGAGGCAGTTGGGCACTACTGCCCAGCTGAGTGAGATATTAAAAATGTCAGCAAAGACATCTTTTAGTTGCTCTGCACAGTCTGTGGAAGTCTGAATCTGTGGAATTCTCTGCCACAGAAGGCAGTGGAGGCCAATAGCTATATCTAACTCTCTCTTGAAAACATCCAGTGAATTGGATCAAATAGAATCAAGGGGTATGGGGAAAAAGCAGGAACGGGGTACTGATTTTGGAGGATCAGCTATGATCATATCGAAGGGTGGAATGGCCTCCTCCTGCAGCTATTTTCTACGTTTCAAACACCTTGGTTAGAGGCACAACTGGTTTAGGAGCACAGGTCTTCATAATTACACCTGAGAAGTTGTCCTATCCCGTAGCATTTTCTGGATATGATGTGAAATTATATCAAACTGTACTGTACTGAACTGTAAACTGTCTTTGATGAATGATGAAAGACAAGCAAACCCAGCTTTATGGTAATTGTCCGGAAGATAATTAATTTCAGTTTTAGCAGTATGGATCCGAGTTAGGGGCGGTGGTGGACAATGTTGTGGAGGTGGAATTAAGTGGCCTTAAAATGGAACAGATACGCATTACAGAGCTCGGTTTGAATCAAAAATGTTGCTAAGATTCATTCAGCCTGAACAAGTCGGCAGGAAGAGAAACTGAAAGTTTATTGTTGAAATCAGCTGAAGTTTAATCCATCCTCCTAACGGTTCGATCTGTGTACTAGTTTGTGGATAAAATAAATTAAGAGTAAATTACCTAAATTATGTATTACTAACATAAATATTGGAGAAGTTTAGAAATTAATTTGTGGGTTGGTTAGATTTTTTTAACTCAGCTCTTTTTTGATCCTAAAGTTTATTGTGACATGAAGCTTAAAGCTTTATATATCTCTGTTGTTGTGTAAGTTGGTAACCAGTAAAGTTAATGGATAAAAATATGGTTCATAATCAATTGAATATGATTGTTTTTAGATGAAACTTCAATTTTAAGACTAACTATAATATTGTAACATTTTGTGAGCTTCATTTTAATAAGCCTGTTAAGGTAGTTTTGAAGATAGAAAAAGGAGTATTCTCTGTGAAAAGAATTTGCCGAGTAAATATTTTTCCTTCAAATGTTCATTTATTTTTTTAAAGGGTATGAAATTCCAGGGTGAAATAATGGCTCTGGCAAAGGCAGGTGACCAGGACTTTTTTTAACATGCTTCTGAATCGGTTGTTCGCAGTCAGACATACAAAAGTGTTAAAGATATTTCCTTATTTTACAATATTCCATGTTTTCAGAAGTGTATCTGAAAGAATAATAATAGAGTGATACCTTCATACATAGATACATAGACAATAGGTGCAGGAGTATGCCATTCGGCCCTTCGAGCCAGCACCGCCATTCAATGTGATCATGGCGGATCATCCACAATCAGTACCCCGTTCCTGCCTTCTCCCCACACCCCTTGATTCCTGTAGCCCTAAGAGCTCGATCTACCTCTCTTTTGAATGCATCCAGTGAATTGGTCTCCACTGCCTTATGAGGCAAATTCCACAAATTCACAACTGTATGAAAGCGTTTTTCCTCATCTTACTTCTAAATGGCCTTCCCCTTATTCGTAAACTGTGGCCCCTGGTTCTGGACTCCCCAACATCGGGAACATGTTTCCTGCATCTAGCGTGTCCAATCCCTTAATAATTTTATATGTTTCTTGATCCCCTCTCTTTCTAAATTCCAGTGAATACAAGCCCAGTCGCTCCATTCTTTCATCATATGCCAGTCCCGCCATCCCAAGAATTAACCTTGTGAACCTACGCTGCACTCCCTCAATAGCAAGAATGTCCTTCCTCAAATTAAGAGACCAAAACTGCACACAATACTCCAGGTGTGGTCTCACCAGGGCCCTATACAACTGTAGAAGGACCTCTTTGCTCCTATACTCTCTTTATGAAGGCAAACATGCCATTAGCTTTCTTCACTGCCTGCTGTGCCTGTATGCTTCCTTTCAGTGATTAATGTATTAGAACACCCATTGTACTTCCCCTTTTCCTAACCTGACACCATTCAGATAATAATCTGCCTTCCCATTCTTGTCTCCAAAGTGAATAACCTCATATGTATCCACATTATACTACATCTGCCATGCATTTCCCCACTCACCCAACCTGTCCAAGTCACTCTGCATCCTCATAGCATCCTCTTCACAGTTCACACTGCCACCCAGTTTTGTATCATCTTCAAATTTGCTCATGTTACTTTTAATTCCTTCATCTAATTCATTAAAATCATCTAAAAAAAATGATCTTGGTAGGAAAAAATATATTGGGAGAATTCAAAGTGGTGGAAGAATTAATCTTTCCCACTTTTAAGCATCTTTCCTAAACAATAAGAATACTTTATTTTTCCACCTCGGTGCTATTTCTCTCCCAAAACTGATGTTGCATGAGAGAAATGTGCTCAAGAGGAGGCACTTCTGCAAATTTCCTTAACACAATCTACATGTACGCCTTTGGTGTTATTGTTAATAATCTTCGATCTGTCTTTAAAATGTTTGATTAAACAGCATAATTAATGCAATGTCCTTAAGGAAGATTAGTAGTTTTATCCATGAGACTATTATTCTAGCTGTGAAATCTTGCTAGAAATGCGTTAGGTTTTTGCAAGATCATAAAATACCATCTATCAGAAGCAGGAACTCCTAATAATTCTCATTTTCCACCACGCTCAGTTGTCTTTGAGTACATTGAGATCAACAAGAGAGATCTTTGTTCAGACCTTGTCTATGCTGTGTTAGCTCAACCAGTGTTTCCTCTTCTGCTCAATACAAATCAGCGATTGAAACCTTTGATCTTAAGCCTGTATGATTCTGAACTTCATTCGTTTAAACAAAGCGCTGTAAAATTTATTTTTTTAAGAAAACACTATTTGCTAGTATTTTGAATATTAAATTCAACATTGGTCTCTTGAATAGAAGCTGAGATGCAATAAATACTTGAATGTGTTTATTTACATGGAGAAAGTTGTAGCCTCTTCCTCAGATTTAACAAAATTGCCATTCGTGTATAAAATTATGTAAAAAACAATTCTGTAAATAACTCTATACGTTTATTCTGATGATGGTGATCTGGGTAAAGGCATAAATTAGTTGAATCATTTACTTGAACATGAAGGATGAAAGCTGTTTCATAGAATAGAGTGTTAAAGAAGGAACTGCAGATGCTGGAGAATCGAGGGTACACAAAAGGCTGGAGAAACTCAGCGGGTGCAGCAGCATCTAAGGAGCGAAAGAGATGGGCGACGTTTTGGGTCGAGACCCTTCTTCAGACTGGTCAGGGATCAGGGAAACGAGAGATATAGACGGTGATGTGGAGAGATAAAGAACAATGAATATGCAAAAAAGTATCAATGAAAAAGGGAACAAGCCATTGTAAGCTGTTTGTGGTGTGAAAATGAGAAGCTGGTGCGACCAGGGTGGGGGAGGGAGATAAAGAGAGAGGGAATGCCAGGGCCCGAGGGCTGAGGGGAGGTGGGAAGGGGAGGAGACAGCAAGGGTTAACAGAATTGAAAAAATTCAATTCTGTTAACCCTTGGTTAAGAAGGGTCTCGACCCGAAACGTCGCCTATCTCCTTCGCACCTTAGATGCTGCTGCACCCGCTGAGTTTCTCCAGCTTTTTGTGTACCCCTGAGAAAATTCAATGTTCAGGCCCAAAGGATGCAGACTCCCCAAGCGGAATATGAGGTGCTGTTCCTCCAACTTGCGGTGTTGCTCACTCTGGCCGTGGAGGAGGCCTAGGACCGAGAGGTCGGATACGGAATGGGAGGGGGAGTTGAAGTGCTGAGCCACCAGGAGGTCGGGTTGGTTAATGCGGACCGAGTGGAGGTGTTCGGCGAAACGATCGCCAAGCCTCCACTTGGTCTCACCGATATAGATCATCTGGCATCTGCAGCAGCGGATGCAGTAGATGAGGTTGGAGGAGGTGCAGGTGAACCTCTGTCGGACCTGGAAGGACTGCTTGGGTCCCTGAAAGGAGTGGAGGGGGGAGGTGAAGGGACAAGTGTAGCATTTCTTGCGGTTGCAAGGGAAAGTGCCCGGGGAAGAGGTAGAGCGGGAGGGAAGGGAAGAATTGACAAGGGAGTTGCGGAGGGAGCAGTCTTTGCGGAAGGCAGACAGTGGGGGAGATGGGAAGATGTGGCGAGTGGAGGGGTCACGTTGGAGGTGGCGAAACTGGCGGAGGACTATGTGTTGTATTTGCCGGCTGGTGGGGTGAAAGGTGAGGACCAGGGGGACTCTGCCCTGTTTGCGAATGGGGGAATGGGGAGAGGGCAGTGTTGCGGGGTATGGAGGAGACCCTGGTGCGAGCCTCATCTATAGTGGGGGAGGGGAATCCCCGTTCTCTGAAGAATGAGGCCATTTGTGATGACCTGGTGTGGAACACCTCATCCTGGGAGCAGATGCGGCGTAGGCTGAGGAATTGGGAATAGGGGATGGAGTCCTTACAGGAAGCAGGGTGGGAGGAAGAGGAGTCCAGGTAGCTGTGGGAGTCAGTTGGTTTGTAGTGGATGTCGGTCAGGAGTGTATCACCTGCAATAGAGATGGTGAGGTCAAGGAATGGTAGGGAAATGTCGGAAATGGTCCAAGTGTATTTGAGTGCCGGATGGAAGTTGGTGGTGAAATGGATGAAGTCAGTCAGGGTTTAGAATAGGGTTTTGTTTTGGCCAAGCTATACATCATGAAATATGATACTGTATGAGTGAAAGTAATTTGCCAAAATGGCAGTATGTACAGCAGCACTGACCTGGTAGATTCAGCCAATGGTTCAATTTATAATGTATGGTAAATCTACGAAGAGTGTGTGGCGTAGAAAGAAATAAAGAATCCATTTTGAAAACTGTTATTTGTTTTGAAGTTTAACATGATTGTAATCATTGCTTTGAACATGATCACAGATACCTATCCGATCTTCACACACCAGGTGACCCTGCCTGGAAGTGTATAATGGCCCAGCATAAGTGGATCCTGCAACTGATGCAGAGCTGCAGAGAGAATTATGTGAAAGGGAAAAAGAGTAAGTTTATTTGAAAATTATGACATTTTAATTAAATAGTTTTATCTGGTGCATTGTTATTACAACATTTTGTAGAGGATATGCATGTGGAATGGTCTCCAAGGTTTCTATTAAGTATATTTGTAGAAACTTGCTTGCCAGTATTGTAATGATTTTGAAATTGTTTGCTTTATCTATGTTCTGCAATGCCCATCTGTACTTAAGGCACACATTCATCAGAGTACATTGATTCAAAGTACATTGATTCATTGTCAGAGTGTGCATTTAAAATGAAGCAAATAGGGCAGATGAGGTTGCAATGCTGTTTTAAACTGTCATGAATGGCCTGGTTTCCTTACCCCATCGTTACTTTTTTCCATATCTTTTATTCATTGTTCTTTATCTCTACATCATCGTCTATATCTCTCGTTTCCCTTTTCCCTAACTAGTGTCAAGAATGGTCTCGACCCAAAACGTCACCCATTCCTTCTCTCCAGAGATGCTGCCTGTCCCGCTGAGTTACTCCAGCTTTTTGTGTTTATCTTATGAATAAAGTTAATATCTGCCACTTATGGTCAGTTACAATTCAGCACAGCCGTTGCCGTCTGTTTACCATTGAAGGCATTGTTTTGTTGGATGATAACATTCTCCCAACAGCTTTTGTAATGAAAATATAGACTAATTTTGAAATACGTTTGCCTATTTTTTTCAGTCATAAATTGACAAACTGTTTATATATACAGACATTCACATGTAAGACCATAAGACATCGGAGGAGAATAAGGCCATTTGGCCCATTGAGTCTACTCCGCCATTTGATCATGGCTGAACTATTTTTCCCTGTCAACCCCATTCTCCTTCCTTTTCCCCATAATCATTGACGCCCTTACTAATCAAGCCAATAGTTCCATCTGCATTTTTATTTTGCGTAATGTAAAATAATGAAAGCATTTGGGGTCAAATTTCATTCTTGGTCTCTTGCTTTATACAACTGCTGTAATGGATCAGCATTGTACTCTGCTGCAATATTTGGCTTCTATTGACTTCAATTACTTCTGTGCAATTATATTTGGTGCAAGTGATAGTGGATGGTTTTTTATTCCATGACTGTTTCACATGTTCCTCGTTTTGTTTTTATAAGCTGAAGACTTAATCGAGAAAATACTTTACAAATAAACAGTTTTCTCTGTATCCCGAGTTGAATTTCATGTTGAGGAATTCAACATGGGAGGTGAAAGAGTCCATCACTCATGCAACCATTTATAAAGTATTAGTCTAAATATCCATCTTTCATGGCATTATCCATGCTTAGTCAGTGTATGGTACAGAGTATGATTGCAATAACCCAGATTGTGTTGCAGCAAGTATTTAATAGCATTTGCTCTTAGTCAGCTTTTACTGCACATTTGATTTTTCATGGCGATCTGCTGTAAGTGCATACTGATACTGTTGCAGTGTAAGAAGCAGGGCGGACAACTATGTATTGTTTTAATAAACAGTAGGAGATTGAGAAAGTAATGTAATTAGAGTAGCTACATTTTATGTTGGGTCTGGCAGAAAAGCAAAAATACAGAGAGAAAATATATTGATTGAAGACATTCAGGGTGGTTCTGGGAAAATGGCAAAGGTTTTAAAAGTTATTTTAAATGTGATAATTTTGAGAGTTTCCAACAGCAGTTAATACGAGAAGGGAAGAGACACCAACCTTGGAATAGTTCATTTTCCATGTTGGAGAAGTTATATCAGTAATAAGCACTTAACAATAAAAGGTTACTTCCATTTGATGACTAGATTTTATATATGGTTGGTCTATACCATGACATATCCACGAGTTAAGTAAGTAAGTAAGTACGTTTATTGGCCAAGTATTCATATACAAGGAATTTGCCTTGGTGCTCCGCCCACAAGTAACAACATGACATACAATGACAGTTACGAATGACTCAGTAAACACTAAACATTAATTATAATAAAACATTGATGATAAAACACCATTGATTAAGCATGTGGACCAAAATACCAGATCAAAGGGAGGTTACAGATTTTTGGCTGTTGAGTAGAGCAACTACCTGTGGAGTCGCCTTCCAGAGGGAAGTGATTCAATGATTTTGTGGCCAGGGTGAGAGGGGTCAGAGATGATCATGCCTGCTCGCTTCCTGGCCTTTGCAGTGTACAGTTCATCAATGGAGGGAAGGTTGCAGCCAATAGTCTTCTCTGCTGACCGGACAATTCGCTGCAGCCTCCAGGTGTCATGCTTGGTGGCTCAGCCAAACCAGACCATGATGGAGAAGTTGAGAACAGACTCTACGATGGCCGTGTAGAATTGGACCATCATTGCCTGTGGCAGATTGTGCTTCCTCAGCTGCCTTAGGAAGTACATCCTCTGTTGTGCTTTTTTGACTGTGGAGTCGATGATCGCCCCCCACTTAAGGTCCTTGGAGATGATGGTTCCCAGGAACTTAAAATATTCCACAGATGTGACTGTGGTGTTGTTGATGGTGAGTGGGTTGAGGGTGAGAGTCCTTAAGTCTACAATCAATTCCACTGTCTTAAGAACATTGAGCTCTATCTAGGTTGTTGCTACGGCACCAGGACGCCAGCTGTGACACTTCCTGTCTGTAGGCAGATTCCTCCCCATCCTGGATCAGTCCAATCAGGGTTGTATCGTCCGCAAACTTGAGAAGCTTGACAGAGCTTGACAGAGGTGTCTGTGGAGGTGCAGTCGTTGGTGTAGAGAGAGTAGAGGAGAGGAGAGAGTACGCAGCCTTGCGGTGCTCCTGTGCTGAGTGTTTGCAGGTTCGAGATGTGCTTTCCCAGCCTCACATGCTGCTTCCTGTCTGTCAGGAGGTTGGTGATCCACTGACAGAGGGGTTGAGGCACAGTCAACGCAGAAAGTTTGGAGTGTAGTAGCTCTGGCACAATGGTGTTGAATGCAGAGCTAAAATCAACAAACAGGATCCTTGCATAGGTCCCCTGGCGGTCTAGGTGCTGTAGGATGAAGTGCAGGCACAGGTTGACTGTATCGTCCACAGATCTATTGGTGCAAGGCTGATTTTGGAGTAATTGGGTGTGAACTTGCAAATGTCGATTAGGAAAATCTGTTTGCAGGTAAAAAGGATGGCTGGCGAGTTGAAGGATTTCAATAGTGAGATAGCAAGATTACAGGGTCAATATGTCTCTGTTAGGATGAAGCACAAGGCTGGCAGGTTTAGGGAACCCTGGTCGATGAGTAATGTTGAGGCTCTAATCAGGAAAATTAATGAAACACGTCAGATTTAGGCAGTTGAGATCAAGCAAACCGCTCTGTATAAAAAATGTTAAATAACAAATTACACTTAAGAAAGCAATCTGGAGAGCAAAAAGAGGACGTGAAATGGAACTGGCAGATAAGGTAAAGGAAAATCCCAAAAGGTTCTGGAGGTAGATTAAGAGTCAAAGGGTGGCTATGGAAAAATAGGTCTTAAAGATCAGCATCACCTTCTTTGTATATAACGACAAGAGACAATATTAAATTAATACTTCTCATCCTTTTTTACTGATAAGATAACGGAAGCTAAGGGATTAGGTCATAGGGGTTGTGATATCTTGGATCATTTATAAATTATCAAAGAGGAGGTATTGGCAGTGTTAAATTAAATTACCATAGATAAATCCCCAGGGCCTAGAAAGTACATCCGTGGACCTTGTGGGGAGCTAGGCAGAGGTTGCAGAGGCCCTGGCAGAGATATTTGCATCGTCTTTTGCCTCAGGTGAAGTTCCGAAAGACTGGAGGTTGACAAATGGTTTACATTATTTAATAAGTGCAGCAAGGACAAGCCAGGAAACTATAGGCTGACGCCAGTTGTGGGTAAGTCGTTGGAAGGATTTTCAGGGACTGGATCTTTCTGCATTTGGATAGACACAGAATGATTAGAGATAGTTAGCATGGCTTCATGGATGAGAAATCATGTCTCATGAATCTGTTTTTGAAGAGGCCTGCAAGAGGATTGACGAGTGCTGGGCAGTGGACTTGTATGGACTTGAGCAAGGCCTCTGACAATATAGGCAGGCTGGAAGATTAGATTGCATGGAATCCAAGGCAAGCTAGCCAATAACGACGGCCGCTGCCATGTTCTAGAACTTCAAGGAGCCCAGCATGACCTGAGCAGCAGTTTAAAAACGCTAAGTGACGTTTTCAAAGAAGTAAAAGTTAAGAAGCCAAGAAGTACAGAAGACAGAACAGGGGTGACATCACTCGCAGCGCGAGCAGAGGCAGGCAGTCAGATCCATTGTGACGTCATCAACGAGACTATCTCGTTTATTTCCAAAGTTAATTGAGATTTGTGAACATTTTCATAAATAACTCGAGAAGTAAGGCATGACATTTTCAGATAAGGCAATTTTTGACATCATGGCGTAAATCTCTATCGGAAGATGTAAATATTTCACCGTTAGCGCGTTGTGGTTTTGAGGAGATGTGAAACGCACACGAACATCACTCACACACACACACACACGCACACACACACACACACACATGTGGTGCTAAAGGCCTGCAATCATTGCCACTATAATAAAGACTTTGGATGCATAGCATTATATAATATTAGAATGTATAATCAGGGAAGACACAACAAAGAGCACCATTTTGTACATGTATAAAATTTGGATTATGTAAATAAGGAATTTAATTGCTTCCTGGACTATGTAACAATAAACTAAACTTAGGTCTTTGCCTAAATCACTCCGCCTATTCAAGTATCATTACCTGATGAGAGTCATACAGCAGTACAGCGTGGAAACAGGCCACTTTGCCCTTGTTGTCCGTGCCGTTGACATATTAGGCGACGCATTTGCCTGCACATAACCCTTTAAACCTTTCCGATCCATATATCTGTCCGAATGTCTTTTAAAAGTCATAATTGTATCCTCTTCTATAGCTTCCTCTGGCAGCTCATTCCAGATATGACTACGCTGGGGAAAAAATTTGAATATTCACTCTATCCATGCCCCTAATGATCTTGTACATCCCAATTTCAAGAGAGAGTTAGGGTTAGATTTAGCTCTTAGGGCTAAAGGAATCAAGGGATTGGGGGAAAAAGCACGAATGGGATACTGATTTTAGATGATCAGCCATGATCATATTGAATATGATCAAAGGGCTGAATGGCCTACTGCACTATTTTTCTTTGTTTCTATGTTTTTAATAAGATCATCCCTCAGCCTCTCACTCACTAACTAAATAGGTTCCAGCTGCTCCAATTTCTCCTTACATCTCACCTGCACCCCTTACAACCAAATGACATCCTTCCTAGTTGAGCGATCTAAACATCTCAGTACCACAAGTGTGGTCTCACCAATTACTTGTACAACTGTGGCATTATGTCCCAATCTTTGAATTCAATACCCTTTCTAATTAAGGCAAGTGTGCCAAATGTCTTCTTTCGGTTCAGGTTTATTATTGTCATGTGTACTGGGTTTGTTTGGCATGCTATCCAATCAGATCAGATAACATTGTACATAAATACAATCAAGTCAGACTCAAGTACAATACATGGAGCAAAGGCATTCCCAAAATCTCTTTGTTCTGCAACATTCTCCAGGGCTCTACCGTTTACTGTGCAAGTCCTGCCCTGGTTTGGCAACAACTCACACATAAGGGCCTGTGCACCTAATGGTCGTAGGTGCATACAATGCACCTACGACCCCCGACGACCACCTACATCCTCGAGACAACCATGCTGCAAGTATGAGTCAAGGGCAAAATCGGCAGAGGTCGTGAAGGTGGGACAGGCCCTTTATCAGAGTGAAATTCTATTGGCCAATATTTTGGCCCACCTTTCAAACAAACAGAGTAAGGCACATAATAAGTTGTTATTGTTATAAATTATTGATCTAACAGTCCCCAAGTTAACAGGACTGTTAGATCAATATCCAGTCTAAAGGATGAAGATATTTTACAATCTTCGAAAGCATAGATTTCAAAGCAATAAAAGTACTTAAAATAGTGAACAAACTAGACATTTTCTGCATCCAGATAGATTAGTTGAATTGAATAAACTTTGGGGGGAAAAGGACACTTGGACACAAGCTGCATAAACATGGGTCTTGCTAGGATGGTGGGAGTTTTATTTAAGAGTGTTATTAACCTTTCCAGTGAATGTATGACTTGCAGTGGATAAAGGTCCTTTAAACTTAAAAAAAGGGAGCTGAACTATTTCCTGAGGAGACTGATATTGTTTCACACAAAAGATATACAAAAATTGATGTTGCAGGAACAGAATCATACCATTTGTTTAATAAAATTGTGTAAGGTCCTCTGGAATACTTATTACTTACTGGAATTCATTTGTTTGCAGTGGGATTTAGGGAGCGTTTGTTTGGTGAAGTGACCTTGATCTTTTTTTCTAGAACTCTCCCAAGAGATTGAATCTTTGCAAATAGGAAGGGTCTATTGTGGGTGGTTTTGTTTACTTGTAGTATGGATTATCAGAGCGATCAGACCATAACTTTCTGCATTTCACACAATTGCTTAAAAATTTGGATCCAGCTCATCGTTTTTTCTTGCATCCTGTGGCATTTTGTTATGTTGAGTCTTCCTAGTGGAATGCGCTAAAGGCCGTGAGGACGACATCACATACTGTTCCATTCACCACTCTCTCTACTCATGTTGCCACTATCAGGGATTAGAAGTTATGAGCTTTCAAGGAGAGGTTGGACAGACTTGGATAGTTTTGTCTGGATTGCTGGAGGTTAAGGGGAGACCTGATAGAAGTATATAAAATTATGAGAGGGGAAGAAGGGTCACGACCCGAAACGTCGCCTATCTGTTTTATCTAGAGATATCTGAGTTACTCCAGCATTTTGACCATCTGAGTTACTCCAGCATTTTGTGTCTATCTATTGGCGGTGTAGTTAGGGTAGACGGTCAGAAGTTTTATCCCAGGGTGGAAACGTCAAAGACTAGAGGGATTAGCTTCATGGTGGAAGGGGGAAAGGTTAAAGGAGATGTATGGCACCAATGTTTTTACACTGAAGGGGGTCGGTGCCTGAAGCATATTGCCATGCACGGGTGGTGGTGAGAGTCGATGCAATAGTGACATTTACGAGGATTTTAGATAGGGACATGGATATCCACGGGATAGCAGGGAATGGAGGGGTATGGATGATGTGCAGGCAGATGAAAGTAGTTTGTCTTAGCATTGTAGACATTGTGGAATGAAGGGCCTGTTCTTTTGCTATACTTTTCTATGTCCCTATCCAAAATAGATTTTTGTTCATTACATTAGCTAACTTTCTCAGTTGATGCAGCAATACATTTTTGTGGCTATTAAATGAAAAATTCTTTCAAAGAAACCATTCTTTGTATTCTCAGTAGTCAGTGGCAGCCTGATGTGATAGGGTTGAGTTCTTTTTAAATTGGTCGTAGATCTTTGTCTAATTTTTCTGCTTGTAGATAACCTTGACAAAAAATGATTTATTTCATTTAAATGATCTGGGAGCATTTGCTTATTTTCAAGCAGGCATTTTTTTGAGAACAGAATGAAAAATGGTGTTCCATTTTTCACCATCGACATATATAATGACCAGTAATTAATTTTAATCAGCAATGATAAGATATGCCTTGGAATAACCGCTGCTATTGCATTAACACTATTCCATTGGTGCTCCCATGCTTAAAGCACATAATCTGACAAGATTAGCCCAATATTGAATCACTTATCATTCCACAATTTTCAAAACGTCCAAGCATTTTCTAAATAATCTTGGAGTAATTTTATATAATTATCTCATTTTATGTCATAATAGATATTGTGCAATGTCGTAACATCTCAGGTTAAATCACCACTGCTAGACACAATTCCCTTTACAAACTGAACCGGTTTGTTTATTGGTATTTAAAATGATTGAAAAATAACCCATTATACTTAGTCATTTGGTTTTGAGTTATTCCTAAAATGAAAACTTTTGATGAATCTCCTGAGAGTATTGATGTGATGTCTTTTGTCTGACTTCTGTGATTGATAGCAGTGGAAAATGGATTTACCTTTTCTAGTTTTGTGCATTTCTTTATCTTCACCTCACACCAATGACAAGATATTCTTCTAAACCAGATTCAGCATCAGTCTTTTTTTTTCCTTTTTTTTCTTAACTTGGTATATATGTGTATATATATATATTTTTTTTTTCCCGAATTGGATATCGCATGCAGAATGTGTCTTCAATGTATCAAAATATAGCTACCGCATGTCCACGTAAAGTGCAGGTTCTATGCCTTATTTTTGAGTGCTTTCAGTTTTATTTATCTATAAACTGGGAAGGCTACATTTCTCTTACGTGGGATGGCTAACTGAGAATTGTTTGCACTTGTTGTTCTATAATTCATTTTGAAAGGTAGAGTTAATTTCTGCAAAGCTCCATTTTTACAGGAGATTTCATTATGTCCCCGCGCAGAAAATTGCTTTAATTTCGTAGATTTTGCTGAGCTTCAAGTTCAAGTGAGTTTATTGTCATGTGTCCCTGATAGGACAATGACATTCTTGCTTTGCTTCAGCACACAGAACATAGAAGGCATTTACTACAAAACAGATCAGCATGTCCATATACCATATATAAATATATACACACTTGAATAAATAAACTAATAAAGTGCAAATAACAGATAATGGGTTATTAGTTATCAGAGTTTTGTCCAAGGGTTACACAAAATGCTGGAGAAACTCAGCGGGTGCAGCAGCATTTAAGGAGCGAAGGAGATAGGCGACGTTTCGGGTCGAGACCCTTCTTCAGACTGGTCAAGGATCAGGGAAACGAGAGATGTAGACGATGATGTGGAGAGATAAAGAACAATGAATGGAAGATATGCAAAAAAGTATCGATGATAAAGGGAACAAGCCATTGTAAGCTGTTTGTGGTGTGAAAATGAGAAGCTAGTGCAACTAGGGTGGGGGAGGGAGATAGATAGAGGGAATGCCAGGGCCCGAGGGCTGAGGGAGAGGTGGGAAGGGGAGGAGACAGCAAGGGTTAACAGAATTGAGAAAATTCAATGTTCAAGCCCAAAGGATGCAGACTCCCCAAACGGAATATGAGGTGCTGTTCCTCCAACTTGCGGTGTTGCTCACTCTGGCCGTGGGGGAGGCCCAGGACCGAGAGGTCGGATACGGAATGGGAGGGGGAGTTGAAGTGCTGAGCGACCGGGAGGTCGGGTTGGTTTTTGCGGACCGAGCGGAGGTGTTCGGCGAAACGATCGCCAAGCCTCCGCTTGGTCAGAGTTTTGTCCGAGCCAGGTTTAATAGCCTGATGGCTGTGGGGAAGTAGCTATTCCTGAACCTGGTCGTTGCAGTCTTCAGGCCCCTGTGCCTTCTACCTGAAGGTAGCAGGGAGATGAGTGTGTGGCCAGGATGGTGTGGGTCTTTGATGATACTGCCAGCTTTTTTGAGGCAGCGACTGCATAAATCCCCGATGGAAGGAAGGTCAGAGCCGATGATGGACTGGGCAATGCATACTACGTTTTGTAGTCTTTTCCTCTCCAGAGCGTTCAAGTTGCCGAACCAAGCCGCAATGCAACCGGTCAGCAAGCTCTCTACTGTGCACCTGTAGAAGTTAGAGAGAGTCCTCCTTGACAAACCGACTCTCCGTAATCTTCTCAGGAAGTAGAGGCGCTGATGAGCTTTCTTGATAATTGCATCAGTGTTCTCGGACCAGTAGAGATCTTCAGAGATATGCAAACCCATAAATTTGAAGCTCTTGACCGTTTCAACCATCGACCCGTTGATATAAGCGGGACTGTGGGTCCCCATCCTACTCATTCCAAAGTCCACAATCAGTTCCTTGGTTTTGCTGGTGTTGAGGGCCCGGTTATTGTGCTGGCACCATTTGGACAGTTGCTCGATCTCTCTTCTGTACTCTCTCATCCCCATCAGTGATACGTCCCACAACAGTGGTGTCGTCAGCGAACTTGATGATGGAGTTCGCACTATGACCGGCTATGCAGTCATGAGTATAGAGGGAGTACAGCAGGGGGCTGAGCACGCTGCCTTGAGGTGCTCCCGTGCTGATTGTTATCGAGTCTGACACATTTCCACCAATACGAACAGACTGTGATCTGTGAATGAGGAAGTCGAGGATCCAAATGCAGAGGGATGCGCAGAGACCCAGTTCTGCGAGTTTGGCAACCAGCTTGAAGGGGATGATAGTATTAAATGCCAAGCTGTAATTGATGAATAACTTTATTTATTTATTTATTTATTTATTTATTTATTTTTTATTTCGAAATATACTTTATTCAAATGATAAAATATATACAATACATTAACCTTGCGGAAAATCCATCCAACATTTTCGGAGGCTGTACAATAGATCAATACAGTTTAGACATTTCTTTCCCCCAAATTTCCACAAATCAGTCCCCCACTCGTGCCACAGTGGCGTGGGATACCTTCCCTTATTTTGAGGGGCGTCTCCACCATACCGTACCCCCATGTCCAGCAGCGGAAGGGCCTTAGACTGTGGCCCTCCCCCACCGAGCCTTGGCGTTGGCTGCACCGAGCTTCAGTGCGTCCCTCAGCACGTACTCCTGCAGTCTGCAGCGGGCCAGTCGGCAACATTCCCTGACGGACATCTCGCTCTGCTGGGTGGTGCTTGATGAATAACAGCCTGACATCGGCTGTTATTGGAGTTTTTGTTGTCCAAGTGGTCCAGAGTGGAGTGGAGAGCCAGCGAGATCGCATCCACCGTTGATCTGTTGTGAAGGTAAGCGAACTGCAGTGGGTGCAGGTTTTTGTCGAGGTAGGAGTTGATTTGCGCCATGATCAACCTCTTGAAGCACTTCATCACCACAGGCGTTAGTGCCACAGGTCGATAGTTATTGAGGCACGTCACCTTGCTCTTCTTGGGCACTGGTAAAATTGATGTCTTTTTGAAGCAGGTGGGAACCTCAGACCTCAGAAGTGAGAGGTTGGTGAGCATAAGTGGAATTTATGAAAGATCAGAGTCCACCAGTTTTGAAACTGTCCTCTATTCATGATGGTTTAAAAAGTATTATTAGTAATGAAAAATAGGGGCAATTCAGGCTATTATTCATGTATTATTATGCCTTTGAGTACAAGCAGAACAGGTTAAGAACAAGTTCTGCTTTAAGTCCATAAGTCTGCATGTTAAAAAGTACACAAAAATTGCTCGATTATGGCACATACCTCCACCGTCGTCTTCTTATTGTGTCCACATCACAAGGTTAGAAATTGTTCAGCCAGAGCTGAACACACTTCTCTGCATCTGCATACAATGGCATCTTGCGCTTCTTGTGCATAGTGGTGGAAAGATTGGTGGAAACAGGGCCGCGACGTGAATGCTGTTTCCTTGACCCCACCTCCACAGTATAGTAGTGAATGGCATCAAAATCACATATGTCATAGAGTCATACAACAGAGAAATAGACCCTATGGCCCAATTCACCCATGCTGACCAAGATGCCCCATCCAAGTAGTTTTGCTTACACTTGGCCCATATCCCTGTAAACCATTCCTATCGATGCAACTGAACTAATGTATTTTAAATTATGTTACTGTGCCTACTTCATCTATTGGCTTATCCCATATACACACGATTCTCTATGTGAAAAATATTCCCCTTGGTCTCCTATCAAATCTTCCTCTCATCTTAAACCTATGCCATCTAGTGTTTGATTCCACAAATCTGGGAAAATAACTGCATTCACCCTGTCTATTACCCTTATGATTTTCTACACCTCTATCAGATCTCCTCAGTTGCAAGGAATAAGCTCTTAGCTTGTCCAACCTCCCCCTGCAGCTCATCCGCATAAATCTTTTTTCTGCTTACTGGCATCTTTCCTATAGCAGGGCGACAAAACTGAATGCAGTGCTCTGAGTGCAACTTGTGTAACTCGTAGAGTCATAGAGTGATACAGTGTGGAAACAGGCCCAACTTGCCCACACCGGCCAACAAGTCTCAGCAACACTAGTCCCACCTGCCCGCACTTGGTCCAAACCTGTCTTATCCATGTACCTGTTTCTTAAATGTTTGGATATTCCCTGCCTCAACCACCTCCTCAGGCAGCTTGTTCCATACACCCACCACCCTTTGAGTGAAACAGAACATCTCAACTTCTCCACTCAATTCCCTGATCGATGAAGGCCAGCGTCCCAAAAGCCAACTTCACCACCCTATCTACCTGCGATGCCACTTTTAGGGAATTGTATACTTGTATAATTGTTACTTGTATTCAGAGATCCCTCTATTCTACAACACTCCACAGTAACCCTCCTAGGTTTGACTTCTCAAAGTGCAGCAACATGCACAATTATCTGAATTTACTGCATTTGCAATTCCTCAGCACGCCTGCTTAGCAGGTCCCACTGTAATACTTGAAATCACTTTCTATGACGTCATCACTTTTGGTGTTATCTGCAAACTCACTGATCACGCCATGTATATTTTCATCTAAATCATCGATACACGTGACAAAATGCAATTGGCCAGCACTGTTTGCCTTCTCTATCATCACTCTGCTGTTCCTACCCATGTCATTTATGCCAAGACAGCGTGGGCCCTGGAGTCCAGTTCATGGCCACAGAATCTACTGTCTGTCCCCCTAACCAATGAGACCGAAATGAAGGAACAATTATTAAAAGTGGAGAGAGGGGGGAAACTAGTTCTGCCATATGAGCATACATCTGACTTTTTTAATTTAATAATATAAGAGCTCATTTGAAAGTACTAATGTCCATAAATCAGTGTTCATAGGTTGTGTGTTTGCAACCCAGGCTTAACCTATAGTGAAATTATAAATAAAGGTTGCATTTATATACCCTGACTTTGGGATAATAATTTAAAATTTGTTGGAGATATGGTTCATAATTTAGACATTGCTAACATTGTAGGACACATAAAGTGCTGGAGTAACTCGGCAGGTCAGGCAACATCTCTGAAGTGCATGGATGGGTGACTTTTCAGATCAGAACCCTTCTTCAGATGCTGCTTGACCCATTGAGTGACTCCATCACTTTGTGTTCTACACCATATTCCAGCATCTGCAACTCCATTGCTTACTCATTCTTCACCCCACATTTATTTTTGTACGACAAAAATGCTGGAATACAAGATTCGCAAAGTACCCGCGTCCTTGTATTTCAGCAAGAGATTTGGATAGAAGAGGGGAAATGAATCAGAAAAATACAATTTGTAAGTAAAAACATTTTTCCTGTCTTTAAGATTGAGACTCCAATGTGGTTAAAAATTAAAAGATGAGAAGGAATTTCTATGGTCAGAGAGTGGTGGATCTGTAGAATTAATTGCCACAGAAGGCTGTGGAGGATAGAGTAGGGTCAAAGATAGACACAAAAAGTTGGAGTAACTCAGAGGGACAGGCAGCATCTCTGGAGAAGGAATGGCTGATGTTTCGGGTCGAGACCCTTCTTCTGTACTATGCCTCTACTCGCTGGAGTTTAGAAGGTTGAGGGAGGGGACCTTTTTGAAACTTACAGAATAATGAAAGGCATAGATAGTGTGGATGTGGAAAGGATGTTTCCACTGTTGGGAGAGTCTGGGACCCGAAGTCATAGCCTCAGAATTAAAGGGCGGTCTTTTATAAAGGACGTAAGGAGGAATTTCTTTAATCAGAGGATAGTTAATCTGTGGAACATTGTCACAGAGGGCTGTGGAAGCCAAGTCAGTGGATACTTTTAAGGCACAGATAGACAGATTCTTGATTAGAACGGGTGTTATGGGGAGAAAGCAGGAAATGGGATTAGGACGCAGAGATCAGCATGATTGAATGGTGGAGTGGACTCGATGGGCCGAATGGTCTAATTCTGCTCCTATAACTCGAACTTGTGAACTTGGATACTTTTAAGCTGGATATTGGTAGATACTCGGTTTGTACAGGCGTCAGAGGTTAGGGAGAGAGGGCAGGAGAAT
Organism: Okamejei kenojei; assembly: GCA_035221665.1. Lineage (NCBI taxonomy): Eukaryota > Metazoa > Chordata > Chondrichthyes > Rajiformes > Rajidae > Okamejei > Okamejei kenojei. Next base: position 130,482,389 of record CM069132.1, read on the forward strand.
GGGATTGAGGGGGAAAAATATATCAGCTATGATTGAATGATCAAATTCTGCACTGACAACCTATGTCCCATTTCTGGATTGAAATAGTACAGAAATGGCATTTTAACTTGATATATCATCCCAATTGGCTGTGTTCCATGTCCTCTGCCATCCCATTCTCTTCTGAAATGAAATGGTAGACATAACTTTGTTCACGTCTACTTCATATTGATGTTGACAATGCAGAGAATTTTTTCACCATTAGTAGAAAGGTTGACGGTGAGTTTCAGTCCTTACTGGTGCAAATCATCCAGTAATTGGTATCAGTTGGAATATGGCCTATTTTGTCATATTTTGATTATATGATATACCAGAGTCACTAAACAACAAGCTTCTCTTATAACTATTCCATTCTATGTCTATGGTTGTTAGACCATGGTATTCATGTATACCATGTATTTTACTTTGACCTATTCCATTTATATAAAACACTAGCCTGTTGCATTTACAGTATATCTTCCAATTAAGTCTCAAATTATTTATCACTTTCCCAAACTTTGGACAACAACAATTCAAGAATAAGAAATGTAGTATTTTTTCCCCATGAAAACATATATTTGTTCTGTAACTAGCAAAGCAAAAAAGCAAAAAGATGCTGACCTTTTTTGATTTGGGTAAGATTATGTTTACCATGACAATATTTTAGCCAAGAGACATTTTAGATTAGGAGTTATGGGCCTGTCCCACTTAGGCGACTTTTTAGGTGACTGCAGGAGACTGCAGTCGCCACATGTTCGTGGGTAGTTGCCGGGGAGTCGCCTTCATGGTCGCGAGGAGTTCCCGCATTTCTGGGAACTAGTCGAGGCCTCCTTATGGTCGCTGTGAATTTTTCAACATGCTTAAAAATTAGCGGCGACTAGAATGAAGCTGGCATGGAGATTAGCGAGAATTCTCGAGCCGTAGGTGAGTTGCCAGGAGCTCCTAACGGGTTGCCAGGAGGTTGAAGGTTCTCAGAGGTCCTGGTAGGTTGTAGACGGTGCTGACCGGTGAATTTCACTGGCTCATTGGGGGGAAAAAAAGGTAAGCAGTAGTTTCCAGAACCAAGGCTACGTTAATTGTCCGCCAAGATTCACAGCCGTCTCTCTGTTCTCTGGCTTCTTAAAAGTTGTCTCCACTCCTTCTCCCCCCCTTCTCCCCCCCCCTTTTAAAGGACTTACCGTACACTGTGCTTTAGCTGTCTTAATTACAGCGCCAACCTTCCTGCTCATTGCGGTGTGTGTTTGTATCACCTTGGCTTTACACTGTGTGAATCTTTTCGACAGGGCAAGTGTGTGTGTGTGTGTCTGTCTGTCTGTCTGTCTGTTCCACTCTGACAATCGGCGTTCCAGTTGCCGTTTTTTCAGGCACCTGCCGGCAACTTGACATTCGCAGCAGTCCGCTGAAAAATCACCTAAGTGGGACAGGACCATTAGAGAATCAGCGACTATGTGTTAGAGCAATTGGCACACAGAAGCAGTGTTTGAGGGCACCATTTCAGTATTTCATTCTAAATATACAGTTCATATTACAAGGTGAGCCTCATTTGTTAATGTTGACAGTTTCACTTTCGAAGATTCCTCTATAATTTGTCATCCTAGCAACTGGTTTTCGACATGTGTACTTACTGTACATTTCAAAGAAGCTTTCAGTATTTTGAGAACTATTGATGCCTGAACCACATCCCTTCAGCCTATTACAAAGGTGTTCACACTGAATAGATAACCAAAGTATTATATTAGCATCTTATCTTAGCATCTTGAATTGAGACAGACTTGAAAAATTGGTTGTTTGGTCAATATAATTCTATGGGTGGTCTGGACACAGTACAGGCAGTAAGCCACAGTGCAAAGGAAACAATTTTCAAAGGTGTTTGGGGTGCAATGGAAGTCTGTAACCTTTGGTGGGTCGAAAGAAATTTGGAACTCTTGTTCCAGCACCAATGGTGCAAGCATGTTGTTTTTCTGATGCTGGTGCACATCATGAGGAAATTGAGAGTGGCACTGCAAGCAATACAGGCAATGTTAAGTCAACACATTGCAAGTACGTTTGTAGCAGCTGGGATAAATTCTGCTTTGGGGATTGCATTACATTTGCAGTGTTTCAGCGCTACCTTGTGGTTAATCTTGGGTTTAAGTCATGTTCTGGTAATTTGTTCCAGATGTTTATTAATCCTTAGGGTAACATGGGTTGTTGTGGTTCCATATGGCTGGTTCTAGTTATTGGTAATATATAATGTAATCAAAAACTATTCCATATTAAACAATTCATCTGAAAATAGTGCAATTAGTGCAGTGGTAACCTGTGAAAAAGGAGAGCATTTTTAAACTGGCATTATCCATGTCTCAAATAAGAAATACAGTTTAGACCCACACATTGCAGATAACTCTGGTTCATCAAAAGTGCATATTAAATATAACAATCAGGACATTATTATTTTGCCATGATTTTTATTCTGCTTCTCTGCTCAATAGTTGTGTGCAATTATTTTCTATTAGATATTCATTCCTTGTGATCCATGAAAAATAATCACATACAAAATGAAAAGAATTCAGTTAATGTAACTATATTTCCCCTGAGATATATTGGACAAACAGTCTTAAGTCTTAAGGATTAACTCAAACAAAGAAAATACAAAGTTGATATTCATGATCTGTTCTTAAAATCTTGCAGTTACCTTCTGAGCAACTTCATTGCGAGCAACTTACTTGTGAGCCACTGTTCTGTTGATCTCTTGCTTCCTCACTTTTTGAGCAATTATACAATTTGTTTTGCCCTCGTATGAGAAAGGAAATTATTACATTATTATTTGCATGTAATCAACAAATTGATTTTATAATCTTTTGATAGTTAGAAATAATAGCATGGGGTAAAATATTACTGAGTTGAGAACATAATAGCAAAATGGAAATATTGTGCCTTACAATAGAGATATCAGATTGATATATCCAATAATGTTAAATGGGCTTATTGATTGCAAGGGGTGTAGACAGTAGTCTGTAGCCCCATGTTAAAACATGTGCAGAACATTATTCTCTTTTTTTCTTTGTTGCATCCTGGGATGGCACGACTTCCATATGAAGAAAGACTGGATAGACTTGGCTTGTACTCGCTGGAATTTAGAAGATTGAGGGGTGATCTCATAGAGACTTACAAAATTCTTAAGGGGTTGGACAGGCTAGATGCAGGAAGATTGTTCCTGATGTTGGGGAAGTCCAGGACAAGGGGTCACAGTTTAAGGATAAGGGGGAAGTCTTTTAGGACCGAGATGAGAAAATCATTTTTCACACAGAGTGGTGAATCTGTGGAATTCTCTGCCACAGAAGGTAGTTGAGGCCAGTTCGTTGGCCATATTTAAGAGGGAGTTGGATGTGGCCCTTGTGGCTGAAGGGATCAGGGGGTATGGAGAGAAGGCAGGTACAGCATACTGAGTTGGATGATCAGCCATGATCATATTGAATGGCCGTGCAGGCTCGAAGGGCCGAATGGCCTGCTCCTGCACCTAATTTCTATGTTTCTATGTTTCTATCCCTGATATACGTGAACCTGAACCTGTTTAGACCATCAAGGAAACATTAATCCTGAACCAGGTATTGACTTGACTTTGCTTTAGAGATATAACGTGGAAACAGGCCCTTCAGTCCACCGAGTCCGTGCCGACCAGAGATTATTGCCTACACTAACATTATCCTACACACTAGTGACAATTTCCATTTTTACAGAAGCCAATTAATATATAAACCTGTACATCTTTGAAGTGTGGGAGGAAACCAGAGCACCTGGAGAAAACTGTGCCACTGTGCTGCCCATTGTTCTGCCTTAACCTGACATCTACATATCCATCTGTTTAGAGCAGTTACTTGCCTAGACCCATGTTGCTTCAGCTCATTTGCATCATCTAACCTGTGTTTGTGTGTCAAAATAGGTCGTAATGAATGTTTCAGATTTAAAAAACCTCATCTGCTAAAGAAAACGTTGGCAATTTGTTCACTGTGCTTTGTGATTGCAAAACTATAAATGTTGTCGTCATTTCCTTCTCAAGACCACCTCAGTGGGATAAGCTTGGTTGACAACTACATTCTCCAGAATTACTAAACCAAAAGCAGATTTTCAGAATTGATTTGTTGTTTTATTTTAAGAAATACATACAAATTGGATGGACACTTAAATTTTAATGCTAACGAGAAAATAAATGAATAAGCATTTTATGACGTTTTACAAAATTGTGGTGAATATGTGTTGACATAGATAATATAACCTAACCTTCAGATCATTAATTAGCTATATGGTTATGAGATTGTATTATAAAGCTTTGCCTGTTTATTTTGAAATCTGTGGAGAAAGGGGTTAGTTTTATTGTTCACCTTGAACACACAACTGTTCATTTGGCACATTCCTATGCTCCGTATTTTCCTTGTAAAGTGAAAGTTATATGTTTCAAAATTAAGAGTAAATTATGGCATTCACACTGTTCAGAAACCTGAAGATCTCTGAATGATCAAAATTAGAATAACTTGTGGTTTTCCAGGGGACTACTGTTTTGAAACAAGCAAATGTCATGCAGATTTAATACTTGATGGCAGTGAGACCTTGACAGTAAATATTTCTTAAATTATAGTTGAAACTTGCAGATATCAGTATCATTGATGATCCTGTTTGTTTGTGTAGGTGCAACTGTTCTCCACGGCCCTATGCTGGATTTGGACAGTGACGTACGGCCTTCTCCCATTAGTCGTCTGAGTCAAACCACATCAGTGAAAAGGGCCAGCAGTTTTCAATCTTCTCGTGACGATTGTAAGAACTGTAGAGCATGCACTTACGTTTTATGAATGTTTAGTTGCGGAGATCAGAAAAAATAGTTGTTCGATGGATGACTTTGTACAAACTTAAAAATATATTGATAGAGTTAAAACCTGGGTTTGCTAATAAGCCAAAATGGCCTAAGGAATTCACAGAAATCATTGTGTACTGCATTTTGGGGGGGATCTTTACGTGCGTCTGTACATGACAGTCCATGCATGCAAGGAGTAAATTATTGATACCATTCATAGAAGAATGAACTAAACAGCACAGCACAGGCATGGGCCCTTCAGCACATAATGTTAATGCTGAACTTGATGTATCCTGCCTCATTGAACTGATCTCACCTGCATGTACACTATCCATATCCTTCTATTCCCTGCACTTCCATGTGCCTATCTAAAAGCTGCTTAAATGCCACCATCGTATCTGCCTCCACCACCACCCCTTTCGATGTGTTCCAGGCTCTCTGTGTAAAAAAAAACCTTGCTCCACTCACATCCATTAAACTTTCCCTACTCATCTTATAGCTGTGCCCTGTAGTGTTGGACATTTCCACCCATGGAATAAGGCTCTGACTATCTACCTTATTAGACATGTTCACAACTCAAAAAATGAAAGACAATGATTATCTGCAACCTGAATATCTCATCATTGACCCTTCATATTTAATGACATTACCATCATGTTGTCTTGATCCATCAGCATCCTGATATCAGTAATGACCAGAAAAACAACTGGACAAGCTACATAAATACTGTGGCATTAGGAGCAAGCTACAGAGACTGGGTATTCATCAGTGAATAACTCAATTTCTAACACCATAATGCCTTTCTTGCATTTACAATCCACAATAAGTTTACGACATACTCCCGTCTTGCCAAGAAACTTGACAACATCCAGGCCACTTGATGGGTATCCCATTCACTATGTACACAGTCAATTTTTCCATAATTAGTCCACCATGGCTGCAGTGTGTACCACCTACAAATTGCAGTGCATTTGTTAACCTGGATTAATCCAACAGCAACTCCCAAACGTGGCCTGTACCACCATTATGGATGTGAGCAGCAGGAGCATGCGATCACCTCCCTTCATTGTCTTCTCCTCAAGTAACTTCCACACCTTCCTGACCTGCCCCTGGAGCAAGCTCTACAGTTATAATGTAGTTTAATGTCATGTGTACCGAGGTACAGTGAAAAAGCTCTCTGTTCCAGCATGGCTTTCAATACAGTTTTATACTGGCATGCTAGCTCTCGTACTTTGGTGTGACCCAGCACAGTACGAGGCTATTGTACAGTAGGCAGCTGACAAAATTCATAGAAATATGAAGAGTCGGTCAGACTCAACTCCCAACTCATCGTCTGTCAGCGGTTTGGTGTTACCGACTGTAAAGATCTGTTTTTAAAAAAATGTAATAATCTTTAAACTTTAATTTTAACCTAAAAATCCATTCATTGACTCAAGCTAAATTCAAAGTTTTGAAACAAATTTAAGTAAAATAACATTAATTATGTAAAAAATAAAATAAAAGTTGGAGGAACTCAGTGGATCAGGCAGCATCTATGGAGGGAAATGGACAGATGATGTTTCCCATGTCTGTCCATTTCCCGCCACAAATGCTGACTGGCATTAATACCTCCAGCCTTTTGCTTTTTCTTGTTTAAAATTCCAGCATTTTCCTGTTCTCCAAGATTAACCACGCACTTTTCTTTCCTGTCGCTGATTGCTCCCATTAATTTAAGTCAGGACTGCTATGTTTGCATCAGGATTAACGGCATAGGCTCAGCTGAAGGGCCCGTGGAAAATTACGCTACCCTGTCAGACTCCAACAGAATACCACTTGGGCGATTCAGATTGTGCCAGTGCTAAAAACCGAGATTCCCTCAGGGATACCTGGAGAAATCCTTGGTATCTGTTAGTGCTGGCAATAGGACATAACATCTGACCTGTATTCTCTTCCTTTAGTATTACAAGCAGGAAACCAGCTTTAACATTTATTCATTTGTGGAAAATTTCAAGACAATAGTTTGATGATGATTGCTTGCAGTGTGTAATGAGTAATGAATTTTCACCAGCACTTAGAGGTAGAAATATTTACTTTCATTATAACAAAAAATATCAATTGAATTGTTTTCCTTTGTTTTGCCTCGAATTTCCTTCCATCGCCTTTATTTTGTTTTGCTCTAGAACTACACATTGAAAAGATCTCTGAATAATTGCTAGATTTTTGATAGCTTTGAAGGGCAATTGAAGAGAAAATGTATTTAACTCTGCAAATAACTGTAATCTTGATTATAATTTCTTATAATGCTATATGACAAGGTTACAAAAACAGGTTTATATTAATATCCATAGGAAACTGGTTTCAGTCCAAAGGAAATAAGTTAGTTATTATTGTTCAGAAATGGCCAAGTGAGTTTTGACCAACAGAAAAGTGTCTGATTATAAATTTAGATAAAACTGTCTTTTGAACTCATCAGGGGAATGAAGACTTTCAATTTTATTTTAATAAATTAAATCACAAAGACATAACCTAAAGTGAAATTATGTGCCCCAAGATCGTTTTAGACACTAATTTAAAAAAAAAGTCGATTATATTTTGAAATATTTATTTTTGAAAAGAAGGCTGGTTCAATATGTTTGCACATTTTTTTTTGTTTTGCAGCATGGCGTTTTAAGGCCCCTCAGCTTGTCACATTTGTTGATAATCTAACAGAAATCGTTATCAGTCAACTACCAAATTTCTGGAAGCTCTGGATATCCTATGTGAATGGAAGCCTTTTCAGTGAGGTGAATACAGATGCCCGTAACCTTGAGTTTTTGCAACCTTAAGAAGCAACATGTCATAATTAAATTGCCGCTCTGACTTTAAAAGATACAAAGTAGTTGGTATGCTTTCCTTTGACGACTTTCTTAACCAAAGCAGAATATATCAAAACTGTGTAGATCACTGCATCTAGATTTGATTGCCAGTGCATGCTGTCATTACTCAATAATTAATCTCTGTCAACTGCAACAGGAAACCAAAATAGTCTTCATTTTTATACGGTTACACCACATAAAGTAACCCAGTCTTTCTGAAACAAAGTCAAGATTAACATTATCTCTGGCTGATAGAGATTAATTTGTTTTTTTTAAAGTTACAAACCGAGATTCAATGTACGTGATTTAGTAGATTTGACTTTATTTGAATAGTAATTTGTCGCTGTTCCGCTGTCATTAAGAGGAGCTCGCTTTCTATATTTCTGTGCCTCTGTAAGTTATTTTGAGTGGATAAGTTATCTATTGGTAAAGGGTCGCAAAACAGGCTGAACACATAATTCACTATTAATAGAGATAAATGACCAGCAGTGAGCCAACTTTCCCATCCCTCCCCTTTTGTCTTCACTATCTCCAAAATTCTACCCCTAATACAATCAGTCCAAAGAAGGGTTCTGACCCAAATTTGTCCTCTGGAGATGCTGCCTGATCTGCTGAGTTACTCAAGCACTTTGTGTGTTTTGCTGAAAATTCCAGCATCTACAATTCCTATCTGTACCTGCCAGCCTTCATTATTCTCTCTCTCTTGCACACATTTGCACATGACCGCACATGCAAAAATGCATTGAAGGCTTTAGATTTCCTCAGGATTTGATAATAAATTAACGTGTTTGATCTCAAGATCTCAACCTTAGCCATTTATTTTTTTCCCCAGCAGCAAACTAAATTGGTATTTAGTCATTCCCCACCACTAAATAGGTATACAGAAAGCTATCGCTAGAGTTATTAGATGTCGAGTGATTTTACACTTGTAAAACTGATTAAATATCACATTCAGAGCAAGACCATGAGTACGTTAGACAGAACTTAATTTATATATTGTTTGTTGTATGTATTAAATAGAAAGAAAATTAACTCTGTACACCTGCTGCCATAGAACAGAAGTGAGATGTGAAAAAAAATACTCTCAGTTCTACATTCCCATGTAAAATGTTATGGATTATCTTAAACACTAATTACATAAACACAAATATTACTGTTTACTATTAGTCCTGCTTCATTTGGCTACTGTGGCATAATTTATAATTAGAACCCTTCACATTTGTAGCAGCCTTAGGTAAATTCCTGCTGCAAAATCCCTAAATTGTGTAAATTGTGGCTTATTGGCCTTTGGAGCCTATACTAGGAGCCTGCTGGTACACTGCACATAAAGGTGATATTTGTGATATATGAGCAGAGCTGAGCTTCACTCACCGACTGGGAATACTAAGAATGAGGAAGCTGCCGCAATCTTAGAAGTATTTCAAACCCGTAAAGAGAGCTGTTGGATTTTGTGAATATCACCTGAAAAAACAGACCAAAAAAAATTGAACTTTATAGTGCACTGTGCTAGCATGGAATAAAGCCCAAGAGGAAGATGATAGCCAAAATGTCTTGGAAGACAGTTTTTGGTGGAAAGTGCAAACTTTATCGCTGCTTTTATTTAATCACTAGTGGTGTTCAGTAATTTTTAGCCTGACAAGGAAGAGAAACCATACATGAGCCTCTGCCATTATTTAGTTAATAACTTAAAACAAAGAATTAATAACAAAACCGTAGAATTAATTTTCATTTGTTCAAACTTACTGTATTAAATACTTCTGCCTTGATGTCTCTCTTTCTACAGTTGATTAAGCATGTTCCTTTTCTCCCACCGTTAGTTTAATTGGTTTTAAAGCAAAACCTTTTTTTTTGTTTTCTATCTTAAAATTTTTATTTTAATCTGGACATAACTTAGTTTTTACATCTTCATATACCATTTATCACTGCCATTCAAAATTTGAACTTGAGTGACAGGTTTCTTAATTCCTTGTCCCGCCAATAGATCTAGAAATAATATTTTCTTCAGTTATACATATTTCCTTTGGCTTTGCATCCAATATTTCCCAGTTACCGTCAATGTAGTGAAATCTCTAACTAAACAAATTCTTTATAATTAAGCTGGCAGCTACAGTGTCCTCCATAATGTTTGGGACAAACCTATCATTTATTTATTTGCCTCTGTACTCCACAATTTGAGATTTGTAATAGAAAAAATCACATTGTCAGATTTTAATAAAGGCTATTTTTATACATTTTGGTTTCACCAAGTAGTAATTATAGCTGTGCTGATACATAGTCCCCCCCCCCATTTCAGGGCACCATAATGTTTGGGACACATGGTTTCATATGTGTTTGTAATTGCTCAGGTGTGTTTAATTGCCTCCTTAATGCAGGTATAAGAGAGCTCTTAGCACCTAATCTTTCCTCCAGTCTTTCCATCACATTTGGAAACTTTTATTGCTGTTTATCAACATGAGGACTAATGTTATGCCAATGAAAGTCAAAGAAGCCATTATGAGACTGAGAAACATGAATACAACGGTTAGAGTCATCAGCCAAGCCTTAGGCTTACCAAAATCAACTGTTTGGAACATCATTAAGAAGAAAGAGAGCACTGGTGAGCTTACTAATCGCAAAGGGACTGGCAGGCCAAGGAAGACCTCCACAGTTGATGACAGAAGAATTCCCTCTATAATAAAGAAAAATCGCCAAGCACCTGTCCGACAGATCAGTAACACTCTTCAGGAGTCAGGTGTGGATTGGTCAATGACCACTGTCCGCAGAAAACTTCATGAACAAAAATACAGAGGCTGCACTGCAAGATGCAAACCACTGGTAAGTCGCAAAAATAGGATGGCCAGGTTACAGTTTGCCAAGAAGTACTTAAAAGAGCAGCTACACATTTGTAGATGAATATTAACTTATATCAGAGTGGTGGCAAGAGCAAACTATGGAAAAGAGAAGGAACTGCCCAAGATCCAAAACATACTACCTCATCTGTGAATCACGGTGGTGGGGGTGTTATGGCCTGGGCATGTAGGGCTGTTGAAGGTACTGGCTCACTTATCGTCATTGATGATACAACTGCTGATGATAGCAGCATAATGAATTCTGTTTGGGCACATCATATTTGCTCAAGTTCAAACAAATGCCTCAAAATTCATTGGCCGGCGGTTCATTCTACAGCAAGACAATGATCCCAAACATACTGCTAAAGCAACAAATGCATTTTTCAAAGCTGAAAAATTGTCATTTCTTGAGTGGCCAAGTCAATCACCTGATCTGAACCCAATTGAGCATGTATTTTATATGCTTAACAGAAAACTGAATGGGACTAGCCCCCAAAACAAGCATAAGCTGAAGATGACTGCAATACAGGCCTGGCAGAGCATCGCCAGAGAAGACGCCCAAAACTGGAGATGTCCATGAATCGCAGACTTCAAGTAGTCATTACATGCAAATGATATGCAACAAAATACTAAACATGACTACTTTCATTTATATGACATTGCTGTGTCCCAAAAATTATGGTGCCCTGAAATGGGGAGCCTATGTTTAAACACTGCTGTAATTTCTGCATGGTGAAACCAAAATGTATAAAAATGGCCTTTATTAAAATCTGACAATGTGCACTTTAACCACATTGTGATTTTTTTTCTATTACAAATCTCAAATTGTGGTGTACAGAGGCAAATAAATAAATAATGGGTCTTTGTCCAAAACATTATAGAGGGCACTGTACATCTATCTCAGTACTGGTCACTCTCATATCTGAAATAAGGATATTGTTAGCATTGTAGCGGCACCATACGTGGTGAATAAAGGTGAGACTTCAGGAAGGTTCAAAGTGTTGTTTATTCAGTGGTGACACGTTAAGTTGGTGCGCTAACCACATTACAATGTTGTTGTAGCTGAGCGAGGTTGTACTCTTTGTCTCAGGTACCTGTTGACTAAACTAGGTCTCGAGGCCTTGAGTACCAGGACACACCCTCTAGCCCATGACGCCACGTGCCCGCCCTCGTATCTCCTGAGGATGGTTCGAGCATAAGTGGCCCGAGTTTAGGCTGACGCCAGGGGACCCCCCCCAGAACAGGAGGAAGGAATAGCATGGTCGAGGGAGGCTCCTGCACGTAGGTCTGGGACACCCCGGACATGGGTCGGGATGGAGGGCTCCATGGGCGCAGTGATGCTCTGCGTGGGCGATCCCGAAGTACCGAGGGGTGCGAAGAGACCGACGCAGAAGCCGCCGGACAGAAGGGGTCTGGGACACCCCGGGCGTGGGTCGGGACGGAGGGCTCCACGGGCGCAGTGACGCTCTGCGGGAGCGATCCCGAAATACCGAGGGGTGCAAGGAGACCGATGCAGAAGCCGCCGGACAGAAGGGGTCTGGGACACCCCGGGAGTGGGTCGGGACGGAGGGCTCCACGGGCGCTGTGACTCTCTGCGTGGGCGATCCCGATGTACCGAGGGGTGCGAGGAGACCAAAGAGACATGGTCGCATCTCCTTGACCAGCTAAGAGAGAGTGTCCGGTGAAATACGGCCCCCAACAACGATGGGGCGAAAAAACTAAATCAAATAAACAAACTAATTTCTGAACCGAGCGTGGAAATGCAGTGAACACAAAAATGAACAATAAAAAGACAAATCACAGTGCAATCAGTGTCCAAAGTTCAAATTGTCCTGTGCAGGATAGTGTTGCAGTGACGGCTTCCGGCTGGAAGGTGGCGCTGTGGGCGGCGGTGAGGCTGCAGTAACTGCATCCGGTCTGACGGTGGCGCTCTTGCCGGTAGTCAGGTTGCAGTGACGGCATCCGGCCGTAAGGTGGCGCTGTGGTCGGCGGTGAGGCTGCAGTGATGGCACCTTGTCGGTTCACATCCGGCCGGCCGAGGCGGCCATTTTTGTAGTCGGCATTCGCTTGTTTCAAGATGGTGCGGCGGCCATCTTGTCGGCCGGCTGAAGCGGATTCACCAGCGATTGAAGACCGGTGAGGAGCAGAAGGGCGTCTTCGGCGGTCGCCTCATGTAAGCCCGCCCTATCGGGTGGCTAGGCCCTGGGCAGCGGTCGGCGGGGCCAGGCGTGGTGCAGGGCAGGACGTGGAGCCGTGGCCGCGGTGAGGCCTTTTGCGGTGCCGGGTCTGGAGCGGTGAGCCCGGGTGAGGTGAGGCCGGTGCAGGGCCTGGAACTGTGAGGCCCGGTGCAGTGCAGGGCCTGGAGCCGTGTTCGCGGTGCAAGGCCCGGAGCCGGAGTCCATTGTCGGGAGCGGGAGAGTGGCAAGTACTCGCTCTCTGCTCCCAGAGTCGTCGGGCGTGTTTCGGGGTTGCCGTGGGCAGGAGCCTGCTAGGCTCGCAGCTCCTGCTGCAACTGGTGGGGCAGCGGCGGCTGCTAAAACCTCTCCGCTCCGGTGGTCGGCTCCTGGCAGGTCATACAGGGGAGCTCGACGGCCGTCACACAAGGCCTGGAGCGGTGTGGGGGTTGGAAGCGGGGCCTGCTCTGTTGCCGGGAGCGGGAGGGCAGCGGCAGCCGCGGCTTCTCAGCTCCGGTGGGCAGCAGCTGGTGAGGAAGAGGCGGCATACCTCACTGCAGGGCCTAGTTGGCGGCAGCGTAGTTCTGCAGGGCTGGGCAGCTGGCTGCAGACATCAGGTCTCCCGAGGCTGCCTGCTTCAGATGAGTCCAAATTTCAATTCGGACAGTCGGGGGTCACCAATGTAGCAGCACCATACATGGTGAATAAAGGTGAGACTTCAGGCAGGTTGGTGCGCTAACCATATTACAATGTTGCTGTAGCTGAGCGAGGTTGTACTCTTGGGATCAGCTACCTGTTGACTAAACTAGGTCTCGAGGTAAGAGACCTTAAGTACCAGGACACACCCTCTAGCCCATGAGGTCACGTGCCCGCCCTCGTATCTCCTGACGAGGGTTCGAGCATAAGTGGCCCGAGTTTAGGCTGACGCCACAGCATGATTATTGTCCTTTTTGTTTTCTCCTGACAAAACATTGACCATTTCATTTTGGAAAGACAGTTCAGGATATTTGTTGAAGCTTCTGCCAGTCTGCTGAATAAAACAACATTAATTTGAAGCCAAGTTAATCCTCTATGTAAATTGTATAATATCCACACTAGGCCAGATAAATCAATATTCTAGAGTACTATTAACCAGTGATGAGGCTTGTTATCTTATTAATTAATAAATCAATTTTTCTTCCCACTGATCACCAAATAACCTGGGAAGCCAATGCATTAACAGGTATTTAACTGGACATGCATTGCAATGCTTAATTATGACAAGCTTTGCAATTTTAGTTGGTTAAGCCCTTTGTGAACTTATTAATACCTGAGTCCTGATAGGTCAGCCTCCACAAAACTGCTGACTGAAGAACATGCATTTCATCAGACCTTACACGAAGGCTTCATATATAGGGATCTCATAACTTTCTCAGTGACATGGGACAGTATCAAATTAAAATTTCCAGGCTATAACATAAAAACAGAAAAAATATATATATTGGATGCTAAATTGTTTTTCTGTTTACAAATGTCTGACTAACAGAACAATGTAAGGAGATGTATTGATGGAGAGACTAGGATACAGTTTTATTGGAGGTATCAATGAATAGAGATCTCAATGAATAAACCAAACAGATGCACCATAAACTACTTTGTGAAATGCCTCCATTCCAGAGGGACATCACCTTCATTTGCAGGCACGGGGTACTGATTTTAGATGGTCAGTCATGATCATATTGAATGGCAGTGCTGGCTACTCCTGGCTACCAAATGGCCTACTCCTGCACCTATTTTTCTATGTTTCTATGTCTGCCCCCAAGTGGTTGAGAGGGGGGGATGGGGGAAAGGGAGGGGTGGGAGGGAGGAGAGGGGGGAAAGGGGGAGAGATGTGGAGAGGGGGGAGAGAGGAGGGGAGGAGGGGGGGGAGGGTGGGGAGAGGAGGGGGGAGTGGGGGAGAGGAGGGGAAGAGGGGAGAGGAGGTGGGAGTTGGGGAGAGGAGGGTGGAGAGATGGGAGGGGAAGGGGGGGAGAGAGGGAGAGGGCGGACTTTGGTGAAGAATTTGAAGAAATATCTCAAGAAATAATGAATCAAATTTGCGGATGAGGCAATTTTTGAGATGATGAGGTAAATCTCTACCGGAATATGTAAAAAATAGAAATTGTCCTTAATGTGCAGGATAGAACTAATGTACGGGGGATTGTTGGTCAGTGTGGACTCGGTGGGCCCGAAGGGATTGTTACATGCTGTATCTCTAAACTCAAGTAGCTCTAAACTGAACTAAACTGAATACGTAATGTTTATGCATCGATAAGATCATAAGGAATAGGAGTAGAATTAGGCCATTCGACCCATCGAGTCTACTCCGCCATTCAATCATGGCTGATCTATCTCTCCCTCCTAACCCCATTCTCCTGCCTTTTCCCCATAGCCTCTGACACCTGTACTAATCAAGAATCATTTGCAAGGACATAAGATATGTCGCACTTGTCTTTTGTGCCTCATTTGAATAATTTCGTATTTGCATTGTTTAATTCTGATTAGCATCCTAATTCTAGCTTTTATCTTGTAACTGAAGACAGGGGAAAAATCAGAACAAGTTGAGAAATTGAAGAAAAATGCCAGATCAAGACAAAATGACTTCAAGGTATAAAAATATTTGTTTTTACATGCTTTTGTCATTTTTAATAAGTCTAAGGGTAATATAATTATTTGTAATATATTGTCATGCTTGCAGAAGTGATGCATTGATTTTGTTTTAATAGAAAATGATTCAAGAGGTAATAAATTCACTTATGAAACTCATCCGAGGAGCTCTTCTTCCATCCAGCCTAGTTGAGGCGGAGCTGAAACAATATGGCGGATGGGATGCAAAAGTTGAACTTTCCGGCCAGTGGCTAACCCACATTATTCATACTATGAGGTTAGATCTGAAAATGGATTGTTCTGCTGTTTGGTGAAATTAATTGTTTTCTTGTAAAGAAAATCATTTAAATATTGGTAAATTCAGTAATATTGAGAAAGTAAAAGTCCATTTACCATTTCTTTTCCCAATTACAATTCTGGAAGTTTGCACTGCATAATTTTCAGTCCATTCTGGATCGCAGTTAGAAGTGGATGATGTTGAAGGTTCTGCATCACAAAATCATACCCGTCCTGTTTCTTTGAGAGTGCTGAATCCTGTTTTCCCTCCAAACTACTCCTTGACCTTACCAAAAAAATATGAGTTGTAGAGTCATAACGCCATACAGCATGGAAACATGCAATTTGGCCCAACTTGCTCATGCCGACCAAGAAACCCCATCTATATTGCCTGTGCTTGACCCATATCTCTCTAAACCTTTCCTATGCATAGTGTGCAAACAGTGTGAGTTGCACACTATTTCTGAACCACTATTGCTTCATTTTGCTGATGAGAAATGTGATTTGTGGAGGGTACCCTATGCTTGAGGGTGACAAAGACCTAATCTGTCCCGCCTCTCCCAATAGCTCAACCCTTCCAGACCATATAAAATCTATCTAAATCTGTCTGGAAAATCTTTCCAGTTGAATGACATATTTCATGTAGCAGAGCAATTAGCCTGTACACAATTTTCCAAATAGGGCCTTACCAATGTCATGCAGTTGGAACATCAATCCTGTGGCACACCAGTGGTCACAGGCTGCTAATCTGAAAAACAATCCTTCACTTCCACCATCTGAATCTTGCCACTGAGCCAATTTGGTATCCAATTGACTAACTCATCATGGATCCCACGTATATTACCTTCCAGACTAGCCTACCGTGCAGGACCTTGTCAAAGTCTATCACCTTACCCTTGTCAATTCTCTGTCACCACTTCAGAAAAACTCCATCAAATTTGCGAGACATAATTACATTCACATACAAAGTCATACCAACTTTAAAATCAGACTTGCCATTCTTTGCGTTGAATTTGTTAATAAACTGCAGCCAGGAAATTATAAGAATGCTGGTAAGACTTTTCCTATGCAATCACAACTTTCTATTCTCTTGTATAAGAGAGCATACAACATTAATATTTTTAGATTTTCTTTCAGGATCAATAATAGTATGTTTTTTGTAAGGCTGAATGAGACTACCATTGACAGATTCAGTTTTGTAATTTCAAGAGGGTTCTTCATTTTCATTCCCACATCCATCGCATTCATTTTTATGTTCCTTCAGTGTTGTTACTATAAGGAGACTATTCCTAGAACTTTTATTTCAGTTTTACAAGGATTCCTTGCGGCCACAATGGGGCAAATACTACTTTGATACCAAGTGCAGTCACTCTCAGTGCATCTCTAGAATTAACCTTTCTGATCTCTGCTTGGACTAAGTTTGTGAAGTAGTCTGAAGTGGTCAGAATGAAAATCGCTAATCAAGTTATTTCTGAGTAAATTATAGCGCTGTTTATGTCTCCTTCAGTTGGTTTCGTAATATATTATTCTGGATGTTGATCTTTATCAAACCTATGAGCATTGGGTCCCACAAAGCATTTAATAAGCATGAACTAATTGGTACAGTAGTACTGCTTTAAAAAATAATCTGCAATAGCCAAAATTAATTTAATGAAATGCTGCAAAATACATAGATACATAGACAATACTGGTAGGTGCAGGAGTAGGCCATTCGGACCTATGAGCCAGCACTGCCATTCAATGTGATCATGGCTGATCATCCACAATCCATACCCCGTTCCTGCCTTCTCCCCATATCCCTTGATTCTGCTAGCCCCAAGAGCTCTATCTAACTCTTTTTTGAATGCATCCAGTGAATCAGCCTCCACTGCCTTCTGAGGCAGAGAATTCCACAAATTCACAAGTCTTTGGGCGAAAAGGTTTTTTCTCATCTCAGTTCTAAATGGCCTACCCCTTATTCCTAAACTGTGGGCCCTGGTTCTGGATTCCCCCAACATCGGGAACATGTTTCCAGCATCTAGCGTGTCCTATCCCTTAATAATTTTATATGTTTCTAGAAGATCTCTCATCCCTCTAAATTCCAGTGAATACAAGCACAGTCGCTCCATTCTTTCATATGACAGTGCCACCATCCTGGGAATTAACCTCGTGAACCTATGCTGCACTCCCTCAATAGCAAGAATGTTCTTCCTCAAATTAGGAATGTAGTGGTGACACTTTAACGAGCCTAGTGAGTGTACTTTAGTAGGCATGAGTGAAATGTACTCACCCCTACTCATGCCATCCAAGTTGTTCTTTATGAATTCTTCTGATATCACAGATTATGCTTTATTTCGCCACATATGCACATGATATTGAAATGTTTACCATGAAGGTATGTTCACAAATTTAATTCTTGAATTTCTTATGCTGAATTTGTGGCATATTAATTTTAATTCTGACAGCACCAGGTATACCTAAAATGAATGCCCCATTATGGTAAAATTACTCTACAGTACAGAACTTAAGCATTATAAAGCATGCGGTTGGCAGAACAAAATGAATACACAGCACACAAAGATAAGATCAAAACTTTCTAGCTGCATGTAATCATGAATGGCGGTAGATAATTAAACAACTAATGGGAGGGAGAGTAGCGGCGGGGCCAGATTTTGAAGCAAAGACAAGGCTGAGTCATTTGCAGCTATTTTCAACAGAATTATTTGGCAGATGATTCATCTCAGCTTCCTTCCATATTGATCCACACCTTCAAAGAGGCACAGTTTTCAGGAAATTCATTTCACTCCAAATGTCACACATACACTGTCGCTACAAGTGCAATAAGGGCCGAGCCTCCTGATACTCAAATTATTTCTGCCATGTACAATGTTAAAATCAGGGAATGCCAGAATGCCTTCAGTTGTTTGGACAAATACAGCTAGAGAGGACAATGTATAATCTGCCAGACGGCCCTGGCATCCTCTCTTCCAGCTTTATTTTCTTTCTCCCCTTCACCTCTTTCTCTCCACGATTGTGGACATCAGACTTTATCTATAGAATTGATGCGCTACAATGCTGAGTACTATTTTCTGCACTCTGTATCTTTCCCTTGCAATTGAGTTTGATTTATTTGGCATATCCGATCTGTTTTGGATAGCTTGCAGAACAAAGTTTTTCACTGTACCTTGGTACACGGGACAATAATATATCTAAACCTAGCATCCATTTTTTTGTTTTGATTGGTCGAGTAAAGTACTGGTTATGTTCTTCGAACATAAAAGAGGGTAGAATTAGATTCAAAAGTAACTTGCATATCGGAAATGAATTCTATCTAAAAAAGGAAAAATGATCAAGGCTATGAGAGAAGGAGCAAGTGAATGGAGCAGCTGGGCTTACACACTTTGGAGTTTAGAAGGATGAGAGGGGATTTCATTGAAACATATAAGATTGTTAAGGGAGTCCAGAACCAGGGGCCACAGTTTAAGAATAAGGAGTAAGCCATTTAGAACGGAGACAAGGAAACACTTTTTCTCACAGAGAGTGGTGAGTCTGTGGAATTCTCTGCCTCAGAGGGCGGTGGAGGCGGGTTCTCTGGATGCTTTCAAGAGAGCTAGATAGGGCTCTTAAAAATAGCGCAGTCAGGGGATATGGGGAGAAGGCAGGAACGGGGTACTGATTGGGGATGATCAGCCATGATCGCATTGAATGGCCTACTCCTACACCTATTGTCTAATGTCTATTGTCTATTGAATGGAGCTGATTGGGTAATTGGAGATTTTCAAACAGCTAACAGCATTAATTAGCTGAATGAATTCTTCATTTGCTGTTTGATTTTATAATGCCACTGTAGTTATCGATTTGCTGAATGTTCTCCATTCTCTAAATCCCACATTTTCTACTATGGGCCTTCCTGCTTGCTAAAATGAGGATCTAACATCTTTCCAGCTCTCATCCCCAGTTCTTTTCTTCCTCATAAAAGCTGAAGTCTACACATGCTGTGATTCACTTTTTCCTATTGGGCTCCATTTATGCTGATTCCTTCCTTATCAATTTGTTTTGATTGAGAATAAAATAATTGGTTAAAAGTCTGTCTAATTATTTTTCTTTTGATTGAATAACAGGCTCAATTACGAATCTCTGACAGCGCTAGAAATACCAAATGATCTTTTGCAAACAATTCAAGAACTAATCTTAGATTTGAGAGTGCATTGTCTGATGATTACATTGCAGCAGACTGCTGATGGTAAGCTCAAAGAATGCTTTTTTAAATTTCCATCTGGTATTGAACCCACCCCTTACCTAAGTAAATCCTTGACCAGCCAGGTTGTCTCAGAGATGGATTCTGGGCAAATTTAAAACTTATTTATGTGGGTGGTGTTTCCATCTATGGTTACAGTTTCAACTAAAATATAGTAGGAATCCCATAAAGTGTATTCTACTGCACTGTAAAGATAGATTAGCCAATGTTCAGAATGATTATATATATATATATATATATATAGTTAATAGAACATGTTTATTGATTATAAACAACATTTAGTTTAAACCATGGGGCAGCACAGTGGCGTAGCTTGTAGAGTGCTGCCCTCCCTATGCCAGAGACCTGGGGTCAATCCTAATCTCCAGTGCTAACTGTGTGCAGTTTTCACATTCTCCCGGTGACTGTGATTTCATCCACATCCCAAGTACACTTAGGTTGGTTGGTTAATTGGCTGCTGTACATTGCCCCTTATGTATAAGTGGGTGGTAGAATCTGGGGGTAATTGATGGCAGCATGGAGAGAATGAAATTGGGTTAGATTAGTATAGGATTAGCGTAAATGGGGGATTGGTGATCAGTGTGAACCTGGTGGGCCAAAGTGCCTGCTTCAATATTATATCTCTCTAAAACATTATAAAAATTTGAACTATCTAATAATTCAACTACTTAATGTATTTTCTTCCATAAAGTATATAAATAATTGGTTTGATATGACTTACAGCCCAATGTATAAAATTGAATTAAATTGTTTTTTATGTGGTTGACATGACATTTGTTATGCAGCTGAACGTCAAGTTTTGTTTGCTATTGATATTATGTGGAAACCTAGAATATTCCAAGTACATTGAAATGTTCTGATCACAGAAGTTGTTATTCAGAAAGAAAAGCTGTGGATTCCATATAATCTAAAGTAGTCACCCCAAAGCGTATGGGGACAGTAGAGGATTAGCCCTTGAATGACAAAGCTGTTTTGACAAAGATTTGCTGATTCCTCTTCTTTCCAAATTGATAATTAACCAGTGCTACTAAAAGTTTGCTTAAATTCACGGGTAAGACAAGCAATGTGTTCAAAATATGGTGAATGAGTCACTTAAAGAATGACTGTCAATAAACTAAAACATAAACTTCCCTTTAACATGTGAAATAGTACTGAAATTAAAATATTCTCAAATTTCTCAAATAAGATGCAATATAAATGATTTTTCTTCTGTTTCAAGGAAAGTGTCTGGTCTTTAAAGCATGATGTGCCCTTTTATTGATGTCTAAACTAATCTGTTTCTTATTTAGATGTTAAGAGGCTTGCAGAGAAAGAAGATTGGGTTGTTGACAATGAAGGAATTACTTCTTTGGTTTGTAGAAACAGATTATTTTAAGTCTATTGGAAAGTAAAACAAGCATAATAAGCTTTTTTTTGAAGAAAACTATAAATGTGCCAGAGAAATATGCATATATGTTTTTATGTGTGTTGACAAGAGTTCAGGGTATGCATGTTTCCATTAGAGTTAAGGGCAAGGCAGGTGGGAGTAAGGAAACTTGGATGATGAGAAAAATTGAGGCTCTGGTCAGGAAAAAGGGTGAGGGACGGGTATAGGCAGCTGGAATGAAGTGTATCCCTGGAGGAATTTCGGAAACTGAGGAGCAAAAGGGGCAGCATATAGCTGTGGCAGATAATATCAAGAAATCCAAATAAATGTTATGTATATATTAAGGGAAGGAGTTGTTAGTATTTAAAATAAGAGAATGTGATATCTGAATTATTAATAATTGCCTCTTTTACATAAAATCATGCAAATATTTACATAATGAAAAAGTGATTAATTTATTTTCCAGCCTGCTCAGTTTGAACACCGAGTTGTGCAAACCCTCCAAGCTCTCAAAGAAACCATAAATTGCAAGGCTGGGGAAACCAGTGTAAGTGTTAAGTTTCTGGATAATATTCGAGCGTTGGCAAGTAATTTCCCCTCGATCAGTGTAAATAATAAGGTGGAAGCATATCTGGAGATGTCGCTTGAATAATTTATTGCAATTCTGTTTTTATTTTCATTCTGTCTTTGTATGTTATATCTCGCCACACATTGTTCTCCAGTTGAAAGAATGTCTTAATTTGATCCAAAACTCTATCAGACGATTTAAAATCAAGAACATCACTTTAAGGGGAATAAGTTTACACACGCTTTCTCCATGGTGACTATTTTTTGTTCACACAGTTATGTAAAAAAACAAGCTTTTACAATCTTTAAAGAAAGTACATATTCTAAATGAACTGGAAGTCAAAAATGTTTTAACTAATTGGACGTTGGCCTATCAAATCCTCAAAGAATCTAGGCATAACGTGACTCTCAATAAAATAATAAGGATGAATAATTTTGACATTGGGAATACTGGAAGGAGTAGATAGATTAGAAGAGGTCCATGTGAACCTTTCTCACCTGGAAGGATTGCTGAGGTCCCTGGATGGAGGTGCAGGAGGAAGTGTAAGGGGATGGTGAAGATATAAGAAATAGTAGCAGAAATATGCCATTTGGACGTGCCTGGTCTGCTACTCAATTAGATCATAGCTGCTTTCCTCCACCAACCCCATATCACTTGATTTTGTTAATGTCTAAAATAAAAGTTTCGATACTGTCTTGAATATACTCAACAATTCAGACTCCTAAGTTCTTGGGATGTAGAATTATAAAGATTCAGTACCCTCTGGATTTTCGTTTCCCATTTTCGCCTGAATGACTGACTCCTCAGTTTGAAACTGACCCATGGTTTGCGACACCCCAGTCAAAGGAAATGTAATCTCTGAATTTACCTTCTCAAGCCCCTTTGTTATTTTCAGTTTCCATGAGAGCAATTCTCATTCTTCTAAATTCAAGTGACTACATGCCTAGTCATTTTAATATCTCTTCACGCAACAAACTCTACCTTCTCAATAATCAATCTAAGAGAGACAAAAGTACTGGAGAAACTCAGCAGGTGCAGCAGCATCTATGGAAGGAAATAGGCAACTTTTCGGGCTGAAACCCTTCTTCAGACTGATTTAGGGTGGGGGGGGGGGGGAAAGGAAAGGAAAAAGGAAGAGGTGGAGCCCGAGGGCTGAGGGAGAGCTGAGAAGGGGAGGAGACAGCAAGGGCTACCGGAAATTGGTGAATTCAATGATTATGCTGCTAGGGTGCAGACCGCCCTAGCAGAATATGAGGTGCTGCTCCTCCAATTTCCAGTGGTGCTCACTTTGGCCATGGAGGAGGCCCAGGACAGAGAGGTCCGATTCGGATTGGGAGGGGGAGTTGAAGTGCTGAGCCACCGGGAGATCAGGTTGGTTAATGCGGAACGAGCGGAGATTGAGAGAGACAGCATGGCAACAGGCCCTTTGGCCGGTCGCGACCACACTGGGCATCAACCACATGCATTTACATGAATCCAACATGAATCACATTTTCTATCTAATTCATCCAACATTCTCATCAACTATCGCTTACTGACAAACCAGGGGCAATTAACCAACCAAGCTACACATCTTTTGGGATGTGGGAGAAAATCAGAGCACCTAGGGGAAAACCCATGCAGTCACAGGGGAAGCTAGAGCGCAACATGCAAACTCCACAGATCGAACTTGGGACTCTGACGCTGTGAGGCATCGGCTCTACCAGCTGCGCCATTGCGCTACCAAATTTCCAGGGATATCAGATATGTCGCCTGTAGTCCAAATTTAGTCTCTTAAGGGTTCTGTATAATAAGAGCAAAATATCTATACCCGCCTTCAAAACCTCTTGGTTAACTCATTGTATTACATGATAGTTAAAAGGTTAACATGCTTTACTTTCCGAATTGCTCATTGAACCTGGATATTAGCTTTTGGTGATACGTGCACCAAGACATCTATGAGCACCAAGTCTTTTCAATTTCTCAACTATCAAAACTTCCAGTTTTATCCAGCCAAGCGTATCACATGTTTGCAAATTATATTGCCTCTGCTATGCCTTTGGCCTTCAATTAGCTACTTTATGATTAGTTTGGTTGTCACGGGCTGCTGTGAGTGCAGATGAGTTGGTTGCTGTGGTTAATGCATAGTGAGAGTGGAGTGATGTATGTACAGAAGGGACCAGAAATAAAGTTGTTTGGGAGTGATTATTGTTATAACTGATTTAATATTTGAAGAGAAATCAGTTTGGACTGAATGCTAGCTGTCGGAGAGGAATAACTGATATTTTACACTGGGAGGCGGCGATGGTTGTTCTTCAGGATTGCCACACAAATATGAAAGTCATTAACTTGCACACTTCCCTTTATGGCATTATTACTGACTGTGCTTCATTGCTGGACTTCTCATGAAGACATCATTTTATTATTTCCTTATTCTAATTTAGTATGTTTTTGTTGTCTTTTACTTCATCCCATGTGAATACCCGGCCTTAAATTTACAGTGACTTAAATTTTATTTCCATGAAATTGTGGAGCCTTTTGCTTTGCAGCCTGTTTGGTCATAAAGTTATGTGATAGGAGTAGAATTAGGCCATTTGGCCCATCAATTCTACTCCGCCATTCAATCATGATCTATCTCTCCGTCCTAACCACATCCTCCTGTCTTCTCCCCATAACTCTGACACCTGTACTAATCAAAAATCTATCTATCTCTGCCTTAAAATATCCACTGACTTGGCCTCCACAGCCTTCTGTGGCAAATAATTCCACAGATGTTTATTTATTTATTTCAGATTTTTCAGCATGAGAGGAACCAACGGCATGTACATGAACTTTTCATTAAAATTATGAAGGTGAGTAATCAAAAGATAATTGTGTTTTCTTGTGTAGCATTTGTTGTGCCTTTATTTTTACTCTGCGTAGAATAGTATGGCACAGGAATGGGTCCTTTGGCCCCCAATGTCTGTGCTGAACATGATGCCACCACTAACTCATACCTGCCTGCATATACTACGTATTCCTATATTCTCTGCATATCCATATACCTATCCAAAAGTCTCCCACTCTCATATCTATTTCCATCACCATGCCCGTTACCCTATTCCAGGTGCTCACTGCCCACTGCGTGAAAACAAATTATCCTGCACATCTTCTTTAAACTTTTCTACTCTCATCTTAAAGCTAGGCCTATTATTAATTCATGTTTTTTATCCTGAGAAAAACGTTTTGACAGTCTGTCTAATCAATGCCTCTCATGAGTTTATATACTTCTATTAGGTCTGGCAGAGAAAACAATTCAAGTCTGTCCAACTTCCCCCTGTAATTAAAATATAGAAGAGTACAGCACAGTGTACAATGTTTGTGCCGAACATGATGGCAACTAATCCCCTCTAATCTCGGCATCATTCTGGTAAACTTCTTCTGCACCCTTTGCAAAGCCTATATGTAATGGGATGACCAGAACGGTATACAATACTCCAAATGCAGCCTAACCAAAGTCTTACAAAGCAGCATCATGATTTCCTGACAATTACAGTGCATTCAGAAAGTGTTCAGACCCCTTCACCTTTTTCCACACTTTGTTCCGTTACAGCCTTATTCTAAAATTGATTCAATTCATTTTTTAAATCATCAATCTACACACAATATCCCATAATAAAAAAGCAAAGAACAGTTTAGAAATGTTTGCAAAGTAATTAAAAAGAAATAACTGAAATATCACATTTACATTAGTATTCAGGCCCTTTACTCAGTACTTTGTTGAGGCATCTTTGGCGGTGATTACAGCCACAGGTCTTCTTGGGTATGACGCTACAAGCTTGGCACACCTGTATTTGGGTAATGCACAACTATTTTCAGGTCCCTCCAGAGATGTTCGATCGGGTTCAAGTCCGGGCTCTGGCTAGGCCACTCAAGGACTTTCACAGACCTGCCATGAAGCCACTCCTGCGTTGCCTTGGCTGTGTGCTTAGAGTCGTTGTCCTGTGGGAATGTGAACCTCCGCCCCAGTCTGAGGTCCAGAACGTTCTGGAGCAGGTTTTCATCAAAGATACATAAAGACTCCTCTCACCCTTGTAATGGACTGTTCGATCTACTCCCTTCCGGCAGACGTTAT
Source organism: Okamejei kenojei (assembly GCA_035221665.1). Classification (NCBI taxonomy): domain Eukaryota; kingdom Metazoa; phylum Chordata; class Chondrichthyes; order Rajiformes; family Rajidae; genus Okamejei; species Okamejei kenojei. The sequence continues at coordinate 130,508,236 of CM069132.1, forward strand.
AAAGCCTTCTATGCCCGCACCACAAGACTCAGGAACAGCTTCATTCCCAGAGCTATAGCGGCTCTGGACGGTCTCCCCCCGCCTCGCACTTTAGTTGGTGTTGATTTTACTGGTCTAATGTTCGTTTTCACAAACCTTGTTCTCAGGGTATTTAAACCTAAATTTATTTGTCGATTAAGTTATGACATTGGATGGAAGATGCAAACCATATCCCGTTGCACTTATGTGTAATGATAATAAAATATATTATTATTATTATTATTATTATTATTAGGATATGTCTGTACTTTGCTCCTTTCATCTTTCTTTTGCTCCTGACTAGTCTCCCAGTTCCTGCCACTGAAAAACATCCCAACAGCATGATGCTGCCACCACCATGTATGGTATTGGCCAGGTGATGAGCGGTGCCTGGTTTCCTCCAGACCTGACTCTTGGCATTCAAGCCATAGAGTTCAATCTTGGTTTCATCAGACCAGAGAATCTTGTTTCTCATGCCTTTTGCCAAACACCAAGCGGGCTGTCATGTGCCTTTTACTGAGGAGTGGCTCCGTCTGGCCACTCTACCATAAAGGCCTGATTGGTCGAGTGCTGCAGATATAGTTGTCCTTTTGGAAGGTTCTCCCATCTCCACAGAGGACCTCTGGAGCTTTGTCAGAATGACCATCGGGTTCTTGGTCACCTCCCTGACCAAGGCCCTTCTCCCCCGAATGCTCAGTTTGGCCGGGTGGCCAGCTCTATGAAGAGTACTGGTGGTTCCAAAGTACTTCCAATTAAGAATGACGGAGGCCACTGTGCTCTTCGGGGCCTGCAATTAAAGCTGCAGAAATTGCTTTACACCCTTCCCCATTCTGTGTCTCGACACAATCCTGTCTCGGAGGTCTACGGACAATTCCTTTGTCTTCATGGCTTGGTTTTGGGGCTGACATGCACTGTCAACTGTGGGACTTTGTATAGACAGTGTGTGCCTTTCCAAATCATGTACAATCAATTTAATTTACCACTGGTGGACTCCAAACAAGTTGTAGAAACATCTCAAGGATAATCAATGGAAACAGCTTGAACCTAAGCTCAATTTTGAGTGTCATAGCAAAGGGTCTGAATACTTATGTAAATGTGATATTTCAGTTACTTATTTTTAATGACTTTGCAAAAATTTCTAAACACCTGTTTTTGCCTCTTCATTCTGGGGTATTGTGTGCAGATGATAATGAAAAAAAATAATTTCATCCATTGTAAAATAAGGCTGTAACGTAACAAAATGTGCAAAACAGTGAAGAGGCCTGAATACTTTCTGAATGCATTGTACACTCAATGCCCTGACCAATGAAGGCAATCATACCATATGCTTCATTTACTCTCTCTAGTTGTATTGCCACTTTTAGGGACCGCCTACATTTACTGCTTTCATTGTGGGTCTCTTGGGTTTAATGAACTGGATACATTTTATTGAAAATATAAACGCAGTGTAAAAATTTTAGTTACAAAATATATTTATTGATTTGTACGTACAAATAAATTTCTGGGAATAGTATAGAAATCTAACTTATTTGGGAAGATAAGTACTGTTTTTGGCGAGGAAAACAAGGTGCAGCCAAAAGCCCAAGAGTTGCTTCAGACTGTTTGTGGCGGTGGGTTAAGCCAAAATAGCAGGTGACTACTGCTCATATTTTTGCATTTATTCCAATGTTATTGGTTCAGATATACAAATGCCTTTAGCTCTGGGAATATGGCAGACTCAATTCTCAGTTTAGCATCTACAGGAAAATCAAACATAATAAATCACTCCTAAAAAGTAGCAGAATCTTGGGTGTGCCTGTTGTTGGAGGGGGGGGGGGGGGGGTTAGGGAGGGGGGCTGGGTTGAGAATTAATTTGAAATGAGGGGGGGGATTAAATAAATAGGAAAACAGTTGATGAGAGCTTGGCAGTTGTAATGGTAGGTAGCACGGCTTGTTTCGATGCTGGTTAACTCCATTCTGCAAACTCAGTTAAACATAATAAGGTGACAGACAAATATATACGTAATGACAATTGTTGATGTTAGAGATGGAATTTGTAAGTAAATATTAGTACCTGTTAGGTCTTTATTATTGTCAACATCTTTTGCATAGAAGACATAGAAAACATCTATATTTATTTTTTTCACAAAATTGAAATGCCTGTCACAAGCTGTAAAATACAAATTGTGTAAATAAGATTGCCCAGTTAGACCGTATGTTGCTTGCAAACGGTCTGTAGCAATTTTTTAATAATGTCTATCCTTATTACTTTTCGTTGTTAGGTTTTTATTTATTCCTTGGAGCACTTGAGTACAAAAACTGAAGGGGATCCAGAAAGTATACAGTGAGTATTTTTATATTTTGGTGAAGATAATAATGATCAAGTTATCTAATGCTTGAGAAAATATCCACTATTGCAGTTTAAACATAAATCTTTACTTTTGCCTATTTATTAGAACTATAGCATATTATTCTCCATAAAAAAAGATTAATAGTAGTGACTTCTTTAGCACCAGATTCCTTCCTTTATAACTGAAAGTTGAGAACTAAATCTAATTTGGCAGTTTATGTTTCTACATTGGGAACTTGTTATTCTCCAAGAGCCTATATGTGGGATGTTAAAGTCTAATTATCCTCTCCCTTTACATTATTTTGAAGAACAATAGTTCTTCACCACACGAGTGGCTAAAGAAAGTAGATATCTGTCATGTGTTGCTAAAGAGAATAGATCTATATTCTGTGGAGTTTTTGAGAATGCAGAGTGATTTTATTGTCCTATTAATAATCCTGAGGGGGCACGACAGGGTAGATGTCAGGATGTTTACACTATAGGCGAGTGAACCTGAATGAACGCACATAGCTACAACATTATGGGGCGGTCAGTTAAAACTGAGATGCCTGGGACAGTGGTGAATCTCTAGAATCCTTCACCCCAGTAGGTTGTGGAAGCGAGATGATTAGAAGTATTTAAAGTAGACATAGATAAATGATTTGTAGTTGTGTGTCAAACATTAATGTTCTGTACCTGTACAGCAAATAAGTTTGGCTAATAATAGTGGAGTAGATTTTTTTTTAATGGATAATAATGGTGCCTGCTTTTTTTGACTATTCATATATCTGGGCAAAGTTAACCAGTTTATTAAACGAACATTCGTGTTTTCCTCTCTTTCGTCTCACTAGCCTCCCATTAGATATTTCATCCCCAGACTTGCTTGGAAACTTGCACGAGAACTTCATTCCTAGCCCAGTAAGTACTGCTGCAGTTCATTATTTGTAAAAACGAGCATAATTGTTATTAATTTCCTCTTTGTCTTTGCCGAGAGATTCAGTTCAAATTATTTTTTTCTTTAAACATCAAATGATAATCTAAATTGATTTAGTTGATGTAAATTATCAGCTCTTAACCTTTCTAAAATCTCCCAAAACATTAACAAATATAAGTAAAATTGTTCAGTTCTGAATGCATTTATACCATTCTGCAGAGAGCACTGATATAAGATAATTGTTCATGCTGAAGTACTTATATTGACACTTGCTGACTAATATGCTGGAATGCAGACGAGATTGAATTAACTACTTAGTTATTTTAATATTAATAAACTTGAGCAAGAACTGCTAATATCTCGATGCTGGTTATGTTGTTTTCAGATTGCTGTAAACCGGCAAACTAAATATTTAAAATAAAATCTTAAAAGTGCAATGCTTTACGAATCATTGCTTATCCATAGGCAAGTAGGATTTATATGAATTTATATTGCCAGTAATCAGTTCATGTTTTTAAACAATATTGCTGCTCCTTTTTATATGTATTATGGAGTATTAGGTGTTGAAACTCAGTGCGTCAGTGATCAGTGTGTCACAATGGGAACCCATCAGCCATGTCAGGAGGGGGGAGGGGGGAAGGTGAAGGGGAGAGGAGTGGGGGGGGGGGGGGGGGGGGGGGGAGGGGGGGAGGGCAGGGGGGAGGGCAAGTGGTGGGGGGGTGAGGGGAAGAGGGAGGATCAGTGGCATTACAATGGGAACCCATCAGCCACGTCAGGAGGGGGGGAAGGAGAGTGGGGGAGATGGGGGTGTGGGAGTGGGGGAAGGGCAAGGGGGGGAGAGCTAGGGGGGGGAAGGGCAAGGGGGGGATCAGTGTCATCACAACAGGAACCTGTCAGCCGCGCCTACGCTGTTGGAGGCTATGGGTAAGTGGTGGAATATTGCGTTGGGGGAGCGGGACCCAGCACGTCCCACTTAGTTTAGTAGGGTAACAACTCTGAGCACTGAGACAGAAAATATGATCCCCCTGGGTGAATTTAATAGCAGGCTGGAAAAGAAGTGGCACTCTGCAAAGCATGATTTTTTTTTTAGAAGGAAACAAAGAATCGAGCTGGGAAAGCTAACTTTCAAAATGAAGAAGTTCGACCCGAAACGTACAATGCCTTGAGTCATTTTTGTGTACCCTGTTTCATCAGGATGATGAGCATAAAATCTAATGGCAATACATCCAATCCAAACACCGCCATCTGGTTCATTGTTCATTGTTCATTGCTCAAGCAAGGGACTGCAAATATGTTTGATCATTTTTGGGGGCAGGCACGGTGGCACAGCGGTAGAGTGGTTGCCTTACAGCATTGACAGGACTAGCTTGATGAGAATAGCCAGGCGATCAATGTGTAATTAATCACAAACATTAGGTGTCCCTGGGTTAGAAGCTCCATCATTCCCACCAGAAACCATGTGACCAAAAGATCATGTGATGTCAAGTCAAAGTATCCTTTATTGTCATTCAGACTTTTCAGTCTGAACGCAATAAGAAAACCGACTTGTATGATCTCTACTGTACACCTGTTTAAATATGATAGTCAGCAACATACCACACCTTCTAAGGAAGGTCAAGTGTTGATGAGATTTGTTTGTGATTGTATTCATCTGCTGTACCCAAGACAGAACTTCATAGATGTGCACATCCAGAATCTTAAAGCTCCATCTCACTCTCGTTGATGAAGAGAAGTTTGTGATCTTTAGCTTTTCCATTCCTAAAGTCAAAAATCAGTTCCTTGCTCTTGCTAATGTTGAGATCAAGAATATTGCTGTGGTACCATTAATGACGTCATCAATTCTCTCCTGTACTCTGACTCATCGTTAGCTGTTATTTGTCCAACCATGGTGACATTGTTGGCAAATTTAAAGATGACATGGGAGTTGTGTCTTGCTACACAGTCACGTGTATAGGTCTATATACATATAACTCAAAGCAGAATTTTTTAATATATATGTAACAGTTGTGAAAATTGTGGATGTTTCTGTAGGAACTAACTTCTTGATATTTGCTAACAAAGGTATATTACTCTTGATGCGGAAAATAAATTTAGATAGCAATTTAATGAACAAAACAAAATAGAGATGCAAAGAAAAGGAATGTTAGAACATTTGGAGCAGCAAAAAGTCAATGCTAAGGAAAACTGCAGTTAGGAAGTAAATGAAGAACAATTGCATTTAAAAATGTGAAGCAGTGACAACCATGAGGAAATTGAGAGATCAATAATGTTAAACAAGCAATCAACCAGCAGACAATGTTTTAATTTGTTTTAGATTTGAAATACATCAAAATTTATGAAATGTTCATGTCCCGATGTCATTATGTTCCTCTTCTCAGAACATCAGCTTTGTTACATCCTTGAATCACAAATTAGAATGAATTTGATTAATAAAGAAACTGAGTTTTTCAAAAGAAATATGGATTGTCCATTGGTATGTGGTCAACACTTACTCTCATCCAAGCTGCTGTGGACAGATGTTTGGTAGTTGGTTGACATTATTGTATGTTAGAGCACCTAAGCATAAATATTGTAGGATATTAATAAGTTTCTGAAGCACAGACTATTGGGTTGCTAATCTGATGTGTTTTTCCACTGGGGTCTCAACATCAATTGAAATTAATTCTGAAATGGACAAAATCTATTCATTGTTGTCTACATATACTGTTTTAACTATGGCTTTAGAAAGTGAAAGAGATCAAAAGAACTCATTTTATACTAGAAACCACATGCTTTGTGTTCAGTTGAGTAGAACGACAGACTTGAAATGATAGCAACTTTGAATTGGGCTCCCTTCGGGTAGTTGCTTCTGTTCAAATAACGTTTGAAATACAGCTACCATTTGCTGACTGATATATTCCCAAGATATGTAGTCTTCAGACAAGATTTTATTTTCTTCATTGACGAAATGTAAACCAGTAATTATTCTTCATTCCTATTCATTCAATTTTTATTCCTATTTGACTTGCTGGGCAAATTTAGGTAATGACCTAAGTTATAAATATCCTTCACTGAAACTACTTTGTGAGCCAAATGAATTTTTACAAAAATCTTGCATTTTCATGTCTGTCACTAAAAGCTTAATATTCCAACTGGTTTAAAAACTTGGTATTTAAATTTATCAGCTGCCACTTCCGGATTTAAACATTCCTTTCCCGATCAATAATGAATGCTCCTGAAAACTAGGTTAAGAACTTAAACACCATGTTGTTGTTCCCTTGACAAAAATAACTACATTTGCACCTTTGTCTCTCACTAGTGGGTAATAAAATGCTGGTCCTTGAATTTCCATATAACAATGAACATTCCTGCAAACACTGAAAGTAAATTAGCACTGGAAAAAAGCTCAGGAATTTTTGAGTTTGTAAAACGGGATAATTTTTAACATTAGTCACTGTGTATTTATGGTGAGTGCTTTAAATATTTTGTTTAATTCCATTAGGAACAAAGATTACTGATTGTTCTTAGCAACTGTGATTACCTGGCAAGTCACACCTTCAACAATTTGGCTGAACAGTTTGAGAAACACGGTTTCCAAGGCACAGAGAAAATTGCTCAGGTACGATATATATATTTGAAGAGTTGTTGAAAGCATAATGTGTATAAAGAAACTGCAGACGCTGGTTTATACTGAAGATAGACACAAAAAGAAGGGTAAGGCAGATGAGCTTAGGGCAGGGATAGGTACAAGCGACTGGGACATTGTAGCCATGACTGAAAGCTGGTTAAGGGAGGGGCAGGACTGGTAGCTCAATGTTCCGGGGCACAGGAGCTTCAGGAGAGACGGGGTGAGGGAAAAAGAGGAGGGGGGGTTGCATTGTTGGTTAAGGAGGATGTAACGGCTGTGTTCAGAGGTGACATTACGGAAGGTTAGTCTAGAGAGGCTATCTACGTGGAGATGAGGAACAAGAAAGGGATGCTCAACTTGTTGGGGGTGTACTACAGACCCCCGATAATGTCAACGGGAATTAGAAGAACAAACGTGCAAATAAAAAGAACAAATGAGATTGCAAGCAGCTGAAGGTCAAAGAAGGTTGTTGTAGAAGGGGATTTTAACTTTCCCAATATAGACTATAGGTTGTGGATAATGAAGTAGATTTTCAAAGTCTACAGAGAGATTTGGGCCATTTGGAAAAGTGGGCTGAAAGATGGCAGATGGAGTTTAATGCTGATAAGTGTGAAGTGCTACATCTTGGCAGGACAAATCAAAATAGGACGTACATGGTAAATGGTAGGGAATTGAGGAATGCTGTGGAACAGAAGGATCTAGGAATAACTGTGCATAGTTCCCTGAAGGTGGAATCGCATGTAGATAGGGTGGTAAAGAAAGCCTTTGGTGTGCTGGCCTTTATAAATCAGAGCATTGAATATAGGAGTAGGGAAGTAATGTTAAAATTGTACAAGGCATTGGTAAGACCAATTCTGGAGTATGGTGTACAATTTTGGTCGCCTAGTTATAGGAAGGATGTCAACAAAATAGAGAGAGTACAGAGGAGATTTACTAGAATGTTGCCAGGGTTCCAGCAACTATGTTACAGAGAAAGGTTGAACAAGTTAGGTCTTTATTCTTTGGAGCGCAGAAGGTTAAGGGGGGACTTGATTGAGGTCTTTAAAATGATGAAAGGGATAGACAGAGTTGACGTGGATATAGGGAAGATTCAAACAAGAGGGCATGACATGAGAATTAAGGGACAGAGGTTTTGGGGTAACGTGAGGGGGAACTTCTTTACTCAGAGGGTGGTGGCTGTGTGGAATCAGCTTCCAGCAGAAGTGGTGGAGGCAGGATCGATTTTAACATTTAAGAGTAAAGTGGATAGGTATATGGACGTGAAGGGAATGGAGGGGTATGGTCTGAGTGCAGGTAGATGGGACTAGGGGAAAACAAATGGTCGGCACGGACTGGAAGGGCCGAGAGGGCCTGTTTCCGTGCTGTAATTGTTATATGGTTATATGGTTATATGGACTGGGAAAATCATAGCGTGAACAGTTCAGATGGGGTGCAATTCCTCAAAAGTGTTCAGGAGAATTTTCTTAAGCAGTATGTGGAGGCCCCCACAGGTGAGAGGGCAGCGCTGGATCTAGTATTGGAAAATTGGGAAGGCCAAGTAAATGAAGTGTGTGTGGAGGCGATTTTTGGGACCAGTGACCACAGTTCGATTAGGTTTAATATAGTTGTGGATAGGGACGGACAGAGTCCACGTGTTAAAATGCTCAATTGGGACTAAGGGTTTGCGAGAATGTCTTGTTTAAGTTGACTGGAGCAGGTTATCGGAGGGGAAAGGAACATAGGCCAAGTGGGATGTTTTTAAAAGTGTACGGAAGACAGCTCATGATGTGTATGTGTATTAGAGTGAAGGGCAAAGCAGGCAAATGTAAGGAAGTTTGGCTGATGTGGGAAATTGAGGCACTGGTCAAAAACAAGAAAGATGCATGGGACAGGTATAGGCAGCTGGGATCAAGTGCATCCCTGGAGTAGTTTTGGCAACTAAGTAGTAAACTAAAAAAGGAAATCAGAAGGACAAAAAGGGGCCAGGAGATAGCTCGGGCAGGTAGCATTAAGGACAATCCCAAAAGATTTTATAAATACATAAGGGGGAAAAGAGTAATTAGAGAGAGAATGGGACCTCTCAGGAATCAAAGCGGTCACCTCTGTGTGGAGCCACAGGAGATGGGCAAAGTCCTAAATGAGTATTCCTCCTCTCTATTTACCAAGGAGAGCAGTCACGGTTACTGTCGAAGAAGTACTGAAGGTACTGTCGTGTTTGAAGGTAAACAAAAAGGTTGATGGGGGCAGAGCTGTAGATGTTGTGTACATGAACTTCAGTAAGGTGTTCGACAAGGTTTGCATGGTAGGCTGCTTTGGAAGGTTATATCGCATGGGATCCAAGGAGAGATAACTGAATGGATAGCAAATTGGCTCCTTGGAAGAAAGCAGAGGGTAATGGTGGAAGGTTGCTTGTGACTAGTGGTGTGCCTCAGGATTTGGGCTGGGCCCGTTACTGTTTGTCATCTACATCAATTATTTGGATGAGAACATGCAGGGCAAGATTAGCAAGTTTGCTGATGATAGAAAAGTAAGTGGTTTTGCAGATAGTGAAGATGATTGTCAACAATTGCAGCAGGATCTGGATCGATTGGCCAGGTGTCGAAGGAATGGTTGATGGAATTTAATACGGAGAAGTGTGAGGTGTTGCATTTTGCGACATCGAACAAGGGCAGGACCTACACAGTAAATTGTATTCCTCTGGGTAGTGTTGTAGAGCAGAGGGATCTGGGAGTACAGGTACATGGATCCTTGAAGGTCGAGTTACAGGTAGATAAGGTGGTCAAATAGGCTTTTGGCACTTTGGCCTTCATCAGCCAGAGTATTGAGTACAGAAGTTGGGAGGTTATGTTGCAGTTGTATAAGACGTTGGTGTGACTGCAATTTGAATATTGTGTTCTGTTCTGGGCACCATGTTATAGGTAAGATATTGTCAAGCTTGATAGGGTTCAGAAAAGATTTACAAGGATGTTGCCAGGGCCGGAGAGTGTGAGCTATAGGGAGAGGTTGAGTAGGCTGGGTCTCTATTCCATGGAGCGCAGGAGGATGAAAATAGATCATGGACAAGTTGGGGGAGTGGGCAGTTGCATGGCAGATGAAGTTTAATGTGGATAAATGTGAGGTTATCCACTTTGGTATCAACAACAGGAAGGCAGATTACAATCTAAATGGCGTCAAGTTGGGAAAAGGGGAAGTACAACGGGATCTGGGGTTCCTTGTTCATCAGTCTATGAAAGTAAGCATGCAGGTACAGCAGGCAGTGAAGAAAGCGAATGGCATGTTGGCCTTTATAACAAGTGGAGTTGAGTATAGCAGCAAAGAGGTCATAGAAACATAGAAAATAGGTGCAGGAGGAAGCCATTCGGCCCTTCGAGCCAACACCGCCATTCATTGTCATCCTGGCTGATCGTCCGCTATCAATAACCCGTGCCTGCCTTCTCCCCATATCCCTTGACTCCACTAGCCCCTAGAGCTCTATCCAACTTTCTCTTAAATCCATCCAGTGATTTGGCCTCCACTGCCCTCTGTGGCAGGGAATTTCATAAATTCACAACTTTCTGTGTAAAAACGTTTTTTCTCACCTCGCGTTAAATGACCTCCCCTTTATTCTAAGACTGTGGCCTTAGGTCCTTCTGCAGTTGTACAGAGCACTAGTGAGACCACACCTGGAGTATTGTGTGCAGTTTTGGTCCCCTAATTTGAGGAAGGACATTCTTGCTATTGAGGGAATGCAGCGTAGGTTTACAAGGTTAATTCCCGGGATGGCAGGACTGTCATATGCTGAGAGAATGGAGCAGCTGGAGTACCCTCTGGAGTTCAGAAGGATGAGAGGGAATCTTATTGAAACATATACGATTGTTAAGGGTGTGGACAGGCTAGAAGCAGGAAACATGTTCCCGATGTTGGGGGAGTCCAGAACCAGGGGCCATAGTTTAAGAATAAGGGATAAGCCATTTAGAACAGAGACGAGGAAACACTTTTTCTCACAGAGAGTTGTGAGTCGATGGAATTCTCTGACTCAGAGGGCGGCGGAGGCCGGTTCTCTGGATACTTTCAAGAGAGAGCTAGATAGGGCTCTTAAAGAAAGCGGAGTCAGGGGATATGGGGAGAAGGCAGGAACGGGATACTGATTGGGGATGATCAGCCATGATCACATTGAAAGGCGGTGCTGGCTCGAAGGGCCGAATGGCCTACTCCTGCACCTATTGTCTATTGTCTCTTACAGAGGTATACAAAATCATGAGAGCAACAGATCGGGTAGATGCACAGAGTCTTTTGCCCAGAGTTGGGGGATCGAGGACCAGAGGACATAGGTTCAAGGTGAAGGGGAAAAGATTTAATAAGAATCCGAGGGGTAACTTTTTCACACAGAGGGTGGTGGGTGTATGGAACCAGCTGCCAGAGGAGGTAGTTGAGGCTGGGACTATCCCATTGTTTAAGAAACAGTTGGACTAGTACATGGATAAGATAGCTTTGGAGGGATATCGACCAAGCGCAGTCAAGTGGGACTAGTGTAGCTGGGACATTGTTGGCCGGTGTGGGTGAGTTGGGCCATTGGGCCTGTTTCCACACTGTATCACTCTATGACTCCATAACCATTCCCCAGCCTACTTGCCCAACCGATCAAGAACCCGCTACAATTTTTGACAACCACTATCTACAATACTATTCACCTTAGTGTTATTTGTAAACTTACATGCCTTGTATTTTCTCATTCAAATCATTGATATGGATGACATACAACAATTGGCCCAGCACCAAAACCTGGCACATGACTAGTCACAGGCCTCCGGACCGAAAAAACAACCTGGAGTCTTGCAGCGTAGAAAGAAACTCTGCTTCCTTCCATGAAACCAATTTTCTATCCAGTCAGCTAGCTCTCCTTGGATCACAGGTGATCTAACCTTCCTGAGCAGCCCACCTTGTGAAACCTTACTGAAATTAATATTTCCATCTACAGCAAGGCCCTCATGAACCTTTTTGGGTACATCTTCAAAAAACTCAATCAGATTTGTGAGTCACTGTCTCCCACGTACAAACTGTACTGACTATCCCTACTCAGTTTTTGTCCATCTTAATTCATGAGTATCTAAGCCTCAGAATACTCTCTAGTAACCTTCCAACCATATGGTAGTCCTGTCCTCTTCCATAACTACTTTAAGGCTAACAGAGTTATAGTCATTGGTCCCAAAGTGCTTGCCCAGTAACAGTCACTTACCTCATTCCCTAAGAGAAGGATCAATATTATGCTCTCTCCAGTAGGACCTTCTATATGTTGATTAAGAAAGCATTATCACTGTCAAATTCTATCCGTTTATGATCAATCTTTCCTAAAAGCCCTGTAGGTACAAGTCTGTTAATCAACCATAGTTAACCTTAATTAACATTTTCTCATCATACATGACTAAATATGTTTTATCCTCCTTGAATTCACCTAAAATTCCCCTCCTCGTAAGTTCCAGAATGTTGTTAGCATCTTCTTGACAATGTCAATGCAAAAAAAGCAGTCTTCTTTTGAACTTAGGCAGTGATATTCATTTAGTACAACAGCAGTAGCAATATCATTGTCCGAGTAGCTTTTCAAATTAAAAAAATGTTGTGGTGAATGGTGGTGTTCACTCCTTTCTTCATAAAAATGAATCATTTTCTGTTAAATGAGACACGTTCCCGTCTTTATGTTATGACTTTCATTTTGATGGTTTCCAGAAATACAATTTTTATATTTAAAAATAAGATGTACATTTCACTCCAGTGCAGTAATCTTTCTTTAACTTTGATAATTGTTTGACATCTTACACTTATGCTAAAGGTTCAACACGTTGTTATGACTTTCATTTTGACGGTTTTCCAGAAATACAATTTCATTTCACTCCAGTGCAGTAATCTTTCTTTAACTTTGATAATTGTTTGACATCTTACACTTATGCTAAAGGTTCAACACGCTACTATTTTACCCAAAGCAGTAAGTAGTTTTGCACTATGTCATGCTCATATTTCGCTTGGGCAACTTACAACCTAGCAGTATGAATATTGATTTCTTAAACTTCAAGTAACCCTTGCTTTCCCTCTCTTTACGTCCCTCCCCCATGCTTGTTCCTGACTAGTTTCACTGGCCTTCTGATTAGTTTTACTATTTGTATTCCTCGTTGTCACCTTTCCCTCAGCTAACAATGAACCATTCTATATTTCCTTATCATCGCCTGCTTTGGTCTGTCGTTTGCTCACCTTGCCCTTCCATATCTCTAGACTCCGTCTCCCCTGAATCTCAGTCTGCAGAAGGGTCTGGACCCGAAACATCACCCATTCCTTCTCTCCAGGGATGCTGCCCGTCCCGCTGAGTTACTCCAGCTTTTTGTGTCTATCTTTGGTGATGATGTGTCACCATTCCTCTCCAGAGATGCTGCCTGTCCCACTGAGTTGCTCCAGCTTTTTGTGTCTATCTTCGATTTAAACCAGCATCTGCAGTTCCTTCTTACACAGCCATCATTGCCAGTTTACCATTTGCTTCACAGAAATCACTTAGTACGTTTTACAGATTAATAGAATTCCAATCCTTTGGTTTGATGCCTCATAGATTAGTGATATTTTGCTATGTTCATCCCAATATCTAAAAACAATGCAGACTTGTACATCTAAATGGGCCTGTGTTTTAATTCAGTGAAATCTGTGAACAGTGCTGCCAAACATCTGTTGTGTTGTTTTTGAGCTGCCATTCTGGTATCAGCTGCAGCACTGAATTGGTTCATGCTTCCACTCCCAGCATTGCTTGGGTCTCTGTGTTCCTGACTTTCATGCCTACTCATTATGGCACAAAACAAGGAACTTGTTGGACTTAGGATCCAGAAAATCTGACCTCGAACTCTGCCACTGGAGAGCACTGAGACACTGAGCAGAAATTAATCTCACTATTCTGTGGGTATGGATACTCTTTCATCTTGCACATAGCTTAATGGTTCATTGAAAGCATACTCTCGGGTTGTATCCAGCTTGGTTTGGGAACAGCGCAAAACCACAAGAAATTGCTGAGAGTTGTGAATGTAGCGCTGTTCATCACACAGACCAGACTTTCCACCATTGACTCCATCTGCACTTCACCCTGCCTTAGAAAAGCAGTGAACATAATCAAAGACTGTCCCTTCCTCGTCATTCGGCCTTCTCCTTGTTCCTGTCTGACAGAAAGTACAGAAGCTTGAAAACTCGCACCACCAGTCTCAGTAACTACTTCTTCCCCTCTTATCGTGTTAGCATGCAAAACAAAGTTTTTCGCTGTACCTCGGTACACATGACAATAATAAACCTAAACCTAAACCTTGATTGGGTTTGTAAAGGTTGGTTGCAAAAGTAAATGAGGGAAATATTTAGTTTAATTTAGAGATACAGCATGGAAACAGGCCCTTCGGCCCACGGAGTCCATGCCGACCATTGATCGCTGTACACGAGTTAGACAATAGACAATAGGTGCAGGAGTAGGCCATTCGGCCCTTCGAGCCAGCACTGCCATTCAATGTGATCATGGCTGATCATCCCCAATCAGTACCCCGTTCCTGCCTTCTCCCCATATCCCCTGACTCCGCTATCTTTAAGAGCCCTATCTAGTTCTCTCTTGAAAGTATCCAGAGAACCTGCCTCCACAGCCCTCTGAGGCAGAGAATTCCACAGACTCACAACTCCTTGTGAGAAAAAATGTTTCCTCGTCTCCGTTCTAAATGACGGCCCTTATTCTTAAACTTTTGCCCCTGGTTCTGGACTCCCCCAACAAACCCTGAACAATCTTATATGTTTCCATAAGATTCCCCTCTCATCCTTCTAAACTCCAGCGTGTACAAGCCCAGCCGCTCCATTCTCTCAGCATATGACAGTCCTGTCTTCCCGGGCATTAACCTTGTAAACCTCAATAGCAAGAATGTCCTTCCTCAAATGAGGGGGCCAAAACTGCACACAATACTCCAGGTGTGGTCTCACTATGGCCCTGTACAACTGCAGAGGACCTATTTGCTCCTATGTTATTCCTCCTTTCCATCCTACACACTAGGGGCAATTTACCTACAAATTAACCTACAAACCTGCACATTTTCAGAAGGTGGGTGAAACTGGAGCCCTCTGAAAAAATCCACATTGTCACAGAGAGAACGTGCAAACTATAGCACCTGTAATCTTTCCATAAAAGCTAACTGATTTGCTAGGTTTATCCAGCATTTTCCAGCATGTCCATGCCGACCTTGTTTCCCCACCTACATTAATCCCATTTTCCAGCACTAAGACCGTGTCCTTCTATGCCCTTTCCCTGGTAGTGTGTCTAACTGTCTTTTAAATAGTGATTGTATCTGATACCACCACTTCCTCTGCTAGCGTGTTCCAGATATCAACCACTCTTGTTGGGTTTTTTTGAAAGCTTACTCCTCAGATCCCTTTTAAAACTCTTACCTCTCACCTTAAGCCTGTAAAATGTATTAACCTAGACCTTCTTCTTCCCTATACCAGTACAATTGGGAAAAATATTTTTACTATCCACCGTATCTTTACCCCTCATAATCTTACATGTTTCTTTCGGGGAAAATAAGCCCAAACTAGCCAACCTTTCCCCATAATAAAGTCCTCTAATACAGCTACATTCTGGTGTACTCTCTGGAGTGCAATCACATCCTTTTTATAGCTTTGCGACGAAAGCTGCACACGATACTCTGCGTGGCTTAACCAGTGATTTGTGAAGTTGCAGCATCAGATCCTAACTCTTCTGTTCTGTGCCCTGACCGATGAAGGCATGTGGACCATATGCCTTGTTTGTCATTGTATAGAAATATGTTGCCACTTTCAGAGAATAATGGGCTTGAACACCTATGTCTCTGTTTAACAAGATGATTCCTGGCGTTCATTAATTTACTGATTGTATTTATATTTCATTTTTTTTAAGTTATTAATAAAAAATATTGTACCTGCTAAGGATCATCTTTATGAAGATGACCTTAAAAATCTTGATTTTTGTTTTGTCAACTTTTGTTCATTATGTTAAAAACTGTAAAAAATAACATTTTTAAAAGCCAATTTTAGAATTGCTGAACCAATGACTTCTCAGACCCATATTGGCTACATCTGCCACAGAAAGTTAAAAGCAAGTTTAATTTTAAATGATTGCTAAAAATCAGCTAATCATCCCGACCTGACTCCAGTCAAAAAATGTAGCAATGAATGTGAATGATATGGCGAACAACTGTTTCAACTGAAATGGAAAGAATTTGTGGTGAATATGTGTGAACGTGGGCTTAATACTGGAAGTGCTACTTCTGGTGAAAACAGTTAAAAAAAAAAAGACTACTAACGATCTGATTAACCTAAACCAGATCCTGTTATTGTGACTTATTATCATCCATTACTTTGAAAATGTAACGCATGTTAAACTGTAATTACTCTCTGAATCATGAATTACTGCAACCCCCTCTTTCATGGAAAATATCGTGTGATGACTGAGCAGGAGGTGCGGCCTGACTATTTTTTTGTGTGGGGATGGGGGAGTCCCTTAGTTTCTCTGAGGAACACAACCTCATTCTGCTTTGGTAGCTTACAACGTAACGGTATGAATATTGATTTCTCCAACTTTAGGTACAAACAGCCCCCATCTTTTTCCCACACTCTTCCCTATGCCCACCTGGAAGCGGACCCATTTCTCCCCTTCCCCCCATCTCCTTCCACTTATATGCCTTCCTCTGGCTTCACAATTTGCTCCATTTGCTCCACTGCAATCTCTTCATCTCACACTTTTTGTGTTTTCATCTCTGGTTTTTATCTATCCATTTTCCAGTATTCCTCCCCCTCCCCCCGCTCCTTGTTTGTATCCACCAATCACTAGCCAGACTTTATCCTGCCGCCATCTCTCTTCCAGTCTTCTACCACCCCCCCAACCCACCATAATCAGTCTGAAGAAGAGTCCTGACCTGAAAAGAAAACATTACCTATCCAGGTTCTCCAGAGATACTTGCTGAGTGACTCCCGTACTTATTGTGTTTTTTTCCTTCTGACCAGTACAGTTACTATCATCATTTGCCACATTTGTCCAACGATCCAAGTAATACTTCTGTAACTTTGCTAACTTACATCTTGCACTGAAAGGGAATATTTTATATTTAATTTAACTTTGAATCACCATAGAATCATAGGAAACTATTTGGTCTATCATGCCAGTCTTGGTTGAAGACTCGAGTCATTTGCATTTCTCCGCTTACTCAGAATCTCTTTTGAGAGCCTGATCAACTCTGTTTCCTTTGGCCTTAATGGCAGCGAGTATCAAATCATTTGCACTCCTGCAATTTGTAAAGAGGGAAGAAGATTAGACTATTGTCTTTATTGTCTTCCATCACAATGAGGAATGTGGAATCCTGTGGTGGATGTTTCTGTTAACTTTTATGTAGTTGTGTGTCTTGTTGCTTTTTGTAGTATGGCTCTATGGCAAATCGAATATCACTGTACCTTAATTGATACTCGTGACAATAAAATACGTTTGAACGTTGAAGTAAAGCTTTCCAGATTCTGCCCTTTATCTTTTGTCCAATATTTAAATATCGAATAAATGCTTTTATGGAAGAAGGGAAGGTGACTGAAGCTCAGTTTTAACTGAATGAAAATAAAAATGCATTCTTGACATTTTCCTGGATTAAAATACAGTCATCATAAAATGCACTACCTATTCATTCAATTATTTGTGGGGTGAGGTAATTGCCGACAAGGCTAGTATGTATTTCCTTCTATAATAACCTTTGAGGGGAAAAATGAGCCATCTAATTGAGCGACATTCATCTTTACTGTTCTGCAAGGAGATCCAGAATTTTGAGGTCAAATGGCTGATTGCAATTGAGATAAATATAAATGACTTGGACTTGAATGTGAATGGGTTGATTGGTAAGTTTGCAGATGACACCATGATTGTTGGAGTTGTGAATCTTGAGGAAGATTGTCAAAGTATACAGTGGGATATAGAACAGCTGCAGACTTGGGTGGAGAAATCACAGACGCAGTTTAAGCCGAGCAACATATAAAATTCTTAGAGGATTGGACAGGGTAGATGCAGGAAAAATGTTCCTGATGTTGGGGGGGTCCAGAACCAGGGGTCACAGTTTAAGAATAAGGGATAGGCCATTTAGGACTGAGATGAGGATAAACATTTTAACCCAGAAGGTTGTGAATCTGTGGAATTCTCTGCCACAGAAGGCAGTCGAGGCCAATTCACTTGATGTTTTCAAGAGAGAGTTAGATTTAGCTCTTAGGGCTAAGGGAATCAAGGGAAATGGGGAAAAAGTCAGAACGGGTTACTTTTGGATGATCAGCCATGATCATATTGAACGGCGGTGCTAGCTCGAAGGGCCGAATGGCCTACTCCTGCACCTATTTTCTATGTTTCTAACTATATGGTGTTGCACTTTGGGAAGTCAAATGTAAGGGAAAAGTATATAGTTAATGGAAAGACTCTTAACATCACTAATGCACAGAAGGATCTTGGGGTCCAAGTCCAATACAAACTGATAGCATGGTAAGGAAGGCATTTGGTACGCTTTGCCTTCATGAGCCAGAGCAATGGGTATATGAGTAAGGAAATCATGATGCAGCTTTATAAGACTTTGGTTAGGCCGCATTTGGAATATTGCCTGGTTGCCCCATTACAGGAAGAGTGCGGAGTCTTTGGAGAGGGTACAAAAGAGGTTTACTATCAATGCTGCCTGGATTAGAGGATATAAGCTGTAACGAGAGGTGAAAAGGGTAAAGTTTAAAGGAGATGTGCAGGACAAGTTGTTTTTTTACCCCCTAGGATGCCTGGGATGTGCTGCCAGGGGCAGTGGTGGAAGTAGTTACAATAGTGGCATTAAAGAAGCTCTAAGATGGGCACGTGGGTGTGCAGGGAATGGAAGGGTGTGGATCAAGTGCAGGCTAATGAGATTAGTTTAGGTTGGCGTCATGTTCGGCACAGGCATTGTGGTCTGCAGGTCCGTTCCTGTGCTGTACTTTTCTATGTTCTATGTAATGCATTTTAAATGAAGGGTTGTGTGGGATTTGGAGGAAAATTGAGTTTTAATATGCACCTGACTTTTTTATTTTCTATGTGGCAGAAGATCAAGTTTGTAAAAGTTTGCCAAACCACAATGAGCCGCCTTATAAAATGCACGGGACCACGGTTCACCTAGTGGTGGAGGGAAAGAGTGATGACAGCAAGAGTGTTTTGTTGTCATATGTCTCAAAACGGAACATAAAGTTTCCCAAGCATTGCTGCCACCACAGTCACCTAGACTAGTGGAAATTGTGCGGTAGCACACTGCTGTCTTGTTTGTTGTATGTTTTGGAATGGCTTTGGGGAATTAGACGTGTCATTTGTCTTAGACTGCCTTGCCCCTTATCTGCTCTTCTAACCACAGTATTTATGTGGCTGGCATTACATTTCTGGATATTAATCCTGTTATTTATCCCGGATTATGAGTGCAATGGTAAGAAATCTGTCTGTTCAGCAATCTGTATAAACTGAGACGGTGAGGAGAGACAGAGTGAATAGGTGCAAGCAATATGTGAGATTAGAATGATTAAGGGGCTGTGCCACTGCGACGACCTAATCTGTGAGTTTAGAAGAGTTTGCCCTTGACTCAAACTTGCAGCATGTTCGACACGTGGTCCTAGGAGTTCCTATGAGGTCACTGGAACTCTCCTTCATGCTCGAGGGAAGTTCCCGCATACTCGCGGCCTTAGTTTGGCCGAGGAAAAATTTTCAGATAGTTGAAACATTTTCCGCAAGTAAAAATTGGTCGGCATGGTTCTTTTGAACTCGTAGTGCAGTGGTAGTGGGGTCGCTATGTAGTTATAGGCAGTCAAGGGCAGCCGTAGGCAAATTCCTTCGCTGACCAGGCATTGGCTCATTGGAGTTCTCAGGACCAAGGAAAACCGACCGGTAGGTTAAATGCCCGCTAAACTTTATTAAAAGTTGTCTGGCTTCTTAAAAGTGTCTCTACTCCTTCTCTCCCCTTCTCTTCCCTTCTCCCCCCCCCCCCCCCCCCCCCCCCCCCCCCCCCCCGCTCTCTAAAGGACTTACCGTACACTGTGCAGCCATCTTTTACCTTCCTGTTCATCGTGGGTGTGAATTTCAGACAGCGCTCCCCCGTTTTCCCTGGTCCCTGCCTTTGCGATGTGTTTGTGTGTGTGTGTGGTCAGTCGATCCAGCTCACGGCTTCATCGCTGACGGTCGATCCAGCTCGAGGTTTTTCAGCCAAGTGGCCTCAAGCTTGAAGATTGAAGACAGTCGTTGAAAGGTCGTGTCAGTGGGGCAGGCCCTTTAGGTTGGCTTTAACTCATGCTTATGCGGTTCCTGCAAGGTATGATAAATCTCATTAGCTTAGCATTGGAGGAAGCTTGGCTTAAACAGTGCAGCACATTCTTACTGCAATAAACAGCATATTCTTACTGAAATAAATTGGAAAAAACTTCTGATCCACAATTATACCCTCATTGGCCAGCTTGGCTTCTGAGCATCAACATAAATTCCTGTGGTAGAAAAATCAGCCTGTTGGCAAAAGAGTTGTATTGAAGCAGAGACCCAATTATTTTTTTAACAGCCATCTGGCTATTAAACACTACAACCTCAAAAGCTATGAACTACAATAGATTATTATTATTACATTGTTATTGCTTGTTCTTTTTTTTTCTGAGGTTTTGTTATTTTATTTATTATGATTATATATTCTGTTGTGCTGCAGCAAGTAAGAATTTCATTGTTCTATCTGGGACATATGACAATAAAACACTCCTGACTCTGGACATATTTGGAGCTCCCACACAAAGGGATAGACAAGAAGATAGACACAAAAAGCTGGAGTAACTCAGCGGGACAGGCAGCATCTCTTGAGAGAAGGAATTGGTGACGTTTCGGGTCAAGACCCTTCTTCAGACCGGACCCAAAATGTCAACCATTCCTCCTCTCCAGAGATGCTGCTTGTCCCACTGAGTTACTCCAGTTTTTTGTATCTATCTTCGGTTTAAACCAGTATCAACATTTCCTTCTTACACAAAGAGATAGATTTGTATGATTTTCTTAATGAGACATGGAGTAAAGAACAGGTAGATAAAAAATGCGGGAGAAACTCAATGGGTGAGGCAGCATCTATGGAGCGAAGGAAATAGGCAATGTTTCGGGTCGAGACCCTTCTTCAGACTGATGTGAGGGAGGGGGGGAGAAGAAAGGAAGAGGCGGAGACATTGGGCTGAGGGGGAGCTGGGAAAGGTAGGAGAAAGCAGGGACTACTTAAAATTGGAGAAGTCAATGTTCATACCGCTGGGGTGTAAATTGCCAATTCGAAATATGTGGTGCTGCTCCTCCAATTTACGGTGTGCCTCACTCTGGCCATGGAGGAGGCCCAGGACAGCAAGGTCGGATTCGGAATGGGAGTATATATGTTAATGCATTCTTTTCATTCATCCTTCATTAAAAAAGGGACTCATTGGTTGTATTTAATTTGGCCTTCCCTTGCTGGTGTTGTGAGGCATATTAGTCCTGCCACAGGATCACCATCACGTAAGATATTGGGCTATAAGTATGTAGTACTGATCTTGGATGTTATTTATGACAAGTGCTGTAAACTCTAACATTTTTATTATGTGATGTTTGCAGATTAGCATTGATGATGTGAAGTATCTGGACCAGAGACTATTTGAAACCTATATTGAACTAAAATCAGATCCAATTGTTGGCTCTCTTGAGCCTGGGATTTATGCTGGATATTTTGACTGGAAGGATTGTCTTGCGCCTACAGGTATGCAATATTCTACTGCTGTACTTCGGCAAAAAATAATAAATCTTAATATAATTTCTACCCATTATTAATTTACTGGTAATATTTTAACATAGTACTTGATAAAAAAATTCCTGTGCATGTAAAGTTTAATGAACTGTTAGACTTCATATTTTTGCAACAAAATTACTAGTGCAATTGTGGGTTACAAGTATGGTTCGTCTGGGCAGAATTTAGTATAGACATTAACTCAATTTAACGTAACTAGATTAGTACCTTTAAAATAGTGATATAAGAAATTGTCAAGCATTTATGCGGTGGTAATGCTAGGAGTCATTTCCATGCTGTAAGTTTATTGTATAACTCATGCTTTGTTGGAATCTAATTTAAGCAGTGTCCATATTGTAAGTGTGAGATTTCAGAACAATTTTAATCTTCTAACTGGAAGGACTCCTGTCTCTGAATTAGCATTTCATCAAGCAGATTGAGCACCTTTTGTTTCCCCTCATTCCATTGTTCCACTATTTAAAATTTATTGATCCAAAAGATGATTTTTGAACTCTTGTTGACAGTTGTAGTGCATAGTCTTAAAGCATTTGCAAAGCAAATGCTTTGTTTATATTATATTTTTTTCCTGATGCTGCAAATATTCCTGGTACATTTTATGAATGCTCTTAGAAGTTTGGCAACACATATTGTTTATTTGACTCAATACCCTAGTATGTGGCTTATAAAAATAACAAAAGCTTTTTGTGGAATGCTTAGTCGTCATCACCATTCATGTATAAGATTAGAGCGAATACGTGGAATAAGTCTTAAACTTTGTCAAATTTCTTCAATGTGTTTTTTTAAATTCTCTTCCAATTTCTAAACATTTGCTGCCAATGGTTCTTGTAAATAAGCACTTTACAAGCTCTTAAAGTGTGCAACATCTTTTAATGATAGCACAGGGTATTACATACATCTTCAAGCACTGGCTACATTCTTCTACTGCTGCGCCCAGGAAGGGGAAGGCGTTATGATTGATGTTAACTAGGCGGGGTTAATGGGAGTGAGGTAACTATATTATTGGTTGCATATAAACCATCTACATCCTTCCCCTTATAAATCAAAAACCAGATTGTTGTCACGACAACAGAATTAAACAGCAGAATTAAACAAAAATCGCCGTAGCGAACAGGTGGCTTGCTGATCCGGCCCGACCCCGTACGGATGTCTCCCCCTTCCCCCGAAGGAGCAGAAGAAACAGGAGGACACGAGGCAGCTGGGGAACCAGGGAAGGGCATTGGGGTGGGAGAAACAGGAGAGGGAGAACCGCGACCGGCAACAGGGGACCCGCGCAGAGGGGAACCAGACGCCCGCGACGGGGACCGAGGCATGCAGGGAACACCAGCCGGGACGGCAGCCGGCTGCTGGTAGGAGAGTGGCGGGGCATAGGGCCCCGGGGGCTGCGGCTGTGGCTCATTAACCGCAAGCAGGTGTTGTCGGCTTCTTCGGTAGATGGTACCCTCGCAGTCGACCAGATACGAACGAGGTGAGTCGGCCACCCCAACCACGGTGGCCAGACGGTAGTGACCACTGGCAGTCTGCAACCGAACAACCTGTCCGGGCAACAGAGGATCGAGTGGTCTGCACGACCGATCGTGGGAACGCCGCTGGCTGTCATGTTTCTCTTGAATTCGCCTCTGCACGGAGGCGGGCTCCAGCACCCGAGGTTTCAGCTGGCGCTGGGCAATCGGGATGGTAGATCTGGTAGTTCTGGACATCAGACGCTGAGCAGGTGACCCCATGGCCGGATCCCTGGAAACATTCCTGAGGTTCAGGAGATCCAAATACAAATCAGAGTTGGATAGTCGCGCCTGTTCCATCAGAAGCTTGGCGCTGCGGGACGGCCCCGTTCTGCAAGGCCGTTGCTCTGTGGGTACTCTGGGCTGCTGGTGAAATGCACGAAGTTCCACTTGTCGGCAAAACTCTTGAATTATCGGCTTGTAAACTGCTGCCGTTGTCAGTCTGCAGCCTGACAGGGGTCCCAAAAGTGGAGAAGTGTTTCCGCAGCTTTCGGATCACCATCTCCGACGTGAGGGATGTCAGCAAATCCACTTCGAACCAGTTGGAGTACGAGTCGACCAGGACAAGGTAGTGGTTACCACGCCACTCGAATATGTCGGCAGCCAGCGAGGACCAGGCCAAGGCAGGGGCGGGCTGGTGCAGCAGGGGCTGTCGCTGCTGGTGTGGTGCAAGACTGTTGCACGTGGAGCAGGCAGAAACTCGGTCTCGGATATATTTGGCCATTCCAGGCCAGTAGAATTGGCACTGAGCGTGGGCGAGTGTTGCATCGACCCCAGGGTGTCCGCTATGGGCTGCACAAAAGTAAAAGTCAAACAGGGAGGACGGGACTACAACTTTATGTCCCTTGACGATAACGCCATCCTGGAGCACCAGTTCGTCACGGACCAGGAAGAAAGGCTGTGTTTCAGACGGCGCGGCGGAGCGCTTTGTTGGCCACCCTGCTTTAATCACAGAGGCAAGCCGTTGCAAAACCGGATCGGCAGCGGTGTGCTCGGCCAAAACCTGTAGCTGCTTGGTTGGAATAAAGTTAACGCCCAGTTACGAGCAAGTCCTCTGTTTCGTAGGGGTGGCGAGCGCAGGAGGTCCGCGGGGCGCGCGATAGGGTGTCCGCAATGTGCATCTCGGTGCCCTTCTTGTAGATTATATCAAAGTCGAAACGCTGGAGCTGCAGCATCATACGCTGCAGCCTGGCAGGGGCAGCGTGAATCGGCTTGTTCAGGATTGTCATCAGTGGCTGGTGGTCGGTTTTTCGACCGTAAATCTGCTGCCGAACAGGAAGTCTCTGAACTTGGAGCAGGCGAACACCACCGCGAGCAGCTCTTTCTCGATCTGAGCGTACCGCTGCTCGGTGTCCGTCATGGTGCGGGAGGCATAGGAGACAGGATGTAGCGATCCATCGACAGACTGAAGGCAGGCCGCACCCAGGCCGAACTTGGAAGCGTCACAGGTGACGGTGATGGGGCGACCCACGTCGAAGAACCGCAACGTCGGAGTGCTAATCAGTTTCGACTTGAGGCGGTCAAAGGCCTGCTGGTGAAGTGGGAGCCAGACCCAGGCGATATCCTTTTTTGTCAGCTGCCGCAGGGGAGCACTCAGCTCACTGAGGTTTGGTACAAACTTTCCAAGGTAGTTCACCATGCCCAAGAATCGTTGCAGACCTGGCACGTCAGTGGGGGCTGCCATCTCGGAGATGGCAGCTGCCTTCAAGGGGTCGGGTTTTAGTCCGTTAGAGGTGAAAACATGTCCAACATACGTGACCTCTGAGACACGAAACCGGCACTTCTTGGGATTCAGCTTCAGGTTCGCCTCTCGCGCCCGATCCAGGACGCGGCGGAGGTTCAGGTCGTGCTCGGCAATGTCCTTCCCATAAACCAGGATATCATCCACGATGATGGCACATGGCAGGTCCGAGAATATCTGCTCCATCGTTCGCTGGAACACCTCGCTAGCAGAATTGATGCCGAATGGCATTCGCAGGAACTTGAATCTGCCGAACGGTGTGGCGAAGGTCGTCAGGTCAGAAGATGCTTTGTCCAACGGGATCTGCCAAAACGAGTTCTTAGCGTCTAGGACCGAAAAGATGGTGGCTTGCCCGACCTTTGCCGCCACATCCTCAACAGACCGCATGGGGTAGTGTGGTCGCCTGATGGCAAGGTTTAAGTCCTTCGGGTTGATACACACACGTATTTCGTTCTTGTCTTTCTTAATCGTGGCAACCATGGTGGAGACCCAATCGGTGGGCTCGCTAACTGCTACTAGCACCCCCTTTTCGACCATCTTGTTGAGCATCGCCTCGACCCTGTCTTTCATGGCGTGAGACACCCTGTGAGGTGCGCGGACCACGGGTTGTATATTTGGGTCAATGGAAATATGGTATGTCAGTGGTAACTTCCCCAGGTCATCGTCGAACAGGTCCTGGTATTCTGCAACCGGGTCAAACGACAGTTGCACTTTGTGGACCGTGTGGTCGAAGGACACCAGGCCAAGATCCTGGCACGCACGGTTGCCCAACAGGGTTACACAGTCAGAGTTCAAAACATAGAAAACCAGGTTTCTTGTGGCCTTTTGCAGCACGCAAGTTAAAGTGGCCCTCCCCGCAGGCCTTAGAATCTCTCCACCATAGGCGTGCAGGGTAGCATCGTCAGCAACCAGAGGCTCATTATTCCTTATCTTGTTGAAAAGATTCATGGACAATACATTGACCTTCGCACCTGTGTCTAATTTAGCAAGGAAGGTTTACATCATTGACAGTCACAGATACGGAGGGATCAGTGCGGTGGGCGGGTGTCTGTAGGAGGGTAAACACATGCGAGTCCTCGGGAGGATTAATTGGATCTGCATCATAGGATTCAGCTAAGTTGGGCTGTGAGTCGTAACAGATATCAGATTGCCTCAGCATGTTTAGACTGGGTCTGGAGGCTTGTGCCTGTCTCCCACGGGAACGGAATAAGCGACAGGAGGCAGAGAAATGATTCAGCTTTTTACAGAAGTTACAGGCCTTACCAAAGGCGGGACACGTCGACAGTCTATGGTGCATGTAGTTACAGTTTGGGCATCTTTTTTGGGGCACTTCACCAGGACCAGGGTTGGCACGTGGCAGAAAAACATTGTTTCCCATCCGACGCTGTGGGCTCCTAAACCCAGCCAGGTTGACAGATTTATTGCCCGAGTCCCGGTGGTCATCTGGCAAAACAACGACCTCAGACAATCTGCAGGCATGCATGGCTTTTTCCAACGTTAGATCCGGATTCCTCAAAAGTTCACATCGCAGCCTCTGGTCACGCATGCCAGTTACTAAAATGTCTCTAGTGAGCTGGTCTGTCATGTCACCAAAACGGCACCGCTGGGCGAGATGACGCAAATCAGCAATAAAACATTCAACAGGTTCATCCGGCAACTGTCTCCTTGTAAAGAACCGTGCCCTCTCTAGAATGCGGTTCGAGGGCAGGTCACAAATCTCCCTGAACTTACGTAGCAGGCAAGCGGGGTCGTCGGCAGACTCTGCAGGAGTAATCACCTCATCGTCGTCGCCCAGGACCGCTGGAGCGTAGGTGAAAGTTCTGGCTCTCTTCATGGCATCAGGTCCGACAAGGTTGAGTAGGAGGGAAGCTTTAAGGGAGTCAGGATCAGCGCGGTGTGCGACGTTGACAAAGTGTGTGAAATCAAATTCAAACGTGGCCCAGCGCTCAGAGATGTCAGCATCAAAGACAAGCTGCTCGGGCTTTCTGCAAGAGGACGCCATGGCCAGAGAGATTAAGCACAAAAAACACAAATCAAAAAAAAGAAATAAAACCCGATAGACAGGAGACGCAAGTGTCTTCCAGCTTCTGACACCATGTAAATAAGCACTTTACAAGCTCTTAAAGTGTGCAACATCTTTTAATGATAGCACAGGGTATTACATACATCTTCAAGCACTAGCTACATTCTTCTACTGCTGCGCCCAGGAAGGGGAAGGCGTTATGATTGATGTTAACTAGGCGGGGTTAATGGGAGTGAGGTAACTATATTATTGGTTGCATATAAACCATCTACAGTTCTCATGTTTTTTTTTGTGGGGGAGGGGGGGGGGCGGTTGTGGGAGAATGAGGTGCCATGTCATGGCTGCACATATGCAATTCCTTGGAGGCAGGAGGAAGTGCCAATACCGGTTTACAAAATAAAGGTATTACAAAATATTACAAAATAACCGTTTTACGAAACGTCGCCTATCCATCTGGAGAAGATGGATAGGCAACGTTTCAGATTGGGATGCTTCTTGCGACTGATTGTGGTCGGGGGGAGAAAGCTGGAAAAGAGGTGGGGAAGGATAAAGTGGTAAGTGATAGGTGGACACTGGTGAGGGTGGTTTTTGATAGACAGCTGGTTGGACAAAGGACAGAGATGAAAAGACAAAAGGTGGACATTCCTCTTTCCTGGATAGCTCTCCTATCCCTGTGGAATGTCTAGGAAGTTGAGTCCATCATTTTCTAAATACAATGAGTTAAACGTGTCTTGGTTCACATGGATTAGGATTTAAAAAATCGATGGATAGTGCATTCAAAGGTTTTCAAAGTGAAATTGCATAGGGGTTCAGATCAAACACCTTGCCATGGTGGAAAAAGACATTTGGACAAATATATGGACAGGAGGGTTTAGAGGGTTATGGGCCAAATGCAGGTGAATGGAACTAGCCCAGTATGCCAACTCTGTAGGCATGTAAAGACGGCCCAAAGGGCCTGTTTCCCTGCTGTATAGCTTTATGTCTGTACGTCTTCAAAGGGCATCCAAAACTAGAACTTGAGAATAAGATCTGGTTACAGTAAGATAGACGTGGGAATGAAATTGGATTAGATAATGCTACATTAAAAGGTGGATAAATCTCATAACATCTGAGATGGAAATGTTTTCTGGTCCTGATAAGATACATCGTAGGTAGCTGATTGAAGGATATGTAGTAGTTCCAGAGCCTCTGCTTTAATTTTATAATCATCTATGTTCATAGGAGTCAAACAGCAGGGTTGCAGTTGTTACATTGTTTGTTAAACTGAAGCATGCACTCGGCCAATGAAGGCCAATCTAATTAAGAAGCTGGTGTTGAGGAAGCATTTCAAGATGCCATTTGAAATAAATACAATTGTCACATGTACAGTGGCCAAGAATGTAAGTCAATAAAGTCTAGACAGAAGCATTAATGGCAAATTAAATCACATCTGATAAAGCTGGAGTTCTATGATGGAAGTAACAGAGAGAGTTGATAAGAGTATTGTGGTTGATGGACATGTCAGGTTTAAAACACCTATTAAGGAAGAGTCTTTTAGGAAAGAAAGATGAAATGACAGCATGTATGGCGGATAAAGATTATTGCAGAGAAGTGTGCAATGATTCATTTTGGTACGAAGAACAATGAGAGGCAGGAAAAGAGAAGCTAAATAGTCCACTTTTAAAAGGGTGCAGAAATCCATGACTTAACAGACAAAATTCCATTCAATTTCAATGGTTTCAGTTCAAGGTGAGGGAGGCATGATTTAATAGGAACCTGAGGGGTAACCTTTTTACACAAAGGGTGGTAGGTACATGAAACAAACTCCCAGAGGAGGTAGTTGTGACAGGTACTATCACAATGTTTTAAAAAGCATTTGGACAGTTACATGGATAGGATAGAAGTTGGGATGTAATGTTAAAATTGTACAAGGCATTGGTGAGGCCAATTCTGGAATATGGTGTACTATTTTGGTCGCCAAATTATAGGAAAGATATCAACAAAATAGAGTACAGACTAGATTTACTAGAATGTTGCGTGGGTGTCAGCACCTAAGTTACAGAGAAAGGTTGAACAAGTTAGGTCTTTATTCTTTGGAGCGCAGAAGGTTAAGGGGGGACTTGATAGAGGTCTTTAAAATGATGAGAGGGATAGACAGAGTTGACGTGGATAAGCTTTTTCCATTGAGAGTAGGGAAGATTCAAACAAGAGGACATTATTTGAGAATTAAGGGACAGAAGTTTTAGGGGTAACGTGAGGGGGAACTTCTTTACTCAGAGAGTGGTAGCTGTGTGGAATGAGCTTCCAGTGGAAGTGGTGGAGGCAGGTTCGATTTTAGCATTTAAAAATAAAATGGATAGGTATATGGATGGGAAAGGAATGGAGGGTTATGGTCTGAGTGCAGGTAGATGGGACTAGGTGAGAGTAAGTGTTCGGCACGGACAAGAAGGGTCGAGATGGCCTGTTTCCATGCTGTAATTGTTATATGGTTATATAGGTTCATGGGCCAAACATAGGCAGGTAGGACTAATGTAGAATGGGCATGCTAGTTGACATGGTCCAGTTGATCCAAAGCACCCATTTCCACATTATATGACTCTATGTCATGTTTAGTTTATTATTGTCACATGGACTGAGCTGCAGTGAAAAACTTTTTGTTGCTTACTATCCAGTCAACAAAAAGACTATGCATGATCACAATGAAGCCATCCACAGCATAGATACAGGATAAAGGGTACATCATTTAATGCAAGATAAAATTTGATTAAAGATGGTTCAAAGGTCTCCAATGAGGTAAATGGGAGGTCAGGACCACACTCTGGTGCAAGGTTCCTGGCTTACAAAAGAACTGTCCCTGAATCTGGGACAGATTTCAAACATCTGTAACTCTTAGCTGATGGAAGAGGGAAGAAGGAGGAGTGACTGGGGTGAGTCTGGTCTTTGATTCTGCAGGTGGCTTTGCCAAGGCACCATGAAGCAACGATGAGTCCATGTAATGGAGGTTGTTTTGCGTGATGGTCTGGGCAACGTCGTCAAATTCTCTGAAATTTCTAGTGCTATTGGATGGTGCTGTTCCCAAACCATTCTGTGACGCATCCTGATAAAATGTTTTCTACGGCGCATCTTTGGAAGTCGGTGAGGGTTGTTGGGGACATGCCAGACTTTCTAAACCTTCTAAGTAGCTAAAATTTGGTGCAACAGACTCTTTCATAGGATGTCATGTATTTTATGAATCATGTTTTTGAAATAAAAAACAATATTGCATTTGGAAATGAATGCAAAAAGTTATAATTGTGTCAAGGAAGTCAAAACCCAAATTTTGCTTTCTATAATTAATTGAACGCTTTCCCCTTCTTGGCAGTTGAGAAGAGCGAATATTCATTCATATCCTGTATGCTGAATAATAACTTTCAACAATTTTTATTTTGCTGACAAATTACTCAGTACCACATTCTACTTTACTTCGAACTTGTGCAGGTCATCTGCATTTGATGGTAGATTCTCTTTCTCCTCCTATCTGTTTGAAATATTGCTTTGATTAGGATTCCACATAACTGACCACTCATTCTGAAAGAGGAAATTACTGGAAATGTAAACCAATTGGTAGTGTGTGGGAGTCTATTTACAGTAATTTGATGGCCATAGTTAAGTACAGTGGGCGAAATCTGTCCTCTAGTGGTTGTTATTGAGATCACATCTGAGACAACAACTTTGTTGCTTTAATGATCATGCAGAAGCAAAAACAATATGAATTATTGGGAATTTGGAAAGATTTGTTCATGTGTGAGTTAACATTGTGGTTACTTTGTTATCTTCCTCACGAGTTCCTACAATTAGTTTTTGTGATAAAAAAGAAGATAAAATGCATTTGTTTCGCATCTTGGCATACCAAAAGAACCCTTTCTTAATGATCAGCTTCAAAGTGGAATGATTATGCATGCAAATCATTTAACACAGCATGAATGCATGATCTGTGAATTTTAAATGCATTGAATGACACAATATATTTCTTGTGACTTCCTAACAATGCCACAGACCATTTCATGTCCCGCTGTACTTTCCACAACACGCAGATCCTAGTTTAATATTTTCAAACCATAGCATTTCCAACACTGCAGATGTCCTTCAGGACTAATTTAGAGCAGAGGTCTTTCCACAACTTTCTAAACTTCAAAGCTGTTAAGTGCTACGAACTGACGTTGGCTGCTTTGGTTCCTTTCATTACCAGCCACATTATTCTAAGTGATACAAACTTGTACACATTATCTGGATAATTCAATTCAGTAATAATTACCTACTAACAGAACAAAATATGAAATAGTGCAACTTTCCAATCGCATTTCCATAGTCTAATTTATGTGTCAATGTGACCATTTGTTTAAATGCTGATATGGTGATTTAGCCTAGATGTTAAAACTCAAACCATTCTACTGACAAATGGTCACATTGTTTTCTCTTTGGAATGTATTTCTCAAAACTGTGTTTATTATTTTAATCTTGTATTGATCAGAACAAAATATAAAGTCCAATAATACACAGCAAATAAAATGTTAAAAGTTTTCATTCTGTAAAGCATCAGTAATACTTTAAGCAAAAAGACCTGCAAATATTGGAAATTTGAACATTAAAACGATATTGTAGGAAATTCTAAGTGAACAGTTAGTTGACCTTTCATTAGAATTGGGCAGTTCTGTTGAACAGTTCTGTTGTTAAGTGGAAGACTGCTTGACTGAAATTATTTAATTCATTGCTGAGTCATGTCGACTGTAACATGCCGAGTTGAAAGATAAAAAAAGTTTTTCAAGCTTGCATTTGGCTTTGTTGAAACAGTGCAAGAAGACAAAGACAGGAATGGTTTGGAGTAGGAATGGAGAGAATTAAAGTGACAATAACCTCATGTGCTCTCATGTGGACTAAGTGGAGATGATCTACAAAGCAGTCTTCGAGTCTGTAGTTGGTTTCTCCAGTATAGAAAATAACGTATTGTGAGTGTTGAATGCCATCCTCAAGCAGTACCAGTTAACCAATGCTCCATCAAGAAAGAATGCTCAGGTACTTAGATGATAATCAAGGAAGAAGTAAAAGGACAACTGTTAGACGGGAAAATACTGTGAAAGGGGGAGTGAAAGAGTGAATCTGTTAGGCACAGAGGAAATGTTTTAGAATGCTGAAAAAGAAGGGAAACAAAAGATGCATTCAGCGATGGCATTCTGATGCAGGTGCTGGAAATTCTGAAGGAACATCTATTGAATGTGGTGGCCGGTGAGGTGGAAGGCTAAGAGAAGAGGAACTCGATCTTTGGTCAAGGAAGATGAAGATTGGTAAAATAGAAGTCCACAAAATGGAACAGACATATTTGAGAGTCCAAAAAAATAATAATCATAACCCACTGTTAAGGAAATGGTAAGATATCTGTGAAGCGATTGATGTAGAAGATGTCGTCATCAGAAAACCGATACATTGTCACTGAACAAACTAGGAGAATGGAATTGACTCCTTGCAGTCTGGGACAACGTGTACTCAAGATAGTTGTGGAAGTCTGTGGGCTCATAAAGGATATTGGTTGCAAACGTATCCTCAAAGAAGTTGAAAAGGTGAAGGTGAGATTTAGAGATGTACCATCTGAAAGTGCAAGCAGGGTGGAAATAGGTGGTAAAACTTGAGTGCGGGAAACAACAAAAATGAAATCTTCAGGGTCATAAGAAAAGGGGTGAGGATGGAGACTTTATTGACGCGAGGACCCTTTCTACATATTTCTTGGATTCACGTGGATTCCCATCGTTGCACCTTTAATTTGGACGAAATGAGTGGAGTGCTCAATCTGCAAATAAGTTCATCAAAGGGTCAGAAGGTCATGGTGGAGGACAGCTGACAGGGCAGCATTCAAAGAAGAAGTGAAGGGCCCTCGATGCATCCAGTGAGAGGAAGAGTGATTGAATTGTGTCACATATGGTCCATTCCCTGACAGGGCCGGTCCTAGGCCGATTGGACCGATTTTTACAAATTGGGCCCCGCGCCCAAGGGGGACCCGTGTTAATTTTCTGTATTTCATATGGAAATACAAATTCGCTTTGTCTAATAAAGATTTTTTTTTAAACATTCGCCATACGGATTTTTTTACATGGAATACAAGCGCTGTACGGTCATCAGACACAAACGATGTGTTAACCACTGTAGTGTTAAAAGCCAGTTGTGTTAACAGCTAGTAGTTAACAAGTAGTTATCCAATGCATCATCAATGCATCGAACCACATTCCTCAGTAAATGTGTAATTGTGTTTTAGATGAGGTATTAATGACGCTGCGTTTCTTTGAATACAATTCACGCGACGTCATTAACACTTCTTCAAAACATAATTACATTTAACTCTGGAATGTAGATTGATGCATTGATGACACATTGAGAATTTCTTAAAACTCATCATCATGAGTACGAACTTCTTTTTGGTGAAGTTCTTGGTGTGCAGGTTAGTCATTCAATTTACCTACCGACCCACGTTGTGTCTCTCCGTCTTTCGGGAAAGTATCTATAGCTTGGGACTTGCCTAAATGAGTACTGAGATGGATTATCATTCACACACCAAGTTTCTTAGACAATAATACATTTTATGCAATTATCTCAATGTTTTGTTGGATATGGATAAACCTATGGTACATGCTCATAAATTTGTAAAACAAATGTTCTTTAAGGACTGTTGTTTCTGGGATGGGATTTCTGATAACAAATAACCTACATTCTATATTTTGTCATAATGTGGCTGAAACAATGGCATATTTTGTGATATTTATTGAGATAGAAAGATATAACTGAGTTTGGGCAAGATATTACCTTGCAACATTCTCTATGTCTGATAGATATTGTGAAGTGGAACCCAGAAATTATGGGAGGATTACATAAAACTACAATTCAAAGGTAATGAATATACAGGGTATTCTTATTTCCATCATGAACATATAATAGTGATATAGGACACCAGGTCCTACTACGGTAAACTCACGAGTTACTACGGTATGACTACGTGTTAAAAGGTATCAAATTTTAACATCCTGAGTATATTTTACATGTGGACATTTTTCAACATGTTGAAAAATCTTCACGACTTACCACGTTTCCCGAGTACCTGACGTTAGCGCTAGGAAATGGCATGTTGACCTTTATAACAAGAGGAATCGAATATAGGAGCAAAGAGATCCTTCTGCAGTTGTACAGAGTTCTAGTGAGACTGCACCTGGAGTATTGTGTGCAGTTTTGGTCCCCTAATTTGAGGAAGGACATTCCTGCAATTGAGGGAGTGCAGCGTAGGTTTACAAAGTTAATTCCTGGGATGGCGGGACTGTCATATGCTGAGCGAATGGAGCAGCTGGGCTTGGACACTCTGGAGTTTAAAAGGATGAGAGCTGATCTCATTGAAACACATAGATTGTTAAGTGCTTGGACACGCTAGAGGTGGGATGTTCCTGATGTTGGGGGAGTCCAGAACCAGGGACCACAGTTTAAGAATAAGTGGTAAGCCATTTAGAACGGAGACGAGGAAACATTTTTTCTCACAGAGAATGGTGAGTCTGTGGAATTCTCTGCCTCAGAGGGCGGTGGAGGCAGGTTCTCTGAATGCTTTCAAGAGACAGCTAGATAGGGCTCTTAAAAATAGCTGAGTCAGGGGATATGGGGAGAAGGCAGGAACGGGGTACTGATTGTGGATGGTCAGCCATGACCACATTGAATGGCGGTGCTGGCTCGAAGAGCCAAATGGCCTACTCCTGCACTTATTGTTTATTGTCTGTTGAAACGTCCTGAGCTCCGATGTACCCGCTACGTTCATCCTACGTGTTTACCACGAGTTTTGATTTTTTTTAAACTCGGGAGAGCTCTTGGGTGAACTCGCACAGTGGGACAGGGCTTCACACCCGCTGAGTTTCTCCAGCATTTTTGTCTACCTTCGATTTTCCAACATCTACAGTTCCTTCTTAGACGTTTTGCGGTGATGGCTGCATCTGCGCTTCCTTTCTGTTGGGGGGGGGGGGGGGGGGGGGGGGGGAAAGAGTCCTGTCCCGTGGCGGCTCCTGATAAGTGATATGTTCCCTCCGCGGGATCTGCCTTGCCCGCTGAGTTCCTCCAGCACTCTGTGTTTTTTGTTTGGCTCTGAAGTTGAAGGTCGACCCCCCTGTGTCCACCTTCAACCCCCTGTCTGTGGTGGCTCAGCGGTACGGGCAGGGGCTCTGGGGAGAGGGTCATCCAGCTCAAGAGCGGGTCAGCGGGCAATGGATAACAGGACAGCGGTGGAGCTTACTCCATATGTCAGTGCAAGTAACCTCAATTGATCCCTTGATCGCGCTGACACAGGAGTAAGCTCCACCCCCCGCTGTCACCACTCCGCTCTATGATCTTTGCTCTTGAGCTGGTCCCCTCACTGTTCAGACTGAGAGCACTGCCTGAGGTGAGCAGGCCGGCAGAAGCCGCTGAGATGGCCGTCGGTTCCGCTGTCCGGTGATGGAGGCCGCTCGTAGCCACGCGAGCTGCTTCCCTCCCCGGCCACAATGCAGTAGCTCCACGCCTGGAGCGCAGCGGTGAGTGACCGAGTTACTGGCATGAACCCCGACCCTCTCCTCAACGCTCCGTCCCACCTAGCAACGTTACCCCTGGCTAGACTCCCCACACGCTGTGAAAAGAACTCACCCCAATTGTCATGTTACTCACGACACGTGACTCATTTATAATTATTTATTTATATATCTCCGAAAGAAAATTCCCAATCGGGCCCCGCACCTCCTAAGGCCGGCCCTGTTCCCTGAGTTCTAATCTTCCCCCTTTTCATTCTCTGATTTAGTTTGTGAGCATTTGTTGTTGGAATGATAAACTGTGTATTTTGTGATGAAACATTTTCTGATTGGACCAGATGATCTCTTGGAATTTTGTGTCATTGACTGAGATGCCTTGAGCACTAAGTTTTTGTTTTTCTCTCGCAATTCATGTGAAATGACTCGTGGAAGCTAAAAAAAACTCTTGCTTTGCGTCATAGCATTTACTGTATAACGAGCACAAAAAAATAAGAGTGTGAGGAACTGAGTGGGTCAAGCATCATCTGTGGAGAGAAATTGACTGTCAACATTTCAGTTTAAGGCTCCTCCTCTGGACTGAAAGTGTGGAGGGAAGATAGTCCGTATAAAGAAGTGAGGGAGTGGGGCAGGAACGTACGTAATAGGTGGAACCAAGTGATGAGAGGTGGATGCAGTCGGAATGGGGAACGGGGCAGAGTCAACGACCAACACTGGGCATGGTTGGTGCAGGTAACCAGAGGCTACATACAGGCTTGGGGGAAAGGGACCATTTAAACTTAATTTTTAAAAATGCTTCCCCTTAAGGGCCTGTCCCACTTTCACGACCTAATTCACGACCTCTGCCGAGTTTGCTCTTGACTTATACTCGCAACATGGTCGTCACAAGGTTGTAGGAGGTCGTAGCAGGCCGTGATGCTAGTCGTAAGTACTCGTGGCGTCAACTAGGTCAGGGCGTTTTTTCTAGCATGATGAAAAATGGCCACGAGTAAGAAAGGTTGTGAATTAGATCGTGAAAGTGGGACAGGCCCTTTACTCTCCACATAGCAGAACTTGGTCATCTCAGGTGTCAT
The DNA here is from genome assembly GCA_035221665.1 of Okamejei kenojei. Lineage (NCBI taxonomy): Eukaryota > Metazoa > Chordata > Chondrichthyes > Rajiformes > Rajidae > Okamejei > Okamejei kenojei. The sequence goes on from CM069132.1 coordinate 130,544,768, forward strand.
TCAGCTAAATTTCTCTGTAATCTCTGTATTTTCTCTAAGTTCTGAGAACCAAATTCCAGAAACCAGTGTATACCAAAAATATTGTTAATTTCTATTAATTATCTCAATATTTTAATATAATAAATGTAATATTTTAATTTAATAAAATTAATTATTTACATAATTTTATGGATTACAAAAGTGCAGAGAACATCTTCACAATCAATTATGGGAATGTATTTGATTGAACACGTGTTCCTGTCCAATTGAAGAGTTAAACCTTTCAGATATGGATTTTGTAATGTTACTCAAATATTTGATGGCTCCAACGCCATCCTCAAACATAGTGAAATATGTTGCATCATGGCAACAAAGTCTAGATAAAACAGTGTAGCATCTAAACGCATTTCAGGATTACTGCCTGTGCCGCGTGACAGTGATAGTAGGAATGAAATGAGGTGGAGGATAAATGCGTGGCTGAGGGACTGGTGCAGTGGGCAGGGATTCAAGTTTCTTGATCACTGGGACCTCTTTTGGGGAAGGCATGATCTGTACACAAAGGACGGGTTGCACTTGAACCCGAGGGGGACCAATATCCTGGCAGGGAGATTTGCAAAGGCTACTGGGGAGACTTTAAACTAGAAAGGCTGGGGGGAGGGACTCGGGTAGAAAGGGGTAGGGGTCAGGGTGTGGGGCAAGAGGCAGAGAAGGGAAGCACTCGGATCCAAAATGTAGGCGAGAAAGATGAAAAAGATAATAGACAGAGAATAAGGGATGGTGGGTTTCTAAAATGTGTATATTTTAATGCTAGGAGCATTGTAAGTAAGGTGGATGAACTTAGAGCCTGGATTGACACCTGGAAATATGATGTTGTGGCAATCAGTGAAACATGGTTGCAGGAGGGCTGTGATTGGAAACTAAATATTCCAGGATTTTGTTGCTTCAGGTGTGATAGAATTGGAGGGACCAGAGGGGGGGGTGTTGCATTGCTTGTCAGAGAAGATATTACAGCAGTGCTTTGGCAGGATAGATTAGAGGGCTCGTCTAGGGAGGCTATTTGGGTGTAACTGAGAAGTGGGAACGGTGTAGCAACACTTTTAGGGGTGTATTATAGACCGCCAAATGGGGAGCGAGAATTGGAAGAGCAAATATGTAAGGAGATAGCAGATATTAGTAGTAAGCACAAGGTAGTGATTGTGGGAGATTTCAATTTTCCAAAAATAGACTGGGAAACACATTCTGTAAATGGGCTGGATGGTTTGGAGTTTGTAAAATGTGTGCAGGATAGTTTTTTGCAGCAGTACATAGAGGTATCGACCAGAGAAAGGGCAGTGCTGGACCTCCTGTTAGGAAATGAGGCAGGTCAGGTGACGGAGGTATGCGTTGGTGAGCACTTCGGGACCAGTGATCACAATACTATTAGTTTCAATATAATTATGGAGAGAGTCAGAACTGGACCTAGGGTGGAGATTTTTGATTGGAGAAAGGCTAACTTTGAGGGAATGCGTAAGGATTTTAAAGGAGTGAATTGGGACACTTTGTTTCATGGGAAGGATGTAGAAGAGAAATGGAGGACATTTAAAGGGGAAATTGTAAGAGTACAGAATCTTTATGTTCCTGTTAGGTTGAAAGGAAATAGTAAAAAATTGGAAAGAGCCATGGTTTTCAAGGGAAATTGGACATCTTACAATAATTATAGGAGGCATGGAGTAAATGAGGTGCTAGAGGAGTATAAAGAATGTAAAAAGAATCTTAAGAAAGAAATTAGGAAGGCTAAAAGAAGATATGAGGTTGCTTTGGCAAGAAAGGTGAAAGTAAACCCAATGGGTTTCTACAGCTATATTAATAGCAAAAGGATAACGAGGGATAAAATTGGACCATTAGAGAACCAGAATGGACAGCTATCTGCAGAGCCAAAAGAGTGGGGGAGATATTGAACAATTTCTTTTCTTCGGTATTCACCAAGGAGAAGGATATTGAACTCTGTGAGTTAAGGGGAAAAAGTAGAGTAGCTATGGAAACTATGAGATTCAAAGTGGAGGAAGTACTGACACTTTTGAAAAATATAAAAGTGGATAAGTCTCCAGGTCCTGACAGAATATTCCCTAGGACATTGAGGGAAGTCAGTGTAGAAATAGCTGGAGCTATGACAGAAATATTTAAAATGTCATTAGAAACGGGAATAGTGCCGGAGGATTGGCGTACTGCGCATGTTGTTCCATTGTTTAAAAAGGGTTCAAAGAATAAACCTTGCAATTATAGACCTATTAGTTTGACGTCAGTGGTGGGCAAATTAATGGAAAGGATACTTAGAGATAATATATATAAACAGGGTCTGATCAGGAACAGTCAACATGGATTTGTGCCTGGAAGGTCATGTTTGACAAACCTTCTTGAATTTTTTGAAGCGGTAACTAGGGAAATTGATGAGGGTAAAGCAGTGGATGTTGTCTATATGGATTTCAGTAAGGCCTTTGACAAGGTTCCCCATGGAAGATTGGTTAAGAAGGTTCAATCTTTGGGTGTTAATGGCGGAGTAGCAAGATGGATTCAACAGTGGCTGAATGGGAGATGTCAGAGAGTAATGGTGGATGGCTGTTTGTCAGGTTGGAAGCCGGGTGACCAGTGGGGTGCCTCAGGGATCTGTGTTGGGTCCACTGTTGTTTGTCATGTACATCAATGATCTGGATGATGGGGTGGAAAAATTGGACAAGTAAGTATGCAGATGATACTAAGATAGGTGGTGTTGTGGATAATGAAGTAGATTTTCAAAGTCTACAGAGAGATTTGGGCCATTTGGAAAAGTGGGCTGAAAGATGGCAGATGGAGTTTAATGCTGATAAAGTGTGAAGTGCTACATCTTGGCAGGACAAATCAAAATAGGATGTACATGGTAAATGGTAGGGAATTGAGGAATGCTGTGGAACAGAGGGATCTAGGAATAACTGTGCATAGTTCCCTGAAGGTGGAATCACATGTAGATAGGGTGGTAAAGAAAGCCTTTGGTGTGCTGGCCTTTATAAATCAGAGCATTGAATATAGGAGTAGGGAAGTAATGTTAAAATTGTACAAGGCATTGGTAAGACCAATTCTGGGGTATGGTGTAAAATTTTGGTCGCCTAGTTATAGGAAGGATGTCAACAAAATAGAGAGAGTACAGAGGAGATTTACTAGAATGTTGCCAGGGTTCCAGCAACTATGTTACAGAGAACGGTTGAACAAGTTAGGTCTTTATTCTTTGGAGCGCAGAAGGTTAAGGGGGGACTTGATTGAGGTCTTTAAAATGATGAAAGGGATAGACAGAGTTGACGTGGATACGTTTTTCCCATTGAGGGTAGGGAAGATTCAAACAAGAGGGCATGACATGAAAATTAAGGGACAGAAGTTTCGGGGTAACGTGAGGGGGAACTTCTTTACTCAGAGGGTGGTGGCTGTGTGGAATGAGCTTCCAGCAGAAGTGGTGGAGGCAGGATCGATTTTAACATTTAAGAATAAAGTGGATAGGTATATGGACGTGAAACGGAATGGAGGGGTATGGTCTGAGTGCAGGTAGATGGGACTAGGGGAAAACAAATGGTCGGCACGGACTGGAAGGGCCGAGAGGGCCTATTTCCGTGCTGTAATTGTTATATGGTTTATTTGATTCAAGCAAATGGCAGAAATTACTGGGAAGTTGTCATTGTATTGATGCATTAACTGCGCTCTCCACTATAACATTGCCAGTTACATTATCATACTCTGAATTATTCCTCATACAGCCATTTACAGATGATAGATAATGCTGTAGAAAATCCTGTTAATGACATGGCTCATGATAGTCAACCTTGAATATTTAGATATGAACCAGTGGAGACAGAGTTTCACTCCCAAGCAGTGAATCGTCAGGAAAAATATTAAATATGTCTTAGCTGTAATTTTCATCCAGCCTTGCTAACTGTTCACCTTATAGTGTCAGAAGATAATACCTTTTAGGTTGGTTACATGTAATTTTTTTTGGGGGGGGTTACATAATTTGTCGCTTGGTTTGGAATATTAAATTGTATAGGTGCTAGTAGTTTCTGGTCATCTGGCCTGTTATTAATTTTTTAAAGAGGTAACAATATTTTAGATAAAAAACAGAAACTTCTCGAAACATTCAGCAGAATAGGCAGAAAGTAAGGCAATAAAAAGAGAGCTAATGTTTCCGGTCAGTAACCCTTTGTCAGAACTGAGATAGAGAAACAAAAAGTGATAATTTGAAGTTGTTGACAGGAATAGATAAGCCAAAGGGAATATCTATTTTAGAAAAGACCAGGTCATATACAGGAAGGGGTCAGTTAGAAGGCAATTGTGCTCCTTTGTCTGTGACATGTTGTTAATAACTAGGCTTTGGGGTGTGCCTGTCGGGTCAGGCTCTGATTATGGAGGGTGAAAAACCTCAGTCAGAAGCACAGGTGAATGAGTGAGTTACAACAGAAATGTCCTCATTCTGATACAAACAAAATAAGAGAGTTACATAAAGTTAGAGATCTAAACATCTTTGTGTTTTATTTGCCAATTTCCAAACAAATAATTTATATCTGCCTGAAAATGATCACTTTCTGCCTCTGAATAGAAAGCAGGTAGAAGGGCAATAAATATGAGGTCAATTATTAAAATACACTGTGTAGCTCATTTACTGTTTGCAATGCAGAGTTTTCGTTACTGTGCAGGTTTAAAACTAATGGCTCTAAGCATTCTAGATACAGGGAGGTTATAGCGAGATAACTATGTCTAGATTTAACAAGAAAATTAAATGACTGGAAGACACTAAGCTAGTCATAATAACCTCTAAAACTATCAATTCTCCTTTTAATAAAACAAATAAAAAATAAGAATGTGGTTAGGCCATTCGTCCCTCTAAACCTGCTGTGCCTAGCAAATTAGTCATGGCAATTATCCCATTTGCACTCTATTCCCCTACACGTAATGCCATTTGTGTCCAGAAATCTAGTTCCCTCTTAAATCTATTCAGTGACTTTGCCTTCAGACTGTTATGTGATTGTAAACAAAACAGCCCAATTTTAATTAAGGAACAAACTCTGATGAAATACCTCAATAATGTCAAAGGTAGTGCATTTCCCACAACATCTAGACCATCTAAATCTGCAGCAATGGTTCTGAATAGTTACTACCAACATCACAAAAGTGACACCATACTGTATGTCACTTTACTGAGCTTGTCAATGCTGCAAAAAAGTTAATGGTTTGTGACATTATCTTGGCAGGTTTTGAAGGTAGACACTTCAGCTATGTATTTAAAAATAGGAAATTTCAATCTCTTCCCCACTTCATATTTTGGAAGATGTTTAATTCATGTATATAGTTATTGCATAGGGAAAAATGTACAACAGTTGCTACAATCATCATTAAGATTTTTTTTGTATAAAAGAGAACTAGGCAAATACATAAAATTCAAGCCAGAAACAATATGTATTTACTTACCATATTTTTTTAACACTGACAATTGTTAGGGCCTGGCTGTAAATTCATGTGATGCCTCCAATCTGTTTTATTCACATTTTTCACAAAAACCTGTTTGAGGAAGTGTGTTGATTCACCAGAGCAACTTCGCCTTTGACAGATAATTGATTTCCATAAAACGTGTGAATCTTCATGAATGTGACTGCTATTGGAAAGCCCATGAGGAAGTTACTATATAGCATGGCTGTGTCTGCTTGATCTAATTGTAATTTAATAGCATTTTACAGAACTGCAAGTAAAGAATGAGCTTCCCACAAATTTAATTATTGGTTTTGCAATCTATCTGCCCTTTATTCACTGCTGTTTGCCTTGATGAAAGTGCATTTTCCTGAAAATTCCCTTGCTGCTGCGAAAATGAGCTGGTGATATTTTGTCATGCAGGACCCTCTCTAATGGGATGAGTAATGGGTCATTGCAGCAGTTATGGGCCTGTCCCACTTACGCGAGTTTTTCGGCGACTGCCGGCACCCGTCATAGGTCGTTGCAAGACGCCGAAAAGTCTCAACATGTTGAAAATCCAGCGGCAACCAGAAAGATACTCCGACTCTTTGGGCGACTGAGGAGACTACTCATGACCATACAGGCGACACCCGGGCGACATGTCGCGGGTTGAAGCTTGTATTCTCGTGATTAATCGCCCAAAGAATTGTACCTTGTTCTGGTCGCCACATGTTTCAACATGTTGAAAATTTTCGGCAACTTGCTACGAGCTATGACGGGTGCTGGCAGTCGCCGAAAAAGTCGCGTAAGTGGGACAGGCCCATAACTGTTGATTAAGTGGAGATTCCCCACCTCAGTTCCGCCAGCACTATTTACTCAACTGCACAATCTTTCAAAAATGCAAAATAGCAATGTGAGAACTTATGAACTTATGAACACAATTAGGTAGAAAGTTACCTGAGGACATTTTCAGGCTCAGAATTGGTGCTGCTTATGTAAATAGCTCGTTCTAAGCTTCCCCAAGTCTAGTTTCAGTCAAAAATCACTGAGTCAAGCACTTGCGCATCTAAACTTTATTTTGACAAAATACAATTACAGTTCCAACTACTGTACCTAACCACCGTGAGTTCGATTCTCGTATCTGCCTGATCTAGCCCTCTTGGCCTCACTCAAACAGAGACACTACAGAAGGGCACGCAGTCCTAAGCGCTCTCCCAGAAGATCGACACAGGACCTCGTAGCAGCAGACTTTTATATGTCCCCGGACCTCGAGGGGCCGAACCACATAGGGGTGGTCTCTTTACAGTTCAGTAACAGATATCGATTAACCTAGTACATGGCAGACATTTCCGTAACCCAATAATAGTGGCTAATGCATTGTATTCAAACAGTGTTTCTCAGAGGAAACGAACATCGCAACATGTACCCTGATATGCAAGAAAACCAGACAAGGCTCAATACTTAATCCAATCAACATCCACAAAGTAAAGCTTTGCAACATTATGTACAATGTGTATGTCTGGTTTATCTTCATCCAATCCATTCTATGCATTGTGCACCTAATTGTCGGGATCTGCAGATGTTCCCATTTTCTTCCTGCAGCTCTGATCTAGGCTCTAGACATACTGGCACCATTCTGCAGCTTGTCCCATTTCTACAGAAAGCATTTTTAAATTGAACAAATGGCCTAGCAGCCCAGAAGCCTTTACTCAAGTTTAGGGTCCTAGCCTCTCCAATACAATACAATACATTACAATACCGTTTATTGTCATTTGAATCTCATTGAGGTTCAAACGAAATTTAGTTTCTGCAGTCATACAAACAAGAAAAAGAACCAAGACACAACACAATTTACACAAACATCCATCACAGTGAATCCCCTCACTGTGATGGAAGTCAAAGTGTTATCTCTCCCCTGTGCTCCCCATTCTCCTCCCGATGTCAGAGTCAAAGCCGCCGGCGAGCGATGGTAAATTCAGGCCACGCCAGGCGATGCAAGGCCGCGCTCCGGGTCTTGATGTTAGAGCCCCCAGCAGGCGCTGCTAGCAGGTCCCGCAGCCATGTAAGCCACGCTGGGCGATGTAAGGCCCGCTCCAGGTCATTTTCAACCCCGCAACTCGGGCGGGAGAAGTTGCCGCCGCGGGAGCTCCAAAAAGCGGTCTCCCACCAGGGACCCGCGAGTCCCGGTGGGACCGTCCACTGCCCTGCACCTGGAGTCTCCGAATCTCCGGGGTTGGGCAGCAGCAACGCGCCACCACAGCTTCTCCCGTTCCGAACTCAGCCAGCTCCACGATGGTGAGTCCGCAGGCTCCGCGACTGGAGCCCCAGGTCCGGTTGGAGGCCGCTCCACGATGCTAGGCCCCAACGACAACAGAGAAAAGGTCGTGTCCCCCGTACAGGGAAAATATTTTAAAAGTTTCCCCCACCCCCACCACACACATACCCAGCTAAAAAATAAATAAACACTACAACTATACTCAAAACGAGACCAAAAAAAAAAAAAAACAGACGGACGGACTGCAGAGGCGAGAGTCGCAGGATTTGGCCAGGATTGACGTTCCTTCCTTTTATCATATATGATAAACCATCATTTATGATTACCAAGTAGTCAGATAATCAGATAACCAGATACATACATATGTGTGTCCATTACATTCGCCATCTATCAACTACCACAGGATGATATTTCTTCCCAGAATCTTGTCAGGCTTCCTGAGTTTTCGTGGGCATAGCTTCACAATTCCGAGTTTCCGTGGGCGCGAATTCCCTCCATCTATGTTGTTGCCCTTTCCATAGTCAAATCTATAATCTATAATTTCTGAAAAACTTGGGACAAAGCAAGTTACCATACATGCACCAATGCTTCCCCATATATTCACTATATTTCTGCAATACTATCGCTTTTCCATTTCAATATACTGCTCTATTATATTCTACTATATCACTGTACACCTATTACTATTCTGTTCTATAATACTATCCTAGGATCAACACTAATCAGCCCTCTCCATATTCACACAATGTTATAATATGTATATCTGATGATGGTTTCTCATATAAATTTCAGTTGGCTTCAGTCCAGATTTCCCTACAGGCATGACTAATTTGAAGTAAACCATGAAAAATGTTTTAATTCAACCAAATTCAGTCTCAGCCTTCAATTTACTATTTTAAATGTCAGTGTCTATCTCATCCTTCTCATTCCACAGCATTGTGGTCGATAACACAATTCCATTCCAATTCCTGTTGAATTCCCAGCTGTTCAAATTTAATCAATCAATTTGCATATGTTGTCAATTTTATCATGAATCCAATTAAGAATGCCAAATCTAGGGACAATTTCTTTCCACCTTGATAATAGAAGCCGCTTTACCATTAAGGGTTAAACAATTTAGATCAATTGGTCAAATACATCGACTCTGATATCTCCACACCCATTCAAGTTTCTCCTTCTAATTCAATAAACATCTCCAGTACTTCTTCCTTATTATGTTGTGCTCGGCTCTCGGTCCATAGGAGTTCTCTCCTATACTAGTTTCCCAACCACTGAGCAATTTCTAGTCTGGTCTCTTAAAGGGAGGTTCTGCTGTTTGCAGTTCCTCTTTTGGCCAATTCCAATTCCACCTCTCATGTTCCCTGAATAATTTCCATGTTACCAGATCTTCCCAAGTTCCGTCCTTCCTGATGTTCTCTGAATAATCCTTCCCATCTTTGGCTGCCTGTCTGGGGATGAGACAATAACAATATCAATTAATAATCAAACTCCAAATATCCCTAAGCCAAATCTCACAAGTCAGTTCCAAATCTCAAATTTAAAGTACCTCCAATTCATTACCATACAATTTAGAAACCAAATTCAAAATGTTGTACATTTATTTCTAATAATCATAATTTAGATGCAAAGTAAGTGTTTTACTCCAAACCACGGAGGAATGTCTTTTATTCAAATTCAGTTCTTCAAAGTGGAGCTTGCTACAACAGTCGTCATACGTTGTCAGTGTTGTTTCTCTAGGAAAGATTAGATAGTGGTATTTTCCTTCCTTCACTGGCGTCAAAAGCTAGATGATGTTAAAGTTGGGCACTAGGGTAGGTTGTCTTCTACTCTCTGATGTCAGTTTCAAGGGAGTAGGGATACTGAGGAGCAGCTTTCTCTATTGGTTGCCCTTTCCAGATTTGTCTTAGGGTCGGGGGGACAGTATCATTTCTTCCTGTTTCTGGGGAGCTTCATTGCCTGTGCTCTCTTCTGCCCATTCTCAAGGGGTCTGTATATTCTTTACCTCACTCTCCAGATAGTATGTTGTCAATTATACTGTCCTGTAGGCACACACTCAGTAACAAGTTAGTACAATAGTTCCTTTCCCCACTCCTGTACCTCCTGCACAATAAGTTTGTTTCTTCTCTCCCTAATGCCATTCTTTCTCACACCAGTTACTATGTTTCCCTTTTCGTAGTCCTTTCTTCACAGAGGGTACTCGATAATTAGATTCTTTATGTCTCCTCCTAGGATTTGGAAGGGGGTGATGTTCTTTCTGGTTTCTATTGCTGTTGTTGGGCCATATGAGGACACCTTCAGATTTCATAGGTAGTATTAACTGGCAGGTTAGAGCTAACTGAATGGGTTTGATTGCCAAAATGTCCCTGCCCCCTGATCTCCTTGCCAGTGACCTCGTCCTCTACCCTCGGGGTCCCAAGTGTCCCGGTAACCTCTCTGGATCCACTGGTTTCTGATACCCCGTGACCCTCTACTTTGCCCCCTTCCTTCTTGTTACCCTCTCACAGGACACGATCGACTCCAATGTCCCAATTCCCCACAGATATAGCACTGATCAGGTCTAATGGATCTATACCCTCTCCATCCAAACCGTGGAAAAGTCGGCTCTCGGAATGGCAGGTCTATCCAAGCTTTGAGATCCTCTTCCTCCTTGTCTTCCTCTGTAATTCTTAATACAGGTCTCTGAGCTGCCGTTGGATCAGGCTGCATTAAAGTGCGAACGTCTGTGGCCCAGGGTCATTTACACCTACTGCAGCTTTCTGCAAACGAACTGCCTACGGGGAATCCGTTCTATACCCCCATAGTCGGGAAATCGCTCCGACATAATAATATTATCAATGTCAGGACCAACCCCTCCGTATCCTCCTGCTGCCTCATCCTCAGAAAAGCTACTCATTCTGTCAGTACTTCAGGAAGGATTCCTTCACTTTCCCACTACTGGATTTCCTAATTAATTTTGGTACCCACTTCGGCGGGACCTGCCATCTATCCCCTTGATCTCCCGTACTATCCCCCACTGGTGGAGCAATCCTAGGAGCTGGAAGGTCACTCCCCGATTCTTCCACTTTAGATTTGAATTTAGTGGGAGGAGTCGAAGATACTGCTGACTCCCCCCCAGTGCCCTGCTCGCAAGCTGCACATGGTGTCTCTGAACTGAGAACATGAGAGTGCTGTGAGGAATGCTGTGGCTCCTTTCTGAAAAATTCTACCCACCCTGGCATATTGTGAGCCTCTCTTCCTTCGAGGTCCACAGATACTGCTGCATTCTTATCAAATTTAATAAGTTTAATTTTAGTCGGCACCACCCCTTTCAGAGCCATCTCAGTAGTTTCCCTTTTAGAAGCTGGTATTCTCTCCTACTCCTGCTCCTGCTGTTGGCTTCCACTATCTTCCTTTCCCTTTTCCGGAATGTCTTGAGAAAGACCAGTTCTCTTGTGTTCCCCTCTAACCCCTAATTTACCCGCTGCCATTCTTAGAGTGGACAGAAGAACGATCTCTTTATTTATTCTCCTGGGGTGAAGAACATTCTCCATATTCCAATTAGCTCATTCCCTTCTTCGCTGTTTCCATATCGTTTAACAATTGTTTCTATATAGTTTATTCCTATTACAGATTTTAGTCCACCCAGCGGCCAATGTTCGCTTCTCAAAACTCCATTTAATTCTCCAGATAATCCTCTTAATCTGTCTGCTTCATGTGGAAGCTTCTCGCAAATTATTCATCGGGCTTCGGGGTCTATTTGATAAGTCCTTCTTGAGGCATTCCCCATTTTTACGCACAATAGTCACAATACAAAATAATATTCCAGACACTCACACTGATTCAAACTCATTCCTTCATTTCAAACTCCAAGTTCAATGGAGTCTCTCCCACACAATGGCTAATCGTCTCTCAGATTCACACCTCTTAGAAACATAGAAAATAGGTGCAGGAGTAGGCCATTCGGCCCTTCGAGCCTGCGCCGCCATTCAATATGATCATGGCTGATCATCCAACTCAGTATCCTGTACCTGCCTTCTCTCCATACCCCCTGATCCCTTTAGCCACAAGGGCCACATCGAACACCCTCTTAAATATAGCCAATGAACTGGCCTCAACTACCTTTTCTGGCAGAGAATTCCACAGATTCACCACTCTCTTTGTGAAAAACGTTTTTCTCATCTCGGTCTTAAATGACTTCCACCTTATCCTTAAACTGTGACCCCTTGTTCTGGACTTCCCCAACATCGGGAACAATCTTCCTGCATCTAGCCTGTCCAACCCCTTAAGAATTTTGTAAGTCTCTATAAGATTCCCCCCTCAATCTTCTAAATTCCAGTGAATACAAGCCGAGTCTATCCAGTCATTCTTCATATGAAAGTCCTGCCATCCCAGGAATCAGTCTGGTGAACCTTCTCTGTACCCCCTCTATGGCAAGAATGCCTTTCCTCAGATTAGGAGACCAAAACTGCACGCAATACTCCAGCAGTGGCCTCACCAAGACCCTGTACAACTGCAGTAGAACCTCCCTGCTCTTGTACTCAAATCCCTTTGCTATGAATGCCAACATACCATTCGCTTTCTTCACTGCCTGCTGCACCTGCATGCCTACTTTCAATGACTGGTGTACCATGACACCCTGGTCTCGTTGCATCTCCCCTTTTCCTAATTGGCCACCATACAGATAATAGTCTACTTTCCTGTTTTTGCCACCAAAGTGGATAACCTCACAATTATCCACATTATACTGCATCTGCCATGCATTTGCCCACTCACCCAACCTATCCAAGTCACCTTGCAGCTTCCTAGCATCCTCCTCACATCTGACACTGCCCCCCAGCTTCGTGTCATCCGCAAACTTGGAGATGTTGCATTCAATTCCCTCATCCACATCATTAATATATATTGTAAATAGCTGGGGCCCCAGCACTGAGCCTTGCGGTACCCCACTAGTAACTGCCTGCCATTATGAAAAAGACTCCTACTCTTTGCTTCCTGTCTGCCAGCCAGTTCTCTATCTACAACAATCCCCAATATCGTGTGCTTTAAGTTTGTATACTAATCTCTTATGTGGGACCCTGTCGAAAGCCTTCTGAAAGTCCAAATACAACACATCCACAGGTTCGCCCTTATCCACTCTACTAGTTACATCCTCGAAAAATTCTATAAGAATCGTCAGACATGATTTACCTTTCATAAATCCATGCTGACTTTGTCCAATGATTTCACCACTTTCCAAATGTGCTGCTATCCCATCTCTAATAACTGATTCTAGCATTTTCCCCACTGCCGATGTTAGACTAACTGGTCTGTAATTCCACATTTTCTCTCTCCCTCCCTTTTTAAGAAGTGGGGTTACATTAGCTACCCTCCAATCCTCAGGAACTACTCCAGAATCTAAAGAGTTTTGAAAAATTATCACAAATGCATCCATTATTTCTGGGGCTACTTCCTTAAGTACTCTGGGATGCAGCCTATCTGGTCCTGGGGATTTATCGGCCTTTAATCCATTCAATTTACCTAACACCACTTCCCGGCTAACCTGGATTTCATTCAGTTCCTCCATCTCATTTGACCCCAAGTCCCCTGCTATTTCCGGCAGATTATTTATGTCTTCCTTAGTGAAGACAGAACCAAAGCAGTTATTCAATTGGTCTGCCATGTCCTTGTTCCCCATGATCAATTCACCAGTTTCTGACTGCAAGGGGCCTACATTTGTTTTAACTAATCTTTTTCTCTTCACATATCTATAAAAACTTTTGCAGTCAGTTTTTATGTTCCCTGCCAGTTTTCTTTCATAATCTATTTTCCCTTTTCTAATTAAGCCCTTTGTCCTCCTCTGCTGGACTCTGAATTTCTCCCAGTCCTCTGGTAGGCTGCATTTTCTGGTTAATTTGTATGCTTCATCTTTTGTTTTGATACTATCCCTGATTTCCCTTGTTATCCACAAATGCACTACCTTCCCTGATTTATTATTTTGCCAAACTGGGATGAACAATTGTTGTAGTTCATCCATGCAGTCTTTAAATGCCTCCCATTGAATATCCACCGTCAACCCTTTAAGAATCACTTGTCAGTCTATCTTGGCCAATTCACATCTCATACCCTCAAAGTTACCTTTCTTGAAGTTCAGAACACTTGTTTCTGATGTCACTCTCCATCCTAATGAAGAACTCAACCATATTATGGTCACTCTTGCCCAAGGGGCCACACACAACAAGACTGCTAACTAACCCTTCCTCATTACTCAATACCCAATCTAGAATAGCCTGCTCTCTCGTTGGTTCCTCTACATGGTGGTTTAGAAAGCTATCCCGCATACATTTCAAGAAATCATCTTCCTCAGCACCCCTGCCAATTTGATTCACCCAACCTATATGCCGATTGAAGTCACCCATTATGACAGTTTTACCTTTGTTGCACGCATTTCTAATTTCATGTTTGATGCCATCCCCAACTCCACTACCACTGTTAGGTGGCCTGTACACAACTCCCACTAGCGCTTTCTGCCCCTTAGTGTTTCGCAGCTCTACCCATATCGATTCCACATACTCCAAGCTAATGTCCTTCCTTTCTATTGTGTTAATCTCCTCTCTAACCAGCAACGGTACTCCACCTCCTTTTCCTTTCTGTCTATCCCTCCTGAATATTGAATATCCCTGGATGTTCAGCTCCCAGCCTTGGTCACCCTGGAGCCATGGCTCCATGATCCCAACTATATCATATTCATTAATAACTATCTGCACATTCAACTCATCCACCTTATTACGAATGCTCCTTGCATTGAGACACAAAGCCTTCAGGCTTGTTTTTACAACACTCTTACCCCTTATAGAATTATGTTGAAAAGTGGCCCTTTTTGATTTTTGCCCTGGATTTTTATTGCCTGCCACTTTTTTTTTATTTTTTATATTTCTGGTGTTACCAAATTCCAACAATTTGGGCGTGGTAGAATTAGTACCCTGTTCTCTGGATTTTCCCTTCTGCTCTTGGACACCAGAATGGTTAGCACTTTCCAGGCTGTTTGAAAAACAGGAAGGAGTGGCACCACCACTAGCATTCACCCCAGTGGGCAATGTGTTTTCTTCATCACCTCTCTCCAGATTTTCTTCCACTTTTGCCAAAAATTCACCCAAACTTTCTGAAAAGGGTAATTCATCCCATAATATAGAGTCATTGCAATCCAGTTTACTGCAAAGTTTACTTGATTGAGGTCTTTAAAATGATGAAAGGGATAGACAGAGTTGACGTGGATAAGCTTTTCCCACTGAGGGTAGGGAAGATTCAAACAAGAGGGCATGACATGAGAATTAAGGGACATAAGTTTAGGGGTAACGTGAGGGGGAACTTCTTTACTCAGAGGGTGGTGGCTGTGTGGAATGAGCTTCCAGCAGAAGTGGTGGAGGCAGGATCGATTTTAACATTTAAAAGTAAAGTGGATAGGTATATGGACGTGAAGGGAATGGAGGGGTATGGTCTGAGTGCAGGTAGATGGGACTAGGGGAAAACAAGTGGTCGGCACGGACTGGAAGGGCCGAGAGGGCCTGTTTCCGTGCTGTAATTGTTATATGGTTACTTTTCACCTTGCTACCTATTGCTTCTACCCTCATTTTACACCCCTCTGTCTCTCTGCTCATGCTCCCATCCCCTCTTCACACAATTGTTCCCTTCCAACCGTTACTGAATCACCCTCTCAAACGCTCCGATTCAATTATTCAATCAATCGCTCGTATTCAATCGCCCTCCCAACTTTCTTATCAGTTAGATCACAATCACTTCATTCAACTCTAAACTTTCAAACAAAGGATCTCCGGTTTCTCAACCCAAGACTCCAACTCTTAATCACAGTCTCTCCTAATCATAATCTTTCCCACTCAATCCAAGTTCGCATAAGTTCGCACAGCCAAACAAATCCGAACCACGCCAATAAAACTATAATCAAAAAGAAAAATTCCCGCTATTACAAGTAATCCCTGACACACCCCAATATAAACTGCAAGCATCCAATAAGTCACACTCCAATAAATCTTCCTCGTGGCGCAATCGGTCAGCGGAACAACTCCTCCCCCGACACAGCGATCGAAAGAGTACAAACCCCGATTGAACCACCACGACTCGGATTCTCACAATCTGAACAATCACAAATATTTAATTCAAACACAATTATCTAAATCACAATTACTTCAATTATCTAAATCCTTAAATCCTTGAACACTCACACAAACAGCAATACAAATGGCGGTCTGCGAACTTAACACACTCTAAATCTTAACTTTCCTGAATCTTAATGCACTCTAAATCTATTTATATACACAAAATATTTACACAATTCGGATCCAATAACAATACAAAAAGACGATATTACATTTTTACTATTTACAAAAATGATTTAACGCGCTAGCGCACAGTTTACAAACACTCGATCTCAATGCCGCGTCACGCTGTTATCAATCAGTAAACCTCTTTCTTCGATACCGAAGATTTTCCCCTTCCTAGTTGACTCTTTGCTGAGGGGTACCTCTCCTTAAATGACTACTTTTCCTCCCAAATGTTACTATCCTCACGCTAAGACTGGACTTCTATAGGGGGACCTCTATCCCTCCTCTCTAAGTTCAACAAAATTAAGGGTACTCTTTGCTATCAGGTACTAATCACAATCGATCAGAGGGTTACTATTCACTGTTGATCAGCCGCTATTCTGAATCGATCACTAACATGCACAAACTCCAAAGTTCTATCTTCACAGAATTCAGATTCTACCGTACGGGCAGAACTTCAATGTGAAATTCTGTATTTGGAAATTTGATTCTGCAAATCTAGACTCGTTTTCGGACTCCTAGTTTTGATGCTTACCACCACATACGCGGGCTCTCTAATTCAAACTAAATTGCCCAATGAAATCTCGAATGGACTAAAGTATTCCAGCCAATCTATGCTCTAGCCACCAAGCCTGATGCCTTTACGAGGTTCCTCATCCATCACTCCAGGGAGGGACTCGGACACCTTCACGCAGACACCCCTCTCTGCTGGGCACCGGGGGTTCAGCGCCTAGTCTCTTCGCGCTGGCAGTCAATGCTGGTTTTCAGAATGCACCTTTCCAATCAGTGCTCCCGGCAAAGATAGATCAACACGTAGACCAGACCTGTGTTTCAATACCCCGCCAATTGGATATCAAATCTGGACAGTGGGCCACCCCTCGCCCAATGAAGCGCGTCAGGCTCTTGTTAAAGCAGCTGCAGTCTGCCAACTATAACCAAGTTTTGGGCCACTCCACGCCCTGTTTTATGGGCCCCTAACTCAAAGGAGTACTAACCCCCCCGTGCTAGCCTCTATTCTCATGATCTCGATTGGACCCTTTCCCAAGCCCGCGAATGATCGATCCGCCCCGACTAGCGAAGTGCCGAAATTCACTGCAAAAACCACACAGTAGACTCAATTTCTGCACTCGCGATCAAAACAGCATACCCTCGATCGCAAACTTGTGTTTGGGGATCCGTTGAGATCCCGGACGAGCCCCCAATGTAAATAGCTCCTTCTAAACTTCCCCCCTGTCTAGTTTCAGTTAAAAATCACTGAGTCAAGCACTTGCGCATCTAAACTTTATTTTGACAAAACACAATTACAGTTCCAGCTACTGTACCTAACCACCAAGGGTTTGATCCTCGCATCTGCCTGATCAAGCCCTTTTAGCCTCGCTCAAATAGAGACAATCCCGAAGGTCACGCAGTCCTAAGCACTCTCCCAGAAGATCGACACAGGACTTCGTGGCAGCAGACTTTTATAGGTCCCCGGAATTCAAGGGGTCGAACCACATAGATGCGGTCTCTTTACAGTCCAATAACAGATATCGATTAACCCCATACATGACAGACATTTCCCTAACCCAATAATACAGTGGCTAATACATTGTATTCAAATTGTGTTTCTCAGAGGAAACGAACATCGCAACATGTGCCCTGATATGCAAGAAAACCAGACAAGGCTCAATATTTAATCCAATCAACATCCAACAAAGTAAAGCTTTGCAACATTATGCACAATGTGTATGTCTGGTTTGCATTCATCCAAACCATTCTATGCATTTTGCACCTAATTGTCAGGGTCTGCAGATGTTCCCATTGTCTTCCTACAGCTCTGATGTAGGCTCTAGACAAACTGGCACCATTCTCAGCTTGTCCCATTTCTACAGAAAGCACTTTTAAATAGACCAAAAGCCTTTACTCAATTTTAGGGTCCTAGTCTCTCCAATTTGGCCAGGATTAACACTCAGACAGTGTACAGTAGGCATGAAGATCCTAGGGAAGACACAAAATGCTGGAGAAACTCAGTGGGCCAATTAGGAATGGGTGATGTTTTGTGTTGAGATTCTTCTTCAGATCCTAGGCATGCTTTACAGTAGGCATTTGACTTAATATAGATGGTTTAGCTGCCTGTTGCAACTACGCAGGTACAGTAGTTCTTATTATGGTAGCAGCTAATGTTCGATGCATTGGAAGCAAATCTTTTATTTTGGTTGAAATTTTGAGTGGGATACCCATGATATCTACTCAGACTAAACATGTTAGGGTCTGGATTGTGGATCAGAAAGTAGGTAGTGGTGGTGAGCAAGGTAAGTTTTTTTCACAACCTTTGGGGTAGCTTATGGATCCAAAAAATGTTGAATGAACCTGAAGTGAAAATATCGTGAAAAAGATGTAAAAGGATTGTAAATAGAATCTTAAGAAAGAAATTAGGAAGGCTAAAAGAAGATATGAGGTTGCTTTGGCAAGAAAGGTGAAAGTAAACCCAAAGGGTTTCTACGGCTATATTAATAGCAAAAGGATAACGAGGGATAAAATTGGACCATTAGAGAACCAGAATGGACAGCTATCTGCAGAGCCAAAAGAGATGGGGGAGATATTGAACAATTTATTTTCTTCGGTATTCACCAAGGAGAAGGATATTGAACTCTGTGAGTTAAGGGGAAAGAGTAGAGTAGCTATGGAAACTATGAGATTCAAAGAGGAGGAAGTACTGACACTTTTGAAAAATATAAAAGTGGATAAGTCTCCAGGTCCTGACAGGATATTCCCTAGGACATTGAGGGAAGTTAGTGTAGAAATAGCAGGAGCTATGACAGAAATATTTCAAATGTCATTAGAAACGGGAATAGTGCCGGAGGATTGGCGTACTGCGCATGTTGTTCCATTGTTTAAAAAGGGTTCAAAGAATAAACCTAGCAATTATAGACCTATTAGTTTGACGTCAGTGGTGGGCAAATTAATGGAAAGGATACGTAGAGATAATATATATAAGCATCTGGATAAACAGGGTCTGATCAGGAACAGTCAACATGGATTTGTGCCTGGAAGGTCATGTTTGACAAACCTTCTTGAATTTTTTGAAGCGGTAACTAGGGAAATTGATGAGGGTAAAGCAGTGGATGTTGTCTATATGGATTTCAGTAAGGCCTTTGACAAGGTTCCCCATGGAAGGTTGGTTCAGAAGGTTCAATCTTTGGGTGTTAATGGCGGAGTAGCAAGATGGATTCAACAGTGGCTGAATGGGAGATGTCAGAGAGTAATGGTGGATGGCTGTTTGTCAGGTTGGAAGCCGGTGACCAGTGGGGTGCCTCAGGGATCTGTGTAGGGTCCACTGTTGTTTGTCATGTACATCAATGATCTGGATGATGGGGTGGAAAATTGGATAAGTAAGTATGCAGATGATACTAAGATAGGTGGTGTTGTGGATAATGAAGTAGATTTTCAAAGTCTACAGAGAGATTTGGGCCATTTGGAAAAGTGGGCTGAAAGATGGCAGATGGAGTTTAATGCTGATAAGTGTGAAGTGCTACATCGTGGCAGGACAAATCAAAATAGGACGTACATGGTAAATGGTAGGGAATTGAGGAATGCTGTGGAACAGAGGGATCTAGGAATAACTGTGCATAGTTCCCTGAAGGTGGAATCGCATGTAGATAGGGTGGTAAAGAAAGCCTTTGGTGTGCTGGCCTTTATAAATCAGAGCATTGAATATAGGAGTAGGGAAGTAATGTTAAAATTGTACAAGATATTGGTAAGACCAATTCTGGAGTATGGTGTACAATTTTGGTCGCCTAGTTATAGGAAGGATGTCAACAAAATAGAGAGAGTACAGAGGAGATTTACTAGAATGTTGCCAGGGTTCCAGCAACTATGTTACAGAGAAAGGTTGAACAAGTTAGGTCTTTATTCTTTGGAGCGCAGAAGGTTAAGGGGGGACTTGAATGAGGTCTTTAAAATGATGAAAGGGATAGACAGAGTTGACGTGGATACTTTTTTCCCATTGAGGGTAGGGAAGATTCAAACAAGAGGGCATGACATGAGAATTAAGGGACAGAGGTTTCGGGGTAACGTGAGGGGGAACTTCTTTACTCAGAGGGTGGTGGCTGTGTGGAAAGAGCTTCCAGCAGAAGTGCTGGAGGCAGGATCGATTTTAACATTTAAGAGTAAAGTGGATAGGTATATGGACGTGAAGGGAATGGAGGGGTATGGTTGAGTGCAGGTAGATGGGACTAGGGGAAAACAAATGGTCGGCACGGACTGGAAGGGCCGAGAGGGCCTGTTTCCGTGCTGTAATTGTTATATGGTTATATGGTTATATGGAAATATTTAAACTTAATTTATTGGTGTAGAATTGTTTTTATATTTTCTCACTGAGGGAAGTAATGTTGTAAAATATGTTATTTTTAACTTTTATTTCTTTCCCAACCTTTCTTTGCCTCATCTTGAAACTAGCTTCAGAAATTGTGTTCAAGAAGGATTTCTTGAAGTTCCACTTTTATAATATTTTAAATACTATTGGTTTATTTGGGTTTTCATTTTTAAGAGATTGAGCAACATTTACATACTTTTTGTTTCATAGTTGTTTTATTTATTTTTTTCCGAATGCTGCAGTTCCTCAGTTATCATTTCAATGTCTCTGCTAAATTGAGAAATTCAGCTGCTACTTTGTGGTAGGTAAGTTCTTTTCTGTAAAGATCTTCTTGCAGTTTGCCCTGTGTGCTTTAGAGGGCGCCCTTTCCCAAAGAGCTCTGATTATAAACACGATTCCATAACATTAGCCTTTATATTATTTATATTGGAGAAAGAGATCACTCATTCTGAACAGTGTTTTCTTTTGCACTTGGGACTGTCAAATTGCATTTGGGACTGTCAAATAGCTTAAATATATGCCTGTACACAGGGATTCTCTTAGTATTGTATTTTGTTTTTTTTCCATGATTTGTCCTAAAAATTTCAGGGCAGAATGACACAGTGGCACATTAGTTGAGCTGCTGCCTTACAGCAGCAGAGATCAAGGTGCGATTTTGACGTCGGGTGGTAGTGTATGGAGTTTACACATTCTCCATGTGCCCGCGTGGGTTTCCTCTGAGTGCTCAGTTTTCTCCCACTTTCCAAAGACATGCAAGTTTGTAGGTTAATTGGCCTCTGTAAATTGCCCTCATTGTGTAGGGAGTGGATGCAAAAGTGGGATGACATAGAACTAGTGTGAATGGGTGTATGATGGTAGTCGTGGATGAGGTGGGCGAAAAGGCCTGTTTCCATGATGTATATTTCAATTTAACTTAACTCAATTCAATTTAATTCAGTGTGACTTTCAAAATTATTATGATGGATGAAGGCTAGATCTAGCCAGATGAGACTTGAAACTGAAGCACATCTCTGAGAGAGATGTGTAAAAATTCCAAGGCAATGTTTATCCCCTTGTCCGAGATGATATTTATCCTTCCATTATCATTGCTAAGGAAGATTATCTACCATTAAAGCCTGCTATATTCAACTTATCTGTCACTTCTCCTACATTGCTAAAATGTCTGTACTTTAGAGTAATATGATTTAGGCAAATATGAAAAGGAAATTGGAAGGTGTTAGTATATTTGTTTTACAAATGGAAGATTGTATTTGGCAGCTCTCTTTATCTTCAAACAATCTTCCATTGTCATTACCCTCCAAAAAGTGATTATCCAGTGAAATTCAGGAAGGTCATTGCAGCATTTCTCCAATAAGCCATTGGGCAAAGATACATTGAGCATACAACATGGCAACGGGCCCTTTGGCCCAGCTCATGGATGCCCATCTAAACTAGTCACATTTGCCTGTGTTTGACCCATATCCCTCTAAAACCTTCCTTTCGACGTATCTGTCCAATTACTTTTAAATGGTTTTATTGTACCTATCATCCACTTCATCTAGCAGCTCGCTCCAAATACCCATCACCCTGTATGTAGAATAAGTTGCACTGCTGCTTCCTATTAAAATCTTCCCCCTCTCACCTTAAACCTATGAGTTCTTGTTCTTGTTTCTCGTATCCTGGGTAAAAAGTGCATTTCTCTATAATTATACACCTCATTTATACACTGATGATTTATATATCTCTATAGGATCACCCATCAGCCTCCTGTGGTTCAAGGACAAAGGGTCTAGCACACCCACCTCTCCATATCGCTCAAGGCCTCAAATCTTGGCAACATCGTCAAGAACCATTTTTCTTACCAGCCCAATGGCATATTTCCTATAGCAGGGTGACCAAAACTGAACATAGTATTCCTCGTCAAGGGTGTTTAATTGTTTTAAGTACCAACATTGAAACAATGAAACTCCTACTTGCAGCAGCTTAACAGGTCCATAAACACAATATATAGATAAATTAAATAAATTAATAACCGTAAAACTAGTGACGAAATACAAACTCCATAGAGCACCCAAAGACACAGTCCGTAGAAGTTCGTAGCTGCTGAGGCATAAGTGCAGCCTCACTGACATAACATCCCAACTTCTATACTCAATGCCCTGTCTAGCATGCTAAATCCATCATGTAATGCCACTTTCAGGGAACTGTTTTGTATTCATAGAAACATAGAAAATAGGCGCCAGAGGAGACCATTCAGCCCTTCGAGCCAGCACCGCAATTCATTGTGATCGTGGCTGATCGTCTGCTATCAATAACCTGTGCCTACCTTCTCCCCATATCCTTTGATTTCACTAGCCCCTAGAGCTCTATCCAACTCTCTCGTAATCCATCCAGTGATTTGGCCTCCACTGGATTCCTGGATCCTATTCCTGGATCTCTCACCTTCAACGCTCTCCAGGCCCCTGCAGTTGACTGTGAAAATCTTTCCCTGGTTTGATTTCCCAAAACGTTATACCTCGCAATAATCTGAATTCAATTTTACATTCCCTGGCTCATTTACCAGCTGATCACAATCCCGCCGCAATTCTTATTTGCAGCCTTTGCAGTTTTTCTTTGTAGCCAACAACATTAAAGGCACCAGAGATGGACTCAAAACATCACCCATTCCTTCTCTCCAGAGATGCTGCCTGTCCCGCTCAGTTACTTAAGCATTTTTTGCCTATCTTTGGTGTATTTTTAAACCAGCACCTGCAGTTCTTTCCGAAACATTAAAGGCACATTAGCCATTCACTATAGGGATGCTGCTTGACCTAGAGTTCTTTCAGTGCTTTTAATCAAGCTTTGTTTCGCTGACCAATTATGTATCATGCTGGATCTTGCATCTTAGATTGGAAATTGCCGTAATCAACCTACTCTAGTGACCATTTTTGCTGTCAATGTTGCATTTATACCTCTTGCTTAAAAATCCCTTCATTGCTTTGTGTGAATTTTGTGTGTTAATTGTACAAACGTGACACTTTGCATTTCATATGTTGTGAGGTTGTGGGTTACTGGATGATGTGGAGGCTTATGACCCCTTGTTCCTGTAAATGTAGTGTTTAGGGGCAGCCTTCAGACTAACTCTGATTTTCCATTGGGTCACTGGTGTGTACAATGATCATTAGTATGTCCAAAGAGAATTTCCAGTCAGTGGCTTGATGGGTTTACTACACATGTGATACCAAAGATAATGGTGCTTTTGTTGTGTGGGTGGGGACACTTTGTCTGAAGCATACAAGGTAAAATGTCATGCAACAATGTCTATCAAGGACTTTCACAGCAGCTAAGTCAAGGGTGCCCTATATATTTGAATTTTTTTATGTAAAGCTATCCACCATGTATTTTTAGGTGATTCTTGTAATGCTTCCTGGTTGTTTGCTTAAATATCTTCCAGTCATGAGTAAGCATGATTACTCAGGGACAGGGGGTTCATCTGCTCTTTTTTGTGAGTTTCTGTCAGTCTTTAGAAGTCACAGAATGCAGGATTTTCCCAAGCTCTCTGTGGAAGTAAATAGCTTCTGTGGGGAGACAGCCCTTGACAGTGCATAATAGCCACTTCAGAACTCTGTACCGCAATTCAACAAGTCACTTAGATTTCTTTCCAGTTTCGTGTTCAACATTTTGCACTTCTTTCTTTGAATGCCTATCAGTATTCCTTCTTTGATACATGTGCGAGAAAAGTGACTAATACGGCATTGTAGTATCTAACTATACAAAACTAGCTTAACGTTGTCAGTGGTGGTGGAAAGGAAGTGGGCAAAATTTCAAGCGACAGATGATCTTAGTGCCCTTTGGATGTGCACACATTATCTCTTCACTGTTCCTTATTTTTGTTCAAGAAAAGCACCTAATGTAGTTTCAAAACATGAAAAAAGAGAACATTTTAGTTAATAAGACTCAAGGCTCTCTACACTCATGATCTCTCATATTGGAAAGTCTGATTTCTGTGGATTATTACGTCAATCGGATACTCCTTTGCGTGAGCAGAGGCTCGGGCAAAATCAAAATAGATGTATTAGAAATCATTTGGTGGTTAATTTTGTTTATTATTGGTAAAGGACAAGAATTAGATGTCTCATGTGACATCTTAGTTGGGAACTGAATAAAGAATATATCAATTTCTTTAGCAGATATGAAATAGTCAAAGAGACCATTCAGCCTTTTATACCTGTTCTGTAATTCAATAAACCCATGGACAAACTTTTACCTCAATATCATTTTCCTGCACGCATCCTATATTCCTTGATCCCTTTCATATCCCACACGCCATCAGACTCTGTGTAGGATATGCTTAGCTGCCTTCATTGGTCGAGAATGCCAAAGATTTGTACCATTTTTGGGGAACAACATTTCTTCTCATCTCTTTCCAGAATGGCCAAATCCTCATTTTGAGATCAGATTCTTTGGTTCTAGCCTTCTCAGGCTGATGGATTATCTATGCTTGACAGCCTTTTAAAAAAAATCATATATTCAAATTAGATCACATAATTCTTCTAAACTTTAGAGAATATCAGCCAAGTTTGCTGCTTCTCTTCCCATGAGAAAACAAACTATCCAGGAATTATTCTGATGATCCATCATTGAGCTTCTTTTATCACAAATATAACCACCTTGGGTAAGGAGACCAAACCCTGGAAATAACATACTGGCTACAATCACACCAAAGCAGTATATAATTGGCGCAAGATGTCTCTAGTACTCAAATCCTTCTTTCTGTAATAAAGGTCAACGTTTCATTTTCCTTTCTAAACGCTTGCTGTACCTGCAGGTAAACTTTCAGTCATTCATATACAAAGATGCCAAAGTAATTCTGAGAATGAACACCTTTTGGATTTTACCTCTATCCTTTCAGAGGGTGATGGATATATGGAACAAGCTGCCAGAGGAAGTAGTTAAGGAAGGTATTACAACAGCATTTAAAATACACTTGAACAGGTACATGGATAGGAAAGTTTTGTTTAGTTTATTGTCATGTGTACTGAGCTACACAGCAGTGTACCAGTCAGCAGAAAGACAATACATGATTGCAATCAAACAATTTACTGTGTATAGATACTGGATAAGGGAATAAAGGTTAGTGCAAGGTAAAGTCAGCAAAGTCCGATCAAGGATAGTCCAAGCGTCACCAAAGAGGTTGAGAAGGATATGGCCAAATGTGGGCAAATGAGACTAGCTTAAATGGGGGCATTTTGATCAAATGGACAAGTTGGGCCAAAGAGCATGTTTCCATATGTATGGCTCTATGACTCCACTTAGCGCCCCTTAGTTAAATTTCTGCTAGGATCCACTCATGGCAAAAACTTGTTTAGCAGTGAGACATATGGCGAACTGCCCCCAGGAAATTCCAAACCATTATTGGCCGGATTGTGCTGATCTTGCCCTATAGTCATACAAGTGATTAAATAAAATAAACCTAAATGTGGTAAAACATACATCAAATGAAAATAAATTAGAAAGAGGAATAGGCCACTTGTCCCATCAAACCATTCCTTATGATCACAGCTGATGTACACCAAGTCTAATTTCTTGTGTGGCATTACACAATGGTCCTAGATTACGCAATATTTCAAATAAAATGTGGTTCCTCTTTAAATGCCTTCAAGTATCTCATCTGAATATCCCTTCAGGATAGTATTCTAAAGATTCATAATTATAGATGAGAAGAAATTCCTATGTACCATACTCGCATGGTTGATATTGATGAGGACTACACTTGATTCGAAATTTGTAATTTTTTGTCCACTGAACAAATGACAGGCAAGTTGGTACAGTGTGTTTTCTGCTGGATGTGGGAAGTCAGGGACACTGCTGGTGCTTCTGACAACTACACCTGCAGAAATTGTGTCCGGGTGCAGCTCCTGAATGAACGTGTTGGGGAACTAGAGCAGCAGCTGGATGACCTCAGGACCTTCTGGGAAAACGAGAGTTTCCTAGACATGACCTACAGTGAGGTTGTCACACCAAGGATACCAGAAGAGCAAAGGTGGGTGACAATAAGAAAGAGGAGTAAACGTGGAGTGCAGGAGACCCCGGTGGCTATAGAGGTACACCCTCTTGGGAGCTGTTGGGGCAGACGACGCTTCCAGTCCAAGCGGTGGACAAGTCGGTGGCTCCAATCCCAGCGATGAGACTCGACTGGCGAGACCGAAGTCGGGCAGAGCCGTAGTGGTGGGTGACTCCATTGTCCAAAGTGCGGACAGGAGATTCTGTGGCGGCAGGCACGACTCGAGGATGGTGTTTTGCCTCCCTGGTGCCAGGGTTCAAGATGTCTCGGACCGATTTCAGAACATCCTCGAGAGGGAGGGTGAACAGCCGGAAGTTGTGCATGTGCGCACAATGGACGTCGGGAAGAAGTGGAAGGAGGTTCAGCAACGTGAGTTTAGAGAGTTAGGAAGAAGGTTGAAAAGCACGACTTTTAGGGTGGTTATCTCTGGATTGATTCCAGTACCTCGTGCTGGTGAGGGCAGGAACAGGGAGATAGAGGATCTGAATGTGTGACTGAGGTGCTGGTGCAGGGAGCAGGGATTTAGATTTATAGACCACTGGGATCTCTTCTGGGGTAGGGGTGACCTGTACAAAAGGGACGGATTACAACTTAACTGGAGAGTGACCAACATTCTGGCAGACAGGTTTGCTGGTGGTAGATGGGTGGGTTTGTACTAAACAGCGGGGGGGAGGGTTTGACAAATTGGGAGTATAAGGATGAAATTAAAGGGGAAGAAGGTACAGGAAAAGTTACGAAAGACACCCGAATTAATGGGACAGAAAGTTCAAGAAGAGAGTAAGGTCAGAAAGAGGAACCGATGTGAGAGGGGAGATGAATACCGAATTTAAAATGTTATATAAATGCGCGAAGTATAAGAAATAAAGTGGATGAGCTTGAGGCTCAGTTAGAAATTGGTACGTATGATGTGGGAATTACAGAAACATGGCTGCAAGAGGATCAGAGCTGTGAACTTAATATTCAGGGGTATACATCCTATTAAAAAGACAGACATGTGGGCAGAGGGGGTGCGGTGGCTCTGTTGGTAAGAAATTAAATTCAGTTCCTTGCGAGGGGTGACTTAGAATCAGAAGATATAGAGTCATTGTGGATCGAACTGAGACATTGTAAAGGTAAAATTACCTTAATGGGAGGTATCTACAGACCCCCAAACAGTTGCCTGGAGATAGGGTGCAAGTTGCATCAGGAGTTAAAATTAGCATGTAACAAAGGTAATGCTACAGTGGTTATGGGAGATTTCAACATGCAAGTAGACTTGGAAAATCAGGTTGAGAAAAGCATGCAGGTAGACTGGGAAAATCAGAAAGGGAGTTTGTAGAGTGCCTCCGAGATGGATTCTTAGAGCAGCTTGTACTGGAGCCTACCAGGGAGAAGGCAATTCTGGATTTAGTGTTGTATTATGATAAGCTTTAATCTGCAATTTGAGAGGGAGAAGGTAAAATCGAAAGTGTCAGTATTGCAGTTGAACAAAGGGGACTATGGAGGCATTAGGGAGGAGCTGGCCAAAGTTGACTGGCTAGGGACCCTAGCAGGTATGACGGTGGAACAACAATGGTTGGTATTTCTGCGAATAATCAGAAGATGCAGGATCATTTCATTCCAAAGAGGAAGAAAGATTCTCAGGGGAGTAAGTGGCGACCATGACTGACAAGGGAAGTCAAGGACAGTATAAAAATAAAAGAGAAGACGTATAACAGCAAAGATGAGCGGGAAGCCAGAGGTTTGGGAAACATCTGGCTTCTTAAAGTTAAAGAAGCCAGAGGTTTTTAAAGTCAGTCGACTTTTAAAAAGATCAACAAATGGTAACTACAAAGGCAATATGGGGAGAAAAGAAGAAGTACGAAGGTAAGCTAGCCAAGAATATAAAGGAGAGTAGTAACAGCTTCTTTAGGTATGTGAAGAGAAAAAAATTAGTTAAGACAAATGTGGGTCCCTTGAAGACAGAAAAAGGTGAATTTATTATGGGGAGTAAGGAAATGGTAGAAAGCAGGTAATTATAGACCTGTTAGCCTGATATCAGTGGTGGGCAAGATGCTAGAGTTGATTATCAAAGATGTAATAGGGGCGCATTTGGATAGCAGTAACAGGACCGGACCAAGTCAGCAGGGATTTACGAAGGGGAAATCATGCTTGCCAAATCATCTGGAATATTTTGAGGATGTATCAAGTAAAATGGACAAGGGAGAGCCAGTGGATGTAGTGTACCTGGACTTTCAGAAAGCCTTCAATCACACAGGAGATTAGTGGGCAAATTTAGAGCACATGGTATTGGGGGTAGGGCATTGACACGGATACAAAATTGGTTGGCAGACAGGAAACAAAGATTCGGGATTCACATGTCCCTTAAAGAATGGCAGGCAGTGACTAATTCTGGTCCTAATCTTACCTCCCTAGCCTGGTTCAGTCAAACACCGAATACTAGCACTGGTAATTAACTCTCTTTATTATCCAATACCTAATGTCAATACAATACCTAATCCAACACCGCAGGTCCGATCCTTGTCTTGACTCGTTCAAGCCCTTCAGCCTCGTGGGAATAGAACAACTCCAGAAGATTAGCACACTCACATGCGCTATCCCAGAAGATCAGCACACCCCAATGTGCTCGCCGCTCTTTTATACCTTCACGGACCCTTGGTGCGAAATACCTGGGGGGGCAACCCCTACAAGCCAATCATCAATAAGGGTTACAAAAGACATTCACTGACAGTTCCCTAACCCAATCATAAAAACAGTTCTATTAAGCAAAGAAACATTATACCTGGTGAAGTAAACAATTTGGGCATGGCCCCTCTCCTTGACCAATCAAGAGTAGCGAAGACCATGCAACATAGTTAGCAACATTATTATAAACCCATCATTTCCCAACAATGAGCGAATGCATTTGCAGCAGGACCTAGCTCCCTCTGCAAAACCTCATACATATTAACAATTAAAGGCCATCTGGACATCAACCTTTATTCAACCTCATCCCAGGCCACAGACACTCTGGAGTCATGATCCTCAATGTTTTTGCAGCTTTTACAAAAGATGTCAAGCAGGCTTTAAAAAAGCAATAACCCTCTATTTTGTCAGCTACCCAAAATGCCCAATATTAACATGACTAGTGGGGTGCCACAAGGCTTGGTGCTGGGATTGCAGCTATTTACAATATACATTAATGATTTAGATGAATGAATTAAAAGTAACATTAGCAAATTTGCATATGACACAAAGTTGGGTGGCAGTGTGAACTGTGAAGAGGGTGTTATGTGGATGCAGGGTGACTTGGACAGGTTGGGGAGTGGGCAGATGCTGTGATGAAGACAGATTATTATCTGAATGGTGTCAGGTTAGGAAAAGGGGAAATACAACAAGACCTGGGTGTCCTTGTACATTAGTCACTGAAAATAAACATGCAGGTACAGCAGGCTGTGAAGAAAGCTAATGGCATGTTGGCCTTCACAAAGAGAGGAGTTGAGTATAGGAGCAAAGAGATCCTTCTGCAGTTGTACAGGGCCCTAGTGCAGGCAGGTGCCGTGAGTAATTACTCAGGGTAGGCACTAGGCAGTCAGTCGACTTTTTAAAAATCATAAAAATCCGCGCAATAGGGAAAACCGCGCATGTGCAGATCGGTCCTGCAGGCAGTCAGTCGTCTTTTTAAAATTCTTAAAAACTGCGCATGCGCAGATTGGTCTCTTCTTATGTAGGCATGTGCAGCACACATGCGCACAGTCCACAGTGCAAAGGCAGAATTTCAGCTGCCTTTATTGCCCCTTGTAAGTGAAGGCTTGAAGCAGCATCCATGGCACGCGAGTTGAACATAGTTGCGTGTATTACGCATTCTGCAGATGAAAGGCATGGAAGAATTATGCCTACCTAAGATCGATTATTAAAATAATAACCATTTAATAACAAATACTGAATTTAGTAAATGAATTTGAAATCTTTACAATTTATATTTAATAATTACCTCTTTATAATTTTAGTCAGGGTAGGCACTGCCTACCTTGCCTACCCTGACGGCACGTGCCTGCCCCAGTGAGACGACACCTGGAGCATTGTGTGCAGTTTTGGTCTCCTAATTTGAGGAAGGACATTATTGCTATTGAGGGGTGCAGCGTAGGTTCACAAGGTTAATACCCGGGACGGCGGGACTGTCGAATGATGAAGGAATGGAACGACTGGGCTTGTATTCACTGCAATTTAGAAGGATGAGAGGGGATCTTATCGAAACAAATAAAATTATTGAGAGACACGCTGGATGCAGGAAACATGTTGCCAATGTTGGGGGAGTCCAGAACCAGGGGCCACAGTATAAGAATCAGGGGTAGGCCATTTAGAGCTTAGATGAAGAAAAACTTTTTCACAGAGTTGTGAATTTGTGGAATTCTCTGCCACAGAAGGCAGAGGAGGCCTATTCACTGGATGCATTCAAAAGTTAGTTAGAGCTCTTACGGCTTGCGGAATCAAGGGATTTGGGGAGAAGGCAGGCTTGGGGTACTGATTGTGGATGATTAGCCATGATCACATTGATGGGCCGAATGGCACATATTGTCTATGTAGAAGGTACACAAAAAGCTGGAGAAACTCAGCGGGTGCAGCAGCATCTAAGGAGCGAAGGAGATAGGCGACGTTTCGGGTCGAGACCCTTCTTCAGACTGTCTATGTAGAACTCCACCTAACAATGGCAGCGAGTTATTCTCCATTTTCAAAATTCTATCAATTTAGCTATTGGAACTTTATGAGACATTAAGCCAAGCCATCTAGGCATACTTTTTTTTAGACATCTTGCTGTCATGAGCACAGGAATTTCAAAACATTTTGCAGCCAATTTGGTAATGTAGCCCCTGTTATAATAGAGGGAAAAGAACTACCCAATTTGCAAATCAAATTATTTTGTATATTATTATCTTGGTATTGTGTAACCTCAGCAGAAAGCCACTTTTCCCCTCATGTCTCTTCAGCAGAGCATATTAGTGTAATGTCCACAGATCCCTAAATGAGGATTGCATTTACACTCACCTCAAAATAAAGTAAAAGTTTGAGATCTGGCAGACTCCTGGAGCAACATATTGTCAACTGAATAAAATAAATCAGGCCCATTATAACAATAAATGATAAAACAAAAAAAAATTTTACTTCTTACTTACCAATTGTAGTGCTTGTTAGTAGAAGCTCCGCCTATTATGCGGTTTATTTGCGGTTGCCATGGATACAGATGTGGGCGGCACGACTCTCGTCGCAGCGGCCTCTGAAGTCCGTCTATCTTTTTTAAATTTTTTGTCCCGTTTGAGTGTAGTTAATTAGTGTTTTTTTAGCTGGATATGTGTGGGCTTGGGGGCCGGGGTGGGAGAAACCTTTTAAATCTTTTCCCTGTACGGAGGACCCGACGTTTTCTCTGTCGGGTCTCCGTTGTCGTTGGGGCCTAGCACCGTGAAGCGGCCTCCAACCGGTCCTGGGGCTGCAGTCACGGAGCATGCAGACTACTCACCATCGTGGAGCTGGCCGTGTTCGAAACGGGAGGAACTGTGGTGGCGGGCTGCTGCTGCCCGACTCCGGAGATTCGGAGGCTACAGCTGCAGGCTGGTGGACGGTAACACCGGGAGCTCGCGGGTCCCTGGTGGGAGACCGCTTTTCTGAGCTCCCGCGGCAGCAACATCTCCCGCCCGAGATGCAGGGTTGAAAATGACCCGGAGCGCGGCCTTGCATCGCCCGGCGCGGCCTTAATGGCTGCGGGACTTATTTACCATCGTCCGCCGGGAGTTTTGACTTTGACTCTGACATCGGGAGAAGAATAGGGAGCAGGGAAGAGATAAGACTTTGCCTTCCATCACAGTGAGGAGGAGATTCACTGTGATGGATGTCTGTGTCAATTGTGTTGTGTCTTGGTTATTTTCTTGTTTGTATGACTGCAGAAACTAAATTTCGTTTGAACCTCAATGAGGTTCAAATGACAATAAATGGTATTGTATTGTATTTTATCAGATGTCTGCTAAGTAATTAGTCTGAGTAGCTGCTAGTTTACTGTAACACTTTGCAGAAGAATGCTGTGAGTGAACTTTAATAAACGTGTGTTGTACTCTGACGTATGTATGGCTCAGCTCATTACATGGTGTCAAGTAGTTTCCTACCCACCCCGTGTAAATTTATCGGGTTTTATTTATTTCTAACTTGATTTATGTGCCTGTTATCTCCATCATGGCAAATTCGTCTGACCGTCCTAGTCCTCTGATATTGCCGAACGATGGGGCCTTTTTGAGCACGACTACACCCACTACATTCCTATCGTTCATCACTACGTTCCGCCAGAGGTACGTGCTGCCGTATTCTTAAACCTTGCTGGCCCTGAGGCAATGAAGCGTACAGATCATTTTACTTTTGCGCCTGGTGTTTTAGACCACAACAATCTGGTCCTGGTGCTTGCAGAAACGATTGATCACCCTACTGTTCTACTTGAAAAGTTCAGATAGCTGTGTGACCTCCCTTCGAATTCTATAATCGAACGCACCAAGTTTTTTGCTCGTTTCCAACAGCAGGACAAACCTATTGAGTGTTTTTTGAGCGACATCATTTTGAGAATTTATGCGATGATCTGATCCGTGACAAACTCGTTGGAGGTATGCTCAGTGACAAAGTGAGAGACACACTGCTTCGTAACACTAAACTGACTAAATTCAGTAAAGCCGAACATGCCTGTCGGATCGCTGAGATAACAGCTTCTCATACACGGTCTGTAACCTCTAGGCAGCTCTCCCAGTATAGTGTCAACCTTGCCGATAACTCCTATCGTAACAAGCCTTCACAGCCTTCCCCTCCCTGGCAGCAACAAAGGTCTACTGCTTGGTGCCCTAATTGTAACAATTCTCATGCTCCAGGTCGAGAATTCTGCTTTGCTTATGGTAACATTTGCAAGTACTGTAAGAAATGTAACCACTTCACAAAATGTTGCCGTTCCCATGCGACCGTCCCAAGGACAAATGTGCACCTGCTAAAACATGAACCTACTGATAACAAAAGCCAAGAGCTGGATGCGCCATCCCCCGCTCTCCTCCCTGAAGGCCAAAATAACAGTTCAGACATTCACTCCCCCCTCCCTTCCTCTAATGAGCAACTTGACCCTGAAGTCACCATGACACTACGATCGCTAAGATTGATACCGGAGTGAGGTGTAATGTCATTTCTTTATCTGAATTAAAAAGTATACGTAAAGCTGAGCATGCTGAAAAAGCTTTGGCCACATTACGGACCTACGGGGGTGAGGTTCTGCACCCGCTTGGAGAAACTGATTTGAACTGCACCGTAGACTCGCGGTCTCATACCCTTTATTTTTTTATCGTCCGAGGGGATTCTGCAACTCTGCTTGGTATCAATACATGCAACAATCTGGGCCTGGTCTGCTTTGGCCCTGCTGTCCATCAACTCTTTCTCGCCGAGGGCCCCACTCAGCAGATACTCTCACAATATATAGAACCGTTTAACGATGAGATTGGTAAGCTGCCCATGAATATAATATCGCCGTTGATCCCAAAATCACTCCTATGGTCCGAGCCCAACACCGTGTTCTGCATGCCATGAGTACACAATGAGCTCAGCGGATGGTCTCCCTGGGTGTCATAGCTACAGTTACTGACCCATCTGACTGGGTTTGTTCTCTTTGTGGCTGCATGGGTGTCTGCCCACCTCTTAAAGTTTTGGTCTCCAGATTTGAGGAAGGACATTCTTGCTATTGAGGGAGTGCAGCGTAGGTACACAAGGTTAATTCCCGGGATGATGGGACTGTCATATGTTGAGAGAATGGAGTGACTGGGCTTTGGAAGGGTGAGAGGGGATCCTATTGAAACATATAAGATTGTTAAGGGATTGGACATGCTAGAGGCAGGAAACATGTTCGCAATGTTGGGGGACAGAACCAGGGGCCACAGTTTAAAAATAAGGGTTGAGCCATTTAGAACGGAGATGAGGAAACCTTTTTCACCCAGATAGTTGTGAATCTGTGGAATTCTCTGCCTCAGAAGGCAGTGGAGGCCAATTCCCTGGATGCTTTCAAGAGAGAGTTAGATAGAGCTCTTAAAGATAGCTGAGTCAAGGGATATGGGGAGAAGGCAGGATCGGGATACTGATTGTGGATGATCAGCCATGATCACAGTGGCTGGCGGTGCTGGCTCAAAGGACCAAATGGCTTACTCCTGCACTGATTGTCTATAGTCTATTGTGAGTGGGTAGATTAATTGACCACTGAATTGACCCAAGTGTGTAGATCAGTGGTAGTTTCTGGCAGCAGTTGATGAGAATGTGACATGAATTTTTTTAATGGGGTTAAGGTAAATGGGTTAATGATCAGCATGAACATGGGGTTAGGGAACCATTTCTATGCTGTATTTTTCACTTGTTTGTGTTTGTAATCATGACATTTATTTATTGAATCTATGATTGCTGAAGAACAAAATTACTAAAGAGGTGGGCAGTTTTGAATTCTTCAAAATGAAATAGCAAAAGCGACTTGTTAGCATATCCTTTAACAAGTAGTGACTATTAAGGATTCCCTTTATCCAATATCTGTGTACATCTGCAGTGTACATAGAATAGGGAGTAACGTTTAGTGCAAGATAAAGTCCAGTAAAGTCCAATTAAAGATAGTTCGAAGGTCTCCAATAGGTCAGATGGGAGGTCAGGACTGTGCTCAAGTTGGTGAGAAGACGGTTCAGTTGCCTGATAACTGCTGGGGTGAAACTGTCCCTGAATCTGCGTTTTCAAACTTCTGTACCTCTTGCCTGACGGTGGAAAGGTGAAGAGGGAGTGACCGGGGTGAGACTGGACCTTGATTATGCTGATGGCCTTGCCGCGGCAGCGTGAAGTGTAAATGGAGTCGATGAAAGGGAGGTTGGTTTGCCTAATGAACTAGGCTGCATCCACAGCTCTGTAATTTCTTGCGGTCTTGAATGGAGCTGTTCCCAAACCCTGCTGTGATGCATTCCAATAAAATGCTTCCTATGGTGCATCTGGAGAAGGTGGTGAGAGTTGTTGGAGACATGCTGAACTTCTTAAACCTTCTAAGGAGGTAGAGGCGTCGGTGTGCTTTCTTGGGCATTCTTCGATATGGGCAGTCCAGGACAAATTGCTGGTGATATTTACTCCGAGAAGTGTTCAACCATCTCTACACTATCAGTATATGTGTAGCTCTTTGTTTCCTGAAGTCAATCACAATCTCCTTTGTCTTGCTGACATTGAGGGAGAAACAACTATTCCTTTGGTCGTTGCCCTCCGAAGGGCTAATCTTAAAAGTTGAACATGAAGCAAGAAATTACTGTGTTTTACTGTGTCGCTTCTGAAAAACAAAGAGAAGATACTAGCATGAATAGCAGGTTGGTTGTGTGGCAGAAGGCAAAGAGTGGCAATAAAGGGGGCATTTTCTGGTTGGTTCCCAATGACTAGCGGTGTTCCACAGAGGTTGGTGCTGGGGCCACTACTCTTCACGTTGTATGTTAATGATTTGGATGATTGGATTGAGGGCTTTGCGGTCAAGTTTGCAGATGATAGAAGATAGGTGGAGGAGCAGGTAGTGCAGAGAAAGCAGGGACTCATCAGAAGGACTTGGACAGGTTGGAAGAGTGGGCAGAAAAGTTGCAGATGGAACTTGTAGATTTATGCATTTTGACAGCAGGAATAAAGGCGTAGACTATTTTCTAAATGGGAAAAGAATTCAGACATTGGAGGTGCAAAGGGGCTTGTGAAGGCTGGTGCAAGATTCCCAAATAGTTCATTTGTAAGCCGAAACGGTAGTAAAGAAGTCAAACGCAATGCCATCATTTATCTCGAGAGGACTAGAATATAAAAACAGGGATGTAATGCTGAGGCGTTAATAGACACTGGTCGGATCGTATTTGGAGTATTGAGTAATTTTGGGCCCCACACCTGAGGAGGGATATCCTGGCTCTGGAGAGGGTCCAGAGGAGGTTTATGAGCATGATCCCAGGAATAAGTGGGTTAACATATAATGAGCGTTTGCTGGTGCTGGGCCTCTATGCATTGGCGTTTAGAAGGATAAGGGGGGACCTCATTGAAACTTACCGTATAGTGAAAGGCTATGAAGAGGTCATAGCCTCAGAATAAAAGGACATTCCTTTAGGAAGGGGATGAGGAGGAATTTCTTTATTTAGAGGGTGGTGAATCTATGGAATTAATTGCCACAGAAGGTTGTGGAGGCCAAGTCAATTGATATTTTTTAGGCAAAGATAGATAGATTCTTAGATAAATAGATGGATTTGTACGAGTGTCAAGGGTTATGGGGAGAAGGCAGGAGTATGGGTTGAAAGGGAAGTATAGATCAGCCATGATTGAATGGCAGACTAGACGATGCACCATATGGCTTAATTCTGCTTCTACAACATGAATTTATGAACTTATCGTATTATTTCTAGCACTTGAAATGAAAACTGTGCCATTACCTACTTGTTCATGTCTCGTAATTTGTAATTCGAAACAGTATTTATACAATCATTTTAAACTTTTAAGTCCCAGTAATTCTATTAATCAGCTGCCGCAAATTTTATGCTAGCCACATTGTATGATAGATGCATAGAAACATAGAAAATAGGTGCAGGAGAAGGCCATTTGGCCCTTCGAGCCTGCACCGCCATTCAATATGATCATGGTTGATCATCCAACTCAGTATCCTGTACCTGCCTTCTCTCCATACCCCCTGATCCCTTTAGCCACAAGGGCCACATCTAACTCCCTCTTAAATATAGCCAATGAACTGGCCTCAACTACCTTCTGTGGCAGAGAATTCCAGAGATTCACCACTCCCTGTGTGAAATTTTTTTTCCTCATCTCGGTCCAAAAGGAATTCCCCCTTATCCTTAGACTGTGACCCCTTGTTCTGGACCTCCCCAACATCAGGAACAATCTTCCTGCATCTAGCCTATCCAACCCCTTAAGAATTTTGTAAGTTTCTATAAGATTCCCATAAGATTCCCCCTCAGTCTTCTAAATTCTAGCGAGTACAAGCCAATCTATCCAGTCTTTCCTCATATGAAAGTCCTGACATCCCAGGGATCAGTCTGGTGAACCTTCTCTGTACCCCCTCTATGGCAAGAATGTATTTTCTCAGATTTGGAGACCAAAACTGTACGCAATACTCCAGGTATGGTCTCACCAAAACCCTGTACAACTGCAGTAGAACCTCTCTGCTCCTACACTCAAATCCTTTTGCTATGAATGCTAACATACCATTTGCTTTCTTCACTGCCTGCTGCACCTGCATGCCTACTTTCAATGATTGGTGTATCATGACACCCAGGTCTCGTTGCATCTCCCCTTTTCCTAATTTGCCACCATTCAGATAAATAGTCTACCCTCCTGTTTTTGCCACCAAAGTGGATAACCTCACATTTATCCACATTATACTGCATCTGCCATGCATTTGCCCACTCACCCAGCCTATCCAAGTCACCTTGCAGCCTCCTAGCATCCTCCTCACAGCTATCACTGCCCCCCAGCTTTGTGTCATCCGCAAACTTGGAAATGTTGCATTCAATTCCCTCGTCCAAATCATTAATATATATTGTAAATAGCAGGGGTCCCAGCACTGCCTGCCATTCTGAAAAGGACCCGTTTACTCCTACCCTTTGCTTCCCGTCTGCCAGCCAGTCCTCTATCCACCCTACGCAACCAAGGAAATTGTCAGCATATTTTTAGGCATTATTCAAGAAAGGATTGCTTCAGAATTTATCATTTGTTTTATAGTGCTGATGGTTTGACGACATGAAGGGTAACTGTTAGCAGGTTTCCTAGGTTCTGTTTGTTTCTTTCAGAAGAAATATTGAGAAAATATATAGTGAAGTCAGAAACAGCGAGAAAAATATTCACATTAACAGTGATTGCCATTTTTAAACAAAATATAGTAAATTATATCAATGAAGGGAAAGTCTCTCCATCACTGTTTTTTTGGTCATGTAATTTCTGTCATGTGGACTAATTGATAGAGATTGATATGATTGGATTGAATACTATCATTAGATAGGAATTCTATTATGGTTGATTGTATCATGTAGTTACCAGGAAGATAGGTGAACAAGATAGTACCTGATCTTTTGCCATTCTCTAGTTCTTGTGCTTCCAAATAAAATACTCCTCTGTTCTTGGTCAAAACAATAAGGGCCATTGTTTTTGTTTTGTTTTATAGGTTAATATGGAACATCTTTACCGACACAAAACTTCAGTGTATTTTGGTAGTTTGCTGAGGGGTAAAAAAAATGGCATTGCCAATTGCCTGGATGGAAATGATTTACCTCAAGTCCTTGAGCCCAGAATATGAGCATATGTTGTGTCCTCATAACTCTGTTACAAACAATTCCACACCTTGAATTAACTTTTCTTTTCCCTTTTGGATCATTACATAGGTTTATCAATAGTTTAATCAAGTATGATTGACATGGTATTTTATTAAACATTGTTTCAATTCATTTTCCTAGGTGTCAGAACTTACTTAAAAGAAGCCTTGGTTAATATTATTGCTGTGCATGCAGAGGTAAGATCTTAAAACTAAGTTACAATTAAAACACAGTTACAATTTGCATTTTAATTTCAGGTCTGCATATTTCATATCTTTGTGATAGCAAGTTCCAAAATGTCTTGTCAAGCAGTGTAATTTTAGCTCTACTTCAGAAACTTGAACTATTAGGAAACATGCAATATTTGAAGAGTTTTATTGCAAATACTGACTGTATCAAAGTAATATCACTTCAGTGGCAGGAACCAAGAAGCATCTGACGGATTTCTGTGGTCAGAGTTTACTTGCATCACTTCTTTCACATTGTTGAGCAGTACTAAATTTAAAAAAAGGAAAGTCATCAAGCCTAATATACTTTCAGAATCCCAACCACTTGCCCCTTTAATGGTGACTATGGGAAATATGAACGTTCGTGGTATCCACAGTATTCTAAGGACATGTATCATTACCCTTTGGTATATATGTCACTGCTGAACAAATTAATGAATTAATCCCCTTAAATCCATTCGGCACTCCGGACACATTAAAGGGTAAGAGTAAAAAAGTATTGCTTTAATGTTGCAACTTTGCTGAAACCACACCCAGGTACCATGTACATTCCAGGTGTTCATATCTATATATTTGTCTTTGAGATTGTGTAGTGAAAATCTACTTGAATAATTCCTGCGATATGAGAAGAAATTGAATAGATTGTGCCTTTATTCTTCAGATTTACAGAATATACAATAATTACGACACAGGAGGTGGCTGCTTAGCCCATCCAGTCTGTGGCAGTTCCTGAAGAGCTGTTTATTCTGTCTCTCTTAATCTTTTTTCGTCATGTAAACTGATTTTCATTTAGTGCATTGATTTTGAAAACCCCTTGATTTTGTATATATTACCCTTTTAGGCTCTAAGTTCTGGATCACCACTATTCTGCAATTATAAAAACATTTCCTCTCCTTGCCTGTATATCTAACCCCTTGCTTTAAATCTGTGACTCCTTGAACATTGAATTATATGTCAATGGGATTAACTTTTCTGTATTGACTTGTCTAAATGTATCTGGATCTTGTGCACCTCTAGCCAGTTCTCCTGTAATTCTCAAAGAAAACAACTCCAATTTCCCCATTTACTAAAACCCCTCTTCCCAGGAACCATTGAAATTGTTCTGTGTATCAGACATTTTCAAATTCTTCCAAAGTGTAATGTCAGAACATAACACGGCATTCATTTGTAAGAAAACCAATCTTTCATATAAATTCAATCTAACCTTCCCACGGTTATATTTAGTGGACGTGAAAAGGATCTTTCCAGTAATGGGAGAGTCGGGAACCAGAGGGCACAACCTCAGAATAAAAGGGTGAACATTAGAAAGGAGATGAAGAGGAAATTCTTTAGCCAGAGGGTGGTGAATCTGTGGAATACATTGCCACAGACGGCTGTGGACGCCACAACATTGGGTAATTTTAAAGTGGAGATTGATAGGTCCTTGATTAGTAAGAGTGTCAAGGGTTGTGAGGGGAAGGCAGGTGAATAGGATTAAGAGGGAAAAATAGATCAACCATAATCGAAGGGTGAATTAGACTCGATGGACCCAATGGCTTATGGTGTCGTATGGTCATGATATTCTATGCTTCTATGAAATTTAGAATCTGATATATTTTACTAATTGCTGTGTTGACGTTGTCTTGTCCTTGCTGCCAAGATTTATCATCTCAGACTTCACACTTCATAGAAATGGAGAGATGGTCTCATTGAAACATGAGACCATGAGATATTATGGACGTGTAGAGGATATTACGACTCGAGGATCGAGGACTAGAGATCATAGCCTCAGAATTAAAGGACGTTCCTTTAGGAAGGAGATGAGAAGGAATTTCTTTAGTCAGAGGGTGATGAATCTGTGGAATTCTTTGCCACAGAAGGCTGTGGAGGCCGTCAATGGATATTTTTAATGCAGAGATAGACTCTTGATTAGTACGGGGTCAGGGGTTATGAGGAGGGCAGGAAAACTGGGCTAGGAGGCGGAGATAGATCACCATAATTGAATGTTGGAGTAGATTAGATGAAAAAGATTGAATAGGAATCCGAGGTGTAACTTTTTCACACCGAGGGTGGAGGGTGTATGGAACAAGCTGCCAGAAGAGGTAGTTGGGGTTTGGTCTGTCCTGTCGTCTAAGAAACAGTTGCACTGGTACATCGATAGGAAAGGGTTGGAGGGTTATGGACCAAACGCATGCAAGTGGGACTTGGGTAGCTGGGACATTGTTGGCCGGGTGGGCGAGTTGGGCCGAAGGGCCTGTTTCCACACTGTATCACTCTATGACTATGGGCCGAATGTCCTAATTCTGCTTGCATTTTATGAAACATTCTTTTTATCGCCTTCCATCACAGTGAGGAATGTGGAGGAGTCACTGTGGTGGATGTTTATGTTAAAATGTATTTTGTGTGTTCGTTGCATTTTATTTGTGTGACTGACTTGGCAAATGAAATTCCTCGTATGTTGCAAAACTTACTTGGCTAATAAAGTATTATTGTGATTGTGTGATTACATGAGATACCACTGTATCTTTTTTAACACAATCTATTTTGTGAACTTACAGGTGTTTACAATTTCTAAGGACCTTGTCCCAAGAGTTCTTTCACAGATTATAGCGGCGGTGGCTGAAGAAATGAGCCGACTGATGCAGTGTGTGTCATCTTTTAGTAAAAATGGAGCATTGCAGGTATTGACTCTTTAAACATACTTTGCCTTTAGCCATGTGCATAAGATGAAAAATATAATCACTGATTCAGAATGGTAATTAATTGTAATAATTAAGCTATAAACATTTCATAATGTGGTGGCTGTTTCATTATAGCTAAGTTGGTGGGTCATTTGTTCCTCCAGTCCTTCATTAAAACAATGTCAATTTAATAGGTGAGTAAAATTAATGTGATACATCTCTAAAATGATAATTCATTAAGAGATGATTAGAGGTTGAGGGAAGACTTGATAGAAGTATTCAAAGTAATGAGAGGCATAGATGGGGTAGATAGAACCTTTTTTCCAAGGTGGAAATGTCCAACATTAGAGGACATTAAGGTGAGAAGGGGGATGTCTAGTGGAGCCCATTCCTGTGCTGTACAGGTTCTATGTTCTAAGTCCACTTGCAAAATTACAGTGCTGTTTTGAAGACTTGGGGTGGTTTTCTTTCCTTTTCAGTGCACAAAAGTCAAACATTTAAAATTGTCAAATGTTAAACACATCCCCACACAATGCATCAAATCTGCGTGGTTGATCCAATATGAAACCTGAGTTTTGGTCTGTGCATCAATGCACGGCATGAGATGTTGCCAAATGCATTGATGCAGCTAACATTCAGTGCACTTGTACATAGACTAGCTCATAAACTCAAACTTTATGACGCCTGTGGTATAATGCATTTGTACGGTCCTTCATGTAATTTTTCTATCCAATGCATTTCTTTGACAAGTGTAATTATTTTATAATCACTAAAGCAGTTTGCTATAGCCTGGATATTCTTCCTTCATATCAGAAATTTTAAAAAACTCCGAGGTCAGTAACAAAGCCTGGATTCTGATGGCCAACCCATTTCCTCGGTTATATCAATGAATATAGTTAGTTCAGAATTTAACAAACTACCTGCTTCCCCTTCTCTCAGATGGTGGTATCTTCAACCCAATAGGCTACTGGTGACAAAATCTCCCGATTTGTTGATTAAGGGCAACATCGTCTTCTTTCCTTCCACAATAGCTACGTAACTAAGGAAAGTCCTGCTTCAATTCAGGACATTGTGCCATTTTGCCCTTTAATTAGACACAAGGAGCTGTAGATGCTGTATCTTGAGCAAAAAACACAAAAATGCAGAGTAACTCAGCGGGTCAGGCAGCATCTCTGGAGGACATGGACAGTTTATGTTTCAGGTCAGAAGCTTCTTCAGACTATATATAGGCAATGTTTTGGGTCAGAGCCTCTCTTTTGACTCAAGATAGACAACATTTCTGGTCGTGATCATCCTGACCTGAAGCGTTGCCTATTCATGTCCTCCAGAGATGCTGCCTGACCCGCTGAGTTACTCCAGCACTTGGTGTATTTGCTCTTTAAAGGTTCCATTTTCTTGGTATTAATATTGGTTTAGTGGTTGCACTTCTGTGCTTAACGGTGTTGTCACTTTTATACTGTTCTGAACAAGCGGTACTTTGATGGAAGTGCTATCTTTTGGATTATTTCTAAACCAAGCCCCTGTCTGGTAACTCAATGGATGAAAATGTCTAGTAGAACAAGATTCACACCAGTGTCCTTGTTAACATTTGCTCAAACCTTTCTAGGCAATGTAATAAAATCTAACTTTTATCGCCTGTAGAAGTCAGCAGAAAGCAACCGATTAATCTGACAGTGGTTTTAACATAAAGCAGTTAATGACAGAAATTACTATGAATGAGACTTATCAGATCACATCTGGTCATGTTTTAGGCTGGGAAACTGAAAGTGACAGTCGCTCTGCAAAATAACTTAATCCAGCACAAATAGCAGCAAAGATGAAATCACTTATTTCTGCAAGACTTAAAATGAGTTTGAAATAGATTTTTTTAAAAATAATATTTGTTTTAAGTTATGAGCAGAATCTTCATGCCAGACCTTGAATGTCAAATATTGGATACACCTTAAAGCTTTCCTTATTAGAAACCTGGAAACTGTACTGTATAGTTTATGATTTCTCCCATCTTTAAGTATGTGCTGAATGCTGCAATGACACTTAAAGATGAACATTTTATGCATGTATTCATCAGAGTCAGTCATGGATATGCAATTATGTCATAAATACTGGATATCCGATTGGTGGTGCTGTAATTTGAGCCAATATTCACCTTCTAGCTTGGGTTTGTAAGTCAGGTGCAGCTCTGATCTG
This sequence comes from Okamejei kenojei, assembly GCA_035221665.1. Taxonomy (NCBI): domain Eukaryota; kingdom Metazoa; phylum Chordata; class Chondrichthyes; order Rajiformes; family Rajidae; genus Okamejei; species Okamejei kenojei. The sequence goes on from CM069132.1 coordinate 130,588,522, forward strand.
GAGACTTGCAGACTGAGCAGTATCAGAGCTGCATATGCAGCAACAATTTAGAAATGAATACACCTGTGAAATGGGACCAATTGAGATGGCGTTGCCTTTGATGTCTAACCCTTTAGTGATTACAGTATGTGTCATTATCAGATCATATTTGCAGTTATCAATTACAGTTCGAATAACCGTCTAAGACCTTGTATGGATACAAGTTCTAATCTTGAAAACTTTTATGAAGTTTTAAAAAAAAACTTGCAACTCGAGGATCTTGCAATGTCCTGAATTTTATTTTTATTGATCTCGACTGAGGAATAAATTTGCTAATGATTAAAAGGCATATGAACGAAAGACACTGATTAATAAAGATTTTATATTTTGGTTAACAAATACGTATCAGAAATTTGGAATCAGTACGGCGCATGGTGGTATGCTGCAACCGTATTTAAAGGCCACTATTTTATGCATGTATTCAGGAACATCACTAAAGAGATTTTCATGTTTTAATTATTCTACTTTGTGCCTGTTTTGTCTCAATGTGCAGTGTTGCTGATATCCTTAGGGCTTTCACAATAGATGAAATGTAAACTGAATATTCAAGCTTTGTACTGTTAATCCCGAATATAGATTGCTTGAACTTCAATTAGCTGAAAGTTCACCGTTTGATTCAACTTGCTTATGCCAAAATTGCTGGTACAGTTGGTATTCCATTGTTAAGGGCCTGTCTCACTTACGAGACCTTGGCTTGCAAATTACACAACCTCGTGGTCGCTGGAGCGTACGGGCACCATATGGCCGCGCGGGGCCGGTCAAACTTAGAAGTGCGGAGGGGTATAGGTTGTGCGGGGCTGGTCCCGCCATTGCGTGGGGCTCCGAAATTCTTGCAGTGACCGAAATCTTCGCGCACCAACTGCCTGTCGGCCCGCTTACGCTCGTAGTCGCATTGCAGTCGTACGCGGCATCTTGACAGCGTACACAGCGTCTTGATGACGTAAGCAGCGTCTTTACGGCGTACACTCAGCGCGTGGCGTTGCGTGATGACGTCACCGGCCGACGGCATGCGGCGCCACAATTCAGTCGTCCCGCCTCCTGTCCAGCTGATTTGTAAGCATGACGTAAATTGCGTCTCGCGCAAACTTAGCCCTTGAGTTAGACATGGGGAATTGACCATTAGAAGTGTGCACAACTAGCTCTGGCTAATTTCCCCTGCTTTCCTTTCTTTCTGTGAAAAGTATTTAGCTTCCTTTTATGTTGCCTTTAATTTTGTAGTTAAAATCAAGCTCTCTTTGTGGGAGAATGTAGCTAAAATCTGCTCGGTGTCTATAAATGTCAATAAATGGTTATTCCTCAAGTGACATGTTAATTCTTCTCAATGGAAGATATGCGACCTAAAGTGTCCCTGTAGACTTTGATCCAAGAGTCTACTTTATACAAGCCATTTATTCTACAGGGCTATGAAATAAATCCATATATTTTAAATGAATTACACTGAAGATAGGGTTTAGTTGTTTATTTTCAAGCTGGGTAATCTTAGGATGAAGTTGAAAACTTTATAGCTGCATATTGAGCATTGAGCGATATGCAAACTGAGATGTTTAGCAATGGCCAGTGCATCATTGGATAATGCCCTAAATTTTAAAAAAATCCAACTGTTAAACTTCTTTTTATCTTAAAATACATATATTCCTTTTAAAACAGTGACTTTTTCGTATGTTACGTTGCCCTTTATTGCAAGGGAGTTGGAATGCAAAAGTATGGAAGTTTTTCTCAGATTGCCTCCCTCACTAAAGCATATACAGATGTTAGAGTCAGAACAGCATATATTCATTATTGAGGAAAAAAAAACAAAAAACAAAAAAAAACATTGAAATGAGAACACTTCTTAAGGGGTTGGACAGGCGAGAGGGAGGAAGATTGTTCCTGATGTTGGGAAAGTCCAGGACAAGGGGTCACAGTTTAAGGATAAGGGGGAAATCTTTTAGGACCAAGATGAGAAAAACATTTTTCACACAGAGAGTGGTGAATCTCTGGAATTCTCTGCCACAGAAGGTAGTTGAGGCCAGTTCATTGGATATATTTAAGAGGGAGTTAGATGTGGCCCTTGTGGCTAAAGGGATCAGGGGTTATAGAGAGAAGGCAGGTAAGGGATACTGAGTTGGATGATCGGCCATGATCATATTGAATGGCGGTGCAGGCTCGAAGGGCCGAATGGCCTACTCCTGAACCTAATTTCTATGTTTCTATGAAATGGACAAGATTCTAAGGATAGGTGCTGAGAAGTTGTTTACTCTAACTGAACAGCTTCAAACTATGGGCAAGCCGTGAGCACAAGGGAAGAGATTTGTTTTAGTCAAAAGGGTTTAAACATTTACAATTCTCTTGCTGAAAAGGGTGGTGCATGCTCTGCTATTACATCCGCCAAGGTTGATGGACTTTTGTACATGAGGGGTTCAAAGGAGATAAGTGTAGTGCATTCACCGAATAATCCTGATCTTATTAAACGGTGGAGCTGACTGGAGGAGCAATTTGGCTGCACATGCTTCTGTTTCTTATGTTCTTAAGGCACATTGATCAGAATTGTAAGATGTTTTTTCTTTGTTTAGGCCAAGCTGGAAATATGTGCTCTTAGAGATGCTGTTGCCTCATTCCTGACTCCTGACAGCATGTAAGAATGAACTTCAATGTGTACTATTTTTCTGTTTGTTTACTTGACTTTCAGCAGAGATTTATTTGGGGAAAATAGTTCAATTAATTATAAAAACATTTTAAATTGAGGAAGTTGTGGCACAATCCAACAACGTTTACATCGACCAGATACTAGAACAAGTAAAGAAAATACCTCTGATGTTGCCCTCTATAGCAATGTGATGAGAACATTGTGATGCAGGCATTGTATTAATGGGTTGCTTAAGGGCCTGTCCCACTTAGGCTATTTTTAGGTGACTGCCGGCGACTGTCATAGTCGTAGCAGGTCGCCGAAAACCCGGCAACTGGACCCACCTTCGACATAAAATTTGAAATAGAATCATTTTTAACAACAACAAAAAAATGAGCACAGCACCGGCGACAACCTACATCACCTGGTGACAACCTACGTTATGTTGTTAAAGAAGGAACTGCAGATGCTGGAGAATCGAGGGTACACAAAAGGCTGGAGAAACTCAGCGGGTGCAGCAGCATCTAAGGAGCGAGGGAGATAGGCGACGTTTCGGGTCGAGACCCTTCTTCAGCGTTGTCCTGGTGACAACCCACGTTAACATGTCGATAACTACGACAGCACCTACATCAGGAGAAGTCAAGCTACGCTCATTGGCGTCAAACCCACTGCCGACGACTGTCTCTGAAAATGTTTCAACATGTTGAAAATCCAGCGGCGACCAGAAAGACGCGATCCCTGCACATTAACACCAAACTACACACACTAGGGACAATTTAAACATACACCAAGCCAATTAACCTACTTACCTGTAAGTCTTTGGAGTGTGGGAGGAAACCCACGCGGTCAAGGGGGAAATGTACAAACTCCGTACAGACAGCCCCCGTTGTCGGGATCGAACCCGGGTCTCCGGCGCTGCCAGCGCTGTAAGGCAAGGTATTTGAGGGTGGCACGGTGGCGCTGTAACTACCACTGTTTATTATATAACATTATTTTATGATTGATATTCAGCAAGGATGTGAAAGTACATTGAATTAACAAATTAATATTTTATTTTGTATGCTGCCTGATGTCATGTAGATACTGATATACTTAGAATGATTTTTTGAACAATTTAACAATAGCTAACAGTTCTTTGGAAATCCAACTTTCTGTCTTTGTTTTCCTAGTTCTAGCTTCAAACAAGCTCTTGAAACATTGCCCCAGCTTCCCAATGGAGCACATAAAAAGTAAGCTTTGAAAAAAAATGTATGATTACTGTAATTGAAGAACTTTCAAATGTGTACCAATGTATTGGCATTTTTCAAATGTCTACCAATTGATTGTTGCTGAACAGTGGTAGTCATGTACCAATACCCATTCCATATATTCTTGGTTTAAAATTCATTGTAAATGTACTTTCCTACCACGGTCAAGCAAATGAATATTCCAACAGATGGGAATATAACCATATAACACCAATACAGCACGGAAACAGGCCCTCTCGGCTCTTCCAGTCCGTGCCGACCATTTGTTTTCCCCTAGTCCCATCTACCTGCACTCAGACCATACCCCTCCATTCCCTTCACATCCATATACCTATCCACTTTACTCTTAAATGTTAAAATCGATCCTGCCTCCACCACTTCTGCTGGAAGCTGATTCCACACAGCCACCACGCTCTGAGTAAAGAAGTTCCCCCTCACGTTACCCCGAAACCTCTGTCCCTTAATTCTCATGTCATGCCCTCTTGTTTGAATCTTCCCTACCCTCAATGGGAAAAACGTATCCACGTCAACTCTGTCTATCCCTTTCATCATTTTAAAGACCTCAATCAAGTCCCCCCTTAACCTTCTGCGCTCCAAAGAATAAAGACCTAACTTGTTCAACCTTTCTCTGTAACATAGTTGCTGGAACCCTGGCAACATTCTAGTAAATCTCCTCTGTACTCTCTCTATTTTGTTGACATCCTTCCTATAACTAGGCGACCAAAATTGTACACCATACTCCAGAATTGGTCTAACCAATGCCTTGTACAATTTTAACATTACTTCCCTACTCCTATATTCAATGCTCTGATTTATAAAGGCCAGCACACCAAAGGCTTTCTTTACCACCCTATCTACATGCGATTCCACCTTCAGGGAACTATGCACAGTTATTCCTAGATCCCTCTGTTCCACAGCATTCCTCAATTCCCTACCATTTACCATGTACGTCCTATTTTGATTTGTCCTGCCAAGATGTAGCACTTCACACTTATCAGCATTAAACTCCATCTGCCATCTTTCAGCCCACTTTTCCAAATGGCCCAAATCTCTCTGTAGACTTTGAAAATCTACTTCATTATCCACAACACCACCTATCTTAGTATCATCTGCATACTTACTTATCCAATTTTCCACCCCATCATCCAGATCATTGATGTACATGACAAACAACAGTGGACCCAACACAGATCCCTGAGGCACCCCACTGGTCACCGGCTTCCAACCTGACAAACAGCCATCCACCATTACTCTCTGACATCTCCCATTCAGCCACTGTTGAATCCATCTTGCTACTCCGCCATTAACACCCAAAGATTGAACCTTCTTAACCTACCTTCCATGGGGAACCTTGTCAAAGGCCTTACTGAAATCCATATAGAAAACATCCACTGCTTTACCCTCATCAATTTCCCTAGTTACCGCTTCAAAAAATTCAAGAAGGTTTGTCAAACATGACCTTCCAGGCACAAATCCATGTTGACTGTTCCTGATCAGACCCTGTTTATCCAGATGCTTATATATATTATCTCTAAGTATCCTTTCTATTAATTTGCCCACCACTGACGTCAAACTAATAGGTCTATAATTGCTAGGTTTATTCTTTGAACCCTTTTTAAACAATGGAACAACATGCGCAGTACGCCAATCCTCCGGCACTATTCCCGTTTCTAATGACATTTGAAATATTTCTGTCATAGCTCCTGCTATTTCTACACTAACTTCCCTCAATGTCCTAGGGAATATCCTGTCAGGACCTGGAGACTTATCCACTTTTATATTTTTCAAAAGTGTCAGTACTTCCTCCTCTTTGAATCTCATAGTTTCCATAGCTACTCTACTTTTTCCCCTTAACTCACCGAGTTCAATATCCTTCTCCTTGGTGAATACCGAAGAAAAAAAATTGTTCAATATCTCCCCCATCTCTTTTGGCTCTGCAGATAGCTGTCCATTCTGGTCCTCTAATGGTCCAATTTTATCCCTCGTTATCCTTTTGCTATTAATATAGCTGTAGAAACCCTTTGGGTTTACTTTGACCTTTCTTGCCAAAGCAACCTCATATCTTCTTTTAGCCTTCCTAATTTCTTTCTTAAGATTCTTTTTACATTCTTTATACTCCTCTAGCACCTCATTTACTCCATGCTTCCTATAATTATTATAGATATCTCTCTCTTTTCTCTTGAAAACCATGGCTCTTTCCAATTTTTACTATTTCCTTTCCACCTAACAGGGACATAAAGATTCTGTACAATTTCCCCCTTTAAATGTCCTCCATTTCTCTTCTACATCCTTCCCATGAAACAAAGTGTCCCAATTTACTCCTTTAAAATCCTTACGCATTCCCTCAAAGTTAGCCTTTCTCCAATCAAAAATCTCCACCCTAGGTCCAGTTCTGACTCTCTCCATAATTATATTGAAACTAATGGTATTGTGATCACTGGTCCCGAAGTGCTCACCAACGCATACCTCCGTCACCTGACCTGCCTCATTTCCTAACAGGAGGTCCAGCACTGCCCCTTCTTAAAGGATAATTATGATGTTAATGGATAACAGGTTATTGTAGTGGTTGCATGGTGACTCGCTGATCTGAAGCGTCTGTGGTATTTGTGGTTTTACCTTCATTAGCAAATACTCCACAATCATTTAAAAATTAAGATTACCGTGAAGTATTTGCTAATGAAGCAGCTAGATTGGTCACAACAACTGGAATGTTATATAGAGAATATGTTACTTTCACTGATTCAAAGATCTTTCAATGTACCTTGAGCTGAAGTAATATCTACACTTAATGAAATTCCCAAAGTCTGCTAGACTTGTCGGAGAACACAATGTACACTCAGTGCATTTCAAAACTCGCCCAGTAAATAAAGTGAGAAGATTAATTAAATATTTCCTGAATTTGATAGTACTACTTTTTTACTGTCCAACAACTTGCGGTAATTCAACTTTATAATGAACCTCGTGGAATGTTCTTATTAAAGCAAGATGCTACTATACATATCCCACCATTAGGCTCTCAGACACTACACAACACTAACTTTAGCCATTACAATCTACTATGGACTGCCTTCAACAGACTTTGGTTTTGCACTATTATGGTTAGTTTTTTAAATTTTTTTTTAGAGATGCATCGTGGAAACAGGCCTTTCGGCCCACCGAGTCTGCATAGACCAGCAATCCCCATACACTAGCTCTATCCTCCACACTAGGGACAATTTACAACTTTTACCAAAGCCAATTAACCTACAAACCTCTACGTCTTTGGAGTGTGGGAGGAAACCAGAGCACCTAGGGAAAACCTACACGGTCACGTGGAGAACGTACAAACTCTGTACAGACAGCACCCGTAGTCAGGATCGAACCCAGGACTCTGGCACTGTAATTAAGCGTTACCTTAATTAATTTATTGTATTATGATTATTACACATTTATCTCTATTATTGCATTTGCGGGACTGTTACACTGCAACTAGAAAGACTTTGTTGTGGCATTGCCGATACATATAATAATTAAACACTCTTGACCACCCAAAAGAAGTCTCACCAGGAAGGGCTATTGGGGTCCCTGAATGGTGGTGAGAAAGGAGGTGAATGGAATATGTAAATCACAAAATGTTGGAGTAACTAGACAGGTCAGGCAGCGTCCTTGGAGAACTGATATGTGACATTTTAGGTCGGGACCCTTCTTCAGACTTCGGTAGGGATAGGGGACTGAGGATTTAGTGAGAGGGAGGAACTGAAGGAAATCCACATTAGTCAGGAAATGGTGTGAGGTAAACTGTTGGGACTGAAGGCAGAAAAATCCCCAGGGTCTGATGATCTGCATCCCAGAGTACTCAAGGAGGTAGTCCTAGAAATCGTGGACCCATAGACTCTGGATCAGTTCCTGTGGATTGGAGGGTAGCTAATGTAATCCCACTTTTTAAGAAAGGAGGGAGAGAGAAAACAGAATTATAGACTTAGCCTGACATCGGTAGTGGGGAAGATGCTTGAGACGATTGTTAAAGCTGTAATAGCTGCGCGTTTGCAAAGCAGTGACAGTATCGGCAAAGTCAGCATAGATTTATGATAGGGAAATCATGCTTGACTAATCTTCTGGAATTTTTGAGGATGTGTAGAGCCAGTGGATGTGGTGTAACTGGACTTTCAAAAAAACTCTGACAAGGTCCCATATAAGAGATTAGTATGCAAAATTAGAGCACATGGTATCGGAGGTAGGGTATTGGCATGGATAGAGAACTAGTTTGCAGACAGGAAGAAAAGAGTAGGAATTAACTAGTCCTTTTCAGAATGGCAAGAGGTGACTAAGGGGGTGCCACAAGGCTCAGGCTGGGACCACAGGTATTTACAATATATATTAAAAATTTAGACAAAGTAATTAAATGTAACATCTCCAAGTTTGTGAATGACACAAAGCTGGAAGGCTGTGTGAGCTGCGAGGAGGATGCTATGAGGCTGCAGGGTGACTTGGATAGGTTGGGTGAGTGGGCAGATGCATGGCAGATGCAGTATAATGTGGTTAAATGTAATGTTATCCACGTTAGATTTAGTTCTTGGGGCTAATGGAATCAAGGGATATGGGGAGTGCAGCAAGGTTCACAGGTTAATAGCGGGTACTGAAACATTTTGGATGATCCATGTTGGGAGTCATTGTACGAATTCAAAGGGCCAAATGGCCTACTCCTACAACTATTTTCTATGTTTCGTTGTTTCCATCTCCTGCAGTTGCAGCCTGCCACTTTTTACCCCACCATTTCCAATCATAAGGTCATGAGTGATAGGAGCAGAATTAGTCCATTCGGCCCATCTGGTCAACTCCACCATTTAATCATGGCTGATCTATCTCTCCCTCCTTCTCCTGCCTTCTCCCCATAACCCCTGACACGTACTGACCAAGAATCTATCTATCTATCTCTACTTTAAAAATATCAATTGACTTGGCCTCCATAGCTCTCTGTGGCAAAGAATTCCATAGATTCACCATCCTCTAAATAAATTCCTTCTCTAGATAAATAATCTCTCTATAACTGCCTTCTCATTATTCCATCAATCTGAAAATGGGTCTCAACTTGAAACATCATTTGTCCATTCCCCTCTTGTTGCAGCCTGGGCTGCCGAGTTCCTCCAGCACCTTTGCTCATGATTACTGAAACTGTCAGGCAAAATCATGCTGGATCAATTCCCCAGCCTGAATAGCTGCACATTGAAGGCCTACAGCCACACTTACCTAAGCCAGATGTGAAAACGTAATTTCACAGGTCTTCCCTACTCTGGGGTCCTGAGATGTAGGCTAAATTATGGCTGAGCCTCAGGCAATACATAGTCCCACTCCCCTCCATCTCCTCACAGCCTTTTATTTGTTTTCCTCTGAAGTACCTATCCACGTACAAAAACATGCTGACTATCCCTAATCAGCCCTTGCCCTTTCAAATGCCTGTATATCCTATCACTCAGAAAACTCTCCAGTAACTTACCAACTGAAGATGTTAAGTTCACCGGTCTACAGTTCCCAGCATTTTCCCTGAAGCCCTTCTTGAAAAGAGGTACAACATTTGCCACCCTCCAGTCTTCCGGCACCTCTCGTGTATTTAAGGACGACGCGTAAATTTCAACCAGAGCTCCCACAATTTCCTCTCTAGTTTCCCACAATATCCTCGGATATATCAGATCAGGCACTGGAGATTTGTCTACCTTCAAACACAACAGTACCTTCAGTACTTCTTTGACAGTAACCCTGACTGCTCTCAAGACACTTCCAATGACTGCTCCAATTTCCTCCGTCCTTCTGTCTTTCTCCTCGGTAAATACAGGTGACCGCTTTGATTTCTGAGAGGTCCCACTCTCTCTCTCTCTCTCTAGTTACCCTTTTCCCCCATATGTATTTATAAAATCTTTTGGGATTGTCCTTAATGCTACCCGCCAGAGCTATCTCCTGGCCCCTTTCTGCCTTTCTGATTTCCTTTTTTAGTTTGCTCCTAAAAGCCCTGTCCCACGGTACGAGTTAATTCCAAGAGCTCTCCTGAGTTTAAAAAAAATCAAACTCGTGGTAAGCACGGAGAATGAACGTAGCGGGTACGTCAGAGCTCGGGGACGTTTCTTAGCGGCTTGTAACGCTAACGGCAAGTACTCGGGAAGACTCGCTAAGGGCAGTTAAGCACGGGAAGACGCGTGAAGATTTTTCAACATGTTGAAAAATGTCCACGAGAGCCCCGAGTACCGACGAGTGGCCATTACCGTAAATCTCCAAGTTCGAATCAGGGCAAATTCAGGAGAGCTCTTGAAATGAACACGTACCGTGGGACAGGGCTTTTAGTACCCGAAACTACTCCATGGATGCACTTGATCCCATCTGCCTATACCTGTCCCATGCATCCTTCTTGTTTTTTGACTAACATCTCAATTTCCCTCGCCAATTAATATTTTAATCAATTTGCTTTTCTTAATGAGTCAACAATAGTTATCTGTCTGTTAGAGAGCTCGTTAAAAGAAAATATACTGGCTCATTATTAGGTGTGGACTGTGAACTATTTGCCTTTTCATTTTAGATTACTAGAGGAGCTCCTGAACAAGTTCAAGAGCAGCATGCACCTACAGCTCACCTGCTTTCAACCTTCCTCACGAAGCCTGGTAAAGACATAATGAAGACAAAGTTAAAGAAATGCAAATACATAATGCATCTAACTACGCAGCATAGCTCAAAATAAGCTATGCACTTTCAATATCTTCCTGCTAAGAGATTCAATTCTTTCCTAAAATGGATGAAGCAAGATTCCTGCTGTGCTGTATTGATGTTTGTCAAGTGCATTTTGCAAAGTAGAAGAATGTAACGTTGGTAATTTTGTTTTGTAACGTTTAATGCTCTGAACCTATTCTAACAACTTTGAATACATTTCAAATGTCATGTTATATTTCAAATGAAAAAAAAACTTTAAAAAATAGGATGAAACACTTTAAACTCCTTTTTAGTGTTTTCTGATTTGTTAAATGATGCACCTAAGCACGCTTTTGTGCATTTCCTTCACATTGTTCAATTTAAAAAGTAAGAATTGTAACCACTTAAAATTCACGCGTGTATCTGCCACTAACTAGCAAATTTGAGGAAATGTATTAAATGTCATGTTCCAAATATAAAATTATAAATTGTCATTTATGTGTTGCATCTCTTTAAATAAATCTAGATCAGCAGCTTACACAAAGTGCTAGAGTAACTCAGCGGGTCAGGCAGCATCTCTGAACAATATGCATAGGTGATGTTTTGGGTCAAGACCCTTCATCAGTGATTGCGGGGGGGGGGGGGGGGGTGGGGGGTGGAGCCTGGCAGGTAATAGGATGATACAAGTGAAATGGGTTTTTAGCAGATGGTTGGGCAAAGGCCATAGAAGGAAATCTATGTTCAAGGAAGAGCTGGAGAGCCTCAAGACGTTCCTTGGTGTGGAATGGGAAGGAATTTATTTAGTCAGAGTGTGCTGAATCTGTGGAATTGTTTGTCCCAAAAGGCTGTGGAGGCCAAGTCAATGGATATTTTTAAAGCAGAGATAGATAGTTTCTTGATTAGTATGGGTCTCAGGGGTTATGGGGAGAAGGCAGGAGAATGGGGTTAGGAGGGAGAGATAGATTAGCCATGGTTGAATGGCGGAGTAGACTTGATGGGTCAAATGGCCTAATTCTGCTCCTATCATTTAAAACCTTATGACACCATGTAACAGCATTATCATTTTAGGACTTTAATTTACTACAGTGAAATCGAATAACAGGTGATATGATCAAAGAACCTTTACTAAAAAATCATTTCTTCTTAACGCCAACTAATATGACCAGGGACTGGAACAAATTTGATGGTACAGTTTTGTTTTGTCCAGTCTTCAATATTATAATAGTTTTTGGCGAGGAAAGTAAGGAAAGGTAATTTTCACTGGGAATTGAGGCAGTAGCGAAAGAGTGAAAATTGAAAGTCATTGCCAATATCGAGCACATATGGACAGCACATATTGAAAGCCATCAGTTTTGCTGACAAGGAATGGTGAGGTTTTATGGGATTCGTTTGCCTGTGTTGCAAATGTTACCTTTGGTATTATCCTTCATAATAGATTTTCAGACTACACGATCTTTCATCCATAAATTTCCACAAAGTTAATTAGAATTCTTTGTATCATCGCCAAGGGTAGCCCGGATATTCGGCTCTGTTATCAACTGTTTGCAGAATGTGGCTCAGCGCGAATGTGCCAGGGCGGCAGGACGGTAGAGTTGCTGCCTTACAATACCAGAGACCCGGCTTCGGTCCTGACTATGGTGCTGTCTGTGGGGAGTTTGTATATTCTCCCTATGACCACGTGGGTTTTCTCTGCGTCTTCTGGTTTCCACAGACATTGGCTTTGTAAAATTTGAAAATTATTCCTAGTGTGTAGGATGGTGCTGGCATATGGGGATCGCTGGTCGGCGCGAAATGCATGTTTGGGCTGAAATGCATGTTTCTGCACTGTATCTCCAAAGTCTAAAATCTAGAGTAAAGTCTAAAGATTGTCCTCTGATCTGTAGAGATGTCCAGGTTGCACCTGTTTGTCTTTCACTCTGTGTTGCCATGTGGAAACACTTGTTCTTCTTTGCTCTGCCTCACCACTTGGTTTTCATGATCGATGGTTTATGCCTTTGATGTAATCTTTCTAACTGCTGTATGACCAATGGTACAGGATCCAGGTTTCACATTTATACCATGTATAGAGCACAACTACTCTGCACACCCACGGTTTATCTTGATAGCAGCTTGATTGATAGAGATGGCTGTACTTGTAACTCTTTGCACCTGGGTAAAATCTGCCAGATGTCTAAAAATTACGGGGGTGGATATTGAAGGACCAGTTCATGCAAGAAACAGACCCACGACATATAGTGTGAACTGGAACACAGCATATCGAGACAAGTTGTTCAAGTACGGTAGAGTTGCTGCCTACAGCAAATGCAGCACCGGAGACCCGGGTTCGATCCTGACTACGGATGCTGTCTTTATGGAGTTTGTATATTCTCCCCGGGACCTGCGTGGGTTTTCTTCAAGGTCTTCGGTTTCCTCTCACACTCCAAAGACAGACAGGTTTGTAGGTTAATTGGCTTGGTAAATGTAAAAAAAATTGTCCCTAGTGGGTATAGGATAGTGTTAATATGCGGGGATCACTGGTCGGCGCGAACCCGGTGGACCGCGAGGACCTGTTTCCGCGCTGTATCTCCAAACTAAACTCTAAACACCGAATCTACCCAACAGTGTGAAAATTAACCAGCTTGGTAAAGTTTGGTTTGTTTTTTGCCAGGTGCACTTAGCTCCAGATCACATTTCAATAAATTCCAAGCTTAGGTTAGGAGGGAGCGATAGATCAGCCATGATGGAATGGCAGAGTAGACATGATGGGCTGAATAGCTTAATTCTGCCCCTATCACTTATGACCTTATGAACTAGTGAGCTGAAATCCATTGAGGTGAGAATGGCTGCATCTAATATTAATACGGTATTTGACTGAGAGTGGAATCAAGGAGTCCTGGTATAACCAATGTAAAGTGACATCAAGAGGAAACAATTCCAACTGCAGGAGTCATATCTTGCAGTTGAGAAGTTTGTTGTAATTCTTGGAGGCCAATAATCTGAATCCCAGGATATCACTGAGGAGTATGACAATGCTGCATTTGAGGCCCAAACATGTTCAACTGTTTCATGACGACCTTCCTTCCACCAAAATGTCAGGAGTCGCAATGTTAACTGATGATTCCACAATTTCAATTTAATTTGCAACTCCTCAGAAGCAATCATGCTTGCATGCAGCAAGATCTTTATAACATGACATGGCAAGTATTAAGTACTCCACACAATTGTGAGGTATTGACCATCTCCAAGGAAAGAGAGTCCAACCACCTATCCTTGGCATACATGGTATTACCTTCGATAAGTCCTACACCATAGCAATTCAGGGAGTTACTTTTGAGTAAAGATTAACTGGACTAGCCACAATAAATATGATTGCAACCGAAAGTCAACAGACTAATTTCTGGGAGAGCTGGACTAATATACGAAGAACGATTGGGATAATTGGGTTTATATTTAGTAAGATTAGAAAATTGGGAAGATCTTCATTAAAGCATGAAGTCTTGATGGGACGTGATGGACTGAATGCAGGAAGGATGTTGCAAATGGTAGGGAGGTCCAGAATTCCGAGTCACAATCTAGGAAATGGGATAGGCCATTTAACATTAATATGTTGAAATGTCTTCATCCATAGTGTATTGAATCTGGATTTTTTTTACCACAAAAGGCAGCTGAGGCTAATGACTAGATTTATTCAAGAATGATTTGGCTAATGTTCTAAAGCTTTCGGAGGTCAAGGGACTTGGTGAGAAAACAATACCAAGGTACTGAATTAGAATGATATACATGTTGAAATCAAAAACATATAAGATTATTATGTAGATATGTCAAATTTATTGAAACACATAAGATTATTAAGGGATTGGACGTGCTAGAGGCAGGAAACATGTTCCAGATGTGGGGGGAGTCCAGAACCAGGGGCCACAGTTTAAGAATAAGAGGTAGGCCATTTAGAACTGGGATGAGGAAAAACATTTTCACCCAGAGTGTTGTGAATCTGTAGAATTCTGTGCCTTAGAAGGCAGTGGAGGCTGATTCTCTGGATGCTTTCAAGAGAGACTTAAAGATAGCGGAGTCAAGGGGTATGGGGAGAAGGCAGGATCGGGGTACTGTTTGTGAATGATCACCCATGATAACAGTGAATGGTGGTGCTGGCTCAAAGGGCCGAATGGTGTACTCCTGCAACTATTGTCAATCGAATGGTAGAGCAGAACAAAAGGGCCAAAAGGACAACTCCAATAACTGCAGTGAATAACTCACTTGATATCTAATGCTTTTTCACCATCTACAAAGTACAACTCAGGTGTAGGATAGATTTCTATTGGCTTATCTGGATAAGTATAATCTCAATAATACTCAACCACCCAGGACTTCTTCTTGCGTATGGCATGCACAGCCTAAAGTTGTAGGACAACTTCTTCTATTTGATCTTATTTGATTGTACAAGCCAGGTTGATTGCATTCATCGAAACAGGGCGGACCATGTGAAGGTTGCAATCTCCCACCCCACCAACCAGGACTGAGCTAGTCACATAATTAACATCCCATCCATTACCTTAAACATTCATTCCCTCCATTTGCACAGGAGCTTATATTGTGCAGAAGCCTCTCACATAGGCTATGCCTGAGAGCATTGACCATATCTGTGACTTCTTCTGACAAGAGAGACAAGTGCAAAAGGTGCAAAGGATCACCAGTGCCTGCACATTCCCCAACAAGTCCCATTTCACCTGGTGATATACTGCAGTTCCCTCATTATTTACCAAGTTTAATTTTCATAACGCAATTCGCCAACGTGAGAATACCTTCACCAGAAGGACTGCGGTGATTCAAGAAAGCAGCTCACTACAACCTTCTTGAGGACAAGTAAGAAATGGTAATCAATATTGACCTTATCAGCTTTGCCCACATTAATAAAATAGACAAAAGTCTGAAGGTCAAATCAGTCTCAAGGTGATCTGATTTATGCAATTGCAGGTAAAGCAAAAGAATGTGTGACATTTATGTGATGATGTCGAGAGAGAACTGAGATGAAATGTCCACATGGGTAGACCTATGCATTGCAGTTTGGATGCGAAAACATTGTGGGATGATCTTGGTGTTAGAAAAAGGGTTTAAGATCTGATCTTAAGATCTTAAACCCTTTAGGAACTGATGGTACCAAGTCTATAGTTATGCCAAACTGGCACTCCATAACACTGACCAAACAGCTGTTTAAACATTAAATTTATATCCAATTGGTAAAACATAGAAAAAAAATCAAGCACTGCAAGATCAAAAAATCAAAGCAGTGCCTCTGTGTCAGTAGGCTTAGTTACAAGGAGATAAAAATCCAAAAATCTGGATTTGGGAACTTAGAAGGAGACAGACGAAATAATATTTTAAGTGCAGTTGGGATGCCAGATAGAAAACAATCAATGTTTAGTATTGGATGTGATTTAAAGAAGTATGTGCTACACTAGAAGAACATAAGAATCAATAACCACATCCAGTAAGACTTGGTAAAGTTCAAGTTACATTTATGCACCAATTGGTACAGTGAGATTTGAGTTACCATACAGCCATACGAATAAAAAGAAAACAATACACGATAGAATTTAACATGAACATCCCCACTCAGCGGAATCAACGTTTCCCACTGTGAGGGAAGGCAATAAAGTTCAGTCATCTTCCCCTTTGTTCACCCGTGGTTGGGGACTTTGAGCCCTCCGCAGTCGCCGCTACAGCGGCCTGATGTTCAGGCAAGTACTAATAAGAGAAAATGTCATTTATAATTATAAAAATGGCAATCAATTGTCATCTCTTATTAGATCCATCACACCCATCTTTTAATAGTCGATGGTATTAAAGTCATATAAACGCCCCACTACTTTTAACATTCTAGGGGTAGAGGTTGAGGAGGTGACCACTAATGTAACCTCAACAGTCATGTATATTGTTCGAGGTTGCATATTCCACAGGCTATTAACTATCTGACTTCCCAAAATCTTGCCATCATCCATTTTTGCGCAATATATCAATCTGATGGAAAGCTTTCCATTTGCCTGGACGAGTGTAGCTCTAACAAGACTCAAAACATTTAGGACAAAAGCTTACACATGACAGGCAATGATCCATCTCTCTACATGTTCATGCCATCGTTCCTGAAGTACCATGGCTGCAGTTTGTGCCATCTACAAAATGTGTTGCTCCAACAAGCCCAGTTCTTTGACAGCATCTCAGTTCTACAAACCCGATCACATGGAAGGAGCAAGAGTGGCAGGCAAATGGAAGTACCGCCACTTGCAGTTTTGGCTCCGTCAGACACTGTATCTTCACCAAGCCAATATGATTATGGCTGATCATCCAAAATCAGTTCCGGCTTTTTCATATCCCTTGATTCTCTTAGCCCTAAGAGCTAAATCTAACTGTCTTGAAAATTGTAAGCGGTAGAGTTACTGTTTTCCAACGGCAGAGACCGGGGTTCAATCCTGACTACGGGTGCTTGTCTTTACAGAGTATGTATGTTCTCCCTCATGACCTGTGTGGGTTTTCTCCGAGATCTTCGGTTTCCTCCAACACTCTTCAATTCAGAAGTGACTTGGAATGGATAATGAAATCTGGTAATGCCAGTAATAAGGACATTAAGAAATCATGAACCTTCTACTAATGTGACATCTGCAGTGTTTTGCTGAAGAGGCCTCAACATTTCCATCAACATTTGTGGAGAAAAAGCGTGTCGTGATGGCCATCCCCAATCTTAGACCAGTCTAGTTCTTGCAGAAGTAATCCTTGCAGTAGTCCTTGCAAAGAGCAATCCAACCAAGACCTCAATGGAGGAACAGGCAGACCATTTGGGGGTCCAATGGGTAGGAAGGTGGACCCAGCAAAGCGTCGTGGAGTGCAATTAGGGCACGATGTTCACGTAGAACACTGGTGGCCATCCACTGTATCCTGACCAATCGCCAGCCGTCTTGACTATGTATTGCCACTGGATCCAGATAGGCTGGGACAAGAGAGTGAGGCTAACAATTTGCACAATTCTTCCTCACTTTAATCCAAGTCATGACTTCAGGAGCCGTAACGCCCAACTGCGCGAAGCAAGATCACCACAGGAGTGCGTGTAGCTGAGAAGAAGCGCACCGCAGAAGCTCAGTGGAAACGCGCCGGGTGCAAGGCTGGAGCCACTTCTACTGCAGCACCGACCCAACTGTGTCCCATATGCGGGTGAGCCTTCCAGACCCGGATCGGTCTCAGCAGTCACCCCCGGACCTACAAAATAAAAACACTGAAGTCATGGTCTTCTTCGACTACGAAGGACAAACAACAACAACAACAAATTTAATTCAATTTTCTATCAGAAATTTGAGGGAATTTCGTTTGTCAGGAATTCATCTCACATAAGCTCAGTCATTGTATATTCATGCCCAGTGTTTTGGACACAAAGGGAAACAAAGGATATGGAACAGGAAGGGAGAATAAGTTTGAGAAGGAAGGTCAGAAGTGATCTTATTGAATAGTGCAATGTGGTGAACCCGGCACACCGCAACCTGCAGGGGGCAAGCCGTCGAACCGTCCCTTACACATTCACCAAAGACCAGTGGTTGGTGGAGCCAGTGACAACGAATGCGACGGTCGAGGAGCAAGGCCGGTGGCAGAGGAGAGGGAATCGGTGTCTGGCCTATCCGCCTGCAAGGTCGGTTGTGGGAAGTGCCCCTGAGGCACAAAGGTAGATGGGCGAGGAGAGGGATGTTGGTTCACAGGTCGACCCACACGTCCGAGGAAACTAATGGCTGGAGCCCGCAGCAGTCTGGGACTTGCGTGGATCGGGCACGGCTCATAAGAATTAGACTGGGCTTTCAAAATGGCCAAAAACCTGGCGCCTCTTACATGCAGGCTAGTAGACTATTTCTGTTCACTTTGCTAATCAGGGATGTGCTTCGGTATGGCAGTACTTTACTGAACTATATGTAAGAAAATGATTTCCCTGTGTGTTTGAACACGTGGCAAAATAAAGCACCATTGAACCATACTGATGTAGTGTTTTGAGTCATAGAGTGATACAGTGTGGAAACAGGCCCTTTGACCCAACTTGCCCACAACGGCCAACATGTCCCAGCTGCACTAGTCCCACCTGCCTGTGTTTAGTCCATACCCCTCCAAACTTGTCCTATCCATGTACCTGTCTAACTGTTTTTTAAACGTTGGGATAGTCCCAGTCTCAACTACCTCCTCTGGCAGCCTGTTCCATACATCCACCACCGTTTGTGTGAAAAAGTTGCCCCTCAGATTCCTATTAAATCAATAGACAATAGACAATACGTGCAGGAGTTGGCCATTCGGCACTTCAAGCCAGCACCGCGAATCACTGTGATCATGGCTGAACATGCGCATTCAGTACCCCGTTCCTGCCCTCTCACCATATCCCCTGACACTGCTATCTTTAAGAGCTCTATCTAACTCTCTCTTGAAAGATTCCAGAGAATTGGCCTCCACTGCCTTCTGAGGCAGAGAATTCCACAGATTCATAACTCTCTGGGTAAAAAAAATGTTCCACATCTCCGTTCTAAATGGCATATTCTTAAACTGTGGCCCCTGGTTCTGGACTCCCCCAACATCAGTAACATGTTTCCTGCTTCTAGCATGTCGAATCCCTTAATAATCTTATATGTTTTAATAAGATCCCCTCTCATCCTTCTAAATTCCAGAGTATACAAACACAGCCGCTCCATTCTATCAACATATGACAGTCCCATCCCGGGAATTAACCTGGTGAACCTACGCTGCACTCCCTCAATAGCAAGAATGTCCTTCCTCAAATTTGGAGACCAAAACTGCACACAATACTCCAGGTGTGGTCTCACTAGGGCCCTGCACAACTGCAGAAGGACCTCTTTGCTCCTAAACACAACTGAAGGCCAGCATGCCATTCGCTTTCTTCACTGCCTGCTGAACCTGCATGCTTACTTTCAGTGAGTGGTGAACAAGGACCCCAGAACGCTTTGTACTTACCCTTTTCCCAACTTGACACCATTCAGATAATAATCTGCCTTCCTGTTTTTGCAACCAAAGTGGATAACCTCACATTTATCCACATTAAACTGCATCTGCCATCCATCCGCCCTCTCACCCAACCTGTCCAAGTCACCAAGCATGCTCATAGCATCCTCCTCACAGTTCACATTGCCACCCAGCTTTGTGTCATCTGCAAATTTGCTGATGTTACTTTGAATCTCCTAATCTAAATCATTGATGTATATTGTAAATAGCTGCGGTCCCGGCACCGAGCCTTGCGGTACCCCACAAGTCACTGCCTGCCATTCTGAAAGGGACCCGCTAATCCCTTCTCTTAGCGAACCAACCAATTTTCCATCTATGTCAGTACCCTTCCCCAATACCGTGTGCTCTAATTGTGCCCACTAATCTCCCAAGTGGGACCTTATCAAATGTTTTCTCAAAGTCCAGGTACACTACGTCCACTGGCTCTCCCTTGTCCATTTTCCTAGTTACATCCTCAAAGAATTCCAGAAGGTTAGTCAAGCATCATTTCCCCTTCGTAAATCCATGCTGACTCGGACCGATCCTGCTACTGCTATCCAAATGTGCCGCTATTTAATATTTTATGTTTGACTCCAGCATCTTCCCCACCACCAATGTCAGGCTAACTAGTCTATAATTCCCTGCTTTCTCTCTCCCGCCTTTCTTAAAAAGTGGGATAACATTAGTTACCCTCTAATCCACAGGAACTGATCCTTGACCCCAAGGGACTGCCTCAGAGAAGTGGTAAGTGCTACTTGATGTCAGTGTCAACAACATCTTCCATCATTGACTATAGGCCAATTGTCCTTTCTTTTTGTGCAATTTATTCCTGGGTATTTCTTCGCTTTTTCGGAAGGGGTAGTATGGTGGCGCAGCGGTAGAGCTACTTCATTACAGTGCCAGAGACCCAGGTTCAATCCTGACTACGGGTGCTGTCTGTACAAATGTTGTACGCTCTCCCCCGTGACCCGCATGGGTTTTCTCTGAGATCTTCGGTTTCCTCCCACACTCCAAAGACACACAGGTTTGTAGGTTAATTGGCTTGGTATTATTGTAGTAATGTAAAATTGTCCCTAGTGTGTGTAGCGTAGTGTTAATGTGCGGGAATCGCTGGTCATTGCGGACTCGATAGACAGAAGTGCCTATTTATCGCATTGTATCTCTAAACTGAACTATAGTAAAGGTATCAATGTTGTAATTGTGTTGGAACAGCTCAATAACGTTGTAGACACAAGAGACTGCAGATGCTGGAATCATGAGTAATTAAAAAAAACTGCTGGAGGAATTCAATGTACTATATCAAGTTGTAGACACAAGAGACTGCAGATGCTGGAATCATAAGTAATTAAAAAAAACTGCTGGAGGAATTCATTATACTATATCAAGCACCAACTGAGAGGGAAATTGACAGCCACATTTCGATCTAAAGAAGGGTCCCAACCTGAATTGTCATTTGTCCATTTCCCTCACTGATGCTGCCTGATCAACAGTTCCTCCAAAATTTGATTTTATTTTACTTTGGTAACGCTGTAGCTGTTATTGCTGGTCTTCAGCAAGAAGTTATCATGAATATCTACCATATTCAGCATGTTTAGTTTTGATAGCCAATAGTGAATCCAATCTTAATTTACCACTGAGGACCCTTGCATTTAAACCAACTTTGGTGATGTTTTGTGATTTTTGTGAAGTAGTATCAGTTTTACTCTTTTTTAAATGTTTTGATGTTTTTTTTTGCAGTTTCTCATTCAAATTAGAACCCTTTTAGGTCACAGCTGTAAAAGACTATCTTTATATAACTTAGCAATGGATTTTATTCATGTCTTACGTTAATTATAGAAATAGTCCACATTAAAATAAATGCAAATTGGTATTTAAGTTAGCCCTTCAATGCCTTGTAATTTTCAGTACTTTGCTTCTAAGAATGTTGCAAATTTTCCATTTCCCCCCAGCATGTTGTAAACAAGACTGATTTCCTGTATTAATTGCTTTGATCTTGCTGTGTATTATTACGTGTTGAATGGAATTTTTGTTTTTAGGTCGATTAAAATGTCAGAAAATAAATAATAATGTAAAAAGGAAAACATTGCCTCGAAAATACGGAGGAAATTATCAACAACTGCTATTTTAAGAAAGATAAATTACTGTCATTCCTGATTGTGTAACAATAGCACTACATTGGGATTTTTTCAATCTTATTATGTTCATTTTAATATTCCAAAGAGAGGTGAGAATAATTCAATTATTTTAAAACTCCAAAGGTACAGAGAGTTTTTTTACACCCGAATTACCATTAAAAATCATTTTGCAACAAAGTGCAGCATTGTGAATTCCATCTATTTTAGTGCTCAAACTCAGCATGACAATCACAAACGTAAGATTGTATGTGAGAATGCATAACTGGGGAATGGTTTGAAATTGATTTGAATTGAAAGATACTACAGTGAAACAGGGCTTTTCAGTTCATAGAGTTCATGCCGACCATCGGTCTCCCGTTCCCACTAATTCTACGTTATCTCACTTTCGCATCTAGTCCCTGCACACTAGGCGCAATTTACAGAGGACTATTAACCTGCAAACCCATTTACCTGTGGGATGCAGGAGGAAACCGGAGCACCCGGAGGAAACACACACAGTCACAGCGAGAAAACACAAACTCCACACAGACAGCACCTGAAATCAGGATTGAACCCAGATCTCTGGCGCTGTGAAGCAGCAGCTCTTGCACCACTGCCCTTCTGTCCGAATGTATACATTTATAAATGTAAGAGCAATAGGCGGAGGGATATTTATAATCTGACATGCCTTTATCACCTAAATTAAGCTTTTTGTTATTATGAGTGTCCAGAAAATTGTCTTCGAGTAACCAAAAATGATTCCAAAAGGAGCTAAATAAAGCCACTTACCAATTTCATTGATGTATTCTAGTTTCTGAATGAATTCAATGTTTTTTAATTTATCCTTAAACTAACCCACCTAAACACCTGCAAATAATTCCCCAGATTATTTCAACCAGGGCATGTGCGTGTGGAATTTTTCATTTGGCCTGTCCTTCATCCACATCACATGGTGGCTCTAACTTGTATTTATTGTATTTTCCACAGGTAACAGCAGGTCCTATGCGGCATCACCTGGAACGTCAGAGGTTGAGGGGAGATCTGGTGGAAGTATGTAAAAGATGTGAGAAGCAGAGATAGGATACATAGTCAAAACCTATTTCCCAGAGTGGAAATGGCAAGGACTAGAGGGCATAGCTTTAAGGTGGGAGTGCAATGTATAAACAAGATGTGCGGGGAAAGTTTTTTTACACAGAGCGTAGTGGTGGCTTGGAAAGTGCTGCCAGGAGTGGTGGTGGAGGCAGGTATGATAGTGGCATTTAAGAGGCTTTTGGACAGGCACATGGATATACAGGAAATGGGATAGTAATCACGTGCAGGCAAAGGAGATTAGTTTCATGTTCATGTTCATGCATCATGTTCATCAGGGACATTGTGGGCCTAAGATCTATTGCTGTTGTGTATTCTATTTTCAATGCATTTAAGTTTTCTGCGTTAAGCATTGTTTGCAGAGGGCACTTCTCAGTTTTGGAGTGTGTTAAATAATTGTATATATGCATTTATAAATACATTAATTGTCATTTATGGCAGTTCAAGCAAGTAACCATTCACACTATGACCCTGGATGGTTATTGTATAACTTTTAACACGATTACCTGAGGTGGTGATAGAGGCAAATACGATAGTTGTATTTAAGAGGCTTTTAGATAAGCACATGGGTATGCAGGGAATGGATAGATATGAATCATGTGCGGCAGAGAACATTAGTTTAATTTGTCATTTTTTTGGCAAGGGCATTGTGGGCCGTAGGGTCTGAGTCTGTGTTTCATAGTTCTATGTTCTACATTGTCACTCACTCTGTCCTCCATATGAGTCCATGCACCCAGCAAGGTGGTCGACTCTCTGAAAAACACAGAGACAATCAATTGCCAGAAGGATTCACAATCCCTAAATAAATGTAAAGATATACATGGCCATCCTCCATATACGAACCTACCCAGTGAAGATATGCGTCAGGGAGCATAAGGTGACATGATGGTGCAGCGGTAGAGTAGCGGCCTATACAGTACCAGAGACCCGGGTTTGATCCTGATTACAGGTCCTGTATGTACAGAGTCTGTACCTTCTCTCCGTGACCACATGGGTTTTCCACAACTGCTCCAGTTTCCTCCCACATTCCAAAGACATACAGGTTAATAGGTTAATGGGCTAAAGAAGGAACTGCAGATGCTGGAGAATCGAGGGTACACAAAAAGCTGGAGAAACTCAGCGGGTGCAGCAGACCCGAAACGTCGCCTATCTCCTTCGCTCCTTAGATGCTGCTGCACCCGCTGAGTTTCTCCAGCTTTTTGTGTACCCCAGGTTAATAGGTTAATGGGCTAAGGTAAAAATTGTAAATTGTCCCTGGTGTGTAGAATAGTGCTAGTGTATGAGGATTGCTGGTCGGTGCGGACCTGGTGGGCCGAAGGGCCTGATTCCGCAATGTATCTCTAAACTAAACTAGACAAACAATAGTCAACTCCACCTCATGTGTGATTTGCACTTTCTATCAAGAGTCACTGAATGATGATGAAAAAAAACATCACGGCAATTTTTCTTCGCCCCCCCATAACCTGTGAGCAGTGAGAACATTTTTAGCAGCCTGCCGGAGAATTGACTTTCAATGAGTACTTTCTTCTGAACATTTCAGAACTGTGCTTTAACTCTCCTAAATGTCACGGTGTAACTTGTTTAAAAAATGGAGAAGTGATCTGAATGTTGCATAAAGTAGTGATTAGCAATGAATCATTTCCAAGCACTGACCATGAAAAGAGAAGTGCATTTGGTCCTTGAGTCATAATTAAAATAAAATTGCATTATCTTCATTTTTATAATTGCTACCAATATCTATTAAAATATTAGAAGTAAAATCAAACAAAATATTCAGGCTTTTCATAAACATCAAGCGATCTCTATGCCCTGCTGAAATAATAAAATAAAGCCTACATTAAGATATTTATTTGGTAGCTTCTCATGATAGTTTTGCTGAAGAATGTCTAACACCAATGGATCGATACTATATTAATAAAATTGAACAGTTGAATTTCAATTAAAATAATTGGATTCCACTGTGACAAGCAGTAGAATCCACGTTGCTCTGTCCTCCTCTGGTGTGCTCATGTATTGTGCCACAAACCTTTCAAACTCAAGCTTTTTCCTGCTTAATTCTTACAGAGAAAGTCTGTGCAAAGGTTTATCAGAAAGTGGGACATCAATCAGTCATTTGGGGATGGCTTTCGAACTATCTAATAGTTGCTAAAAATATGTGGAAGCCTAAAGTTAATTGGACATCCAATCGGAAATGGCGAGGTGCCAAGCAACCTTATAAAAAGAGTTGATTGAAATCAGTAACTCATAGAAGTCAAGCATCTCACTTCCCTTTTGTTTGTAAAACCTGCATAGATTTGGGATCCATGTCTGGAATACAAGAAACATGAAATGTTGCAGATTCTGGAATTTTGAGCATAAGAACAAAACTGCTGGAGGAACAATGGGTTAGGCAGCATGCGGAAGGAAATGAACCGATGATATTTCGGATTTGAAAAGGAGTCCCAACCCAAAACGTCACCTGTTTATTTCCATCCACAAATGCTGCCTGATCTGAGTTTCAGTTTGTGATTAGTTTGAGTTTAACATATTGTTATGTGTATCGAGGTACAGTGAAAAGCTTTAGTTGCATGTTAACCAGTCAAAGGAAAGACAATACATGATTCCAATCAAGCCATCCACTGTGTGCAGATACATGATAAATGGAACGTGCATAAAACTAACATAAAGTCAGTAAAGTCTGATCGAAGATAGTCTGAGACTCCCCAATGAGGTAGATAGTGGTTCAGGACTGCACTCTTGTTGTTGGTAGGATGGTTCAGTTGCCTAATAACATCTGGGAAGAAACTGTCACTGAATCTGGAGGTGTGCATTTTCACA
Organism: Okamejei kenojei; assembly: GCA_035221665.1. Taxonomy (NCBI): domain Eukaryota; kingdom Metazoa; phylum Chordata; class Chondrichthyes; order Rajiformes; family Rajidae; genus Okamejei; species Okamejei kenojei. The sequence goes on from CM069132.1 coordinate 130,614,075, forward strand.
CTTCTAAACCTTTTGCCTTATGGGAGAGGGGAGAAGAGGGAGTGGCTAGGGTGCGACTCATCCTTCATTCTGCTGGTGACCTTGCCGAGGCAGCGTGAGATGTAAATGGAGTCAATAGAAGGGAGGTTGGTTTGTGTGATGGTCTGAGCTGCATCGACAATTCTCTGCAATTTATTGCGGTCGTTGATGGAGCTGTTCCCAAATCGCGCTGTGATGCATCACAATAAAATGCTTTCTTCGGTGCATCTGTGGGAGTTGGTGAGAGTTGTTGGGGACATTCAATTCAATTCAATTCAATTCAACTTTAATGTCATTGCACAGATACAAGTATGGGTACAACGAAATGCAGTTTAGTGTCAGTACGTAGTGATAGCAATGTTTAGATAAATACAGATAAATAAATACAGATGTGGGAATCTATCGGCGGGACTCCGAGTTCAGCAGTGCGATGGTGTTATTGTAGAAGCTACGCCTCATCCTGCTGGTGCGGGACCTGAGGCTCCTGTACCGCCTCCCCGATGGTAGGAGGGCAAACAGTCCATGGTTAGGGTGGGAGGGGTCCTTGATGATCTTCCCAGCCCGTCTCAGACACCGTCTTCGGTGGAGGGCATCCAAAGCAGGGAGCGGGGCACCGATGATGTACTGGGCGGTTTTCACCACCCGTTGTAGTGCCTTCCTGTCTGCTACGGTGCAACTGCTGTACCATACCGTAAAGCAGGTGGTCAGGATGCTTTCGATGGTACATCGGTAGAAGTTCGTCAGGATCAGGGGGGACAGGTGGGCTTTTTTGAGCCTCCTCAGGAAGTAAAGGCGCTGCTGCGCCTTTTTGATCAGCTTGGAGGTGTTGAGGGACCAGGACAGATCCTCCGAGATGTGTACCCCGAGGAATTTGTAGTTGGAGACCCGCTCCACCTCAGACCCGTTTATATGGATGGGGGTGTGTCTGCCCCCTCTGTTCTTTCTGAAGTCGACAATGATATCCTTCGTCTTCTGGGAGTTGAGGACGAGGTTATTATTGGCACACCAGGTTGTCAGGTGCTGGACCTCCTCCCTGTAGGCTGACTCGTCGTTGTCGCTGATCATGCCGAACTTCCTAAGCATTCTAAGAAAGTAGAGGCGTTGGTCGGCTTTCTTGGCCACTGCTTCAATATGGGTGGCCCAGGAGAAGTTGTTGGTGATATTTACTCCGAGGAATTTGAAGGTTTCTGCCATCTCTAGTTCAGCACCATCACTGCAATGTGTCTGAACAGCTTTGGCGATATGTGTACTTCTCCACGTCCCGAGGTCTGCTGAGTTCCTCCAGTAGTTTGTTCTTTGTTCTAGATTACACTATGTGGGTTGATGTGATCCAACTCATCTTTCCACCTATTCTGAGGTGGAACATGAATGGATATAGAGCTTCCTGAGTAGTCCTCATCATTTCCATTTTGACAGTTACATTGCCAGTTTGCAATGCCAGCTTCTCCCATTTCCCAGCAGTTATGCTGTTATGTGTGCTTACTGCACCAATAATAAACCTGCCACAAGTTCAATGACTCCATTTATTTCAATGGGTAGAGAAAGCAGCAAGAAAGTATAAGACAACAAATAATATTTGTGAATTCATTGAAGTAAATCAAATGCCTTTGATTGAACAAATGTATTTAAGTGGGAAGTGTTTTTGAATATTTTAATTTCTTACTTCAAAGTAACACATTTTATGAGTTTTTGCTTATGTTTACGAGAGTTTGTCTTAGCTGTCATCAGGAAACATGGTTCAGGTTAGACCTGACCGTAAACCCTTTCCAGGCAATTCTGGGTCAATTCTATAGGGAACTACCAAAGGGAAAAATGAGAATATCTAAAGAAAATCCATTAGAAACCTGGCAGTGGGCTGGAATAGCACAATGTAAGCATCTCCAGAACTCCCAAGCCCATGCTTCTCTTAACAATGGGGATGACAGAAAGGTAGTGTGAATTTGTACAATGAAGAAAACAAAATATTTGGTATTTAATTACTACATTTATTGTTCCTTTTGGAACATCCTGCTGAGCTTTTCAACCAATTCAATTCTTTACTATTGCAATATTTAAACATTTATAGCAATATCCCACAAGCAGCAGTCTACAAACAGCAATATATATATATATATATATATATGTATATAAATATATATATATATATATATATATATATATAGTCATAGAATGGTACAGTGTGGAAACAGGCCCTTCAGCCTAATTTGCAACACCGGCCAACATGTCCGAGCTACACTTGCCCCACCTGCAAGCGCTTGGTCCATATCCCTCCAAACCTGTCCTATCCATGTACCTGTCTAACTGTTTCTTAAATGTTGGGATAGACCCAGCCTCAACTACCTCCACTGGCAGCTTGTTCCATACACTCATCACAATTTGCGTGAAAAAGTTACTCCTCAGATTCCTATTGTAGACAAAAAAGCTGGAGAAACTCAGCGGGTGAGGCAGCATCTATGGAGTGAAGGAATAGGCGACGTTACGGGTCGAGACCCTTCTTCAGACTGATGTAGGGGGGGTGGGGGGGGGCAGGAAAAAGAAAGGAAGAGGCAGAGACAGTAGGCTGTGGTAGAGCTGGGAAGGGGAGGGAAGGGGAAAGCAGGAACTACCTGAAATTTGAGAAGTTCTATATAAACTACCCAAGCAAAATATGAGGTGTTGTTCCTCCAATTTGCAGTGGGACTCACTCTGGCCATGGAGGAGGCCCAGGACAGAAAGGTCAGATTTGGAATGGGAGGGGGAATTGGAGTGCTGAGCGACCGGGAGATCAGGTTAGTTATTGCGAACTGAGCGGAGGTGTTGGGCGAAGCGATTGCCAAGCCTGCGTTGGTCTCACCGATGTAGAGCAGTTGACACCTGGAACAGCGGATGCAATAGATGAAGTTGAAGGAGTTGAAGGTGAACCTCTGCTGCACCTGGAACGACTGCTTGGGTTCTTGAATGGAGTCAAAGGGGAGGTAAAGCGACAAGTGTAGCATTTCTTGCGGTTGCAAGGAAAAGTGCCAGGGGAGGTGTTGGTTTGGGTGGGAAAGGACAAATTGAGCAGGGAGTTACGGAGGGAACGGTCTCTGCAGAAAGCAGAAAGGGGAGGAGATGGGAAGATGTGGCCAGTGGTGAGATCCGTTGGAGATGGCGAAAATGTCAAAGGATTATATTTCGTATATGATGGCTGGTAGGGTGGAAGGTGAGGACAAGGGGGAGAGCGGAGGAGGAGAGGGGGGGAAGAGGGGGGAGAGAGAGGAGGGGGAGAGAGAGAGGGGGCGGGGGGAGAGAGAAGGGGGGGGGGAGTCCCAGGCCGAGCCGAGGGGGAGAGAGAGAGGGAGAAGAGGGGGGAGAGCGGAGGGAGAGGGGTTGGAGAGGGGAAGAGAGGAGGGAGGGGGAGAGAGAGGGGGGGTGAGAGAGTGGGCGGGAGAGAGGGGGGAGTCCCGGGCCGAGCCGAGGGGGAGAGAGATCGCTTGGGACTGCGTGACCTTTTGGAGTGTTTCTGCTTGCACGAGGCTGAAGGGCTTGGCCAGGCAGATACAATGATCGAACCTGCGGTGGGTTAGGTATTGTTTAGGGGAATTTGTTGTTCAATCCAAAAATACAGATTATTTGTCCCATTGCTTGACGCAGTGATATTCGTAGGAGTGGGGGGGGGGGGGGGGGGGGGGAAGCTCGCAGGGGGGGTTTGCAGCTTGCGGGGAGGACGGCAGCTTGCAGGGGTGGGGCAGCAGCTCGCGGGTGGGGGGTGGGGGGGGGGGGGGGGGGGGGCGGCAGCGTGCATCGACCAAAGCTCCTGGGAGCTCTCAGGTACAGGGCCCGAGCCGAGGCGCGAGCGTGCGAACGTCTTCAGCCGACAGGGAGACTTTTGAACAATGGGGAGAGAGAGGAGGGGGAGAGAGAGAGAGGGGGAGCAGACAGCAGGAAGACCCATTGTCAGGTCATCAGCGAACACCCCCTCAAAAAACAGGCCTTTTGAATCAAAAATTGGATCGGATTTGTGGACATTTTTATTAATTACTCAAGAAATAAAGCACAAATATTTCAGGTAAGCCGATTTTTGACTCCAGGGGGTAAATCTCTACCGGAATATGTGAACATTTTCCCGTTAGCGCGTTGTTTCTTTGAGTAGATGTGATCACACGTAAACAAATAAATACACACACTTGTTAGGTATAGGGTGTTAGCTCCTTGGTTTCCAGAGCTATGTTAGGGATCCAGGGTCTACAATAATTGACCATGCCAAGCCATTGCCTCATTTGTTTGGCTTCTTTTGGGAGGATTGGGAATTTGCAGATGGGTTTGTCTGCTTTTCTCGAGACTCCTTTCCGTTGCTGAAATTATAATTCCTAAAAATTTTACTCTCTCCTGAGCCATCAGTACTTTTGACTGGGAGACTACATATCCCAAATCATCTCAATGGTTTAGTAGTTGAGCAGTATCTTTCCGATTACTGGATTCGTTTTTGCTGGCCACTAATATTTCATCAACATACTGCACTAATGTTGAATTCATTGTGAACTTTAAAGTTTTCAAGGGTACACAAAAGGCTGGAGAAACTCAGCGGGTGCAGCAGCATCTAAGGAGCGAAGGAGATAGGCGACGTTTCGGGTCGAGACCCTTCTTCCTACTTAAAGTATTCAATTGGTCTTGAGACACCTGGAAAATAAAGTAGGGCGAATTGATAAACCCTTGAGACAATCTGGTCCAGGTGTATTGTTGGCCCCTATATGTGATAGCAAACAAATATTGGCTATCTTCGTGAAGAGGCAGAGAAAAGAATGCATGTTGCATGTCAACTATGGAAAAGATTTTTGCTTCAGCCGGTATTTGGGCTAGAATATGGGACAGGGTTTGGCACTTGGGCATGGAGCGGTTCCACAACAGAATTGATTTCTCTCAGATCTTGTACAAATTTATATTGCCCCTCCTTTCCCGGTTTTAGAACGGCAAGAATAGGGGTGTTACAAATCAATTGGCACCACCAATATTCCTTGTTCCAGCAAATCCCAAATTAATTTGTCAATGCTGCTGAATTTTAATGGATATTGTTGTATTGAAGGAAGTGTTGCCCCTTTCTGGAGAGCTGCACGGATGGGATTGATGTTCACGCATCCTTCCTGAGCTGTGTCCTCCGCCCACACTTGAGGGTCCGCATACTCATATACCTCACTCCCCAGATGATGACGTAAGCGGGTAACAAATGTCCTTGGGGCCTGATAATTTGGGTCTGCCATGGTGATTGCCTTTCTTACCAACGTTCCTAGGTCTTTACTTCTTGCCGGGTAGTTCACCTTTCAGGTAATGTGAGGAGCAACTTCAGTTCTTTTCCATAATTGTGCTGGCATTTTGGTATATTTGGCAGCTCCCTCTTTTCCCTCAACTAGTGCCAACACTTCCACCTCCCAATCCTGACCTTTGTGTGGTTAAAAGAAGGTTTCCAGATCTTTATCCTTCCCGCTCCTGTTGTAAGCCAGTGTAATGTGAAGTGGGCTTCTTCGTCCAGATCTAAGGACCACCATTGAGGGGTCACTACGGAGTAACACTGCCGTAAGGGGGTCACTACTATGCCTCTGTCGCCATATTCTATACTGGTGCCCGTTTCCCTTTGGAAGAATTTATTTTCCCCTTCTCTTTAATACTTTCAGGCTCCTCTCTCAATATGCTGGAGGTTGGTATGCTTCAGTATCCTCTATTCTATCCCCCGCTTCAGCGTCGCTTCCTTCCAACTTGCCATTCTAGGAAGGCCAACTTGGCTTCCGTTACTCATAATAATTTTACCACAATCCAATTAATTTCCTTGCCTCTTCACTATCGCTGCATTGCCATATAATTTTCTCAATGTACTTCAATCCCTTCACTGTATTAACGCCACCTTTGGGCCCTATTTCCCTCCCTAATTCTTTATTTAATACCCTGGAAAGATTTCTCAATCGTTCAGCTCCTTGTGGAAACATGCTGCATATTACATGTAATGGACTTTCAGAATCGGCAGTCATATCTCGTTAACCATATAACCATATAACAATTACAGCACGGAGACAGGCCCTCTCGGCCCTTCCAGTCCGTGCCGACCATTTGTTTTCCCCTAGTCCCATCTACCTGCACTCAGACCATACCCCTCCATTCCCTTCACGTCCATATACCTATCCACTTTACTTTTAAATGTTAAAATCGATCCTGCCTCCACCACTTCTGCTGGAAGCTCATTCTACACAGCCACCACCCTCTGAGTAAAGAAGTTCCCCCTCACGTTACCCCGAAACCTCTGTCCCTTAATTCTCATGTCATGCCCTCTTGTTTGAATCTTCCCTACCCTCAATGGGAAAAGCTTATCCACGTCAACTCTGTCTATCCCTTTCATCATTTTAAAGACCTCAATCAAGTCCCCCCTTAACCTTCTGCACTCCAAAGAATAAAGACCTAACTTGTTCAACCTTTCTCTGTAACATAGTTGCTGGAACCCTGGCAACATTCTAGTAAATCTCCTCTGTACTCTCTCTATTTTGTTGACATCCTTCCTATAACTAGGCGACCAAAATTGTACACCATACTCCAGAATTGGTCTTACCAATGCCTTGTACAATTTTAACATTACTTCCCTACTCCTATATTCAATGCTCTGATTTATAAAGGCCAGCACACCAAAGGCTTTCTTTACCACCCTATCTACATGCGATTCCACCTTCAGGGAACTATGCACAGTTATTCCTAGATCCCTCTGTTCCACAGCATTCCTCAATTCCCTACCATTTACCATGTACGTCCTATTTTGATTTGTCCTGCCAAGATGTAGCACTTCACACTTATCAGCATTAAACTCCATCTGCCATCTTTCAGCCCACTTTTCCAAATGGCCCAAATCTCTCTGTAGACTTTGAGAATCTACTTCATTATCCACAATACCACCTATCTTAGTATCATCTGCATACTTACTTATCCAATTTTCCACCCCATCATCCAGATCATTGATGTACATGAGAAACAACAGTGGACCCAACACAGATCCCTGAGGCACCCCACTGGTCACCGTTCCACGTGATTCCCCATTCTTTTGGACAATGGAAGCAACTCCTAAGTCACTCACACGTTCTTAACTATTTCCCTCTTATCTCAATCCCCGAGACTACCAAGATCGCTCCCGAACAATGGCCAACGGCTCCGAAACGCTAGTAGTCTCGCACCTCTTTCAATACAATCGCACAATCAACCTTTCCAATCTACTATTCAATCGCTCTATTCAATCGTACACCCGAATCTCTTCTCACACAATTCCACTCTACAATTTTAACAGTCCTCAGTCATTTATGGATTAAGGTGCTCCAGGGAACAATCAACCCCAATCAAACACGTTCCCGCAACCCTTTTCCTATACCCAGAGCAATCTCAATCTAAACACATGCAAATGAGCTCCAGACACGCAAACAAAATAGTATACAGAAAATAAATTATACTGCCTATTATTATTACACACAACCACATTCCTATATAAACCACAACCATCCGTCTAATATCGCATTCGTCAACTGTACAGTTCCAAAAATAAATCACAGTATATTTTAATCCCTCCTCGTGGTATGCTTAGTCAACGGAACAATCCCTTCCCGGAAACAACGATCTGAAGGATACGAACCCCTAGCCGAACAATCACGAGTCGGATTCCAATTATAACAACAGTCCCGATCAAACTATATTGTTATATAGCCGATTTAAACTATCACCATTACAGCGTATCTAACACTCAAAATTTAAATCAAAGGCAATACACGGTAAACACAATTCAATAGTGGCACTCTTACATACACTTTATACACACTTCAAAGTTTTATTATAATACACAGAATTCCGACAAATATGTGCACACTTTAAATTGTCCAGTACCTCACTATGAGATTCTGAATTTAGTGACTTTCAAATCGAAGAATTTCAATTCGCTCTGATCTGACCCCAATTAGCTTTTTGGTGCGTAACTCGATGTACGCAAATTCAAATTCAAATTCAAATTTGTTCGGATAAAGAATTCTCGAATTGATTAGAGTATTTTCAACCAATCTATACTCTAACCACCGAGTGCCCGATACCATTACGAGGGTCCTCCCCCGTCTTTTCAGTGATCTGGATACCTCAAACAGGCGTGGACATTAACTAATACAGGCTCACCCTGTCAAAAATGCTTCTTCCTTTCCACCTGCTTGGCACCGGGTGTCAGCGCGTAACCTCTTCACGCTGGCAGTCGATGCCCATTTTTGGAGTGCGCTTCCAATCTGCACTCCCAGCAACGATGCAGTGCTTATCTGCTTAGCACTGTTACACCCAGGTCATCTTGAAATATCCACTCAATTGGATACCTGAATTGGATAGGGCTTTGAACTTATTTTTTACGGAATAGTTTCTGGTTTTTGTCAGCAGCTGCAGCTACAGACTACAATCAAGTTTTACGGGCATTTAACCCAGAGTAGAGGGCCTTTAACCCAACCCTAGTTTTATGGGCCTGTAACCCAATTCTAGGAGGGCCTCTAACCCCAAAGGCACTTTTGCCCCCAGTGCTGGCAAGACTCTGTTCTAGGATCTCCGGACGAGCCCCCAATGTAAATACGCTCTTCTCAAGCTTACCCCCCAGTCTAGTTCTGTCAAGAACCACTGATTCAAGCACTGGAACAACTAAACTTTATTTTTGGATTGAACAACAAATCCCCCTATATGATACATAAACCACCGCGGGTTCGATCCTTGTATCTGCCAGGCCAAGCCCTTCAGCCTCGTGCAAGCAGAAACACTCCAAAAGGTCACGCAGTCCCAAGCGCACTTCCAAAAGAACGACAAAGAACCTCATGGGGGCTGCCTTTTACAGGTCCCCAAACCTTGAGGGGCCGAACTATGTTTATTTGCAGAGTTTTTATACATTTTATCAATTAAGGGTAAATGTGAGGAACACCCTTACATATCAATCTGATGCTCAGACTGGTCGGCGCCATCCACAGCCTGTAAATTTCCACTGGCAAAGGTTAAGCAATTCTGACAATTGCAGGGATCCTCCATTTTATGGTGTCTTTAATTTGGTCAATATTAACAAGAGGACAATTGTGTTAAGTTCTAGAGGCCACACCTTAGAAGGATTTCAGAAGCCCAGAGAAATTCCAGTAGTATTGAATACGTTATTTGACAAGACTAGGGGAATGAAGAGAATATTGAAGTAAAGCTTAGTAGGTGTTTAACACAATGATGGCTTATAATGGATTAATTACAATGAAATAGTTTACATTAGTGAGAGGAATGGTAACCAGTTGACGCACATTTTAGATACATTTTGTTTTCTGCCTGAAAGATTGGTGGAAGCTGGTCAAATAGGGAAATTGGAAGTCTATGTATAAAAGTGGTCTCCATGACTAATGAAATAAAGCAGGCACTGGCATAAATATGAAAGCTCTTTCAAAGATCCAGGACACACATGCAAAGCTGGTGCACAGTTGCATTATGAAAGGGGTTTAGTTTATTATTCTCATGTTTACCGAGGTACAGTGAAAAGCTCTGTTTGCATGCTATCCAAACAAATCAGATATACCTTACATAAATACAATTGTCAAACTCAAATATAATATACAGAGCAAAGGGGAAAGTTCAGAGTGCAGAATATAGTTCTCAGTATTGTAGCGCATTGTACCAAATCAGTTTCATAGAGAAAGTGCAATGTACTCAATGGGGTAAAGGTGAATTGGACGGCAACCTAGCTTATGAAACGACTGTTCAGAAGCATGATAACATAGTCAAAGAAGCTGTTCCCGAATCTAGTGGTGTGCACTTTTAATCTTCGGTACCTTCTGCAAGACAGGAGCAGGGAGATGAAGGAATGACCAGGGTATGACAACTCTTTGATTATGTTGGCTACTTTTCCAAGGTAGCGTGAAGTGTAGATGGAGTCAGTTGTGGGAATTCTGGACTGTGTGATGAACTCGGCTGCATCTGCAGCTCTCTGCAATTTCTTACGTCCTTGGGCAGAGCTGTTCCCCAATGAAGCTGTGATGCAATCCAGCAGTATGCTCTCTGTGGTGCATCGTTAGAAGTTTGTAAGAGTCACGGGAGACATGCCGAATTTCCCCAGTCTCCTCAGAAAGTAGAGGCGTTTGTGTGCTTTCTTGACCGTTGCATCAATGTGGTTGGTCTACGACAGATCATTAGCAAAATTAACATCCAGGAACTTGAGCTCTCAACCATTTCCACTTCTGCACCATTGATGGTTATTTGGGCACGTACTCCACTATGCTTCCTAACGGTTACTGTATGCAACAGTAAAGAGAGCTCAAGCCAGCCATTCTGGAATATAAGGCGCTGCAAATGCTCCTCTTATTGATTACATCAGCAATTCTAGTTCATAGTTTTGGCAGGATGTTGTTGTTGCAGCAAGTAATAACTGGGGCATCAGAATTAATGCTACAAGGGGAATGATGCAGGGGATACATAGAAAATAGGTGCAGGAGTAGGCCATTCGGCCCTGCGAACCAGCACCACCATTCAATGTGATCATGGCGGATTATCCACAATCAGTACCCCGTTCCTGCCTTCTCCCCATATCTCTTGATACCGCTAGCCCTAAGGGCTCTATCTTTTGAAAGCATCCAGTGAGTCGGCCTCCACTGCCTTCTGTGGCAGAGAATTCCACAAATTCACAACTCACTGGGGGAAAAAGGTTTTCCTCATCTCAGTTCTAAATGGCCTACCCCTTGTTCTTAAACTGTGGCCCCTCGTCCTGGACTCCCCCAACATTGGGAACATGTTTCCTGCATCTAGCGTGTCCTGGTGACATATAGTTCTAGATTGAGGATTAATTAGCAGACAAAAAACAGATTAGGAATAAACAAAAATACACAAAGTGCTGGAGTAATTCGGCAGGTCAGGCAAAATCATTTTTTCGTAAAACACAATCTTGCGCATACCAAACCATCTTGACTATCCCTAATCAGCCCCTGTCTATCAAAATGCATATGTAACCTATCCTTCAAAATCCTCTCCATTAACTTGTCCACCACAGATGTTAAACTATAGTTCCCCAGACTTTTTCTTGGAGCCCTACTTAAATAGAGGCACAATATTAACCACTCTCCAGTCTTCCGGCACCTCGCCCTTGCCTAATTATGATTCATATTCCTCAGTCGGGCAGCCTGCAATTTCTTCTCTAGCCTCCCACAGTGTCCTTTGATATATCTGATCATGCACTGGAGATTTATCCACCTTCATAATCTTTTTGTTTCAGATTTCTAGCATCTGCAGTTTATTGATTCTCATTTACTGTTTCATAATAACTGTCCCTCTCCTTTGTTATTTGAACAATTATCACACTACAAGTGAAAATGAGGAAATAATTAAGCATTTAGCTTCTTCATTTCATACCACTAGCTGGTAGATTAAATTGCTTTCAATATAGTTACTGGGGTGGAACATGATTTCATTCAATATGGCACACAAGGTGGGGAAAGGCAAGAAAGTTCTCTCCTCTTATTCCAAGTCACACTTGTGGACTGGCCATGATAAAGTGCATTATTTCTATTTAACCTTTAACCTTTAATCCATCTCTTTGAGAGTGCAGCAAAATGCCCCCAGAAATGTCAATTTTATTTTTAAACTTCATGTTTGCAGCCTTCTTCCTGTGAACAATTCGACTGCGGTCGACAGTAGACAAGCAATGGCCAAAATTTAATGAATAGAAACATAGAAACATAGAAATTAGGTGCAGGAGTAGGCCATTCGGCCCTTCGAGCCTGCACCGCCATTCAATATGATCATGGCAGATCATCTACCTCAGTATCCTGTACCTGCCTTCTCTCCATACCCCCTGATCCCTTTAGCCACAAGGGCCACATCTAACTCCCTCTTAAATATGGCCAATGAACTGGCCTCAACTACCTTCTGTGCAGAGAATTTCAGAGATTCACCAATCTCTGTGTGAAAAATGTTTTCCTCATCTCGGTCCAAAAGGAATTCCCCCTTAATCTTAGACTGTGACCCCTTGTTCTGGACCTCCCCAACATCGGGAACAATCTTCCTGCATCTAGCCTATCCAACCCCTTAAGAATTTTGTAAGTTTCTATAAGATCCCCCCTCAGTCTTCTAAATTCCAGCGAGTACAAGCCGAGTCTATCCAGTCTTTCCTCATATGAAAGTCCTGACATCCCAGGAATCAGTCTGGTGAACCTTCTCTGTACCCCCTCTATGGCAAGAATGTTTTTTCTCAGTTTTGGAGACCAAAACTGTACGCAATACTCCAGGTGTGGTCTCACCAAACCCCTGTACAACTGCAGTAGAACCGCCCTGCTCCTATACAATGAATACATAGTTTAAAACAATAACATACAAAACCCGACAGAAAATTTGATCATCTGTAGTTAAAGTGAGAAGTAAATCGATAAACTAAACTGAACTGATATCAGTTCAAAGAAAAAAAAGTTTATGTGTTACCAAACAATGCAGTGAATTTAAGGTTTTTCAATTCAGCAAAGAAGTGTCAGGAGGAAAGGGACATTAGTTTTTCAATTCAGCAAAGAAGTGTCAGGAGGAAAGGGACATTAGAATATGAGAGTAAACTGGTAAGAAGCAAAGAAGTGGACTAACCTAAACAAGAAATAGAAACTATAAGTTAACATTTAAGGTGACAGAAGAAAGTGTATTGGGGTATGTGAAGAGGAAACAATTAGTTAAGAAAAATATGGGTCCCTTGAAGACAGAAACAGGTGAATTTATTATGGGGAACAAGGAAATGGCAGACACGATGAACAGGTACTTTGGTTCTGTCTTCACTAAGGAGGACACAAACAATCTCCCAGATGTACTAGTGGACAGAGGACCTAGGGCGATGGAGGAACTGAAGGAAAGTCACAATAGTCAGGAAATGGTGTTGGGTAGACTGATGAGACTGAAGGCTGATAAATCCCCAAGGCCTGATGTATCCCAGGGTACTCAAGGAGGTGGCTCTAGAAATTGTGGACGCATTTGTGATCATTTTCCAATGTTCTATAGATTCTGGATCAGTTCCTGTGGATTGGAGGGTAGCTAATGTTATCCCACTTTCCAAGAGACATCAGTGGTGGGGATGATGCTGGAGTCGATTATCAAAGAAGTAATAGCAGCGCATTTGGATAGCAGTAACAGGATCGGTCCAAGTTAGCATGGATTTACGAAGGGGAAATCATGCTTGAGAAATCTTCTGGAATTTTTTGAGGATGTAACGAGTATAATGGACAAGGGAGAGCCAGTGGATGTAGTGTACCGGGACATCCAGAAAGCTTTTGATAAGGTCCCACACAGGAGATTAGTGGGCAAAATTAGAGCACAGGGTATTGAGGATACAGTATTGACATGGGTAGAAAATTGGTTGGCAGACAGGAAACAAAGAGTCAAATTAAGGGGTTCCTTACAGAATGGCAGGCAGTGACTAGTGGGGTGCCGCAAGGCTCAGTGCTGGGAACGCAGCTATTTATAATATACATTCATGATTTAGATGAAGGAATTAAAAATAACATTAGCAAATTTGCAGATGACACAAAGCTGGATGGCAGTGTGAACTGTGAAGAGGATGCTATGAGGATACAGAGTGACTTGGACAGGTTGGGTGAGTGGGCAGATGCATGATAGATGCAGTACAATGTGGATAAATGTCAAATAATCCACTTTGGAGGCAAGAACGGGAAGACAGATTATTACCTGAATGGTGCCAGGTTATGAAAGTACAGTGAGACCTGGGTGTACTAGTACATCAGTCACAAGTGTTGGCCTTCATAGCGAGAGCCGTTGAGTAAAGGAGCAAAGAGGTCCTTCTTCAGTTGTACAGGGCTCTGGTGAGACCACACCTGTAGTATTGTGTGCAGTTTTGGGATCCTAATTTGAGGAAGGACATTCTTGCTATTGAGGGTGTGCAGCGTAGGTTCACGAGGATTCTCAGGATGGCGGGACTGTCATATGATGAAAGACTGGGGCGACGGGGCCTGTATTCACTGGAATTTAGAAGGATGAGAGGGAATCTTATAGAAACATATAAAAATTATTAAGGGATTGGACACACTAGATGCAGGAAACGTGTTTCCGATGTTGGGGGAGTCCAGAACCACAGTTTAAGAATAAGGGGTGGGCCATTTAGAACTAAGATGAAGAAAAACCTCTTCACACAGAGAGTTTTGAATCTGTGGAATTCTCTGCATCAGGAGGCCGATTCACTGGATGCATTCGAAAGAAAGTTAGATAGAGCTCTTAGGGCTAGCGGAATCAAGGGGTATGGGGGCAGGAACGGATGTGGATGATTGTGGATGATTAGCCATGATTACATTGAATGGTGCTGCTGACTCAAAGGGCCGAATGGCCTACAGCTGCACCTATTGTCTATGTATCTATGTATATTAGGGGAGATTTCACAGAACCAATTAACCTCAAATAGACACTTCTTTGAGATGTGATAAGAAACTGGAGCACCCGTAGGAAACCCATGCAGTCAAAGGGAGAATGTGCAAACTCCACACAGACTGTACCAAGGACTGTACTATCCCACACCAGAAGGCAGTGTTGTCACTTGCGAGTGGAGCAGCAAGGCAAATTCCTTGTATGTCAACATACCTGGCCAATAAACTAATTCATGCATTCATTCATTCACCAGGGGCTAGGAAACCTGTGGCAATTTACTTACCTGCTGTCATGCCAAAGTCTTACCTCATGTACAGGCACAAATCAGGAATGTGATGGAGCATTTTCCATTGGCCTGGATAGGTGCAACTCCAACAATTCTCGCCACAATTCTAGCCTACTGATTGGCAACCCACCAATGCACAGTGGCTAGGGTGTGTACCATCAACAAACCAGGTTTCTCCCACAGCTTTTCCCAAACCTGTGACATTCCCCAAACATGTAACCTTACCCAACGAGAAGGGCAAGGAGTGCGTTATAAAGGCATAGACTACTTTCTAAATGAGGATTCAGAAACCGAAAGTGAAAAGGGATTTGGAAGTGCTGGTGCAGGATTCCCATAAGGTTAATTTGCAGGTTGAGTCGGCGGTAGGGAGGCAAGTACAATGTCAGCATTCATTTTGGGGGAGCTAGAATATGAAAGCAAGGATTAATGTCGAGGCTTTATAATATTGTAACATGTAAGGCTTTACAATATTATGACCATTTGGAATGTTTTGGGGCACATATCTGAGGAAGGATGTCTTGCTCCCGGGAATTATTGGGTTAATATATGAAGAGCGTTTGAAAGCTCTGGATGTATACTCGCTGGAGTTTAGAAGAATGAAGAGGGATCTCATTGAAACTTATTAGATAATGAAAGCCCTAAATAGAATGGAAAGGCTATATACAATTATGGGAGTGTCTAGAATCAAAGGGCGCAGACTCGTAATAAAAGGACGTATCTTTAGAATGGAGATGAAGAGGAAGTTCTTTAGCCAGTGGGTGGTGAATCTGTGTAATTCATTTCCATAGATGGCTGTGGAGGCCAAGACATTAGTTATTTTTAAAGCAGAGATTGATGGGTTCTTGATGAGTAAGGGCATCATACATTATTTGGAGAAAGCATGAGAATGAGGTTGAGACGAAAAAATAGTTAATCCATGATTGAATAGCAGAGTAGACTCAATGGGCCGAATGGCCTGAAAGCTCCTTTTGACTTATGGTTTTATGTCCACAAGAACAGGGTAGATTTGATTTAATGATTTAAGAATGACAAAGACGTGTTATAGATAGTTTTTTTAGGAGATGTCATTAACAAAATACAGGCTCAATGGATGGATGTTGTTTTTAATGCTGTTGCTAGCAGATATTTTGTGGGCCTCTACACCATTCACAATGGGAATTAATTGTATTATGAGATAATGGCAATTAAATTATTTATTTAGCTGAAGAGAATAGGAGAGTTTCAGGGAGACATTTGTTGATTTCGTGGCATATTGCCAAAACCAATGACATCTTTATTTTGTATTTGAAAAATATTAATAGAAACATAGAAAATAGGTGCAGGAGGAGGCCATTTGGCCTTTCGAGCCTGCACCATTCATTGTGATCATGGCTGATCATCCACAAACAGTAACCCGTACCTGCCTTCTCCCCATATCCCATGATTCCGCTAGACCCGAGAGTTCTATCTAATTATTTTAAATTCATCCAGTGAATTGGCCTCTACTGCCTTCTGTGGCAGAGAATTCCACAAATTCATAACTCTCTTGGTGAATTTTTTTTTCCTCAACTCGGTTTTAAATGGCCTCCCCTTATTCTTAGACTATGGCATCTGTTTCTGGACATTGGGAACATTTTTCCTGCATCCAGCATGTCCAGTCCTTTTATAATTTTAGATGTCGCTATAAGATTCCCCCTCATCCTTCTAAATTCCAGTAAATTACAAGCCCAGTCTTTCCAATCTTTCCTCATATGACAGTCCCGCCATCCCTGGGATTAACCTCGTGAACCTACGCTGCACTGCCTCAATAGCAAGGATGTCCTTCCTCAAATTAGAAGACCAAAACTGCACACAATACTCCAGATGTGGTCTCACCAGTGCCCTGTACAATTGCAGAAGCCTCTTTACTCCTATACTCAAATTGTCTCGTTATGAAGGCTAACATGCCATTAGCTTTCTTCAATGCCTGCTGTACTTGCATGCTTACTTTCAGTGACTAGTGTACAAGGACACCCAGGTCTCGTTGCACTACCCTTTTTTCTAATCTGACACCATTCAGATAATAATGTGCCTCCATGTTCTTCCCGCGAAACTGGATAACCTCACATTTATCTACATTTCCTGCATCTGCCATATATCTGCCCACTCACCCAACCTGTCCAAGTCACCCTGCAACCTCCTAGCATCCTCTTCGCAGTTCACACTGCCACCCAGCTTTGTGTCATCTGCAAATTTGCTAGTGTTATTTTTAATCGCATCAGCTAATTAAATAGTTGCGGCCCCAGCACCGAGCTTTGCGGCATTCCACTAGCCACTGCCTGTCATTCTGACTGAGAGCCGTTAATTCCTATTCTTTGTTTCCTGTCTGCCAACCAATTCCCTTTTCCTGTCAATACCCTACCCCAATACCATGTGCTCTAATTTTGCCCACTAATCTCCTGTGTGGGACTTATCAAAGGCTTTCTAAAAGTGCAGATACACTACATCCACTGGCTCTCCTTCATCCATTTTACTTGTCACATCCTCAAAAAATTCCAAAAGGATAGTCAAGCAGGATTTTCCCTTCATAAATCCATGCTGTTTGGACCAATCCTTTTACTGCTATCCAAATGCGCCGTCAATTCTTTAATAATTGACTCCAGCATCTTCCCCACCACTGATGTCAGGCTAACTGGTCTATAATTACCCGTTTTCACTCTCGCTCCTTTCTTGAAAAGTGGGATAACATTAGCCACCCTCCAATCCACAAGAATTGATCCTGAATCTATAGAACATTGGAAAGTGATCACCAATGCATCCACGATTTCTAGAGCCACCTCTTTGAGTACCCTGGGATGTAGACCATCAGGCCCTGGGGATTTATCAGCCTTCAGTCCCGTCAGTCTACCCAATACTATTTCTCACCTAATGCAAATTTCTATTAGTTCCTCTGTCTCCCTAGATCAGTGGTCTTAACTTTTTTTGGCATACGTACGCGCATACGTGAACAAAATACTGTATGTGGCATGTACCTTTATTGGGTTCCTAAAAATAGGCTCAACAGATGGATATGTTATTTATGACCCCATCATGTCTCCCGGTAAAGCCCCAAACGACCCCCCATGGGTGTCCCAACCCCCAGGTTAAGAACCACTGCCCTAGATCCTTTGTCTTCCAGTACATCTGGGAGATTGTTTGTGTCTTCCTTATTGAAGACAGAACCTGTTCAACTCTTCTGTAATTTCCTTGTTCCCCATAATAATTTCACCCATTGCTGCCTTCAAGAGACCCACACTTCTTGAATTGAATTGAATTGAATTTCCTTTATTGTCATTCAAACAAGTTTGAACAAAATTTCGGACCATGCAGTCATGACAGAAAAAAGCAACAAAACACACAATTAACACAATTTAACACAAACATCCATCACAGTGAATTTCCATTAACCTCCTCACTATGATGGAAGGCATAAAGTCTTATCTCTTCCTTGCTTGTTTTCCCGCTGCGTTGAGACGATTGAGGCTCTCGATGTTGAAGCCCCCGCCGGGTGATGGCCGATTTTAAGCTCCGCTAACGGGCCGATTCAAACTCTGCGACTCGGGGCGGACCAAGCTGCTGTTGCGGGAGCTCCCGAAAATTGGTCACCAACCAGGGACCTGCGAGCTCCCGATGTTACCGTCCACAGGGCTCATGGCCGAAGCCTCTATAGCTCCGAAGCCGGGTCGCAGCCACAGCGCCACCACCGCCTCTGATTTCAGCCAGCTCCGTGATGGTGAGTCCACAGGCTCTGCCACCGGAGCCCCCAAGGCCGATTCCAGTTGGAGGCCTCCAGCTCCAAGATATTAGTCCTCAGTGCAGACGGAGATGCGACAAGGAAAAGGTTGCATCCCCGTTGAAGGAAGAGATTTTTAAAAAGATTCCCTCACCCCCCACATATACACAACTAAAAATAGACTAAAACATACATCTAACAAGACAAAAAGAAAACAAAAAAAGGAAAGACAGACGGACCGCAGGCGAGCCGCAGCTGCTTGGGCAGCGCCGCCACTTTCTCTTTACTAATCTTTTACTCTTCACATACCTAAAGAACCTTTTACTATCCTTCTATAAATTCTTGGCCAGCTTATCCTCGTACTTCATCTTTTCACCCCGTATTGCCCTTTTTGTTACCCTCTGTTGTCCTTTGAAACGTTTACAATCCTCTGGCTTCCCGCTAGTCTTTGCTATTTTATACACCTTTTCTTTTAGTTTTATTCCATCCCTAACTTCCCTCGTCAGCCATGGTTGCCTCTTACTCCCCTTAGAAACTTTATTTCTCTTTGGAATGAAATGATCCTCCGTCTTCTGGATTATGCCCAGAAATTCCTGCCATTGCTGTTCTACCATCATTCCTGCTAGTATCCTTTTCCAGTTGACCTTGGCCAGCTCCTCCCTCATGCCTTCATAGTCCCCTTGGTTCAACTACAACACTAACACTTCTGATTTAACCTTCTCCCTCTCAACTTGCAGATTAAAACTTATCATATTATGGTCACTACCTCCTAGCGGTTCCTTTATCTTGAGTTCCTTTATTAAATCTGGTTCATTAGACCACACATTAAATCCAGAATTACCTTCTCTCTGATAGGCTCCAGTACAAGCTGCTCTCAGAATCTATCTCGGAGGCACTCTACAAACCCCTTTCTTGGGGTCCAGAACCAACCTGATTTTCCCAGTCTACTTGCATATTGAAATCTCCCATAACCGCAGTGGCATTACCTTTGTTACATGCCAATTTTAACTCCTGCTGCAACTTACACCCTATATCCAGGCTACTGTTTGGGGGGGCTGCCCCAAACAGAGCTACCCCACCTCCTCTGCCCACCTGCCTCTCCTTTCTATAGGTCGTATAACCCTGAATATTCAGTCCCGATCCTCCTGCAGCCATGTCTCTGTAATCCCCACAATGTCATATCTACCAATGTCTAACTGAGCCTTAAGCTCAACCACTTTACTTCTTATACTTTGTGCATTCATACTTGCAATTCATTATTCACCTCACCTTGCACATCGATTCCTATTTCACTTGGCCATACAATCCTATTCCTTCGTGAGCTTTCTATCCCCATTAATTCTTGTGTCTTTCTTAGCTTTTCCTATACTCTCTTTCCCTTTAACTCCATCCTTGTATTTCCAATTTGTCTCCTCCCCCCCACTATTTAGTTTAAACCCACCCGTGTCAGAATGCTGGTACCCCGCCTGTTACATTATAAACTGTCCTCAATGAGTTCCTGAACATTCCATATTCAGATAATTACTCACCAGGACAAGTTCCTTTGCCCAAGCTAAAGGCAAACATCACAGGGCATAAACAGTGTTTTTTTATGAGCGAGAAAATTTTTATGCTCACATTGAAAGTGGATCAATTCCACTTCCTATTAATCTCAGTGGGAAGTGATGCGCTTTCAGAATTATTCAGCTACATGTTTTGATGGGTGGGTTTTGTTACAGTATTTCCTAGAGGTTTAAAAGGCACACACTGTATGAAGTAACGTTAATGGAAATAGGTAGAATCACAATAATTTCAACAATCTCAAATCAAGAAATTCCGATTCAGTGGGTGCTCATCCAAATTCATCGTTTTTTTTTCTTAGTTAAAACACGAAAAACATGCAATTTCTTTGTGTTTTCTGTAGAGGTTAATGGAAGGTTCAAAATCCGAATGGGTTTACATGGAATAAATGGACGGAAACTGTTGCATTTGACAGAACTGTAAGCAGAGAATATAATTAGAAGGTAAATGTAGAAGCCACTGTCTGAAAGGATAGTGGAAGCAAATTCAATAGCAATGTTCAAAAGAGAAGTAGATAACTATTCTGTTAAAGAAGGAACTGCAGATGCTGGAGAATCGAGGGTACACAAAAAGCTGGAGAAACTCAGCGGGTGCAGCAGCATCTAAGGAGCGAAGGAGATAGGCGACGTTTCGGGTCGAGATTTCGGGTCAACTATTCTGCTGTGGGGAGAAAATTTTAACTCTGTGGAGACCCACACAGGAGATTAATGGCGAAAATTAGAGCATATGGTATTGGGGATAGGTTAGAGAATTGGTTGTCAAACAGGAAACAAATAGTGGGAATAAACGTGTCCCTGTCAGAATGGCAGGCAGTGGCGAGTGGAGTGCCGTAAGGCTCGGTGCTGGGGCTGCAACTATTTACAATATAAATTAATGATTTAGATGAAGGGGTTAAAAGTAACACTAGCAAATTTGCACTGAAAGTAAACATGCAGGTACACCAGGCTGATGGCATGTTGGCCGTTATAACGAGACGATTTGAGTATAGGTCCTTCTGCAGTTATACAGGGTCCTTGCTGAGGCCGCGTGAGGTGTAAATGGAGTCAATGGAAAGGAGGTTGGTTTGTGTGATGGTCTGAGCTGTGTCCACAATTATCTGTAATTTGTTTTGCGGTCTTGGAGAGAGCTGTTTGCAAACCATGCTGTGATGTTTACCGATAAAATGTTTTCCACTGCCATCTTTAGATGTTGGTGAGAGTTGTAGGGGACATGCCAAACATCCTGCCATCACAGGAAGTAGAGGCATTGGTGTGCTTTCTTGGCCTTTGTTTCAATATACTGTAAGTGTGTACGTTGCTTGTGTTATACGAAGTTTAAATATTGGCCACATGACAGTATGCTTGGGTCATACACATGCTGGTCTTGGGAAGATGTGGTCAAAATCTTAAATTGATTATTGCACCAAACATTGTCTTGTGATTTCAGTGACCAGTGGGCATGTGTTTCAAAATCAGGAGTCTTCTCATCACTATTTACTATTTTACATAATGAAACTGGTTTGTTTAAATTAGGGAAATTTGACGGATGTTTTTTATTAGATATATATAAAAGTTTGGCTTCAAGACTGTAGAAGAACAGTTTATTTATTTTGTCAGATACAATAGAGCTTTTTGATGAGATTACATAATGCAAAACCTCATTTTCTCTTGTATAGTCTTTAGGTTTTTTTGTTCCAGAAATGTTTACAATGTGTTCATCTGACTGTGTTAACCATATGTACGTTTCCATAATTGGGTTCATGTTGTGCTTGGTTGACATGGGTCATTTGGAAACATGAGCACTTCCCATTTTGTGCATAATCCTGTTTCAAAACGACACATTCCAGTCTCGATGTAGATACCAGTCTCTATGGTCTGCAATAATCCAATTTTGTGTGAGTACCTGCAACATGACTGCACCAGCAACATGAACGATTAGCCAGGGAGCAAATCTATCTAATACTGCTCGTAAGTCTGACAAGCGGCATAAAGTTACCCAAGAAATATTCTGGACACTGCTTTTCTTGGGTTCATGTCAACTCTTCAAAAATGTTATGAAACATTTCTGCTATAGTTATAAAATTAATTGGAGATGGGGCACAGCCCGTGAGACTACCTCAGGCCCATTACATGCGTGTAGGTCTGGGATTTACTTCAATGGGCACAAAAAACAGAATTATTCCTATTTACCAAAAGGGTGCTTGGATTAGCGGGTATTAACTATAGGAAGAGGGTGGACTGACTTGGATTATTTTCTCTGGAATGCAGGAGATTTAGGGGTAGCGTGATAGAAATATATAAAGTTATGAGAGGCGTACATAGGGTAGAGTGTTAGAACCCATTTGCCAGGATGGAAATATATTTTCCCATAGCTTTAAAGTGAGAGGGCCAAGGTTGAAAGAAGATGTGTGGGGGAAAGTTTTTTACACAAAGGGTGGTGCAGGGATGTTGGTGGTCAAGGCAGACATGACAGTGGCATTTAAGAGGCTATTGGATAAGCACATGGATCTGCAGGGAATGGAGGGATATGGATTATGTGCAGGCAGATGAGTTGGTTTTGGCATCAAGTTCAGCACCGACAATGTGGGCTCAAGGGCCTACTCCTGTGTTTACTGTTCTATTCCTATGTTCTACATTAAAAGCACAAGAAAATAGGCCACTCAAGCCTGACCTGACATTTAATATGTTCATGGCTTCACCCCGTGCCAGAGACCGGGTTCGATACTACTGACCATGGGTGCAGTAAAGATCCCCTTGATCTGTGTGGGTTTTTTTCCAAGTTCTTCGGTTTCCTTGCACACTCCAAAGATGTTCAGGGTTGTAGGTTAATTGGCTTGGTTTAAATGTAACTTGTCTTTAGTATGTGTAGGATAGTGTCAATGTGTGGGGAGCACTGGTTGGTGCGGACTCGGTGGGCCAAAGGGCCTGTTTCCGCATTGTATCTCGAAAACTAAAAACGAAAACATCTAAAACTAAACCAATACAGGGAGGATGAGAAGCTTCGGAAAGGGTGCAGAGGAGGTTTACCGGAATGATGCCTAGATTAGGGAGAATGCAGGGAGAAGGAGATGTGCAGGGAGAGGTTTGGACAGACTTGGATTGTTTTCTCTAGAGCACTGGGAGTTGCGGAGAGACTTGATAGAAGTATGTAGAATGATGAGAGGTGTCGATAGGGTAGACATCCAGAATCTTCTCCCAGGTTGGAAAAATCAAGTAATCCTATCCTGAAGACACCTCTCTAATAATTTCCCTATCACTGATATGAGGCTCACCGGCCTATACATCCCTGGATTCTCTCTACTTCTCTTAAATAAAGGAACTACATTAGCTATTCTCCAGTCGTCCGGGACCTTGTGTGTTATTAGAGATGATGCAATGGCTTTGTCAAAGATCCCGCAATCTCCTCCCTTGCCTCTCTCAAGAAGCTGGGATATATCGGATCAGGTCCTGTGCATTTATCCACTTTAAAGCTCTTCAAGAGCCCTAACACCACCTCCTCCTTAATCTCAAATGGCCTTTGCATATTAGTATTCTCTACACCGATCTCACTGTTCTCCACACCCTTCTCCTTGGTGAAACCAGATGCAAATCGCATATACACCCCACAAACCCCCAAGCACAAGCACTTGATTCTTCTCCCTCTCATACAAATTCCCTCCTTTATCCTTGAGCAGTCCTATCTTCTTCCTGCTTATCCACTTGCTCTTAATATAGGTTACAAAGCATGTTAGATTAGATTAAACGCTATTCTGCAGAGTCAACCTTGTCTGCTACATGAACTTCTGACCCAAAAGTGAGAGTACTATCACTAACCCAGAGCTGCCTTGTAAAAAAAAAACACGTCCTTTGCAGATTTACAATATGTTGTCAGTTTCTTTATGTGAAGTTCTCTGTGGTAATTAGGTGTAGTAATTACTTAATTCCTCTCACTCTCATACTGTATGCGCCAACAAGCGGCTCCTAAGTTGTTTTCTAATCTATCTGAGTCATAATGTATAAGGAATGTTTGCTGTGGACACCTGGTGTGCTTCAAATTGGTTTCAACGCCTTACTTTGCTGAAGTTAAATAAGTCACACATTGTAATTAATGTGAGTTTTGACGACAGGCTACACACGATATCTGAAAGCCTGCTACCTTGACAACAATTCATAGAGCTATTAGTAAAATGGAAACTAGGGAGATTTGATGTTGATGGTCTCCTCAGTAGTAATATAGAGTCATAGAGTCATAGAGCACGGAAACTGGTCCTTCAGCCCAGCTTGCCCAGGCTGACCAAGCTGCCCATCAGCACTACTCCCACTTCAGTTGAATTCAGTTTAGTTTATTGTCACGTGCACTGAGGTGCAGTGAAAAGCTTGTGTTGCGTGCTAACCAACCAGTGGAAAGACAATGCAAGATTACAATTGAGCCATTCGCAGTGAATGATAAGGGAATGACGCATGCATTTGGCCCATGTCCCTCTAAACTTTCCCTGTCCAAATGTCTTCATTTGGTTGTAATACGTGTCTCAATGCTCAAATAATGACCTGAGACTTTGCTAATTCTTCCAATAAATTTGGTACAATTTGCAGGTACAAAGTTGGTAGCATCTTGCCAATGCTACTGTAATGCTGTCTTCACAGGTCTCCCTAAAACATTGATTAGACAGCTGCAGCTGATTCAGAATGTTGCTGCTCGAGTCCTCTCTAAGACCAAGAAAGTGGATCACATCACTGGCTTCCAGTCTGTCAAAGAATTGATTTCAAAATATTACTGTTCAAAATAGCACTGAAGGGTCTAGGGCCAAAATACATTTCTGATCTTCTGCTACATTATGAACCATCCAAACCTCTGAGGTCGTCTGGGACAGGTCTACTTTCTGTCCCCAGTCAGAACTAAACGTGGAGAAGCAACGTTTAGTTTTTATGTAGCACATATATGGAACAAACTTCTAGAAAAATGCACCTCCTCGGCTCCAACTCTCAGTCCTTTTAAATCGGGGCTGAAGACGCTGTTTTTAATGACTTTTAATTTTAATTTTATTTCGAAGTCGCGTGATGAGACTACGTGAAGAACCTGCCAGCCCGCATGCGCATCAATACGTAATCGCATGGCGCAAGATACGGTTGCATTCGAAAATGCTCTGTCAGGTAAGATGGGTTTTTTTCAGGAACGATGCAGTGGGCTCGGAGAGGCTGACCTGTACAGCTACCACCGTTAACGCTCCGGAAGCGAGCAGGTGGCCCGGCCTGGTCTCGGAGTAACTGGCAGGTGTGACCTACACAGTAATCCACCAAGGCTCCGATATGGAGCAGCCTGTGGCACCGGGTTCGGAGACGCTGGCAGGTGGGACCTGCACAGCAACCTCCAATTAAAGCTCCAAAAGGGAGCGGTTTGGCAAGCGTGGGGCTGAAGAGGTGAACAGGCACGGCCTGCACAAGGAACAGCACTGAAGTTCCGATAGGGAGCAGCTGGTCGACCCAGGCTAGGAGACGCTGGCAGATAAGGCCTGCATACTAACCACCACGAAAGCTCCGAAATGGAGCAGCTCGACGACCTAGGCTCGGAGACACTGGCAGCATAGTCTGTATAGTAAACTCCGCTAGCTCTGAAAAAGAGTAGGTTGGCGACCCGGGTTCAGAGATGCTGGCAGGGTGGCCTGCACAGCAACCGCTGTGAAAGCCCCAAAAAGGAGCAGCTTGTCTACCCTGGTTCAGGGAAGGCCAACTCGAAACTGGCTGTCGAAAAGGACTATATTGGCCACTACCTCAACATCTAAGATTGAGGTTATCAGGCTGCTCACAAGAGTGAGGAAGGTGCATTGCATTGATAGAGGCAGTTAAACTCAGATATTTGAGGATATCTCCTGCTCAGAGCCAGGGAGTTTGAGGATTCCCTCAACACATGCAAAATACTTTCAGCTGCCAGCACGCTGGAACATAATTTGCCATCCTCTCGGGGATAGGTAAACCAGTAAAGGCCAAACTGGCATGTAGGATTATTACCTGACTTAACCATATAACAATTACAGCACGGAAACAGGCCCTCTCGGCCCTTCCAGTCCGTGCCGACCATTTGTTTTCCCCTAGCCCCATCTACCTGCACTCAGACCATACCCCTCCATTCCCTTCACGTCCATATGCCTATCCACTTTACTTTTAAAGTTTGCAAGTTTGCAAGTTTGTAATGTAAAAAGTAAATGAATAAATAATAAAAAAGCAAAAGCTCCGTAAGGGAGCAGTTTGGCGACAGGGAAGGCAAAGGCCAAACCGGCAAAATGTCCAAAAGGACAATACTGGGCAGGAAGGTACTGCTTCAACATCCATTGAGGATATCACCTGTAGGCTCTCAAAACTGGAAAACCCGATTGAGAGGCTGGTCGAAGGGAATCTGTACCACACACTGGCGACCGATACAGATAGTTCCAGTCAGATGTCTGCGGCAGCAATACCTGGTTCAGGGTTGCATTATGATATCTCCCACTGAGGAGAGGTGTTTTGAGGATTTTACGTGGAGACTCTGACTGTGAGATAGTTGACAGTGAACTCGAATTCCCACAGCAAGTGGATGATATGCTTCAAGTCAAGTCTAATAAGGATCTGCCGGCACTTGTGACTAAATATGCCATCCCTTTGGAGATAGGAGAACCGTTAGAGGAAGAACTGGCAAGTAGCATTGATTACTTGACTTCTCATCAGTTGATTGAGAAGAACATGCTGGATAGTGTGCTAGTCCTGATATCTGCCAGACACTGGAGGTTCTGTAGGTTAATGCCACCATTTGGGGCAATCTGAATGGCTAAACAAAGTCAAAAGACTTAACACTCCAGCGGGTCCAGAGAATTCTCAAAGAAGGATTACGGACTTTGCAAGGTCGGTGGAGGGAATTCAGCTGTCTACACCTTAGCACTTCTGTGTAATGCACAGTTTGAGCTCAATTGTGCTGCAAAGGATGGTATAGGCCTGAGAACAACCCAATATATGCTATTTTTGTGCAAGGCTAGTAATGTGCAGTCTGCAAGTATCTCTTTGGAGAAGATTTGGGCTAGCAAGTAAAAGACTTGCAAGAGGAATTCAAGGCTGCGGTGGGTGTGGTAAAGACACCCTTTGTGGGTAAGACTCCCATTTACCTGCATGCGTATCATCCCTACCAAACGAGTGGCAGATACCGCTACACTGAGGCTGGTTGGAGCACCAGGCCTACGCAATTAAAACCAAGCCAGAGGGCCTTTTTATTTGCAGGTTTTAGCGCTCACCATGGAGGCATCGCACTCCACATACTCAGTATCATTCCCCAGCTGGCCACGATACCTGAGCAAAGGGGCCAGAACAAAGTCCAGGGTCAGTGGACTCTATTGATCATCCGCCTAAGGCCATTTTGGCGGTGTCAGTCGCAGGGGTTGCTGGATCTTGGTGGCGGGGAGTGATAATCACCTCTTGTCTATTATTTTATTGGCATCCTTAGTGTTTTTTATAGCAAGTTCTTTCTTAGAAACTGCCTTCATCACATCTACAGCCACAGTCTGTCTCGTCATGGACAGCAAAGTGACAAAGAGGTGGAGGCCATTGAGGTATGCGAATATTATTCCATCAGTCGCATGAGATGGATGTGCTGACAATATTCAAGTCGGAGAAAGGTTGAGACTGTTCAACAACAGGTGGGGACAGATAATCTCTGATCCCCCATTTTACTAATCATAAACGGTTATAAGATTCAGTTTCTGGCTGATCAATTTCCTCCGCGGCAAGAGAAGCCAAGACTCTCGTACATACAGTCTAAAGAGGAAACTATGTCTATCCAAGTTGAAACAGAGAAATTACACAAAAAGGGTGTGATTGAGCAATCTGCCCATGAACAAGAGGGGTATATTTCTAATATCTTCTCAAGGTTAAAGAAAAGTGGAGGATACCGAATAATTATAGGAGTTGGCTAGTTTGAACACGTGCTTGGAATATAACCATTTTAAGATGGATATTTTTCATTCAGCAAAATAGCTGATTACAGAGGATTGCTTTAGGGCCTCAATCGATCTCGAAGATGCATACTATTCCATATCAATACACAAGAGTCACAGGATATATCTCAGGTTTATCTGGCAAGGCCAGTTGTGGAAATTTTAGGCTCTACCTAAGGGGTTGACTTCAGCCCTAGGCTATTTACAAAGATTCTTGTCAATGTTGCCCTACTCAGATCTAAAGGGCATTTTGTCATGGAGTTTATCGAGGACATGCTTATTGTAGGGAAGAGATCAGGTGTCACAGAGTTAGCTGTTTCAGCAACCAAGGCACTCCTAGAATATCTAGGGTTTGTTATTCATCCAGGAAAGTCCATACTGGAGCCGGCATTATCTATTACATATTTAGGTTTTGCTATAAACTCTGCAGATATGTCACTGACCCTACCCACAGATAAGACCCAGGGTATTAATATCAGAAGATGCCTCCAAAGATAATTCAAAACGACACAACATGAATTATAGTAGTGACAACTTGGCCTACTCAACCATGGTTTTCATTGTAAATAAGTCCGCTGAAAGAAGCTCCTATATTTGCTCACAGACCAGGGGCCACAGTCTGAAGAAGGGTTTCGGCCTGAAACATTGCCTATCTCCTTCGCTCCATAGATGCTGCTGCACCCGCTGAGTTTCTCCAGCCTTTTGTGTACCCGCATCAGTTTAAGAATAAGGAGTAAGCCATTTGGAACGGAAATGAGGAAACACTTTTTCTCACAGAGAGTTGTGAGTCTGGGGAATTCTCTGCCTCAGAGGGCGATGGAGGCAGGTTCTCTGGATGCTTTCAAGAGAGAGCTAGATAGGGCTCTTAAAAATAGCGGAGTCAGCGGATATGGGGAGAAGGCAGGAACAGGGTACTGATAGGGGATGATCAGCCATGATCACATTAAATGGCGGTGCTGGCTCGAAGGGCCGAATGGCCTACTCCTGCACCTATAGTCTATTCTCTATTGTTTTATCAATGAGGGCAGCACAGTGGCGCAGCGATAGCGTTGCTGCCTTGCAGCGCCTAAGATCTGGGTCTGATCCTGACTATGGGTGATGTCCGTACAGAGTGTGTACGTTCTACTTATGACTGTGTGGGTTTCCTCCGGCTGCTCCAGTTTCCTCCCACATTCCAAAGACATTCAGGTTTGTAGGTTAATTGGCTTCTGTAAATTCTCCCTAGTGTGTAGGGCTAGAACTTGTGTACAGGGTGACTGTTGGTTGGTGTGGACTTGGCAGTCCGAAGGGCCTGTTTGCATGCTGTATCTCTAAACTAAACTTAACGGAATGAAAGGCTCTGGTGGAACGCTGAAGGCGATGGTGAATTTCATCTTCAATGTCTGCCTTCACCAAGAGTTGTTTGTTCTGTGCCTTTGTCATTCTGCCAATCTATCTGGTGCAACACAGGAGAATAAGATCAGACTGCAGAATGGAGGGAAGCTGCAGGTGCTGAAACTAACAACAGCATAGATCAAAGATTGTGGACCAGATTGAAAGGAAGTGAATTTATATTTTATGCTTCGATCTGTTTTTCCAGTCTGTTGTAAAACCACCAGATTATGCCTATGTCTATTTTTGACATCATCTTTGACTTAAATCTGTGCTTAACACTGATAGATAGGACAATCAGTTGGAAGAAGGGTGCCGACCCGAAATGTCACCTATCCATGTTCTCCAGAGATGCTGCCTGTCCCGTTGAGTTACTCCAACACTTTGTGTCCATTTGTGTAAGCTAGCAGCTGCAGTTCCTCGTTTCACATAGAAGATATCGACAGAATCACTACTTTATGGCTAAGGCTTTCCAGTTAGATGATAAGACAAAGGAGCAGAATTAGGTCATTCAGTTAATTGAGTCTGCTCTGCTATTCGATCATGACTGATCCATTTTCTGTCTCAACTTTATGCTCCTGCCTTATAGGCAATAGACAATAGGTGCAGGATTAGGCCATTCGTCCCCTCAAGTCAGCACCGCCATTCAATGTGATCATGGCTGATCATCCACAATCAGTACTTCCATTCCTGCCTTCTCCCCATATCCCTTGACCCCACTATCTTTAAGAGCTCTGTCTAGCTCTCTCTTGAAAGCATCCAGAGGACCAGCCTCCTACTGCCCTCTGAGGCTGAGAACTCCATAGACTCACAACTCTCTATGTGAAAAAGATTTTCCTTATTTCCGTTCTAAATGGCTTACCCCTTTTTCTTAAACTGTGGCCCCTGGTTCTGGGCACCCCCAACATCGGGAACATGATTCCTGCCTCTAGCATGTCCAAACCCTTAATAATCTTATATGTTTCAATAAGATCTCCTCTCATCCTAAATTCCAGAGTATACAAGCCCAGCCGCTCCATTCTATCAACATATGACAGTCCCGCCATCCCGGGAATTAACCTGGTGAACCTACGCTTCACTTCTCCCCACAACCTTTGAAACCCTAATGGGCCTGTCCCACTTAGGCAACTTTTGAGGCGACTGCAGGAGACTCTGCAGTTGTCACATGGTCGCCACATGTTCGTGGGTGGTTGCCGGGGAGTCGCCTTCATGATCGTGAGGGGATCACACATTCTGACATGTTGAAAAATTAACGGCAACCAGAATGAAGCCGCCATGGAGAGTAGCGAGAATTCTTGAGCCGTAGGTAGGTCACCAGTAGGTCCTAATGGGATGCCAGGAGGTTGAAGGTTCTCGGAGGTTCTCGTAGGTTGTAGCCGGTGCTGACTGTCATTGGCTTATTGGGGAAAAAAAGGTAAGCAGTGTTAAATGTCCGCCGAGCTTCAGAGCCATGTATCTCTGGCTTCTGAAAAGTTGTCTCCACTCCACTCCTTCTCCCCCCTTCTCCCCACTCTCCCACCTCTTTTAAAGGACTTACTGTACACTGTTCTTTAGCCTTCTTAATTAAGCGCCAACCTTCCTGTTCATCACGGTGTGTGTCTGTATCACCTTGGCTTTGCACCGAGTGAATTTTTTTGACAGCACTCTCTCCGCTTGCCCTGTACCCCGCCTGCATAACGGGCTGGTGAAGGAAGCGATGTGTTTGTAGGTGTTTGTGTGTGTTCCACTCTGACAGTCACCGGCAGTCTGCTGAAAAATCGCCTAAGTGGGACAGGCCTATTACTAATCAAGAACCTAGCAATCTGCACTTTAAAAATACCCAATGACGTGGCCTTCACAGCCATCTGTGGCAATGAATTCCACAGATTCAACATTCTGTGGCTTAAGAAATTCTTCATCTCAATTCTAAAAGTAGGCATTTTTATTCTGAGGCTCTGGTCCTAGACTTTCCCACAACTAGAAATTTCCTCTCCATGTCCACTGTATTTAGGTTTTTCATTATTTGGTAGGTTTCAATGAGATTCCCCCCTCATCCTTCTAAACCTCAGTGATTACAGGCCCAGAGCTATCAATTGATCCTCGTATATTAACCCCATCATCCATGGAATAATTCTCGTAAATCTTCTCTGGACCCTCTCCAATGCCAACACATCCTTCCTCAGATATGTGGCCCAATATTCACAATATTCAAAATGTGGTCTGACCAAGCCTCAGAATTACATCCTTGCTTTTATATTTCTAGTCTGCTCAAAATGAATGCTAACATTGCATTTGCCTCCCTCACTATTGACTCAACCTGCAAATTAACCTTTTGGAAATCCTGCACCAGCAATCCCAAATCCCATTTGCGCCTCCAAATTTTACACTACTTCTCCCCACATGGAAAATAATCCAAGCCTTTATTGCTTCTACCAAAGTGCATGACTGTAGACTTTGCTGTATTCCATTTGCCACTTCTTTTCCCACTCTCCCAACCTGTCCAATTCCTTCTGTAATCTCCCTGATTCCTAAACACTAGCCTTCTCCTCCACCAATCTTCATATCATCCACAAATTTGACCACAAAGCCATCAATTCCATCATCCAGACCATTCACTTAGAGAAAAGAATTGATTTGCAATTGTTCGAGCTAACCCTGATTGCAATACCAAACCATGCTGTAACACCACCAACAGTTGAACTTTAATTTTCTGCCAAGCATTTTATTATGATAATGTTATTTGACAGTTAAATGGATGTAAAAGTTGCCAACATCATTGTTTCAATGATCTACTTGTTGATTTAGGTCATTTATGTTTTCCGTCAGCCAGTAAGTTCTGCCTACTCAAATTGATTCATGCCTTACATTCCTGTAAATTAATTCTAGCCATAAGTATATTTTGGAGGATAGAATGAATTTGAATGTACTTTTAATTATAATATATACTACACTTTTTATTTTACTGTTAGTCGATTAGACAGTCCCAATACGGACATTTTCATGATCTCCCAGTTACCACTCTTTGTTAGCTCCGTGTTGACACACAGCTTTGTTTAAAGTAAGTTGTAAACTAGTCTCAATACAGATTCCACTGCAGAGTCAGATTCCACTGAACCTCCAATATATGAATAGAGTCATAGAGTCATAGAGTGATACAGTGTGGAATCAGGCCCTTCATCCCAACTTGCCCACACTGACCAACATGTCCCAGCTACACTAGTCCAACCTGCACGTGTTTGGTCCATATCCCTCCAAACCTGCCCTATCCATGTACCTGTATAACTGTTTCTTAAATGTTGGGATAGTCCCTGCCTCAACTACCTCCTCTGGCAGCTTGTTCCTTACATGCATCACCCTTTGTGTGAAAACGTTACCTCACAGATTCGTATTAAATCTTTTCCCCTTCACCTTAAACCCATGTCCTCTGGTCCTCGATTCACCTACTCTGGGCACGAGACACTGTGCATTTATCTGTCTGTATATCTACATCTGCATATTTATTTTAGACCGTGTTTCATCCTTAATTCTTTGCTACAATCAATGTGCACTTCTGCTGACTCTCGTATATTATATAAAGTGCGTACCTGGCAATTATTTTCTCCAATCATTATGCGACCAGGATAGAGGAACTGCTGACAATTGTTTGTGGTCACTCACACCAGATCTTAGATAACTCTGCATATCCTTTGTGATAAAGCTATTGAAATATAATGAATTCGCTTTTCCTCTAGTTCATTCTGTCACTCTCTAAATAACTTTACTATAGGCTGTGCTGCTTTAACAAAAAACATGAAGTACAGCATTCCCAATTCAATCATTATCTTTCCTAAAAGCCCTGTCCCATGGTACGAGTTCATTCCAAGAGCTCTCCCGAGTTTGCCCTGAGTCGAACTCGGAGATTTACGGTCATGGCCGCTCGTCGGTACTCGGGGCTCTCGTGGACATTTTTCAACATGTTGAAAAATCTTCACGCGTCTTCCCGTGCTTACCTGCCGGTCACGAGTCTTCCCGAGTACCTGTCGTTAGTGTTACGAGCCGCTAAGAGACGTCCCCGAGCTCCGACGTACCCGCTACGTTCATTCTCCGTGCTTACCACGAGTTTGATTTTTTTTTAAACTCGGGAGAGCTCTTGGAATGAACTCGTACTGTGGGACAGGGCCATAACTTTATTAAAACCGAACGATTGGAGAATTATTCGAGGTGAGAAAATCAGCAAGATTTTATTTGTACTAAACCATTCTCGACAAGCTCTGTTGAAAATGTATGTGTTAAAATTAGGTTAGGATGTTATTATATTCTGTACTAATGATCCTCTCTGTAAAATTACCCCCAGTGTGTAGGGAGTGGATGTGAAAGTGGAATAACATGGAACTAGTGTGAAAGTGTGGGTACACACAAAAAGCTGGAGTAACTCAGCAGGTGAGGCAGCATCTCTGGAGAGAAGGAATGGGCGGCTTTTCCGGTCGAGACCCTTCTTGATCGACAGTTGGTGTGGACTGGGTGGAACAGCCGGCCTGTTTCCATGTTGTATCTCTAAACTAAACTAAACTAAACTAAAGTAAACTAAACTAAACTGAACAAATTGATCCCATTTTCGCCTTCTGATTTCCTTATTAACTATGATCCTCAGTTCTCAAAACTCCTCCAGGGATACACTGGATCCCAGCATCCTATACCTGTCCCATGTCCCCTTCTTTTTCCTGATTAGAGCCTCAATTTGTCTTGTCATTCAGACGTCCTTACTCCCACCCATAGAATATTTTTAGATTGAGTCAGAGGGAAACCGACCTTTCGGCCAAACGCGTCCTTGCCAACTGAAATGGTCCATTGAAGCTGGTCCCAATTGCCCATATCCTTCTAAACCTTTCCTATCCATGTACCTGTCCAAATGTCTTTTAAATGTTGTTTTGCACCTGCCTCTGGCATTTCGTTCCTTATCCCGCTACCCCTCGTGTGAAACAGTTACCCCTCAGGTTCCTATTAAACATTTCCCCTCTCACCTTAAACCTATGCTCTCTGGATCCTCTACCCTAGGAAAAAGTTATCCACCATCTAAATCCAAAATATGCTGGTTATTATCAGTCTTGGATAGTACATTGGTGCAGCTCTTACTGTTTTTGGCGCACAATTGCAGGGACAGAAAGCTGGTAGGGAAAGGGGAGTTAAAATGTTTAGTGACCAGGAGATCTAGCAGGTCTTGGAGGACAGATCACAAGTGTAATGCAAAAGTGGAGGTGAGAGAGTGGTCCATCCAGAAAATGGAAAAGGGTGGGGATGGGAAGATGTGACTGGTATGGGATCATGTTGAAGATGGCAGAAATGTTGGAGAATGATGTGTTGATTGGTTGTGGAAAGGTGAGGACCAGGGTAACTTTATCTCTGTGCTATGGAGCAGGAACCAAACTGTATTTTGGAAAACCTCATTTTGGAGGCAAATGGGGTGGAGTTGGAGAAATTGAGAGGAATTCTACCCCCCCCCCCCCCCCCCCCCCACTCTTTTAAAGGACTTTCTGTACACTGTGCTAGCCATCTTTAAGCTTCCTGTTCATCGCGATGTGTGCCTGTCACCTTGGCTTTGCACCGTTCGAATTTCGGACAACGCTCCCCCGCTTTTCCTGGCCCCCGCTGTGTGTGTGTGTGTGTGTGTGTGTGTGTGTGTGTGTGTGTGTGTGTCTCTCTCTCTGTGATGGTCGCCGTTCCAGTTCGTGGTTTTTCAGGCGAGGGCCGAGAGCTTGAAGGTCGCAGGCAGTCCGCTGAAAAGTCGCCCAACATTCTCCAGCAATAGTCCAAGTGAATTCAAGGGCTGGGTGAAGTTAGTGCTAAAGTTAATAAAATCAATTTCTGCGCAGGTGGAGGAGGGCCTAAGGATTGGAAGATGTTGAAGCTGCGCAGAGTGGCTGAAACCCGGGCATCGTGGGCCGGAGCCGCGTAGGCCAGAGCCCCTCGGATTGGATCCCCTCAGGTCAGAGCCACGCGGGCTGGAGCCTCGTAGGTCAGAGTTTGGAGCCTCGCGAGTCAACTAAACCCACGGCTGGACAAGCACCACGGAGGCGTCCTGAGAGGAACCGGCAGCGTTAATGGAGAGGTCGGCGTGGCAGCCAATGATGGCGCCGACCGACGGATATGCGGAAGTGAGGACGCCGCTGCCTTGGGAAAGAACAAAGGAGGTCTTGATGTGGGGGGACTGCCATGAGCGATGGGGAAGAACAATGGAGGACCCGTGTGGGGGGCCCGCTATGAGGGAGGGGGAGAACAAAGGGGAGCCTGGCGCGGGGGTACTTTGTAACTTTGTAAGCGCCCCTTATGGGTGACTATTTGCATACCTTGGGTATGCAAGCAAATACTTTCACTGTGATTTGTCACATGTGACAATAAAGTATTTGTTTATTCATTCATCATTCATTAATTCATTCAACATTTATTCACGTGTCTTGGATGTAGGTTAGAATGGGCTTGACAAGGACGGAGAGATAGATTTGATGACCCATGTGACTTATGAGCATCGTGCAGTTGAGTTTGAGATCATCAATAACAACCTAGATTTTCAAAATGTTTGGGCTGTGAAATCATTGTTTACTCTTTTAAGTAACTTGTCAAAGAAAGAGCAAACAATTTATCATCTTGTAATAATCTGCAAATTGCTAGTTATTGGTTTGGGTCTGTCATGTGAGATTTCTATGTCAGCTGTTATACTGGAGATCTTGCCCATTGATTTGCAAAATGATGGTCATATGATAGTTTTAGTTTATTTTTTACATTATTCTATGCCTCTCCATGTTCAGCTTTGATTATTTTGCTCATATGCCCTCCTTCTTTTCTAAATTAGTAATCGACAGAAACAAGGCAATTTAGGACCATAAACTTCTGTCATCACTCACTGTATCATTGATAGCCCTGAAACTGATGATCTCAGTCCTTAAGTTTGTTGTCCCTCGTGTAAAGAGGGCTAACTTATAGAAGCAACTATGGAAACAGTAGAGGATCAGTAGAGTGACGGTGAGCACATATACACAGAATAATATTAATCATTTGTGTGGAACTACCTGCGGGTTTTATCCTTCTTTATTCCCCCTAAATATCATTTAAAAATCCCCTTAAATATCCATCTTAATTAGATTTATTTTCCGATTATCACCATGGAAAGCTTGTAACCAAAGACTTCATGCAGATGCAGTGCTTTAATCAATTGACTTCTAACTCTGGCGTGCTTTCTCTAGGAACCTGGCCCCTATAGTTGTCTGTCTCCTTGGTTTACAAACACCCTTGTTGAGACGGTGGGCGTATCAAGAGCACACAAAAGGTTTCATCCATCACTCAATTGTGGGTGCGGATAAGTGAACATGCATCCTGCAGGCTGGTTTAATTGGAATGACAAGGCACACACTATTTCTATAAATTGGATAATGAAAAACATCTGAGAACAAAAACTCACTTCACTTAAAAAAAATAGTCATCAGTAGTAGAAAAAGCTCTCGTGCCTTAAGCACATTCATAAATTCTCCACAGAAATGATGTTAAAAGAGAAATGGTTTTACTGCATCCAGCAGGGGAAAACCCTGTTATCAACCAAAATTCGGTGAATTTTTCAATCTGTCCCAAGTCAGTCATCTTACTACAGATGTTACATTCTTTAATTGATCATATAGATGTATTCTGTGCAAACAGCATTTCATGTCCTTGCATAGCACGCTGCAGAAGTGAAATGAGAATTATTTAAAAGTGCAATTTGCACTGTTTCCCAACCACAAGTATCGGAACTGCTTCAGTGGGAACGATCGGCACTCATGAGGGGGGGACCACATTGAAACATACAGAATAGGGAAAGGCTTGGATAGAATGGATGTGGAGAGGATGTTTCCACTAGTGGTGAGTCTAGCACTAGTCTGAAGAAGGTTCTCGACCCGAAACGTCACCCATTCCTTCTCTCCAGAAATGCTGCTTGTCCCGCTGAGTTACTCCAGCAATTTGTGTCTATCTTCGGTTTAAACCAGCATCTGCAGTTCCTTCTTACTCATCAGTGGGAATGATCGGACTTATCAAAGTATAGGGCAAACACTGAGGTTCTGATAGTTGAACTTGACTCCTTCAAATGGCAGATGGAATATAGTGTAGCAAAGTGTGGAGTCATGCATTTTGGGAGTAGGAATAAAAGCGTAGACTTAAAGATAGTGGAGTCAGTGGATATGGGGAGAAGGCAGGAACAGGGTACTGATTGGGGATGATCAGCCATGATCACATTGAATGACGGTGCTGGCTCAAAGGGTCGAATGGCCTACTCCTGCACTATTGTCTATTGTCTTATTTTCTAAATGGGGTGAGAACCTAGAAATTGGAGGTGCTGGTGCAGGATTCCCAAAAAAGTTAATCTGCAAGTAGAATCAGTAGTAAAGAAAGCAAACTCAATGCTAGTATTTATTTTGAGAGGGCTTATATACAAAAACAGGGAAGTAATGTTGAGGCTCTGATAAGGAGCTGATAAGGCCGCATTTGGAATATTGTGAGCAATTCCACCGGCGGCTCCCTATAATGGCAGCCTCTGCCTACAGTCTGTCTGTTTTTTTCATCTTTTTGTTATTTTCAGTCTGTTTAAAAGTATGTTTTTGGAGGTTTTTTAGTCTTTTTATGTGGGGGAGGGTAAGGGGGAAACCGTTTCTCTGTCACTTCCTGGCGAGGATGTGACTAATCTCCGAGTCGCGTCTTCGCCCCCCTCCCCCCCCCCCCACCCAGCGGCCTACCATCTGGATTGGCGTGGCCTTTCCTGTTGGAGACCGACCAGAGCTTCAGCGGCAACGCAGCACTGGATTATCATCGCAGAGCGGGCGATGCCTTATCGGTGGTCGCTTGTTGAAGCTCCGGAATGTTGGGCCTGCTGCTTTAACATCGTGGAGCTGTGGTTGCGGAGCTGCTAGCCGCGGGCGGTGCTGACTTTAACATCGCGGAGTCCTGGGACGTTTTGCCGAGGGCCGCCAGTGTTGAATCTCCGCCCAGCTCGGCCTGTGGACTTCGGAAGCTGCGGTCTCCGGTAAGAAGTGGCCGATTCGGAACTCCAAGCCGCTGAGAATGTTCTTCCGTTCCAATCATCCCAGCGAGAGAGCCTGAACATCGGGCCGCCCGTATCGATGACTGCGGAGGGCTCGGGAGGCCCCGACCACGGATGAACGAGGAGGAAGAGGATTGAACTTTATTGCCTTCCCTCAAGTGGAAAATGCTGATTCTGCTGTGTGGGGATGTTTATGTTAAATTCTATCGTGTGTTGTGTTCTTTTATTCATATGGCTGTATGGTAACCCAAATCTCACTGTACCAATTGGTGCATGTGACAATAAATGTAAACTTGAACCTTGAAACCTGAATTCTAGGCACCATATCTGAGGAAGGATGTGCTGGCTCTGTAGAGGGTCCGGAGGAGGTATACAAGAATTATCCCAGGAATTAGTAGGTTAACCTATGATGAACGTTTGTCGGCACTGGGCCTGTACTCACTGGAGTTTAGAAGACTGAGGGGAAGGACCTAATTGAAACATACAGAATAGTGAAAGGCTTGGATAGAGTGGATGTGGAGAGGATGTTTCCACTAGTGGGTGAGTCTAGCACTAGAAGTCATAGCCTCAGAATTAAAGGATGTTCTTTTAGGAAGGAGATGAGGATACATTTCTTTAGTCAGAGGGTGGCGAATCTGTGGAATTCTTTGCCACAGATGGCTGTGGAGGCCAACAGTGGATATTTTTAAAGCAGAGATAGATAGATCCTTGATTAGTACAGGTATCACAGGTTATGGGGAGAAGGCAGGAGAATGGGGTTAGGAGGGAGAGATAGATCAGCCATGACTAAGTATAAAGTTTAAAGTATCCTTTATTGTCATTCAAACTTTTAGTCCATCACAGTGAGTCTACCAGGCACCTCCTCACTGTGATGGAAGGCAAAAGTCTTAAAGTCCTTGTCTCTTCTCCCTCTGCGTTGAGGCGATCCAGGCTTTCGATGTTGGGCCCCCCGCCGGATGATGGTATGTCCCGCGGCCAAATCCGAGCTCCGCGAACGGGCCGGTTCAAACTCCGCGGCCCGGGGCGGACGAAGCTGCCACCCTCCAGTCTAGCGGACGAAGCTGTTGTTGCGGGAGCTCCGGAGAATCGGTCACCAACCTGGGGCCTGCGAGCTCCCAGTGTTGTCGTCCACTGGGCCCACGGCCGAAGCCTCCGAGGCTCCGAAGTCGGGCCGCAGCCGCAGCGCCACCACAGCCCCGAACTCGGCCGGCCTCGCGATGGTGAGTCCAGGCTCTGCCTCCGGAGCCTTGAGGTCGGCCCCAGTTGGAGGCCGCCAGCTCCGCGATTAGGCCTCAGCGCAGACGGAGACGGGGATACGACCAAGAAAAGGTCGCATCCGCCCGAAGGAAGAGACTAAAACAAGTTTCCCCCACACCCCACAAGTACACAACTAAAAATAAACTGAAACATACGTCTGAAAAGACAAAAGAAAACAAAAAAAAAGAAAAAGACAGACGGACTGCAGGTGAGCCGCAATTGCTTGGGCAGCACCGCCACTTCCAGAGAGGTGGCGGGGTCGACTTGACAGGACAGAATGGCCTAATTCAACTAATATCACTTATGACCTTAAAGAATCTGCATTTAGTTGATGCACGTTTGCAAACTTAACAACGTAACACACAATTTATTAAACATTAGGCAGTGCCTGTCACTGCAATAAATGTTGTGGCGTGCATTAGATGTTCTAGTTTTATTATATTACCACGGCAGTTGCCAGCAAATGATTTGAGTCAAATAACCTTGTCAGATAATTTTGGTCATTGGAGTTGGTTGATAATGAGAATGGTGGTTGTGTGCAGTTTATTGCACTACTGTGTGGTGATTAAACCTGTTCAACCGATTGAAACCCACACCAGTGGCCAGTACTAAAGGCACAACCAATTGGAGGTCATGATTGAGTCTACTCGTGCAGAAAAATGCAAGTCATTTCTCTCCTAGTCATCCAAAGAGTGTAATATATTACTGTGAGTTGTCCGCACAACCAGATATATATTCAACGGTGATTGTTATCAGAGATTTACGCTGCTTTGTGTTATGATGGTTCACTCAGCAATGCCTGTGCTAGGTTCAAGGTAATTTGCAAATCACATAGAATTTTATTTCAGGTAAGTTGGAAGTGCCTAAATGGCAATGAAAAAGATAATTTTCAGATGTAAACGTGGGATGTTAAATGATTGTCCATGAATTTAAAGATACGTTTTTACTAAGGGCATTTTTTTTCGTTGAACGTTTCTTGTGTTTGAGACACACTAATTCTGAGAGACTTCATGAAAATGCCCTAATTAAAGAGCAGATATCAAGTCAGAAACTCACCTCAGGGTCAGAAATGGTGCCACATTGGCTGGGGTGAAAAGTGAACTTTGCTGAAAATGCCTAATTACCCCTTAGCTGAGGAGACACGGAAAGTCACCCAGATGTGAGTCAGGAGGCACATACAGGCCTGACCTGAAGGACAGTGGTGAACCAGGTGGGTTTTTAATAAAAATCCAGTAATGTTACAATTAGTATTACTGAAACAAGGAACTGCAGATGCTGGTTTACACAAATGAGCACAAAGAGCTGGAGTAACATAATAGGTCAAGAAGCATCTCTGGAGAACATGAACAGGTAATGCATTCGGAGCGGCACCCAACCCTAAAATTATCACCTATCCATGTATTCCAGAGATGGTGCTTGACCCACTGAGTTAGAAACATAGAAACAGAGAAAGTAGGTGCAGGATGAGGCCATTTGGCCCTTCAAGCCAGCACCGCCATTCATTGTGATCATGGCTGACCGTCCCCAATCAATAACCCGTGCCTGACTTCTCCCCATAGCCCTTGATTCCACTAGCCCCTATCTAACTCTCTCTTAAATCCATCCAGTGACTTGCCCTCTGTGGCAGGGAATGCCACAAATTCACAACCCTCTGGGTGAAAAAGTTTTTTCTCACGTCAGTCTTAAATGGCTTCCCCTTTATTCTAAGACTGTAGCCCCTGGTTCTGGACACGTCCAACATTGGGAATTTTTTTCCTGCATCTAGCTTGTCCAGTCCTTTTATAATTTTATATGTTCCTATAAGATCTCCCCTCATCCTTCTAAACTCCAGTGAATAGAAGCCTAGTCTTTTCAATCTTTCCTCATATGACAGTCCCGCCATCCCGGGTATCAATCTCATGAACCTACGCTGCACTGCCTCAATCACAAGGATGTCCTCCCTCAAATTAGGAGACCAAAACTGTACACCAGAGCCCTATACAACTGCAAAAAAACCTCTTGACTCCTATTCTGAAATCCTCTTGTTTTGAAGGCCAACATTCCATTAGCTTTCTTCACTGCCTGCTGTACCTGCACGCCAACTTTCTGTGACTGGTGTACAAGGACGCCCACGTCTCGTTGCACCTCCCCCTTACTTAACCTAACCCCATTGAGATAATAATCTGCCCCCTTGTATTTGCCGCCAAAGTGGATAACCTCACATTTATCTATATTATACTGCATCTGCCACACATCTCCCCACTCACTCAACCTGTCCAGGTCACCCTGCAACCTCCTAACATCCTCTTCACAGTTCACACTGCCACCCAGCTTTGTGTCATCCGCAAGCTTGCTAGTGTTGCTCCTAATTCCCTCTTCCAAATCATTAATATATATGGTAAACAGTTGCGGCCCAAACACCGAGCCTTGCAGCACTCCACTTGCCACTGCCTGCCATTCTGAAAAGGACCCGTTCACTGCTACTCTTTGCTTCCTGTCTGCCAACCAATTTTCTATCCATGTCAACACCCTATCCCCCAATACCATGTGCTCTAATTTTAGTCACCAGTCTCCCGTGCGGAACCTTATCAAAGGCTTTCTGAAAGTCTAGATACACTACATCCACTGGCACCCCTTCATCCATTTTACTTGTCACATCCTCAAAAAATTCCAGAAGATTAGTCAAGCATGATTTCCCTTTCATAAATCCATGTTGACTTGGACTAATCCTTTTACTGCTATCCACATGTCCCATTATTACCTCTTTAATAATTGACTCCAGCATCTTTCCCATCGCCGAAGTCAGGCTAACTGGTCTGTAAATCCCCATTACCCCAGCACTTTGTGCCATTACTAAAAGTCGTTTTTTTGAACGTTAAATTCTAGATTTAATTACTTTCTTGAATTTAATTTTCTCAGTGATATTGTTGAGAATCAAACTCATATCTTTGTATCATTGAACCTTGTAATACCAGGGGGCGCCGATGATGGCTGCCTTTTCTTTCTGATTTGTGATTTTAAGTGTGTGTTAAAAGTATGTTCTAGTGTTTCGTGGTTTGTTCTATGTTGGGGGAGGGGGTGGAGAGGGGGTTGGAGGAACTTTTCTCAATCTCTTACCTCGATGGAAATGCGATTTTTTTCTGTCGTATCTCCGTTCCCCATTGCGG
Source organism: Okamejei kenojei (assembly GCA_035221665.1). Lineage (NCBI taxonomy): Eukaryota > Metazoa > Chordata > Chondrichthyes > Rajiformes > Rajidae > Okamejei > Okamejei kenojei. Next base: position 130,656,735 of record CM069132.1, read on the forward strand.
CCTAACATGGTGGAGCAGCGCAGCCCATCCTGGAGACCGACCCAACGCTTCAACACTGGTGCGGTGCCGACTTACCATCGTGGAGCTGCGATCCCCTTGCTGGGCATCAACTGTGGAGAGCTCCAACCGTGGCCTTGTGGATATTAACATCGTGGAGCCTGCGGTCCCTGGTTAGAGACTGAGTCGGGGCTCCAAGCTATAGCGTGTTTTCAACTGTCCCGACGAGGGAGTTCCATCACCCCGAAGCGAGGGCCTCGGATCGCCGGCTGCGGGAGCTTTGATGGCCCCGACCGCGGATGGTTCGACAGCCCTGACTGCGGAGAAGAAAGAGGAAGAGATTGGACTTCATTGCCTTCCATCACAGTGAGGAATGTGGGGAGCCGCTGTGGTGGTTGTTTACAGTATGTTAAATTTTATTTTATGTGGTTGTGTGTCTTACTGCTTTTCACTTGGTGTGGCCGTCTGGTAACTCGAATTTCACTGTACCTATATGGTGCATGTGACGATAAACCCATCTTGAATCTTCAATCTTGAACTACACTGTTCTCATTAAACACACAGTATTACATTGTTTTAACTTCATCTTTTTTCACATTGTTATTAAAGTTTCTCTGTTTTATAGAATGTTTATTGTAAGTTTGCAGCATTGTGAGGCTAAGCTCGATTAGATCCATGCATCCTGACAAATGCGTTGTGGTGTTTGGAGCGGTGCGAAGGTGCACAGAGACCCACTAGGTTTGTTCAGAGGTTCAGGTTTATTATTGCCATGTGTGAAAAGCTTCAGCTTTGCGTGAATAGTACAGCGAGAAGCTTTGTTTTGCGTCCTTTGCAACCAAATCAGATAATACCACATAAATACAATCAAGCCACATTCATGTACAAAGGCAGAGCGAAAGTAAAGATAAAGTGTGCAGAATATAGTTCTCAGCAGTAAAGCGCATTAAAATGTTTAAAATACCGTATCTTTAAAGGGGGGAGAGGGAAAGTTTAAAGGGTATATGGTGGGGAAGTATTTTACAAAGTGTGGTGGATTCCAGGGAATGGAGGGGTGGGGTGGAAGGTTGCAACCTTCACGTGGTCCACCCTGTTTCGACTAATGCAATCAACTCGACGTGCACAAACGGAAGATCAAATAGAACAAGTTGTCCAACAACTTTAGGCTGTGCACATCACACGAAAGAAGAAGCAGAAGAAGAGGAGTATGGATCACATGGAGATAGAAGGGATTAGGTTAATGTTCGGCACAGACATCATGAGCTAAAGACCCTGTTCCTGTGCTGTACTGTTTTATATTCTATGTTCTGGAACCTTATTTAATAGAACTATTGATCCAATTATTTGCACTGTCATCCTGCAGCAGGTTACAGCTGATTTATAACTATCACCAGGGTTCAGTCGACATTGTTTATTCAGTGTGAGTAAAGATTTTCCAATTGTGATTCAGGAAGTTTCATTTTAAGGAATATTACTCCTAGCTTTGTCGCTGCCTTGCAAACACTGACCAAAGGAAAGTCAAGGATTAACAGCATGAGATGCACGGTGGAATTACTGATCCTAGTACGTAATAAAGAGATTTAAGGATTTACTAGACTAAGTGGGACCCGTTGGGTCCCAGTCACATGGGAGGCCTGGTCCCCCAACGCAATATTCCTCCACTCACTCGTTCCCCCAATGCAACACATTCCCCCACACAATATTCCACCACTCACCCATAGCCCCTAACTGGCCGCTAACTGACGCGGCCCAGTTCCTTTTATCCCCGAGCAGTCCCTCCCCCTCTTCTTCATGTGTGGAGGGAAGGAGGAGAGGGGGGAGGGAAGTGGAGTGTGTGACAGGGGGGTGGGGGGGTGGTGGGGTGGGAGGGTAAGAGGGATATGTGTGGATGGGGAGGTGTAGGAGGGGAGAAGAGGGTGGTGTGGGGGGGGGGGGTGTGTTGCAGGGGGGGGGGGGGGTGGGGGGGAGATACAGTGGCTTGCAAAAGTATTCATACCCCTGGAACATTTCCAAATTTTGTCACGTTACAACCACAAATGTAAATGTATTTTATTGGGATTTTATGTGATATACCAACACAAAGTGGTGCATAATTGTGAAGTGGAAGGAAAATTATACATGGTTTCCAAATTTTATTACAAATAAAAAACTGAAAAGTGTGGCGTGCAAAAGTATTCAGCCCCCCTGAGTCAATACTTTGTAGAACCACCTTTCGCTGCAATTACAGCTGCAAGTCTTTTGGGGTATGTCTCTACCAGCTTTGCACATCTAGAGACTGACATTTTTGCCCATTGTTCTCTGCAAAATAGCTCAAGCTCAGTCAGATTGGATGGAGAGCGTCTGTGAACAGCAATTTTCAAGTCTTGCCAGAGATTCTCAATTGGATTTAGGTCTGGACTTTCACTGGGCCATTCTAACACATGAATATGCTTTGATCTAAACCATTCCATTGTAGCTCTGGCTGTACGTTTAGGGTCGTTGTCCTGCTGGAAGATGAACGCCCGCCCCAGTCTCGCGTCTTTTGCAGACTCTAACAGGTTTTCTTCCAAGATTGCCCGTATTTGGCTCCATCCATCTTCCTAAGAACTCTGACCAGCTTCCCTGTCCCTGCTGAAGAAAAGCATCCCCACAGCATGATGCTGCCACCACCATGTTTCACAGTAGGGATGGTGTGTTCAGGGTGATGTGCAGTGTTAGTTTTCTGCCACACATAGCGTTTTGCATTTAGGTCAAAAACTTCAATTTTGGTCTCATCAGACCAGAGCACATTCCTCCACATCTTTGCTGTGTCCCCCACATGGCAAACGAGACTTCTTATGGCTTTGTTTCAACAAAGGCCACTCTTCCATAAAGGCTCGATCTGTGGAGTGCATGACAAATAGTTGTCCTGTGGACAGATTCTCCCACCTGAGCCGTGGATCTCTGCAGCTTCCCCAGAGTTACCATGGGCCTCTTGGCTGCTTCTCTGATCAATGCTCTCCTTGCCCGGCCTGTCAGTTTAGGTGGACGGCCATGTCTTGGTAGGTTTGCAGTTGTGCCATACTCTTTCCATTTTCGGATGATGGATTGAACAGTGCTCCGTGAGATGTTCAAAGCTTGGAATATTTTTTTATAACCTAACCCTGCTTTAAACTTCTCCACAACTTTATCCCTGACCTGTCTGGTGTGTTCCTTGGGCTTCATGATGCCCACGGAACATTGTTTGTTCACTAATGTTCTCTAACAAACCTCTGAGGCCTTCACAGAACAGCTGTATTTATACTGAGATTAGATTACGCACAAGTAGACTCTATTTACCAATTAGGTGACTTCTGAAGGCAATTGATTGCACTGGATATTATTTAGGGGTATCAGAGTAAAGGGGGCTGAATACGTTTGCACGCCACACTTTTCAGTTTTTATTTGTAAAAAAAATTGAAAAAGATAGATAGATAGATAGATAGATAGATAGATAGATAGATAGATAGATAGATAGATAGATAGATAGATAGATAGATAGATAGATCAAATAGAATCCCAAAGATTACAATGCATAATCAGCACTGAATATTTTTAACTATGCAATCGTATACAATACCGTGGTAACAATTTATTAAAAAATGAAACTTATTGTAAAGATCAATCTATCTGATTTGTGTAGGAGGAAACTGCAGATGTTGCTTTAAACCGAAGATAGACACAAAATGCTGGAGTAACTCAGCGGGACAGGCAGCATCTCTGGAGAGAAGGAATCGGTGTCATTTTGGGTCGAGACCCTTCCTCAGATTCCATCTGATTTGTTCTTTTTACTATTTGGAGAATCATGATCCATTCTTTAGGATGTATTCTATGCTTCACCTTGTCATCTACAATGCCCAAAACAATTTTGTTCAATGCAATGTTAGAATGGAATACATAGAACTGGAGTGAGATAGGTTCCACAATAACACAGTATCAAGAAAGAACTGTGGTAAGGAAAAGGAACTGAAAACGAACTTGTGAATTTTTCTAGTCCCAGTCTGACTTACGCACAGAGGGAATCGCTATCACAGTCAAAGTGATTTTTTTATTTCAATTTGACTTTTCAGAATGTAATAGACCAGTGAAAGCTACATTCAGGAGTAACCAATAGAGTCAAAGTCATACAGCATAGAAACAGGCCCCATGACCCAACTCGTCCATGCCAACCAAGATGCCTACATGAGCAAATCCCGTTTGCACCCTTCCACCTTAATCACATTCTGCCGAAAGCTCAATGAACAGAATTGCATACAAGACTCCAAATGTGGTCACACCAATGTATTATATAGTTGTAACATGAATCCTGAATTCACTGCCCTGACCAATGAGTGCAAGCATGCTAAATGTCTTCTTCTCTCCCAAGTCTATCTATGATGCCACTTTCAGGGAACTATGTACTTCATGAAGTGTAGCAGGGCACACACACCAGTACATATTGATGTATAGTAGTGATGGGCTAAAGTTTCAAATTTCAAGGAATAAATATCACCAGCAATTTGTCCCGGACTAGCCACGTCGACATTACGGCCAAGAAAGCACTCCAACTTCTCTACTCCCTCAGAAGACCTAAGTGGTTCGGCTGTCCCCAACAGCCCTCACCAACTTCTACAGTCGCGCCATAGAAAGCATTTTATTGGGATGCATCACAGCCTAGTTTGGGAACAGCTCCATCCGAGACCACAAGAAAATGCAGAGGGTTGTGGACATGGCCCAGACCATCTAACTCCATCTAACATTACGCTGCCTTAGCAAGGCCACCAGCATAGTTAAGGATCAGTCTCACCCCGGTGACTCCCTCTTCTCCCCTTTCCCATTAGTAAGAGATACAGAAGTTTGAAAACACGTACTCCAGATTCATGGCCAGTTTCTTCCCAGTTATAAGGCAATTGAACGGTCCTCTCATCAGCTCTAGTGGAGTCCCAACCTCCCATATACTGTACCTCATTGGAGATCTTTGAACAATCTTTAATCTCTACATTATTGGATTTAAATGGTTACGTTGCACTAAATGCTGTACCCATTATCCTGCATCTGTGCTCTGCACACTGCTTGATTGTATTTATGTATACTTTTTTATTTGACTGGACAGCACGCAAACAAAAGCTGTTCACAGTTCCGATGTACAGTGCAGATAAAAAACTAAACAAAATTAAACTAAACTACTTGAAGATAGACACAAAAAGCTGGAGTAACTCAGCGGGACAGGCAGCATCTCTGGAGAGAAGGAAAGGGTGGCGTTTCGGGTCGAGACCCTTCTTCAGACCTACTTGCATCCCTTGGACTCTCTGTCCTATAAGACTCTCCAGGGTCCTTTCATTTGCTCAGTAAATTTGGATCTGATTTGTTACAAAACTGTAACAATTCGCATTTGACCAAGTTAGTTTCCATCTGCCATTCCTTGGCTCACTTTCCCAGTTTATCGAGATCCTTTTGTAATCTAAATTAACTATCCCCACTGACCACTACATCACTAATACACCAGACAGTATTACAGAGAAAGCTTCATTAGACCCCTTATTTGTAAATGCAAAGGGTCTAATATCCATTTTAGGTGCAGCCCTGGATTCTAATTTTTGTCTATCCAATACAGTGATCAACAGATCTCTGGCTCATACTGACCATGTTACCGGTTTGGACACTCAATTGACATCCTTCATTTAAGGGAGATCATCAACTTTATTTTATCTGATCTACATATGACCTAATATCCCATCAGACCTCTTTATCTCTAAGGGCTAAATGCTTGCAAAAAGCACGTGTACAGATTTTAAGTCCACAATACAACACTCTATTTGATTGTAAATGTATTTTGAGCTGTGACATTCTTCATAAGTTCATAAGACATAGGAGAAAAGTTAGGCCATTCTGCCCATCAAGTCTACTCAACCATTCAATCACAGCTGATCTATCGTTCCTTCTCAACCCCAATCTCCTGCCTTCTCCACAAAACCTTTGACACCCTGACTAATCAAGAACCTGTTAATCTCTACTTTAAAAATGCCCAAACACTTTGCCTCCACAGCTGTCTGTGGCAATGAATTCCACAGATTCACCACCCTCAAGCAAAATAAATGTATCCTCATTTCCTTTCGAAAGGTATGTCCTTTTATTCTCAGACTATGTCCTCTGGTCCAAGACTCTCCCACTAGTGGAAACATCCTCTCCACATCTACTGTGCACGGTGGTGCAGCGGAAGAGTTGCTGCCTCACAGCGCTTACAGCGCCAGAGACCCGGGTTTGATCGTGACTACGGGTGCTATCTTTGCGAAGTTTGTACGTTCTCCCCGTGACCACATGAGTTTTCTCCAAGATCTTTACTTTCCTCCCACACTCCAAAGACGTACAGGTTTGTAGGTTAATTGGCTTGGTATTTTTCTAAATTGTTCCTAGTGTGTGTAAGGATAGTGTTAATGTGCAAGGATCGATCGCTGGTTAGGTGCAGATTGGTGGGCCAAAGGGCCTGATTCCGAGCTGTATAAACGGGACTAAACTTTATCAAGGCCTTTTATCATTCAGTAAGTTTCAATTAGATCCCCCGTCAAGACTGAATGAGAATCCCCCTCGAGACTCATTCAGAAGACTTGGTGAGTCTGCATCACTATATACAATTTTTAAACCAAAGAAAGTTGAAAGTAAAGATGTTTTTGCCAAAACTATGCATGCAAGGCAGACATTGCAATTCTAGTGGATGGCACAAAGCATCTGAGCATTCTCAACAAGAAACTCCACTGGTCATTGCAAAACTATTCAGCAATGTGTGCTCTTACGATCTACTCGAGGACAAAATGTCCATTCATGGATGACTCAATGGGAGGATTGCCAGACGAACTGCAAAAAACCTGAACAATTCCATTATCAGTAGAGGAAGCTGGTGTATGTGCTTTCCAAATGCTTTTCAGCCACATGCAACAAATCACTCTACCCTCAGATGATTGAAAATAGTTTTGCATGGCATTGTAAACAGCCCATCCAAAATTCAACATACCCTCTCTGCTGTTAATCCACCCAGCTTTGATGCAATAGGTTTAAAAACAAAGCTTGAGTGTGTTCTGGATACATCTCAGGGCATGTTCTCTCACATCCAGTACCTGTAACTTCTGCTCATCAGCAGATATGCACTGTTGAATTAAAGCTATACATTTGGAACAGCATGGAGTAGAAGGCATCTAGGAGGATACAAAGAGCTGGAAGAACTCAGCAGGTCTGGCAACATCCCTGGAGTTCTGGTGCTCTGGTGTTCTCCAAAGATGCTGCCCAGCCCACTGAATTACTCCAGCACTGTGCCCATTTGTGTAAACCGGCATCTGCAGTTCCTTGTTTCTACACATGGCACCTTAAATATAAGAGGTGACATATATTTCTGAGACACTGGAAGGAAAACAGAGACTGAAGAGAAGTTTCTCCAACATGTGTAAATTAAATGTATTGTTGATGATTCAAAGAAATTCCTGATCAAGTTTTGTATTTCCAGCAGATACATCATTTTGTGCTTGCACTATAATCATGCAACCTATTTGTTGGTTTGTGGCAGACTGATACAGCTCATCGGTGTAATAATTAGAATAAGGTAGAATTTGCCACACAGAAACTAATCCAGGCTCTCCTCTAAGCTATACTGTAATTGCCAGTCAAAAACCTTCACAACACCCTCATAATAAACTTGAAGAGCACACATGGACAGGCTTAGAGGGAATTGGGCCAAACACAGGCAGGTGGGACTAGTGTAGATGGGACACGTTGGTCGGTGTGGGCAAGTTTGTCCGAAGGGCCTGCTTCCACACTGCATTACTTCTATGACTATGACAATGTTTGCTGCGAAGAGATCACTGACAAAATTGCAAAGGGAACCGTATTTTGGATAGAATGTCAGGGACTTGGAGACATTGCAGAATCAATTGATTACAATTATGCTCCGGATGAGAATGTTTCGTGTTGATGTTAAGGCAGAAAACAGAGATCATTTTAGAGACAAACACAGATACAACGGGCAAAATGATTTCTAACTATGCTGCAAAATTCTGAAGATGTCCTTCTTGATGTTTCAACCAGTGGGAGAGTCTAGGACCAGAAGCCATCGCCTCAAAGTAAAAGGACATTCTTTTAGGAAGGTGATGAGTAGGGATTTCTTTGGTCAGAGGGTGGACAATCTGTGGAATTCATTGCCACAGGCGGCTATTGAGGTCAGGTTAATGGATATTTTTAAGGCAGAGATTGACAAATTATTGATTAGTAAGGGTGTCAGGAGTTATGGATGAGGCAGGAGAATGGGGGGGGGGGGGGGGGGGGGGGGGTGAGAGGGAGAGATAGATCAGCCATGATTGAAATGCGGAGGAGACTTGATGGGCCAAATGGACAAATTCTGCTCATATAACTTATTAACTTTGCCTGTACTGTGGTGGAATAACAATATTTAGTGGAGTGAATATCAGAACACACCACTTCTGATTCTACAGTACCAGACTTACAGATATGTATAATATCACGAGGGGATCTGATGGGGGTCAATGGACATGAATGACTCTTCTACCCAGGGTGGGGGAATCAAGGAGCAGAGGACATGGGTTTAAGGTGAGAGGGGAAAGATTTAATAGGAACCTAAGGGGCAACGTTTTCACTCTCTGAGCGGTCGGTATATGGAAATTCTGGCAGAGAAGGGAGCTGAGGCAGTTACACTAACACATTTACGTAAAAGACACTTAGACGGGTTGATGTACAGGAAAGATTTAGAGGAATATGGGCCAAATGCAAGCAAATGGGGGCTTGCTTAGATGGGGCATCTTGGTTTGCATGGATGGGTTGGGCCAAAGAGCCTGAACAGTGATGAGCTGTCTGCATCTATGACTATGACTTACTGTAAGCGTGTAGAAGGAATTTGAATATTCAAACAACATTCTTTTACTACTTTTAGTTGGTGAAATACATTTATGAAAGAGATAGGGGTGGTTCTGCAAGCGATTTATTTTAAAATAAACTCTGTGCTCATTCTTTGAAAAGATATGTCATAGAGTCGTACAGTATGGAAACAGGCCCTTCAGCCCAACTTGCCCACACTCGCCAACATGCCCCATCTACACTAGTCCCCCCTGCCTATGTTTGGTCTATATCCTGCCATACCTATCCTATCCATGTATGTGTCCAAATGTTTTCTAAACTTTATGATAGTACCTGCCTTAACTACCTCCTCCAGCAACTCAATCATGCACCAACCACCCTTGGTGTAAACAAAAAAAACACTGCACATGCTGGAAATCTAAATTAAAAACAGAAAATGCTGGAAACAACCTGTTGGGCGGGTAGCAGCTGTGAAGGGAAAAACAGAGTTCATTTTGAAGTCAGTAATCCATCATCAGATGAAAGGTTGTTGACCCGAGTCATTCACTGTTTCTCTTTCATTCCACATCTACCTGCTCAGTATTTCCAGCATTTGATGTTTTTATTTTAGGTGGATACCTTCTCTATCATCAAACAAGCTAAAATGAAAATCAGTGGGCGGCTTAGCGGATCATTCAAAAAATAAAACTTCTAAGTAAAAGTTATATATCTACGAATAGAGCTCATTTCAAAAGCATGGAGCAGCAATTTTTCTCACATTTGCCAGTTTTCTTATTTTCCCTTATATTGAGGGTGAAAAGGGTCTTTAGCATAACCTGGTAACATTTGACTAAACACTCAGCTATTTACTGTAAATAAGAATATATTTTACAACGGGGAAATTTTCAACTCATACCAGGTCACCATATTTTTTTCTGCTGATGCAAAGTGCCTTCTCACCAATGTCTAACTACAGTAAACCGAGATTTAGATGTATTTTTGGGAACAACTGTCAGTGATATGGAGAAAGCTGGATAAGTAAGGTGAGTGTTTTCATTCCAAAGCATTATTTTCAATAACATAATGTCAAGAAAGCAGCAACTAAATATCAATATCTTACAACAATATTCCACCAATGAACTAGAGATGTGAAGATGAAATAACACGAATAGTGCAATTTATCATGAAGGCACTAAATTCCAAACTCTATAATTCCTTGTGTAGAAATGAACAGCAGATGCTGGTTGACACAAAGTGCTCATTAACCAAATAACCATATAATAATTACAGCATGGAAACAGGCCCTCTCGGCCCTTCCAGTCCGTGCCGACCATTTGTTTCCCCTAGTCCCATCTACCTGCACTCAGACCATACCCCTCCATTCCCTTCCCGTCCAAATACCTATCCACTTTACTTTTAAATGTTAAAATCGATCCTGCCTCCACCACTTCTGCTGGAAGCTCATTCCACACAGCCACCACCCTCTGAGTAAAGAAGTTCCCCCTCATGTTACCCCTAAACTTCTGTCCCTTAATTCTCATGTCATGCCCTCTTTGAATCTTCCCTACCCTCAATGGGAAAAGCTTATCCACGTCAACTCTGTCTGTCCCTTTCATCATTTTAAAGACCTCAATCAAGTCCCCCCTTAACCTTCTGCGCTCCAAAGAATAAAGACCTAACTTGTTCAACCTTTTTCTGTAACATAGTTGCTGGAACCCAGGCAACATTCTAGTAAATCTCCTCTGTACTCTCTCTATTTTGTTGACATCCTTCCTATAATTAGGCGACCAAAATTGTACACCATACTCCAGAATTGGTCTTACGAATGCCCTGCACAATTTTAACATTACTTCCCTACTCCTATATTCAATGCTCTGATTTATAAAGGCCAGCACACCAAAGGCTTTCTTTACCACCCCATCTATATGCGATTCCACCTTCAGGGAACTATGCACGGTTATTCCCAGATCTCTCTGTTCCACAGCATTCCTCAGTTCACTACCATTTACCATGTACGTCCTATTTTGATTTGTCCTGCCAAGATGTAGCACTTCACACTTATCAGCATTAAACTCCATCTGCCATCTTTCAGCCCACTTTTCCAAATGGCCCAAATCTCTCTGTAGACTTTGAAAATCTACCTCATTATCCACAACACCACCTATCTTAGTATCATCTGCATACTTACTTATCCAATTGTCCACCCCATCATCCAGATCATTGATGTACATGACAAACAACAGTGGACCCAACACAGATCCCTGAGGCACCCCACAGGTCACCGGCTTCCAACCTGACAAACAGCCATCCACCATTACTCTCTGACATCTCCCACTCAGCCACTGTTGAATCCATCTTGCTACTCCGCCATTAACACCCAAAGATTGAACCTTCTAAACCAACCTTCCATGGGGAACCTTGTCAAAGGCCTTACTGAAATCCATATAGAGAATGGCCACTGCTTTACCCTCATCAATTTCCCTAGTAACCGCTTCAAAAAATTCAAGAAGGTTTGTCAAACATGACCTTCCAGGCACAAATCCATGTTGACTGTTCCTGATCAGACCCTGTTTATCCAAATGCTTATATATATTATCTCTAATATAGTCATGGGACAAAGTATTCTATTAAATAGACAGGTCACAGGACAATGTATTCAATTGATCATGATCAGCCATGATCACATTGAATGGCGGTGCTGACTCGAAGGGCCGAATAGCCAACCCCTGCACCTATTGTCTATTGTCTATTGTTGAATTAATTTCTATCAATCTCTGCCTTAGAAATATCAACTGACTTGGCCTTCTCAGCCTTCTGTGGCAAAGAATTCCACAGATTCACCACCTTCTGACTAAAGAAATTCCTTCTCATCTTCCTAAACGAATGTCCTTTAATTCCGAGGCTATGAACTCGATGACCTCTAGTCCTAGACTCTCCCACTAGTGGAAACATTCTCTCCACATCCACTCTATCCAAGCTTTTCACTATTCTGTATGTTTCACTGAAGTCCCTCATCATTCTTCTAAACTCTGTCAAAGTGCCATCAAACACTCATCATACGTTAAACCACTTAAAGCAAGACTCCAGTCTGAAAAGACAGGACCCTTTCCCACCCACCCCTTTCCAATCACCACTGCACACCCAATTACCCACACCATCCGTGCTGCACAACATCACTTCTCCATTATCAACAATCAAAATAGAGGAGGTGGAGAGGCTGTTCAGAAGACAGAAAAGCCGGAAATCTCCAGGACCGGACAATGATTCCCCCTCTACTCTTCTGAAAAACTGGCACCAGTCAACACAAACATTTTCAACCAGTCCTGCAAACCTCTACTGTCCCTGCCTGCTTCAAAGTCTCCACTATTGTCCCTTTACCAAAAAAGGCAAGGATTACTGGTCTTAATGACTACAGGCCTGTCACACAGACCCTTGAAAGGCTTGTGCTGGCCAAGCTGGAAAATATCACAAACCCCCTGTTGGACCCTCTGCAGTTTGCACATCAGGCCAATAGATCTGTGGATGACGCAGTCAACCTGTGCCTGCACTTCATCCTCCAGCACCTAGAACGCCAGGGGACCTCTGCGAGGATTTTGTTTGTTGATTTTAGCTCTGCATTCAACACCATTGTGCCAGAGCTACTACACTCCAAACTTTCCGAGTTAACTGTGCCTGAACCCCTTTGTCGGTGGATCACCAGCTTCCTGACAGACAGGAAGCAGCATGTGAGTCTGGGAAAGCGCAACTTGGACTCACAAGCCCTCAGCATAGGAGCACCATAAGGCTGCGTACTCTCCCCTCTCCTTTACTCTCTCTACACCAATGATTGCACCTCAAGCTTCTCAAGTTTGCGGACAACACAACCCTGATTGGACTGATCCAGGATGGGGAAGAATCTTGCACAGACAAGAAGTGTCACAGCTGGCATTCTGGTGCCATCTCAACAACCGGGAGCTCAATGCTCTTAAGACAGTGGAATTGATAGTAGACATTAGGAGAGCGCCCCCTCCCCTCACCCCATCACCATCGACAACACCACAGTCACATCTGTGGAGTATTTTAGGTTCCTGGGAACCATCATCTCCAAGGACCTTAAGTGGGGGGATACCATCGACTCCACAGTCAAAAGGGCACAACAGGGGGTGTACTTCCTGCGGCAGCTGAGGAAACACAATCTGCCACAGGCAATGATAGTCCAATTCTACACGGCCATTGTAGAGTCTGTCCTCACCTTCTCCATCATGGTCTGGTTTGGCTGAGCCACCAAGCACCACACCTGGAGGCTGCAGTGAATCGTCTGATCAGCTGAGAAGGTTATTGGCTGCAACCTTCCCTCCATTGACGAACTGTACACGACTAGGGCCAGGAAGCGAGCAGGTAAGATCATCTCTGACCCCTCTCACCCTGGCCACAAACTCTTTGAATCACCTCCCTCTGGAAGGCGACTCCGAACTGTCAAAGCTCTGACATAAAAACAGCTTTTTTCCATGAGCAGTGGCTCTACTCAATAACCAAACATCTGTAGCCTCATTTTGCTCTGGTGTTTTATTTAATTCACATGTTTAATCAATAATGATTTATTATTAATGTTTAATGTTTTATGTGTCATTCCTGTCACTGTATGTCATAGAAACATAGAAAATAGGTGCAGGAGGAGGCCATTTGGCCCTTCAAGCCAGCACCGCCATTCATTGTGATCATGGCTGATCGTCCCCTATCAATAACCCGTGCCTGCCTTCTCCCCATATCCCTTGACTCCACTAGCCCCTAGAGCTCGATCCAACTCTCTCTTGAATCCATCCAGTGATTGGGCCTCCACTGCCCTCTGTGGCAGGGAATTCCATAAATTCGCAACTCTGGGTAAAAAAGTTTTTTCTCACCTCAGTCTTAAATTACATCCCCTTTATTCTAAGACTGTGGCCCCTGGTTCTGGACTCACCCAACACTGGGAACATTTTTCCTGCATCTAGCTTGTCCAGTCCTTTTATAATTTTATATGTTTCTATAAGATCCCCCCTCATCCTTTTAAACTCCAATGAATACAAGCCTAGTCTTTTCAATCTTTCCTCATATGATAGTCCCGCCATCCCAGGGATCAATCTCGTGAACCTACGCTGCACTGCCTCAATAGCAAGGATGTCCTTCCTCAAATTAGGAGACCAAAACTGTACACAATACTCCAGATGTGGTCTCACCAGAGCCCTATACAACTGCAGAAGAACCTCTTTACTCCTGTACTGAAATCCTCTTGTTATGAATGTCATGATGTGTCATGATCTCACTTGCGGGCGGAGCACGAAGGTAAATTCCTTGTATGTGAATACCTGGCCAATAAAATTCATTCCTAAGATAAACCTCCTCTGGACCCTCTCCAAAACCAGCACATCCTTCCTCAGATATGGTGACCCCAAAGTTGCTTACTGTATTCCAAATGTGGCCTGACCAGATCCTTATTGAGCCTAAGCATTACATCCCTCTTTTTGTATACAAGCCCTCTCGAAATAAATACCAGTATTGTGTTTGCTTTCTTTACTACCAATGTTCCACCATCATCCCTGCTCAGGTCCCTTTCCAGTCAACTTTGATCTGTAGTCCCCTTTGCTCAGCTACAATACCGACAAGCTGTTCTAAGAATCCCTCAGAGGCACACTACAAATTCCCTTTCTTGGGGTCAAGTACCAACCTGATTTTCCCAGTCTACCTGCATATTGAAATCTCCCATGACCACCGTAGCATTGCCTTTCTTACATGCCAATTGTATCTCCTGATGTAACTTGTTCCCTTTATCCTGGCTACTGTTTGGGGGCCTGTAAATAGCTCCCAATAGGGTCTTTTTACCCTTACAATTTCTCAGCTCTATCCACCATGACTCTACATCTTCTGATCCTATGTCACCCCTCACTAAGGGCTGAATTTTATTACTTACCAACAGAGCTACCCCGCCCCCTCTGCCCACCTGTCGATTTTACTACTTTCCGATTGGACGTATAACCTTAAAGCAAGCTCTGATCCCCTTGCAGCCAGATCTCTGTAATTCCCACAACATCATACCTACCAATTTCCCACTGGGCCACAAGCACATCCACTTTCTTTCTTATACTACGCACATTCAAATACAACACCTTTAATTCGGTATTCACCTCCCCCGATTTAACCTGGCCTTACTCTCTCTTATCCTTTCTTAAACTTTCTGTCCCATTAATTCTGGAGACTTCTGTAACTTTTTCTGCACTCTATTTCCCTTTAACTCCACCCTTACACTTCTAATTTGTTGACTCCCCCTATCCCACTATTTAGTTTTAAGCTCAATCTACACCCCTGGTTGTACGGTTTTCCAGGAGTTTGGTCCCAGTCGGGTTCAAGTCGAGTCCGTCCATGTCGGAACAGTTCCCTCCTTCCCCAATACTGGTGCCAATGTCCCACAAATTCAAACCCACTTCTTCCACTGCAGTCTTTGAGCCACACGTTATCAACTCTAATCTTCTCAACCCTACGAATAATTTTATATTTCCACTTTGCATTCCTAATTTTTGTTTTTTAACATCTCCTTATCCCATTATATTTCCTTACTCTGCACTTGCCTGCAGTCTATGCACTTAATGCATTCCTTAATTTCTATTATTTCCCCCCCCCCCCCATTCCAAACGTAATGACCATGCCGCTCTGTGAAGAAGAGCATTAGTTTAGGGAAGGACAACAAACAGTCTAATATCAATGTTTAAGAGGGAACTGCAGATGCTGGAAAATTGAAGGTAGACAAAACTGCTGGGGAAACTCAATGGGTGAGGCAGCCTCTGTGGAGTCTGAAGAAGGGCCTCAACCCGAAACGTTGCCTATTTCCTTTGCTCCATAGATGCTGCCTCACCAGGTGAGTTACTCCAGCGTTTTTGTCTACCTAGTCTAATATCAATGATGACCATCAAAATAATCATATTTTTTGGAAGAGTTTGAAAATGCATTTAGATATACAAGGAATGGAGGGGTATTAAAGGCTATCCAAACAAAGTTTGGATAGTCTTTAATAATTCCTCGTGAAGCCTTTCCTGTCGATGCCATTGTTTCTAATATTAGAGATTTGTCTCGTCGCCTGCCGCTGCAAGATCTTCACTCCGCTCTGCACAAACACTGAGGATCATGTACAGGCAGAAGAGATTAGTTTATCTTAGCATTATGTTTGGCACAGACATTGTGGACTGAAGGGCCTGTTTATATGGTGTGCTTTTCTAAGATCTTTGTTCTATGTTCTATCTCCCTGTGACTCAGGGAAGGTTATTCCATAGATTTTGAAAAGCTGTGTCCATAGATACAGTTTGATGCACATATTAAATATTGCAAAGATGATGTGTTGCAAGAGAATCTAGATTTCTTGTGATGTGGCTTGTTAACTTTGCATCTTGTTCCTTATATTATTCCTACCCCAAATTATTTATGAATAGAGAAATTTCAAATAAGAAATTAGGCCTGAAGTCAGGCATAACTTTGAAATTTTATAGCATGCTTATCTCCTGCCGCAGCTTTGGCTGGCGATTGTCAGAAACCACAGAGAAAAACGTTTTTTAGTTTTACCTGGAAAATTCCCACAAAATTTCCAATCAAACATATTTGAAGCAAATGTATTGAATTGTAAAACTTTTTTTAAAAATGGAAATAGTCCCCTCCAAAATTCAAGCAGACAAACTAAGGTGAAATTGTAATCCTATTTTTGCTTTAAACGGATCAGTGTTGGAAGCACTCTCCATGTCAAAATATTTTAGTCACGTATCACTCTAGATACTGACACACCACGGCGTTAATGAGTCAGAGAGATGTTAACCAATGTATTATTTGCTCTCACATTGATGGAAAAATCCCATGGCATTATTCAAAGAAAAGCACTGGAGTTCCCCTGTCCAGTTCCAGTACACACGCAACTAAACAGATTATTGCACCACTACCCTAGGACCCTAGGGATCTTGCTGTGCAAAGATTTACTGCCATTTTTCCTTACATTCCAAGAAAGGCTGTGGATCAAAAACAATAATATCACTGCTGGATGTCCTAAAGCTCTGAAAATAGCTACAGACGTTCAAATATTCTTTATTTCCTTTCTACACATTATCTATAGTACCAAATCTCTTCTTGGAAAGGATTGAGATTAATGGGTAATTCCTCTACTGATCAAGTGTGGAGACTGCATTTTAGTATGAAATTTATTTTATGTACAAGTTTTTTTATGTTTCTATCCTCCATTTACTTTGTCTTTCAGATAAAATGAACCTTATTTTATGGGTGAAGTATTGCCTAGAAATTTAGTTTCTGCTACTCTTCAAATAAATTATTTTGTTGTGCGTTGATTTTTTTTTGCTATGAGCTCTTTCCAACGAGCCCAAATATATGTGCAATTCCATATGTTTGGTTGACATTATTTTGGTGATGGATGCTCATTTCTTTTACTGTCATCGCAGCCTGGTCTTTTATAGTTATCAATTTAGTTTATTTTAGAAATACAGCATGGAAATAGGCCCTTTGACCCACCGCGTTCGCGGCGACAAGCGATCCCCTTGCACTAGCACTATCCACCAGTTCCTCTCCATCAAATCACTAGACTTTTAGGATATTGTATTTTGCCAGTGCATCCGCTTACATAAACATCTTTTATCCTGGGACAGCACTTCAATGGGTGAAGTCAAAGCCACTCGTAAAACCAATCTCTCAGCTGCATGATAGCACTAAGCAACAATGATTTCCATTGTTGGAAACAATTAAATGAAATTAATTGAAAAAAATGAAACAAATAAAATATGTTAAAAACAGATTAAAACGCCTTTTGGCGCCGGTTCATATGTCTGCTAAATTGCCAGTTTCCTTTCTAACTTTAAGTTGAAGTCAGTTATTCACTCTGTCTGGGCATGCATGTGTGAAGATATTTATCAACTTTCTTTCAAAGACTGCAGACTGTTCGTATTGGTAGAAATGTGTCAACCTCGATAACAATCAGCATGGGAGCACCTCAAGGCTGCATGCTCAGCTCCCTGCTGTACTCACTCTATACTCATGACAGTGTAGCCGGTCATAGTGCGAACTCCATCTTTAGGTTCGCTGACGACACCACTGTTGTGGGACGTATCACAGATGTGGACGAGTCAGAGTATAGAAATGAGATCGACCGACTGACCAAATGGTGCCAGGACAATAACCTGGCCCTCAACACCAGCAAAACCAAGGAACTGATTGTGGACTTTGGAAGGGGTAGGATGGGGACCCACAGTTGTGTTTATGTCAATGGGTCGATGGTTGAAAGGGTCAAGAACTTCACATTCCTGGGCGTGCATATTTCTGAAGATCTCTCCTGGTCCAGGAACACTGATGCAATTATTAAAATAGCACATCAGTGCCTCTACTTCCTGAGAAGATTATGGAGAGTCGGTTTGTCAAGGAGGACTCTCTCTAACTTCTACAGCTGCACAGTAGAGAGCATGCTGACCGGTTGCATTGTGGCTTGGTTCGGCAACATGAGCGCCCAGGAGCGGAAAAGACTACAAAAAGTAGTAAACGCTGCCCAATCCATCATCGGCTCTGACCTCCCTGCCATCGAGGGAATCTATCGCAGTTGCTGCCTCAAAAAGGCTGGCAGCATCATCAAGGACCCACACCATCCTGGCCACACACTCATCTCCCCGCTACTCTCAGGTAGAAGATACAGGAGCCTGAAGACTGCAATGTCCAGGTTCAGAAATAGCTACTTCCCCACAGCCATCAGGCTATTAAACTCAACTGAAACAAATCTCTGAACATTAATAGACCATTATCTGTTTATTTGCACTTTACCTGCTTATTTATTGATGTGTGTATATATTTATATAATGGTGTATGGACTCACTGATATGTTCTGTATTCATGCCTACTATATTCTGTTGTGCTAAAGCAAAGCTAGAGTTTCATTGTCCTATCTGGGCCACATGACAATAAACTCTCTTGACTTGAAATCACTGAGATGGTCTGAAGCTTTGAAAAATACATAGAAGTGGAACGGAAAAGAACAGCTGTGTAAGAATATTAGTCACCTTGGTGTAGGTTTGTCATGTTCGATCCCACAAAATGCAAAAACTAAGCTTAAAAAATTACCTTAAATAAAGATATTTGTTGGATTACTGCTCCTACCCATTTATTGGTCCACTGCTTAGTACAATTTAGTTTGTTGGCAGAAGAAACTGCAGTGACTGGAATTTTGAGCAAGGAAAAGATGCAGAAGAAACAGCAGGTCAGGCAGCATCTGCGGAAAGATTGGACAGATTATATTTGGATAGGTACTCTTCTTCAGACTGATGGAGTGGGAGACGGGGAGGAAGAGGTTGAAAAGAGAGTTGCGGAGGGGGCAAAGCAAGGCAAGTGACAGATGGATACAGGTAAGGGGGGGTGGTTGGCACATGGGTGGAGTACGTAACAAAGGCTAAAAGTGTCGAAAACAGGGCATCAGATAAGAAAAGGGGAGAAGGTGAGAGTTGTGAAGCTGGAGGGAGGAATATGGGTAAGACAGGACAAGGGGAATGAGGGAGAATAAAAGGGAAACGGGACTCAAAGATGGAAGAAAAATTTACAGAGGAGGGGAAATGAGCAGGTGAAATGTGTAGGAATAAACTGCAGATGCTGGTTTACACCAAAGATAGACACATAATTCTGGAGTAACTCAGCGGACAGACAGCATCTGTGGAGGGAAGGAATGGGTGGCATTTCCGGTCGAGATCCTTCTTCAGACTAGCTGACTCGGGTGGTCGAAAATAAATCGAAAATTTATTTTGTCATTGAAGCACATGTCAATATTTGCAGGTAGGTACCCTGGTGTCTTTTGAAGACACTTTACCTGTCGCCCAAAAAGTTGTAGCATTTTTCTGGTTGCTGCTGGATTTTGAAATGACAGTCAGCTTGATGCCAATGAGCGGAGCTTGACTTCTCCTGACGTAGGTGCTGTCGTAGGTTGTCGCCAGGATGACGTAGGTTGTTGCCAGGATGATGTCGGTTGTCGCTGGTATTGACTTCGGCGAACTCCATTGGCGACTACCTACATCAACGTACGTCAACCGGCGACAGGTACTGGCGACTGAATTGTCTTACGTTGTCTTCAGTTGTGGCCGACCGGGTCATAGCTTGTCGTAGCTTGTTGTGGATGGACGTAGGTTGTCGTAGGTGTGGTCGTAGGTGGACGTCCTAGTGGGTTGCCGGTTGCCGGTAGCTTGCCGCAGCTTGACATTGACTAGATGGTAGGTTGTTGTAGCTTTGTCGTAGATATTGTCGTAGGGAGATCCAGTTGCTGTTTTTTCCGCGACCTGCTACGACAATGACAGTCGCCGGTAATCGCCAAAAAAATTGCCTCAGTGGGACAGGACCTTAACTCACCAGGCCAGGCAGCATCCCTGGAAAACATAGAAAGATGAAATTTTGGTTTTTGGCCCTTCTTCAGACTGACTGTGGTGTGGGGAAGGGGGGTGGGGAAGAATGCCAGAAGAGAGGAGGAGTAGGACAAGTGATAGGGAGATGCAACTCAAAATTTAGAGGATTCAGAGGATTTCTTTGGTATGTGTACTATTACTTTTATATTATTCAATTTATGTAATGCCATTTATGTAGAAAATCATCCCAAATGGCTTCCACAAATCACTGCAATTCATCCAACTTGTATGTGAATAACTGAAAGAATTACTTCAGGGACTGGATTGAAGTTGCCAAATGCTAGCACCTTGACACATTGTAAGCAGAGGAGAGAAAATTGAGGATACAAGGATATTATTATAATAGTGTTTAAATTCAATCTAAGTAATCAGAATATTCCTCAAAGCTCAAAAAATTCAGAACACTTGGACTGAGAACTGATAAAAATAGAAACATAGAAAAATATGTGCAAGAGTAGGCCATTCGACCCTTCCAGCCAGCACCGCCATTCAATATGATCATGACTAGTCAGTACCCCATTCCTGCTTTTTCCCCATATCCCTTGATTCCTTTAGTCCTAAGAGCAAAATCTAACTCCCTCTTGAAGACATCTCGTGAATTGGCCTCCACTGCCTTCAATGGCAGAGAATTCCACAGATTCACAACTCTCTGGGTAAAGAAGTTTTTCCTCATCTCAGTCCTAAATGGCCTACCCCTAATTCTTAAACTGTGACCCCTGGTTCAGGACTCCCCCTAAATTGAGAACATTTTTCCTGCATCTAGCCTGTCCAATCCTTTAAGAATTTAATATGTTTCTATAAGATTTCCTCTCATCCTTCTAAATTCCAGTGAATACAAGCCAAGTCGACCCATTTTTTCATCATATGCCTGTCCCGCCAGCCCAGGAATTAACCTGATGAACCTACCCTGCTCTCCCTCAATAGCAATAAAGCCATTCCTCACCAGGGCCCTGCACAACTGCAAAAGGACCTCCTTGCTCCTAAACTCAAATCCTCTCTCAATGAAGGCCAATATGCCATTACCTTTCTTCACTGCCTGCTGTACCTGCATGCTTACTTTCAGTGACTGATGTACAAGCACACCCAAGTCTCGTTGCACCTCCCCTTTTCCTAATCTGACACCATTCAGAAAATAATCCGCCTTACTATTCTTGCCACCAAAGTGGATAACCTCACATTTATCCACATTATACTGCATCTGCCATGCATCTGACCACTCACCCAACCTATCCAATTCACCCTACAGTATCATAGCATCCTCCTCGCAGCTCACACTGCCACCCAGCTTTGTGTCATCTGCAAACTTATAGATGTTACATTGAATTCCCTCATCTAAATCGTTAATATATATATTGTAAGTTGGGGATGGCATCAAACAGGAAATTAGAAATGTGTGCAACAAATGTAAAACAGTTATGATGGGTGACTTCAATCTACATATGGATTGGGTGAATCAAATTGGCAGGGGTGCTGAGGAAGAGGATTTCATGGAATGTATGCAGGATAGTTTTCTAAACCAACATGTAGAGGAACCAATGAGAGAGCAGGCTATTCTAGACTGGGTAATGAGGAAGGATTAGTTAGCAGTCTTGTAGTGTGTGGCCTCTTGGGCAAGAGTGACCATAATATGGTTGAGTTCTTCATTAGGATGGAGAGTGACATTGTTAATTCAGAAACATGGGTTCTGAACTTAAAGAAAGGTAACTTTGAGGGTATGAGACGTGAGTTGGCCAAGATAGACTGGCAAGTGATTCTTAAAGGGTTGACGGTGGATATGCAATGAAAGGCATTTAAAGACTGCATGGATGAACTACAACAATTGTTCATCCCAGTTTGGCAAAAGAATAAATCAGGGAAGGTAGTGCATCCGTGGATAACTAGGGAAAACAGGGATAGTATCAAAACAAAAGATGAAGCACACAAATTAACTGCACTTTTTAAAAAGGGAGCGAGAGAAAAAACAGGGAATTACAGACCAGTTAGTCTAACATCGGTAGTGGGGAAAATGCTAGAGTCAGTTATTAAAGATGGGATAGGAGCACATTTGGAAAGTGGTGAAATCATTGGACAAAGTCAGCATGGATTTATGAAAGGTAAATCATGTCTGACGAATCTTACAGAATTTTTCGGGGATGTAACTAGTACAGTGGATAAGGGAGAACCAGTGGATGTGTTATATCTGGACTTTCAGAAGGCTTTCGGCAAGGTCCCACATACGAGATTAGTATACAAACCTAAATACACGGTATTGGGGGTTTAGTATTAATGTGGATAGAGAACTGGCTGGCAGACAGGAAGCAAAGAGCAGGAGTAAACGGGTCCTTTTCAGAATGACAGGCAGTGACTAGTGGGGTACCGCAAGGCTCAGTGCTGGGACCCCAGCTATTTACAATATATATTAATGATCTGGATGAGGGAATTGAATGCAACATCTCCAAGTTTGCGGATGACACTAAGCTGGGGGGCAGTGATAGCTGCGAGGAGGATGCTAGGAGGCTGCAAGGTGACTTGGAAAGGTTGGGTGAGTGGGCAAATGCATGGCAGATGCAGTATAATGTGGATAAATGTGAGGTTATCCACTTTGGTGGCAAAACCAGGAAAGTAGACTATTATCTGAATGGTGGCCGATAAGGAAAAGGGGAGATGCAATGAGACCTGGGTGTCATGGTACACCAGTCATTGAAAGTGGGCATGCAGGCTGGGAAGAAAGTGAATGGTATGTTGGCATTCATAGCAAAGGGATTTGAGTATAGGAGCAGGGAGGTTCTACTGCAGTTGTACAGGGTCTTGGTGAGGCCACACCTGGAGTATTGTGTACAGTTTTGGTCTCCTAATCTGAGGAAAGACATTCTTGCCATAGAGGGGGTACAGAGAAGGTCCTCCCCCTCCCCACCTTGGTCAGTCTGATCACTTATTATTGTTCCTGCTCCCTAAGTACTCCCCACTCATCAGACGCGTTAAACCCACAGTGAGGACAGTCAAGGTTTGGTCAGATGAAGCGGACTCCACACTCCAGCAGCGTTTTGGTAACACTGACTGGGATGTGTTTGCAGCTCAGGCCACCCTTGACCCCCACACTGACATTGACGCCTATACTTCCTCTATTCTGGACTTTATCAACTCCTCCATCAACAGTGTCACCACTCTCAAACAAATCATCACATACCCGAATCAGAAACCATGGATGAACAGCGAGGTCAGGCTACTGCTGAAAGCACGGGACTCGGCTTTCAGGTCAGGCGATGCCCGTGCCTATAGTTCATCGTGGGCCAATCTGAAGAGGGGCATCAAGAACGCCAAACACAGATACAAGCTGCGGATCGAGGCGCACCGACAGCAACGCCGACTCCCGATGCTTGTGGCATGGCATCCAGGCCATCACTGACTACAGAGCCACCAACTCCACCCCCACTTCCAGCGACGCATCCTTCCTCGAGGAACTCAATCACTTTTATGGCCGCTTTGAAAGGGACAACCAAGAGTTGGCCATCAAGGCTGTGCTGCCCGATGACCACCAGCCCCTCACACTGAGTAGGATCAATGTACGTAAGGCTGCCGACCCTGATGGCATCCCCGGGCGCGTCCTCCGGACCTGTGCTGCACAGCTGACAGACGTCTGGACTGACATCTTCAACCTGTCACTTGCCCAGGCAGTTGTCCCCACGTGCCTTAAAACTACCTCCATCGTGCCAGTGCCAAAACACTCCACTGCGGCGAGCCTCAACGACTTCCGCCCAGTTGCACTCACCCCTGTCATCGCCAAGTGCTTTGAAAGGCTGGTCATGGCACACCTCAAGTGCTCCCACTCTGGACCCCTACCAGTTTGCAAGAACAGGAGCACGGAGGATGCCATCTCAACGGCACTCCACTACGCCCTCTCCCACCTCGACAACAGAAACACTTATGTGAGAATGCTGTTCATCGACTACAGCTCAGCATTCAACACCATTATGCCCTCTAAATTGATTGCCAAACTCGATGACCTGGGCATCAACCCCTCCCTCTGCAATTGGTTACTGGACTTTCTAACCAACAGACCACAGTCTGTTAGGTTGGATAACCACTCCTCTTCTACCCTCACCCTGAACACTGGCATACCCCAGGGCTGCGTGCTGAGCCCCCTCCTCTACTCCCTCTTCACCTACGACTGCATACCTGTACATGGTACCAACACCATCATCAAGTATGCAGATGACACGACGGTGATTGGCCTCATCAGCGACAACGATGAGTCGGCCTACAGGGAGGAGGTTCAGCTCCTAACAGCATGGTGGCCCTCAACTCCAAGAAGACCAAGGAGCTCATTGTGGACTTCAGGAGATCGAGAGGCTGCACGCACAACCCCATCCATATCAACGGGACGGAGGTGGAACGTGTCTCCAGCTTCAGGTTCCTGGGGGTCAACATCTCCGATGACCTCTCCTGGACCCACAACACATCCTCGCTGATCAAGAAGGCTCACCAGTGTCTCTTCTTCCTGAGGAGACTTAAAAAAGTCCACCTGTCTCCCCAGATTCTGGTGAACCTCTACCGTTGCACCATCGAGAGCATCCTTACCAACTGCATCACAGTATGGTATGGCAACTGCTCTGTCGCCGACCGGAAAGCTCTGCAGAGGGTGGTGAAGATCGCCCAACGCATCACAGGCTCCTCACTCCCCTCCATTGAGTCTGTCCATAGTTAACGATGCCTGCGCAGGGCGCACAGCATCGCCAGGGACAGCTCACACCCCAACCATAGACTGTTTATCCACCTCCCATCGGGGAGACGCTACAGGTCCCTCCACTGCCGTACCAGCTTCTTCCCTGCGGCTGTCACACTTCTCAACGCTGCACCTCAATGATTGCCTGTCTCCACCCCTCCCCCCCCCCCCCCCCCCCCACCCCCCCGGACTATCCAATCACCAGCAAATTGCACGGATACCACTGTATATGTATAGATGTATATACTCATACTACTGCGCAATTACTTGTTTATTCGTTAGTTCGCCCTTCGGAGATACCAACTGTATTTCATTGTCTCTGTATTGTACACTGCACACTCCAAAGTAAAATCCTTCCTCAATACACAATACCCAGTCGAGGATGGCCTGGCTTCTAGTCGGTTCTTCCACAAATTGCTTTAAAAAACCATCCCGTATACATTCCAGGAACTCCTCTTCTCAGCGCTGCTACCAATTTGGTTGGCCCAATCTATATGTAGATTAAAGTCACCCATGATAACTGCTGTACCTTTGCTACACACATCCCTAATTTCCTGCTCGATGCTATCCCCAACCTACCTACTGCTGCTTGGTGGTATGTATACAACTCCAACAAGCGTTACCTGACCGTGGCTATTTCGCAGTTCTATCCATACCGATTCTACAGCATCCAAGGTAATATCTGTCTTTGCTATTGCATTAATCTCTTCTTTAACTAGCAATGCAACCCCACCACCTCTTCTTTTCTGTCTATCCTTCCTGAATATTGATTCCCCCTGCATGTTTAGCTCCCAGTCTTGGTCACCCTGGAACCATGTCGCCGTAATTCCAACTATATCATATTCCTTAACTACTAACTGCACGTTTTCAATTCATCCACCTTATTATGAATGCTCCTCGCATTAAGACACAAAACTTTCAGGTTTGTTTTTCTTATCTCCCTTCTACCTTTTGCTTCTGTTCTTCTTTTATGTCCCTCTATCTCCTTACATTGCTTCCCATCCCCCTGCCGTATTAGTTTAGACGTGACCTTTCCTACACTCTTTCCGGTTAACTGCACGCATACGCTTCCACGTTGTTGACTCCACCCCCACACTGTTCAGTGACAGAGGAAATTTGGCTGTAACAGCTATTGGTAGCAAATCACAGCATCAACAAAGATAGCATGGGCGTCACAGTGGGTGGTGCAGTGGTGGAGTTGCTGCCTTACAGTGCCGGAGACCCGAGTCCGATCCTGCGTGTAATTGTCTGTACGGAGTGTTTACATTCTCCCCGTGAACTGAGTGGTTGTTCTCCGCGATCTCCAGTTTCCACCCACACTCCAAAGACATACAGGTTTGTAGGCTAATTGGCTTGGTACAATTGTAAATTGACCCTAGTGTGTGTAGGATAGTGTTAGTGGGCGGGGATTGCTGGTCGGCACAGACTTCATAGGGTGAAGGGCCTGTTTCCGTGCTATATCTTTTCTTTAGATTTTTGAGATACAGCTCACCAGGTTCAATAAACAAATTACCAAGCCAATTAACCTACAAACCTGTACGTCTTTGGAGTGTGGGGGGAAACCAGAGCCCCCGGGGAAAACCCACGCAGGTCACGGGGAGAACGATACGATATGGTACGATAAAACTTTATTTTTTATTTATTTATTTTTTTAAATTTTATTTTTAGTATAGAAACAAAGTAATTACAAAGTACACTCTTATACGACGATAAAAATATATAATATTAATGATAAATTGATACTGTTTATATTATTTGTAATATTAATAGAATATTGACTGGCCTTGAGGGGGATACGACATATATTGCCTGAAGTAGATTCATATTGCCCGAGTCGAAGACGAGGGCAATATGGATCTAGTGAGGGCAATATATGTCGTATCTCCCGAAAGAGGACAGTCAATATTGTTATTATTACCCATTATCAGACATCTAGAGGAAAATCTGAACATCTCATATGATATGAATGTATCTATACATTTAGCAATATGCATTGCAACATTGTAAATAAGGGTACTAAAACCATTGCAACATTGTAAATAAGGGTACTAAAACAATGTAACATTTATGTTTCATTTATGTAATTTATGTCATTCATTTATGTGACAATGTGAAGGTCGAAGTTTTAAAACGGGAACCTTTTCTCGCAACCGGCAGCCATTTTTTTTTTTTGAGAATAAATTTTAAATTTCGCACGCAGCGTGACGTTGCCGTCACGCAGCGTCACGTTCCCGGATGTGAGACCAGGGGAATATAAGGTTATATTCCCCGCTGTTTAAACAGGTAAACTCCATAGGGGTTGGCTAGAAAGGGGAATATAAGAAAATATTCCCCTGTTAGCCCTGCTGGCAGTAAAAAGGAAGGGAATATAATTTGGTAAAACCATACCTCAGATGGCTGATATGGGTAATAATATCAATTATACATATCAAGGTTATTTATTTTGTATAATTGGGAGTGTGTATAGTACATTCCTAATATTAGCAATATACTCATACTACTCATAATATCCATATTTCCTCTGATTTCAAAATATGTCCCCCATGTTATAATTGTATAATACACAATATTAACCGAACTTCTATAATATTCATTATATTTTCATAATAATAAGAGTGTTTATATTATTATTGACTTTATATTTCTAAATTATTATATAGTTGAAACTACACAATTTTATGTAATTAAAAATACAAGACATTAATAATATTTTCATACAACTAATGATATCTATATTCGCACTAATATTAAGAATTTAATATAATGTGTTTCTATACTTTTTTCTAATTAAGGATAGAAAAATAAAAAATAGAAAATAGAAAAGAGAGTGTTGAAAGTTTGATGGAGATTGGAATATTACTCATTAATCCGTCCTTGGAGATATATTCATGATTTATTATATATATTTCTTCATCCATTCAGATATTCAGGCCTCAAGTCAGGTCTTCGAGCCAAACCATTATGACCCTGTAAATATTTAATATATGGAGACCAAATCCCTCTGAAGAGATCTAACCTATCCATAAGGACAAGCCTCAATCTCTCCAAGTGAAAACTTTATGTCAAATCTCCGTTCAGACAGCACCCATAGTCAGCTTTGATCCCGGGTCTTTGGAGCTGCAAGGCAGCAACTCTACCACTGCTCCACCATGTTTCTCCAAACTAAACTAAACTAAAGGCTGAACTGAAAAAAAAAAAATAATGCCATTAAACATTGCAGTATGTCAGGGAAGCATAAACTCAAAATGTGATGCTGTCAGTTAACAAGATATTGGTCAAAAATAGATTTCAAGGAGTATCTTAACGAGGAAAGGCACTGAGATTTGGAGGTGTTTGGGTGGAGGGATGCAGTTAGAGAGCCATAGAGTGATACAGCATGGAAACAGGCCTTTCGGCCCAACTTGCCCATGCCGACCAAGATGTTCCATCTACACTATATCCTCCTGCCTGCGTTTGGGCCTGTTGAAGGAGGTGATGGGCCGTATAAGATTGTAATACATACAGTAAGAAATTGTAGCAGTAAGATATGGAGATGTTGAGGATTAAAGCCCTGGGAAGGTTTTCAAAAGGGTGAGCATTTTCGTTTAGTTTAGTTTAGTTTGTAGATACAGCACGGAAACAGGCCCAACGGCCCACCAGGCCCGCGCCGACCAGCGATCCCCGCACATTAACACTATCCTACACCCACTAGGGACAATTTTTACATTTACCAAGCTAATTAACTTACAAACTTGTACGTCTTTGGAGTGTGGGAGGAAACCGAAGATCTCGGGAAAACCCACGCAGGTCACAGGGAGAACGTACAAACTCCGTACAGCCAGCACCCATAGTCAGGATGGAACCCGGGTCTCCGGCGCTGCATAAGGCAGCAACTGTAATGCTGTTGCCACCGTGACTATGCCTGATCAGCAGCCATCGCGGTTCAGCCCACACAGATATGATGATGAAACACATGATGATGCTGACGTGTGTCATCTCAACCATTTTCTCAGAGAAGATTAGCAAAGAAAGGAGATAAAACTTGTAAAAGGGGAAGAAATGACCCAAAAATGTCATGTTGAATCTATCTGAAACCATGGGACCATGGAGAGGTCATAAATGGAGTGCTGTGCGCAATTTTAGACTCCACACAGGAAGGGTTAAGAAACATTAGAAAGGAATACAGCACATATTCAGCATATTTGAGGAAGTTCAAATAAGAAACATAATTTGAAAAACAGGAGCTATTGAAACAAAACAACGACATGCTACCTAGATGGCGTCGTTGGGAAAAGGGGAGGTACAACGGGATCTGGGGGTCCTTGTACATCAGTCTATGAAAGTAAGCATGCAGGTACAGCAGGCAGTGAAGAAAGTGAATGTTGGCCTTTATAACAAGAGGAATCGAATATAGGAGCAAAGAGGTCCTTCTGCAGTTGTACAGAGCCTTAGTGAGACCACACCTGGAGTATTGTGTGCAGTTTTGGTCATTCTTGCTATTGAGCGAGTGCAGTGCTGGCTCGAAGGGCCGAATTGCCTACTCTTGCGCCTATTGTCTATTGTCTATTGTCTATTGTCTATTATCTAAAACATTACAGACTGATCTGAATGAAGTGTTACAATGACTAGAAGACAAGCAAGAGTAACTAGAAGGTAAGAATAACAAATAATGTGAGTGTGGTGTCCAGAATAAGGAGGCAAATAAATCAGATTAAATATAAGAGATTTGCTCAATATCCTGGTGATCCTGAAATGTGAGTGAAAAATTCATTTTTTTTTTGCAGAGGTTTGTGAAATGAATTGCCTGAGATTGAGGTCTTTGATGAACATTACACTGGATAAATCCCTTGAGCCTGAAGGGATCTATCCGAGATTATCGGGGAGCGAAGGAAGAGAAGAGTTGTTGGACAAAATATAAATGTGCTGCTTAGTAAGTATGCCAGATAATCAAAACTTCATGGAGTTGTAAAGAAGGTTGTCAAATAAGCAGCTGGATATAGATCACTTGGAGATTTGACCAGATGGAGCTTAATCCAGACAAGTGTGAGGTTTCATTTTCAAAGGTCAAATCAAAGGAGCACGCGAAGAGTTAATGGCAGAACCCTTAACAACATTGATGATGGATCTTGGGGTCAGGGAGCAGGTCACCCTAAAGGTTACAACACAAGTCGAGTGGGTGGTAAAGAAGTCTTGTGGAGGCTTTCCTTCATCAGTTGAGACGTAGACCATAAAAGTCAAGAAATCATGTTGCAGTTGTACAAAACATTGGTCGGCTGCATTTCAAAGTGCAGTTATAGTCATAGTATTATAGGAAGGATGTGGAGGCATTAGTGAGGGTTCAGAAGAGGATCACCAGGATATCGTGAGATCATTATGAGAGGCGTGGATAGAGTAATAGAATGGATAGCCAGAGTCTTTTCCCCAAGGTGGAAGTGTCAAATACTGCAGAGCATGACTTTAAGCTGAGATGGGGAAAGTTTAAAGGAGATGTGCAAGCCAAGTTTTTTTACACAGAGACTGATATGTGCCTAGAGCATTCTGCTAGAGGATGTGTGGAAGCAGAAATGATAATGAACTTTATTCCTTGGAGCTCAGGAGGATGAGGGGTGATCTTATACAGATGTATAAGATCATAAGGGAAATAGGTAGAGTCATTTTACAATTACATTACCCAGAGTAGGGGAATCAAGAACCAGACGGCATACATTTAATGTGAGAGGAGAAAGATTTAATAGGAATCTGAGGGACAACTTTTACTCGCGGGTGGTGGGTACATGGAAAAAAGAGGTAGTAAAGGCAGAAACTATAGCAACATTTAAAAGGCATTTGGACAAGTACACGGATAGGAAAGATCAAAGGGTTGTGGGGCAAACGCGGGCAGGTGGGACTAGTGTAGATGGGACACCTTGGTCGACATGGACAGGCTGGGCCGTTTCTGTGTTCTATAATTATGACTCGATGTGCAGACTAATGAGGTGGCTTAATCTGGCATCATAATCAATACAGATATCATGGGTTGTAGTATTTGTGCTGTACTACTTGCCTTTGTAAATTCTTGCAAATTCATTACCTGTTATTTTGTTTTGTTGAGAATCATTAAAAAAAACCCTTTCAGTGGAAACAGTTCTTCCCAATTCTTCTTTGATTCATCTGTTAACAATTTTGAAAACATGGGGGCAGATTATTATCTCAATGGGGTTAGGAAAGGGGGAGGTACAGCGACACCTGGGTGTCCTTGTACACCAGTCACTGAAAGTTGGCATGCAAGTACAGCAGGCAGTGAAGAAAACTAATGGAATGTTGTCCTTCATAACAAGAGGATTTCACTATAGGAGTAAAGAGGTTCTTCTGCAGTTGTTTAGGGCTCTGGTAAGACCACATCTGGAGTATTGCGTACAGTTTTGGTCTCCTAATTTGAAGGAAGGACATCCTTGTGATTGAGGCAGTGCAGCGTAGGTTCACGAGATTGATCCCTGGGATGGCAGGGACTGTCATATGAGGAAAGATTGAAAAGTCTAGGCTTGTATCCACTGAGTTTAGAAGGATGAGGGGGGATCTTATAGAAACATATAACATTATAAAAGGACTGGACAAGCTAGATGCAGATTTTTTTTCCCCAATGTTGGCTGAGTCCAGAACCAGGGGCCACAGTCTAAGAATAAAGGGGAGGCCATTTAAGACTGAGGTGAGAAAAAACGTTTTCACCCAGAGAGTTGTGAATTTGTGGAATTCCCTGCCACAGAGGGCAGTGGAGGCCAAATCACTGGATGGATTTAAGAGCGAGTTAGATAGAGCTCTAGGGGCTAGTGGAGTCAAGGGACATGGGAGAAGGCAGGCACGGGTTATTGATTGGGGACGACCAGCCATGATCACAATGAGTGGCGGTGCTGGCTCGAAGGTCCGAATGGCCTCCTCCTGCACCTATTTTCTATGTCTATGTTTCTATGTGTCTTGATTACTTGAATTTTGAATTTTGGCCTTGATTACTAACCGATGTCAAAGGAAACAAATTGTTTCTATTTGTACTGTTAACATATGAGGAGTGTTTGAAGGTTCTGGGCCTCTACTTGCTGCAGTTTAGAAGGATGGGGGGGGGGGGGGGGGGGGGAGGAGGGGGGTGTTCTAATTGAAATCTACCAGATAATGAAAGGCGTAGATAGAGTGGAAGTAGAAGGGATGATTTTAGTATTGTGAGAGTCTAGAACCAGAGGGCACATCCTTAGAATGAAAGGACGTACCTTCAAAGTAGAGATGAGGAGGATTTTTTTTTAGCCAGAGGGTGGTGAATTTGTGGAATTCATTGCCACATACGGCCGTGGAGGCCAACATTGGGTATTTTTAAGACAGAGATTGAAAGGATCATAGTCATACAGCGTGGAAACAGGCCCAACTTGCGCACACCGACCAACATGTCCTATCTACACTAGTCCCACCTGCCTGTGTTTGGCACATATCCCTCTAAACCTATCCTATCCATGTACCTGTCTAAATGTTTCTTAAACGTTCTAGTTTAAGAAGCGTGTTAGAGGTTACAGGGAGAAAGCAGGAGAATGGGGTTGAGAGGGAATAATAAATCAGCCATGATTGAATGGCGGAGTAGAATTGATGGGCCAAATGGCCTTATTTTTCTCCTATGTCTTATGGTCGTATTATTCACATTTCTGCTCTTTTTCATAGTGCAGAGAAAGACGTGACTTTTTTTTTCCTATTTTTGGACCCAGAGTTGAGATTGGAATCTTGCTGACAAGGCCAAGGAGGTAATTTTCCACGGTTCTCTTGACACAGTGACTCAGCCTAGAGTCTATTGGTAGAATTGTTGATGCTCTACCTCAGATTCATCTCACCAACTAAAATTAGCCAGAGGCAGAAAGATGGATTTGAAGCATGAGCATACATTGGTTGGAGAAACCTCTGTCTGTTTCAACCCCTCATCGCATTCAACCTGACAGTGGTTATCTGCCCTTCTGAACACGATGGATCACTCATAATGGTGAAAGGCTTGGATAGAGTCAAGAGTCAAGAGTCAAGAGAGTTTTATTGTCATGTGTCCCAGCTAGGACAATGAAATTCTTGCTTGCTGCAGCACAACAGAATATGTAAACATAATACAGAACAGGAGATAAAAGTTAAGTGTGACTATATACCATAGACCATAAAAAAACAGATAAAGCGCAGAGGATGTGAAGAGGATGTTTCCACCATTGGGAGATTCTAGGACCAGAGGTTATAGCCTCAGAATAAAAGAAAGTTCCTTTAGGAAGGAGATGAGGAGGAATTTCTTTAGTCAAAGGGTGATAAATCTGAGGAATTCATTGCCACAGTAGGCTGTGGAGGCAAGTCAATTGATATTTTTAAGGCATAAATATATATATTGTCTATGGGCATCAGTGGTTACAGTGTGATCTCAGAAGGTCAGAGTCCACATCATTTACTGGCACATGAGGAAGGTTTGCAGATAAGTCAGAGCAAGATGACTTTCTAACCTCACAAAGAAAATGTCACATCGAGACAATGCCAGAACAAAAAAACATTCAGGTTCTGGGTAAATGCCATCTGTGTCCTATCCTCCAGTTAATATTGCAGCAAGAGGCTCTGGATTGATTTGGGCAAATGCATATTTCAAGGCCAATATCAACAATACTAAAATGTACAATTAATAGGAAATGGAGTTCCTCATCCGGAAAGGAATTGGAGAATCAGATGTGGTCCATGGAGATCAGTGAACCCATAATAGCTGGAGAAGATCTCCCTGGCTCTATTTATCCCCCACATTTCACAGTGACATACAGTTGCAGGTAAGGGGGAAATTCCAGCTTTGAATTTGTGTTGCAATGAACTCACAAGCATTGAGGTGACGGGCACTGCTGTTGTTTATTGGGAGATCTTTCTTTGGGGTGACTTGATGAAGTTCAGAGCCTAATGTCGCATTATGACATAAGGTCATAAATAATAGGAGCAGATTTAGGCCATTTGGCCCATCAAGTGTACTCCACCATTCAATCATGGCTGATCTATCTCAAGTTTACCTTCAAGTTCAAGAGAGTTTATTGCCATGTGTCCCTGATAGGACAATGAAATTCTTGCTTTGCTTCAGCACACCAGAACATAGTAGATATGAGTACAGAACAGATCAGTGTGTACATATACAATTATATAAATACATACACACATGAACGCAAATAAACAGATAATGGGCTCTTAATGTTCAGAGTTTTGTCCGAGCCGAGTTTAATAGCCTGATGGCTGTGGGGAAGTAGCTATTCCTGAACCTGGTCGTTGCAGTCTTCAGCCTCCTGTACCTTCTGCCTGAAAGTAGCGGGGAGATGAGTGTGTGGCCAGGATGGTGTGGGTCCTTGATGATGCTGCCAGCCTTTTTGAGGCAGCGACTGCAATAGATCCCCTCGATGGAAGGTAGGTCAGAGCCGATGATGGACTGGGCAGTGTTTACTACTTTTTGTAGTCTTTTCCGCTCCAGGGTGCTCAATTTGCCGAACTAAGCCACGATGCAACCGGTCAGCAAGCTCTCTACCGTGCACCTGTAGAAGTTAGAGAGAGTCTTCCTTGACAAACCGACTCTCCATAATCTTCTCAGAAAGTTGAGGCACTGATGTGCTTTTTTTATAATTGCATCAGATGTTCTCAGACCAGGAAAGATCTTCAGAGATATGCACACCCAGGAATTTGAAGCTCTTGGCCCTTTTCACCATCGACATATAAACGGGATTGTGGGTCCCCATCCTACCCCTTCCAAAGTCCACAATCAGTTCCTTGGTTTTGCTGGTGTTGAGAGCCAGGTTATTGTGCTGGCACCATTTGGTCAGTCGGTCGATCTCACTTCTATATTCTGACTTGTCCCCATCAATGATACATAGAAACATAGAAACATAGAAAATAGGTGCAGGAGTAGGCCATTCGGCCCTTCGAGCCTGCACTGCCATTCAATATGATCATGGCTGATCATCCAACTCAGTATCCTGTACCTGCCTTCTCTCCATACCCCCTGATCCCTTTAGCCACAAGGGCCACATCTAACTCCCTCTTAAATATAGCCAATGAACTGGCCTCAACCACCTTCTGTGGCAGAGAATTCCAGAGACTCACCACTCTCTGTGTGAAAAATGTTTTCCTCATCCTAAAGGAATTCCCCCTTATTCTTAGACTGTGACCCCTTGGTCTGGACCTCCCCAACATTGGGAACAATCTTCCTGCATCTAGCCTATCCAACCCCTTAAGAAATGTGTAAGTTTCTATACGATCCCCCCTCAGTCTTCTAAATTCTAGCGAGTAGAAGCCAAGTCTATCCAGTCTTTCCTCATATGAAAGTCCTGACATCCCAGGAATCAGTCTGGTGAACCTTCTCTGTACCCCCTCTATGGCAAGCATGTCTTTGCTCAGATTTGGAGACCAAAACTGTACGCAATACTCCAAGTGTGGTCTCACCAAGACAGGGTCACCAAGACCCTGTACAACTACACTAGAACCTCCCTGCTCCCACAAAAGTGGTGTCGTCAGCGAATTTGATGATGGTGTTCGAATTATGACCGGTTACGCAGCCATGAGTATAGAGTGAGGGGCTGGGGGCTGAGCACGCAGCCTTGAGGTGCTCCCGTGCTGATTGTTATTGAGACTGACACATTTCCACCAATACGAACAGTCTGTGGTCTGTGAATGAGGAAGTCGAGGATCCAATTGCAGAGGGATGCACAGATACCCAGTTCTGCGAGTTTGGTCACCAGCTTGGAGGGGATGATTGTATTAAATGCCGAGCTGTAATCAATGAATAACAGCCTGACATATGAGTTTTTGTTGTTCAAGTGGTCCAGAGCGGAGTGGAGAGCCAGCGAGATCGCATCCACCGTTGATCTGGTGTGGCGGTAAGCGAACTGCAGTGGGCCCAGGTTTTTGTCGAGGTAGGAGTTGATTTGCGCCATGATCAACCTCTCAAAGCACTTCATCACCACCGACGTTAGTGCCACTGGTCGATAGTCATTGAGGCACGACACCTTGCACTTATATAATTGATGCCCTTTTAAAGCCGGTGGGAACCTCAGACCTCAGAAGTGAGAGGTTGAAAATGTCCGTAAAAACTCCAGCCAGTTGGTGACTGTGACTGAAATACCATCACAGCGAATGGGGGCTTGAGAAGGCACATCAGTGTTCTCCCTATCAAAGCGTGCGTCGAACGCATTGAGCTTTCAGGGAGTGATGCTACGCTGACATTCGAGTACCTCCTGACTTCGCCTTGTAGGAGGTGATTGCATTCAGGCCCTGCCACATCTGCCGAACATCTGTCTCATCCTCCAGCAACTTTTCTTTATGAAGTCTGTAGCGACTGTGGCGAATTTGTTCAGGTCCATTGCCGAGTCCCTGAACATTGCCCAGTCTACAGACTCCAAACAAACAGTCCTGGAGTTGTTCCTCTGCCCCCCCCCCGACCAGCTCTGTACATTCCTCACCTCCGGCGGTGCGCTCTTCAATTGTTGCCTGTAGGCAGGAAGAAGCAGCACCGTGGTGTGGTTGGATTTACCGAAGTGAGGGCGAGGGATAGAGCGATAGGCATCCTTGATGGTGGTGTAGCAGTGGTCGAGGGTGTTTGGTCCTCTGGTGCAGCAGGAGACATGTTGGGGTGGAAGATTACAACCTTCATGTGGTCCGCCCTGTTTCGACTAATGCAATCAATTTGACATGCACAAACGGAAGATCAAATAGAACAAGTTTTCCAACAACTTTAGGCTGCGCACGCCACACAAAAGAAGCAGAAGAAGGAGACATGTTGATTGAAGTTTGGGAGCGATTTCTTGAGGCTTGCTTTATTGAAGTCCCTGGCTATGGTGGTAAATGCCTCGGGGTAAGATGTCTGGTGCTTGTTGACCACGGCGTGCAGCTCCTCCAGTGCCAGACGGACGTCTGCCTGGGGTGGGATGTAGACCGCGGTCAGGATAATGGAGGTGAATTCCCTTGCGTGGTAGAAGGGACGGCACTTCATCGCCAGATGTTCGAGGTGTGGAGAGCAGGAGTTGGACCGGACTGCCACGTCTGAGCACCACGCAGAGTTGACCATGAGGCAGACGCCCCCTCCTCTCCCTTTCCCAGATGCCAGTGTACGGTCCATACGGTGGATGGAGAACCCTTCAGGCTGGACCGTTGACTCTGGGGAGCTGGGGGTGAGCCATGTCTCTGTGAAACAGAACACAGAGCATTCCCTCAGCCTCCCCCTCCTAACACCCATTCTACTGCCTTCTCCCCATAACTCCTGATACCCATACAGATCAAGAATATATATATTGCTTAAAATTTTCCATTGACAGCCTCCACAGCCTTTTGTGGCAAAGAATTCCATAGATTCACCACCCTTTGACGAAAGATATTCCTCTTCATCTCCTTCCTAAAGGAATGTCTCTTAATTCTGAGGCTATGACCTCTGGTCCTAGACTCTCCCATTAGTGGAAATATCCTCCCCACATCCACTCTATCCAAGCATTTCATTATTCGGTGAGGTCCCCCCTCAGCCTTCTAAACTCCAGCGAGTACAGGCCCAGTGCCGTCAAACGCTCATCATATGTTAACCCACTCATTTCTGGGACAGAATAGAATAGAATGCCTTTTGTTGTCATTCAAACGATCAAAAGTTTGAACTAAATGTTGTTCCCTGCAGTCATAACAGCAAAAATAAAACACACACAATGAATACAGTTTCACACAAACATCCATCACAGTGAATCTCCAAACACCTCCTCACTGTGATGGAAGGCAAAAGTTTTATCTCTTCCCTGTTCATCTCCCGCGGTCAGGGAGTCAAACTGCTGCGTCGAGTTGATCGAGGCTCTTAATGCCCCCAGTAGGCGGTGATAGGTCCCACGGCCGATTAAGTCGCGCCGGGCGATGAAATGTCCTGCGACGGGCCGATTCAAACCCCGCAATTCGGGGCGGGTGAAGTTGCCGTTGCGGGAGCTCCCGAAAATTGGTCTCGTACCAGGGACCTGCGAGCTCCCGATGTTAACGTCCAAGGCCACCGAAGCTCCAACGTCGGGTCGCAGCCACAGCGCCAGCACAGCCTCCGAAGTCAGCCAGCTCCGTGATGGTCAGTCCACAGGCTCTGCCGCCGGTGCCATCAGATCGATTCCAGTTGGAGGCCGCCAGCTCCACGATGTTAGGCCCCAGCGAAACGGAGACACGCCAAGGAAAAGGTCGCGTCCCCAATCAAGGAAGAGATTTTTAAAGTTTCCCCCACCCCCCACATATGCACAACTAAAAATAAACCAAAAACATACCCCTAACAAGACAAAAAAAAAGACAAAAAGAAAATAGGCAAAGAGACTGCAGACAAGCCGCAGCTGCTTAGGCAGCGCCAGATCATTCTTGTAAACCTCCTCTGGACCCTCTCCAGAGCCAGCACATCCTTCTTCAGTGCTCACAATACTCCAAATGTGGCCTTATAGACTCAGCATTACATCCCTGTTTTTGTATTCTAATCCTCTTTGAATAAATGCTGGCATTGCTGTTGCCTTCCTTACTACCGATTAGACGTGCACATTAACTGCTTGGGAATCCTGCACCAAATCCCTTTGCACCACTGATTTCTGGATTCGCTCCCCATTTAGAAAATAGTGTGTGCCTTTATTCCTACTACCAAAATGTTTGACTCCACACTTTACTACACTGTATTCCACCTGCCACTTCTCTGCTCACTCTCCAAACCTGTCCAAGTCCTTCTGCAGAGTCCTTGCTTTCTCTTCACTACCTGCCCCTCCACCTATTTTCAGTCGGTATAGATTTAGATTATTATTGTCACATGTACAGTGTGTTTTGCGTGCTATACAGTCAAATCGGATAACACTGCGGCACAGTGGCACACCTGGTAGAGCTGCTGCCTCACAGCGCCAGAGACCTGGGTTCCATCCTTACCTCAGGTACTGTCTGTCTGTAGTTTGCACGTTCTCTCTGTGGGTTTCCTCTGGGTGCTCTGGTTTCCTCCCACATCCCAAAGACATGCAGGTTTACAGGTTAACTGTCCTCTGCAGATTGTCCCTAGTGTCTGAGGTGTGGATGAGAAAGTGGGTTAACAAAGAACTAGTGTGAACGGGTGATCGATGGTGAGCATGGACTCAGTGGACCGAAGAGCCTGTTTTGAAGCTGTATCTATAAACTAACCTCAATACTATACCTAAGTACAAACAAGCCAAGCTTGAGTATAATGAATGGAGCAAAGAGAAAGGTACAGGCTGCAGATTATAGTTCTTAGCATTGTAGCATAACAGTTCCAGAGAAAATGTCCAGAATCGGGATTGTACCCTAGATTCTGGAAAGACTGTTGATCAGCCAGATAACAGAGGAGAAGAAGATGTTCCTGAGTCTGGTGGTGTGTGCTTTCAAGCTTCAGTATTTTCTGGCTGATGGGAGCGTGGGGAATGAGGAATGACTAGGATTGGTGGGAAAGATCTTTGATTACGTTGGTTGCTCTCCCAAGGCAGCATGGAACGTAATGGAGTCAATAGTGGGGAGTCTGGTCTGTGTGATGGACTGGGCTACATCCACAACTCTGCATTTTCTTGCAATCTTGGACAGAGCTGTACTCAAACCAATAGATGCTTTCTATGGTAAAGGTTTGTAAGAGTCATAGTCATAGATAGGTAGAGTCATAGATCAATAGAGTGTGGAAACAGGCCCTTCGGCCCAACTCCCCACACCAGCCAACAATGTCCCAGCTACCCGAGTCCCACTTGCTTGCCCTTGGTCCATATCTCTCC
The DNA here is from genome assembly GCA_035221665.1 of Okamejei kenojei. NCBI lineage: Eukaryota > Metazoa > Chordata > Chondrichthyes > Rajiformes > Rajidae > Okamejei > Okamejei kenojei. The sequence goes on from CM069132.1 coordinate 130,696,394, forward strand.
AAACCTGTCCTATCCATGTACCTGTCCAACTGTTTCTTAAACAATGGGACAGTCCCAGCCTCAACTACCTCCTCTGGCAGCTTGTTCCATACACCCACCACCCTCTGTGTGAAAAAGTTACCCCTCGGATTCCTATTAAATCTTTTCCCCTTCACCTTGAACCTATGTCATCTGGTCATCAATTCCCCTACTCTGGGCAAAAGACTCTGTGCATCTACCCGATCTATTTTGCTTTGATTCCTGAGAGGTCCTACTCTCTCTCTAGTTACCCTTTTCCCCCCAAATGTATCTATATAGACGATAGATTTTGTCTACCTCTATAAGATCTCCACTCATCCTCCATCGCTCCATGGGATAGAGACCGAACCTACTCAACCTCTCCCTATGGCTCACACCTTCTAGTCCAGGCAACATTCTCATAAATCGTTTCTGAACCCTTTCAAGCTTGACAATATCTTTCCTATAACATGATGCCCAGAACTGAACACAATATTATAAATGTGGTTTCACCAACGTCTTATACAACTGCAACATGAACTCACAACTTCTATACTCAATACTCTGACAGATGGCGGCCAAAGTGCCAAAAGCCTTTTTGACCACCTTATCTACCTGCAACTTGACCTTCAAGGAACCATGCACTTGTACTGCTAAATCCCTCTGCTCTACAACACTACCCATAGGCCTACCAGTTACTGTGTAGGTCCTGCCCTTGTTTGTCATCCCAAAATGCAACGCCTCATATTTCTCTGTGTTAAATTCCATCAACCATTCCTCCACCCACCTGGCCAATCGATCCAGATCATGCTGCAATCGTTCACAACCATCTTCACTATCTGCAAAACAACTAACTTTTGTATCACCAGCAAACTTGCTAATCTTGCCCTGTATGTTCTCATCCAAATCATTGATGTAGATTACAAACAGTAATGGGCCCAGTACCGAAACCTGTGGCACAACACTAGTCACAGGCCTCCATTCTGAGAAGCAATCTCCAACCATCACCCTGTGCTTCCTTCCATGGAGCCAATTTACTGTCCATTCAGCTATCTCTCCCGGGATTCCATGATATCTAACCTTCCAGAGCAGCCTACCATGTGGCACCTTGTCGAACGCCTTACTAAAGTCCATCTACAGCTCTGCCTTCATCAACCTTTTTGCTCATGTCTTCAAAAAAAATCAATCAGATTAATGAGACACGACCTCCTTAGTACAAAACCATGCTGACTGTCCCTAATCAGCCCTTGCCCATCCAAATGCCTGTATTTCCTATCCTTCAGAATACTCTCCAGTAACTTACCAACTACAGATGTTAAGCTCACCAGCCTCTAGTTCCCAGCATTTTCCCTGCAGCCTTTCTTGAAAAGAAGAACAACATTTGCCATCCTCCAGTCTTCCGGCACCTCTCCTGTATTTAAGGACGACTCATAAATTTCAACCAGAGCTCCCGCAATTTCCTCTCTAGTTTCCCTCGGATATATCAGATCAGGCCCCGGAGATTTGTCTACCTTCAAACACGACAGTACCTTCAGTACTTCATCGACGTTAACCCTGACTGCTCTCATGACACTTCCAGTGACTGCTCCAATTTCCTCCGTCCTATCTTTCTCCTCGGTAAATACAGAGGAGAAATACTCATTTGGGACCTTGCCCATCTCCTGTGGCTCCACACAGAGGTGACCGCTTTGATTCCTGAGAGGTCCCTAGTTACCCTTTCCCCCCCCGAATGTATTTATAAAATCTTTTGGGGTTGTCTTTTATGCTTCCTGCCAGAGCTATCTCCTGGCCCCTTTTTGCCCTTCTGATCTCCTTTTCCAGTTTGCTCCTTAGCTCCCGAAACTCCTCCAAGGATGCATTTGATCCTAGCTGCCTATACCTACGCCATGCATCCTTCTTGTTTTTGACTAACGTCTCAATTTCCCTCATCAGCCAAGATTCCTTAGGTTTGCCTGCTTAGCCTTTCACTCTAACGGAGAGGTACACATCCTGAGCTCTCTTCAGTACAGTACTAAAAACATCCTACTTGGCCGATGTTCCTTTCCCCTCAAATAACCTGTTCCAGTCAACTTCAGTGGGACCTTCTCTCATACAGTACCCTCAAAGTTGGCCTTACCCCAGTTGAGCATTTGAACACCTGGACCCTCTCCGTCCCGATCATTGAACACGTGCCAAATTTCACCTGTCTTCTGAAGAACTAGAGGTGGTGGCTGAAGCATCAATGCAGTTAGTCCATGACAGATCGTTGGTAATATTTAAGCCAAGGAACTTTAAGCTCTCAACCTTTCCACTTTGGCACCATTGATTGAAGCATTCACTCCACCGTACTTCCTGTAGATGATAATTAGCTCCTTCATCTTACTTCTTGAATTTGACACCACAGTGATGATCAGTGTTAAGAAAAGGACTTTAGCCAGAAACCAGAGATTAAAGTATATTCCAAAAATAGATGTCTGTCATCTCCTGTTACTTTTCATAAGCTTGTAGTAACTTAGTTATTTCTCAAGGAGATTAGTTCCTACTGGAGGGATATTTTGATAGCATTGGTGGTGGTCTGTGATTATCCTTATTTCCCTCTAGCCAGTGGCTCAGGTGTAAAGGGGACATTGAATAAATATCACCAGTCTCCTGACTCTGTTAACAAAGACTAATCGGTGATCAATCCATCTGAGTATAGAAGTAGGGAGGTCATGTTGCAGTTATATAAGACGTTGGAGAGACTGCATTTAGAGTATTGTGTTCAATTCTGGGCCCCGTGTCATAAGAAAGATGTTGTAAACCTGGAAGTGGTACAGAGAAGATTTACAAGGATGTTGCCAGGACTAGAGGGCCTGAGCTGCAGAGAGAGGTTGAGTAGGCCGAGACTGTATTACCTGGAGCGCAGGAGGATGAGGCATGATCTTATAGAGGTGTATAAAATCATGAAAGGAATAGATCGGGTATCTACATAGTCTCTTTCCCAGAATAGGTGAATTGAGGACCAGAGGACAAAGGTTTAAGGTGAAAGGGAAAAGATTTAATAGAAAGATTAAATGAGAACTTACCATTTGAAGTTTGATCTTTATTTTATGAGAAGTTGGAGTGAGAGACTGCGTGAAGAGCCCGCCAGTCCGCATGCTCGTCAATCTTCAAAGCAACTGGATGAAACCACAGACCACTTGCACCAAATTAAACTGTAGACAGCTTCACTTACCAAATGATCTTTATGAGATTCAGGGTTGGGAGTGCACGTTGTCTCTCACTCCAACTTCTCCTTAAAATAAAGATCAAACTTCAAATGGTAAGTTCTCGTTTAATCTTTCTATTTTATATCAAAGTCTCGTGATGAGATTATGTGAAGCCTTTGAAGCCCTGTGGTTTCATGTAGTAAACCAATCTGTATGTGAAAACACTAAACAGATAAACCATCAAAGGTAGAAAAGAGTTAAAAAAGGAACTGCAGATGCTGGAGAATCGAGGGTACACAAAAGGCTGGAGAAAGTCAGCGGGTGCAGCAGCATCTAAGGAGCGAAGGAGATAGGCGACATTTCGGGTCGAGACCCTTCTTCAGACTGGTCAGGGATCAGGGAAACGGGAGATATAGACAGTGATGTGGAGAGATAAAGAACAATGAATGAAAGATATGCAAAAAAGTATTGATGATAAAGGAAACAAGCCATTGTAAGCTGTTTGTGGTGTGAAAATGAGAAGCTAGTGCGACTAGGGTGGGGGAGAGATAGAGAGAGAGGGAATGCCAGAGCCCGAGGGCTGAGAGAGAGGTGGGAAGGGGAGGAGACAGCAAGGGTTAACAGAATTGAGAAAATTCAATGTTCAAGCCCAAAGGATGCAGACTCCCCAAGTGGAATATGAGGTGCTGTTCCTCCAACTTGCGGTGTTGCTCACTTTGGCCGTGGAGGAGGCCCAGGACCGAGAGGTCGGATACGGAATGGGAGGGGGAGTTGAAGTGCTGAGCCACCGGGAGGTCGGGTTGGTTAATGCGGACCGAGGGGAGGTGTTCGGCGAAACGATCCCCAAGCCTCCGCTTGGTCTCACCGATATAGATCATCTGGCATCTGGAGCAGCAGATGCAGTAGATGAGGTTGGAGGAGGTGCAGGAGAACCTCTGTTGGACCTGGAAGGACTGCTTGGGTCCCTGAAAGGAGTGGAGTGGGGAAGTGAAGGGACAAGTGTAGCATCTCTTGTGGTTGCAAGGGAAAGTGCCCGGGGAAGGGGTAGAGCGGGAGGGAAGGGAAGAATTGACAAGGGAGTTGCGGAGGGAACGGTCTTTGCAGAAGGCAGACAGGGGGGGGGGAGATTGGAAGATGTGGCGAGTGGAGGGGTCACGTTGGAGGTGGCGAAACTGGCGGAGGACTATGTGTTGTATTTGCCGGCTGGTGGGGTGAAAGGTGAGGACCAGGGGCACTTTGTCCTTGTTGCGAGTGGGGGAAGGGAGAGAGGGCAGTGTTGCGGGGTATGGAAGAGACCCTGGTGCGAGCCTCATCTATAGTGGGGGAGGGGAATCCACGTCCTCTGAAGAATGAGGACATTTGTGATGACCTGGTGTGGAACACCTCATCCTGGGAGCAGATGCGGCGTAGACGGAGGAATTGGGAATAGAAACATAGACATAGAAATTAGGTGCAGGAGTAAGCCATTCAGCCCTTCGAGCCTGCACCGCCATTCAATATGATCATGGCTGATCATCCAACTCAGTATCCCATACCTGCCTTCTCTCCATCCCCTTAGCCACAAGGGCCACATCCAACTCACTCTTAAATATAGCCAATGAACTGGCCTCAACTACCCTCTGTGGCAGAGAGTTCCAGAGACTCACCACTCTCTGTGTGATAAAAGTCTTTCTCATCTCGGTCTTAAAGGATTTCCCCCTTATCCTTAAGCTGTGACCCCTTGTCCTGGACTTCCCCAACATCGGGAACAATCTTCCTGCATCTAGCCTGTCCAACCCCTTAAGAATTTTGTAAGTTTCTATAAGATCCCCTCTCAATCTCCTAAATTCCAGAGAGTATAAACCGAGTCTATCCAGTCTTTCTTCATAAGACAGTCCTGACATCCCAGGAATCAGTCTGGTGAACCTTCTCTGCACTCCCTCTATGGCAATAATGTCCTTCCTCAGATTTGGAGACCAAAACTGTACGCAATACTCCAGGTGTGGTCTCACCAAGACCCTGTACAACTGAAGTAGAACCTCCCTGCTCCTGTACTCAAATCCTTTTGCTATGAAAGCTAACATACCATTCGCTTTTTTCACTGCCTGCTGCACCTGCATGCCTACTTTCAATGACTGGTGTACCATGACACCCAGGTCTCGCTGCATCTCCCCTTTTCCTAATCGGCCACCATTTAAATAATAGTCTGCTTTCCTGTTTTTGCCACCAAAGGGGATAACCTCACATTTATCCACATTATACTGCATCTGACAAACATTTGCCCACTCACCCAGCCTATCCAAGTCACCTTGCAGTCCCCTAGCATCCTCCTCACAGCTAACACTGCCCCCAGCTTAGTGTCATCCGCAAACTTGGAGATATTGCCTTCAATTCCCTCATCCAGATCATTAATATATATTGTAAATAGCTGGGGTCCCAGCACTGAGCCCTGCGGTACCCCACTAGTCACTGCCTGCCATTGTGAAAAGGACCCGTTTACTCCTACTCTTTGCTTCCTGTTTGCCAGCCAGTTCTCTATCCACATCAATACTGAACCCCTAATACCGTATGCTTAAAGTTTGTATACTAGGGGATGGAGTCCTTACAGGAAGCAGGGTGGGAGGAAGAGTAGTCCAGGTAGCTGTAAGAGTCAGTTGGTTTGTAGTGGATGTCGGTCAGGAGTGTATCACCTGCAATAGAGATGGTGAGGTCAAGGAAAGGTAGGGAAATGTCGGAAATGGTCCAAGTGTATTTGAGTGCCGGATGGAAGTTGGTGGTGAAAAGATATGGGCCATTAACAACATGATGCTAACTTTACACACATGTACACCCCCCTTAATTGGACCGCAGTCCAAATTGCCTTTGGGTTAGACAATAGCTCATGCAACACTGTCCGGAATTCTATCTGCCACCATCCAGACATGTTCAATGACATTTTATAACTTCTGAAAGTGCGCTCATCTGAGCCTCCTGCTGTTGCAAGAAAGTGATCAAAGGGAAATATCCATTCTATTGGCTGCTGACGATTCAGCCCCCCTGGTAGTGAGACTTGAAATGGTTTGTATTCACTCCTGCTTTCAGCTGCTTACACTCTATCAATCTTGAAATAGTCTGCACCAACAATCTCTTGTGAAACTATGAAGAAACTTTTCCTTCATCTCATAGATTCTTAGTAACCTCAGTGTACCTTTTAAATAACAAACACCCCCAATCTACGATCTGGTGGCTATGCTGTCAACTCCAACTTGTACCCAACCGTGCCTGTTTTGCGTTATGAGTTCATTCACATAAAATGCTACCCTCTTGTCAGATATGACCGAGAGATCCAGACGGAGATTGCGTAAAGACTGTGCTCTTCGTGCCGAAATCAGTGTCATAGGCATGACAAACTTAAGAGTAACCGCTCCAACGTTAGGGATACAGCTGATGATAATCTGCATAAAGATTTATACTGATTACACACTCCACACTACTTTGTATCTAGGCTTTAGAATGTTCATATAAAATACGCCTTCCATAACCTTAGTGAACAGTGGGTGAAAACCAATAATTTATTGTCCCACTTATAGTACTAGATACAATGACAAAGCAGTACGAGCAGTATTAATTGCGCTATAACATAGTCGCTTCTCTTAAACCCAATCTGAAAGAAAACCACAAACCTCTGCTACTTCTGGTTAAAAGTAGCTCACATGTGTCTCTTCACAAAGCTTTCCATACAACCATGCAATGATAACTGCACGGGAAATAGGTTTAACCCCTCTTGTTCATGGGCAGCCTGCTCATCCTTTTGTGAAATGTTCCTGTTTTAACTTGGATAGCCATAGTTTCCTCCTTAGACCGTATGTACGGAAATCTTGGCTCCTCTTGCCGCAGAGGAAATTGATCAGCCAGAAACTGAATCTGATAAGCGTTTATGATTTGTAAAATGGAAAGATCGGAGGTTAACTGTCCCCACCTGTTGTTGAACCATCTCAACCTATCTCCGACTTGAATATCGTCAGCACATCTCAATCGACTGAAGCAATAATATTTGCATACCTCACTGGCCTCCACCTCATAATAATAGACAAAGGGTGATTATCACCCCCCGCCACCAAGATCCAGCAACCCCTGAGACTGACACCACCAAAATGGCCTTAGGTGGATGATCAATAGAGTCAACTAACCCTAGACTTTGCTCTGTCACCTTGGCTCAGGTATCGTGGCCAGCTGGGGAATGATACTGAGTATGTGGAGTGCGATGCCTCCATGGTGAGCACTAAAACCTGCGAATAAAAAGCCCTCTGTCTTGGTATTAATTGTGTAGGCCTGGTGCTCCAACTAGCCTCAGTGTAGTGGTATCTGCCACTCGTTTGGTAGGGATGATACGCATGCAGGTAAACGGGAGTCTTGCCCACAAAGGGTGTCTTTACCACACCCACTGCAGCCTTGAATTCCTTTTGCAAGTCTTTTACTTGCTAGCCCATGTCTTCTCCAAAGAGATACTTGCAGGCTGCACATACTAGCCTTGCACAAAATTTGCATATATTGGGTTGATCTCAGGCCTATACCATCCTACCACAATTAAGTTTAAACTGTGCATTACACAAAAGTGCTAAGGCGTCTACTGCAATTCAGTCAGCTGAGTTCCATCCACTGATCTTGCAAATGCCGTAATCCTTCTTTGAGAATTCTCTGCTCCCTGGAGTTTAAAGCCTTTTGACTTTGTTTTACCCCTCAGATAGCCCCAAATGGTGGCATTAACCTAAGGACCAGTGTCTGGCAGAAATCAGGACTAGCATACTATCCAGCAGTGTCCTGCATGAACTTCTCAATCAACTGATGAGGTCAAATAACCAATGCTACTTGCCAGTTCTTTCTCTAATGGTTCTCCTATCCCCGAAGGGATGGCACATTTAGTCACAAGTGCTAGCAGATCCTTATGAGACTTGAGTTGAAGCATATCATCCACTTGATGTGGGGATTCACTGTCAATGACCTCACAGTCTGAGTCCCTATGAATAATCCTCAAAACACCCCTCCTCAGAGTTGGAGATATCATAATGCAACCCTGAACCAGGTATTGCTGCCGCAGACCTCTGACTGGAACTACCTGTCTCGGTCGCCAGTGTGCATAACACATTCCCTTTGACCAGCCTCTCAATCAGGATTTCCAGTATTGGGAGCCTACAGATGATATCCTCAATGGATGTTGAGGCAGTACCTTCCTGCCCAATATTGTCCTTCTGGACATTTTGTCGTTTTGGCCTTGGCCTACCCTGAACTTGTGTCGCCAAACTGCTCCCTTACGGAGCTTTTGCTTTTTACTATTTATCTTTATTTATATATTTATCTGTGTATTTATTTATTTATTTTACTTCTACGACACAAACCTGCAAGTCAGGTAAAAATGCAACATGCCAGTTCAGCCTTTACTGGTTTACCTATCCCCGAGAGGATGGCAAATGATGTTCCAGCGTGCTGGCAACTCTTTTTAGCTGAGCTGAAAGAATTTAGCATGTGTTGAGGGAATCCTCAAACTCCCTGCCTCCTCAAATATCTGAGTTTAACTGCCTCTATCAATGAAATGCACCTTCCTCACTCTTGTGGGCAGCCTGATAACCTCAATCATAGATGTTGAGGCAATACTTCCCTGGTCAATATGATCCATTTGGACAGCCAGTTTCACTGTTGGTCTACCCTGAACCAGGGTAGACAAGCTGCTCCTTCCGGAAGCTTTCACAGAGGTTGCTGTGCAGGCCACCCTGCCAGCATCTCTGAGCCTGGTTTCAACAAGCTGCTCCATTTCGGAACTTTCAGCGGTTGCCGTGCAGGCCACCCTGCCAGCCTCTCTGTGCCCGGGTCGCCAACCTGCTCTTTTTCAGAGCCAGTGGAAAGTATTAGGCAGACTATGCTGCCAGTGTTTCCGAGCCCTGGTCGCAAGGCTGCTCCATTTCGGAGCTCTCTCAATAAGTAATCAGACCTTACCTGCCAGCGTCTCCGAGCCCGGGTCGACCTCCTTATCGGAGCTTCAGCGAAGTTCATTTTGCAGGGCGTGCCTGTCCACATCTTCAGCTCCACGCTTGCCAAACCTGCTCCCTTTCGGAGCTTTAAACGGACATTGCTGTGCAGGTCGCGCCTGCCAGTTGCACTCCGAGCTTTGGTGGAGCTTACAGGCTGCTCCTTTGGAGCTTTGGTGGAGCTTACTGCGCAGGTCGCGCCTGCCAGTTACTCCGAGCTTGGTGCGACAGGCTGCTCCTTTGGAGCTTTGGCGGAGCTTACTGTGCAGGTCACGCCTGCCAGTTTACTCCGAGGCTGGCCGCCTGCTCCCTTCCAGGGGCTCAACGGCGGTAGCTGTGCAGGTCGCGCCTGTCAGCCTCTATTTGCCTCTATAAATGCATCTATATTCGGAGCCAGCGGGTCGTTCCTGCAAACAAAAACAGCTTACTTGCCGGAGCATTTTCGAATGCCTCCGAATCCCGCACCATGTGACGGCGTATTGACGCGCATGCTGGCTGGCGGGTTCTTCACGTAGTCTCATCACAAGACTTCGATATAAAATAGGAATCTGAGGGGTAACTTTTTCACACAAAGGGTCGTGGCTGTGTGGAACAAGCTGCCAGAGGAGCTAGTTGAGACTGGGACTATCCCAACTTTTAAGAAACATTTAGACAGGTACATGGATAGGACATGTTTGGAGGGATATGGACCAAACGCAAGCAGATAGGACCAGTGCAGCTGGGACATGTTGGCCAAGTTGGGCAAGTTGAGCCAAAGGGTCTGTTTCCACACTGTATCACTCTATGACTCTAATGACTTTAATGAATTCAAGATTTAAAGCCACAGCTATCAGTCCAACTTGATTTTACTTCGGAGTCACGTGAGTGACTTCCTGAAGACCCCGCCAGCACACATGCGTGACATATCGTCGACCGTATGCGAAGCGACAGGCAGGGAGGAGGGTCCCTCCTGTACTGCAACGGACCTGCAGGTAAGGAACAACTAACCTGAGGTCGGTTTTTCTTCTTCCAGGGACTCTGTGCAACAGAGTATTCCACCAACGGGCCGCTTCGAGACTGACTGCGGGCAGTCAGCGGCGGCAGCAACAGACCAGAGTCGGGCAGCCCGTTGACCCAGGAGGGTCCGGGCTCACAGACTCGCCGTTTGCAGTTAGCGACGGCAAAGCGGCAGCCCCGACTCAACACCGCAGCCCGCAGGATCACCGTGGGCTGACGGCAACGCTACCCGGAAGTCGGGCAAGACCGTGACCCAGGAGAGTCCAGGCTCGGAGACTGCCATTCGCGGGTAGCGAAGGCAGAACAGGAGCTCCGACTCAACACCAGGCCACAGGAATACCGCGGACTGACGGCAACGCTACCCGGTAGAGGTAGCGAAGACAGAGCCAGGGCCCCGACACGCTACATAGGCGGGAGACTTGCCCTTAGCGACAGTATATATATTCTGTAGTAGACTTTGCTTACAGAAACGATGGATGGGAGGCCAGAATGAAGGCATCGAAGCATGCCTCCAAGGGCCACAGGACTTCGGATGGGAGTCAGCGGCCACTATCCCCGGAGCTGCCCGCAACACCGGCAGCACCCGCTCCGCGGGCCGGGATAAGAACGCGGAAATCGGGGAGCCCTGCACAGCCAGGACCCGACTCGCCACCACGGCTGACTATGGAACCACATGGTGGTAGGAGCACCGCGCGGGAGCAGGGTAGGCAAGACCCTGACTCCCTACCACTGTCACCTAAACATAGGGACAGTGGCATGAAGGTGCCTAAACGTGTTCCCCGTTCTGTCTCCCGTCCTATGCAGGTCACCAGAGGGCGGACCAGGGGAAGAACTGCACTAAGGTCGAAAAGCCCCGCTGCAGCAGCCGGCGTCGACTTGCCACCGGAGCAGTCCGCCAGATCGCGGACCGGTGAGGGATCGAGGTCTGGGTCTGGGAGCCCCGCAGGTGCGGCTGGCACAGACTCACCACCGGGGGAGCCTGCCAGATCGCAGGCCAGTGGTAAATCATCTCGGTCACCGCACCCCGCGTTAGCGGCTGGACGTGATCGAACGTCGCCTTTGATCGAGGTCTGAGTCTGGGAGCCCCGCAGGTGCGACTGGTGCAGACTCACCAACGGGGGAGCCTGCCAGATCGCGGGCCGGTGGTAAATCATCTCGGTCACTGCACCCCGGGTTAGCGGCTGGACGTGACCAAACGTCGCTTTGTCTCGGGGGAATGGGGGAAGACAGGCGGCAAGCCCGCGCGGATATCGGTGAACCCTGCTTCGGCGGCTGGAACCGACACCTCACCGCTCATGTCTTTCCAGACTGGCGGGCCGCCACAGTCCGGAAGACCGCGGACTAGCGGCATGTCCGCGCGGGAGTCGCATAGCCCCGCTGGAGCAGCAGGCAGCGACATCCTGCCTAGGCACCCTAGACATCACCTCGACGAGGTGCGGGCCGATGGCAGAAGCCTCAGTAGTTCAGGAGAACCTGAGGAAAGTCGACTTGCTGTCTGCAGATGCGGCGGCGGTCGCATGGCCCACAGGGAGCGACTCCTTGAGCGAGATCTCCCGCAGCAGGATCGGATGTCCTCAAGTCCAGGAGACATGCATCTGGGCCAGCCAGCATATCCCCTTCATCGGTGGGGAGTGCCAGGAGGCAGCAGCTGGCTGATGTTGAAGAGGGATTGGCGCAGGAACCTGCAGCACCTGAGAAACCCCAAGAGGAACTTCTTGATGTGGTTTCCAAATTTGCCAAAACTAGCGGCAAGCATTGACTCCTCACAACACACCAGCTGCAGGAACAGGTCTGTCCGAGGAATGAACAAATACAAGGCCCGAACAACTGTGTTTCGCTGAATGTACCGACAGTCAACACGCCCATTTGGGGCAACATCAGTCCAGGGATTAGGGCACAGGAGCTCAAACTTCAATAAATCCTGAAATTGTTGACGTTGGGAATCACAGCCTTTGCCAGGTCGATTGACGGCACGGAGATGACAGAGGAGCAGGAAGATGCTCTTGCGCTACTGTGTAACACACAGTACGAGATAAACTCCTTCCGGGAAATCTCCATCAACCCAAAATTCGCGGGTTTGTGCAAAACCTCTGCTACGCCGCCACCGAGACAGTTGTTCGGTGAAGACCTGCCAAAACAGGTAAAAGACCTGGACGAGGAGGCAAAAGCGGTCGGGTTGATGAAACCACCATTCTCGAGCAGGCCACCGGCGTACCACAGACAGCATCCTTGTGCTACGTCTAACAGGCCTCGGGTTCAACCCGACAGGGCTATCAGAACCTATCCTCCAGTCGCACCCTATCTACAAAAGCCTTTTAGACAGGGCCCACAGCGGCCAGCGTGGTAGATGCGCCAACCCCACATCCCAGCAACACTACGAACCAAAAAAGCCCAGAACATCAAGGCCGCCGGTAACCATGAAGGGGGTCTGGTTCTCTTGGAAATGCTGCATGTATAACCTCACAAGTAGGAGGGAGGTTGCGTACATTCTGGGATGCATGGGTTTCTGATTGTCACTATCCCATGGAACAAAGCAATAGACATAATAGAGGCATGTAACAGCCTTGCTTGCGCCAGGAAACTGACTATTAGACATGCTGCTAAGATAATTGGTAATCTTGTAGCTACATTCCAGCTGCACAATTTAGGCCGTTACACAATCAAAGCTTGCAAAGAGCAAAAATCTAAGCATTAAAAGCGAATGCTGGACATCTTTACAGGCCTATGCAGCTGCCAAACAAGGACAGCTGCCAATCAAACCCATCAGTCGTGTTACAAACCGACGCAAGCGCCAAGGGCTGGGGAGCTACCGACACCACTTCCAGTTGGGGCGGTAGATGGGGTTTGCACGAGTATACTCTTCTTCAATCACAAGGTATAAACTAATTAGAAATGCTGGGAGCATGTCACGGGCTGCGGGCTTACTGCATTAATCTGCATCATACGCATGTCCGTCTTCACAATAAATAATACCACTGAGGTGGCATATTTAAACCATATGGGTGGTATCATCAATATCTTGTGATGAATTGGCAAAAATTAATTTGGCTCTGGTGTATTGAAAGAAATATTTGGATATCAGCTACGTACCTTCCGGTTAGGCTCAATACAGTGGCGGACACCAGGTCACGAGTATTTAATAACGACATCAAGTGGAGTTGAACCTCCAAATATTTGCTAAAATTATAGCCAAATATGGAACACCAGATATCGACCTCATTGCGTCCAGGTTGAACCATCAGATCCTGGGGCAGTGGCAATGGACGCTTTCTCGCTACTTTGGGGGAAATGGGTTTTCTATGCTTTCCCCCATTCTGCTTCATCAGTCGGGTATTGCAGAAAATTCAACCAGATTCTGCAACAGAAAGGACCATGGACATCATTCAGCATCGTGCAGAGAGTCCACTAGGAAGCAGTACCTCACCCACATAAGGAAATGGGAGGTTTCTGTAGTCGGACCAAGACCACCTACTAATCTGCTACAATCTCCAATGTGCTGGAATCCTCGCAGGCCTTCATTATGATGAGGCCCTCAGTTACAGTGCCATATATAGTGCCAGGAGTGCACTGTCATCCTATCTCAACATTGGATCTCACCAGCTGGTATCCAAACTATGAGGGGTATATTCTATCCAACCCTCCCCGACCACGATATTACATTACCTGGGATATGTTGACCCCACTCAGGAGCTGGTCGCCTATGACTGATTTACCACTGGATTAACTCACCTTCAAAGTGGTGATGTTAATGGCACTGACCACAGCACAACGGGTCCAGACTCTACAGGAACTAAAACTGGACAGAATGGTCTCAACCCCCAATAACCATAACCATATAACCATATAACAATTACAGCACTGAAACAGGCCCTCTCGGCCCTTCCAGTCCGTGCTGACCATTTGTTTTCCCCTAGTCCCATCTACCTGCACTCAGACCATACCCCTCCATTCCCTTCACGTCCATATACCTATCCACTTTACTCTTAAATGTTAAAATCGATCCTGCCTCCACCACTTCTGCTGGAAGCTGATTCCACACAGCCACCACCCTCTGAGTAAAGAAGTTCCCCCTCACGTTACCCCGAAACCTCTGTCCCTTAATTCTCATGTCATGCCCTCTTGTTTGAATCTTCCCTACCCTCAATGGGAAAAACGTATCCACGTCAACTCTGTCTATCCCTTTCATCATTTTAAAGACAATCAAGTCCCCCCTTAACCTTCTGCGCTCCAAAGAATAAAGACCTAACTTGTTCAACCTTTCTCTGTAACATAGTTGCTGGAACCCTGGCAACATTCTAGTAAATCTCCTCTGTACTCTCTCTATTTTGTTGACATCCTTCCTATAACTAGGCGACCAAAATTGTACACCATACTCCAGAATTGGTCTTACTAATGCCTTGTACAATTTTAACATTACTTCCCTACTCCTATATTCAATGCTCTGATTTATAAAGGCCAGCACACCAAAGGCTTTCTTTACCACCCTATCTACATGCGATTCCACCTTCAGGGAACTATGAACAGTTATTCCTAGATCCCTCTGTTCCACAGCATTCCTCAATTCCCTACCATTTACCATGTACGTCCTATTTTGATTTGTCCTGCCAAGATGTAGCACTTCACACTTATCAGCATTAAACTCCATCTGCCATCTTTCAGCCCACTTTTCCAAATGGCCCAAATCTCTCTGTAGACTTTGAAAATCTACTTCATTATCCACAACACCACCTATCTTAGTATCATCTGCATACTTACTTATCCAATTTTCCACCCCATCATCCAGATCATTGATGTACATGACAAACAACAGTGGACCCAACACAGATCCCTGAGGCACCCCACTGGTCACCGGCTTCCAACCTGACAAACAGCCATCCACCATTACTCTCTGACATCTCCCATTCAGCCACTGTTGAATCCATCTTGCTACTCCGCCATTAACACCCAAAGATTGAACCTTCTTAACCAACCTTCCATGGGGAACCTTGTCAAAGGCCTTACTGAAATCCATATAGACAACATCCACTGCTTTACCCTCATCAATTTCCCTAGTTACCGCTTCAAAAAATTCAAGAAGGTTTGTCAAACATGACCTTCCCGGCACAAATCCATGTTGACTGTTCCTGATCAGACCCTGTTTATCCAGATGCTTATATATATTATCTCTAAATATCCTTTCCATTAATTTGCCCACCACTGACGTCAAACTAATAGGTCTATAATTGCTAGGTTTATTCTTTGAACCCTTTTTAAACAATGGAACAACATGCGCAGTACGCCAATCCTCCGGCACTATTCCCGTTTCTAATGACATTTCAAATATTTCTGTCATAGCTCCTGCTATTTCTATACTAACTTCCCTCAATGTCCTAGGGAATATCCTGTCAGGACCTGGAGACTTATCCACTTTTATATTTTTCAAAAGTGTCAGTACCTCCTCCTCTTTGAATCTCATAGTTTCCATAGCTACTCTACTCTTTCCCCTTAACTCACCGAGTTCAATATCCTTCTCCTTGGTGAATACCGAAGAAAAGAAATTGTTCAATATCTCCCCCATCTCTTTTGGCTCTGCAGATAGCTGTCCATTCTGGTTCTCTAATGGTCCAATTTTATCCCTCGTTATCCTTTTGCTATTAATATAGCTGTAGAAACCCTTTGGGTTTACTTTCACCTTTCTTGCCAAAGCAACCTCATATCTTCTTTTAGCCTTCCTAATTTCTTTCTTAAGATTCTTTTTACATTCTTTATACTCCTCTAGCACCTCATTTACTCCATGCCTCCTATAATTATTGTAGATATCTCTCTTTTTTCGAAACAAGTGTCCAATTTCCCTTGAAAACCATGGCTCTTTCCAATTTTTACTATTTCCTTTCAACCTAACAGGGACATAAAGATTCTGTACTCTTACAATTTCCCCTTTAAATGCAACACCTCCCCCTCTGGTCCCTCCATTTCTCTTCTACATACTTCCCATGAAACCAAAGTGTCCCAATTCACTCCTTTAAAATCCTTACGCATTCCCTCAAAGTTAGCCTTTCTCCAATCAAAAATCTCTACCCTAGGTCCAGTTCTGACTCTCTCCATAATTATATTGAAACTAATGGTATTGTGATCACTGGTCCCGAAGTGCTCACCAACGCATACCTCCGTCACCTGACCTGCCTCATTTCCTAACAGGAGGTCCAGCACTGCCCTTTCTCTGGTCGATACCTCTATGTACTGCTGCAAAAAACTATCCTGCACACATTTTACAAACTCCAAACCATCCAGCCCATTTACAGAATGTGTTTTCCCAGTCTATTTTTGGAAAATTGAAATCTCCCACAATCACTACCTTGTGCTTACTACTAATATCTGCTATCTCCTTACATATTTGCTCTTCCAATTCACGCTCCCCATTTGGCGGTCTATAATACACCCCTAAAAGTGTTGCTACACCGTTCCCACTTCTCAGTTCCACCCAAATAGCCTCCCTAGACGAGCCCTCTAATCTATCCTGCCAAAGCACTGCTGTAATATTTTCTCTGACAAGCAATGCAACACCTCCCCCTCTGGTCCCTCCAATTCTATCACACCTGAAGCAACGAAATCTTGGAATATTTAGTTTCCAATCACAGCCCTCCTGCAACCATGTTTCACTGATTGCCACAACATCATATTTCCAGGTGTCAATCCAGGCTCTAAGTTCGTCCACCTTACTTACAATGCTCCTAGCATTAAAATATACACATTTTAGAAACCCACCATCCCTTATTCTCTGTCTATTATCTTTTTGATAATAAAGTGACTTTCTTTATAGATGAGTTGCTTAACCAACACAGACCTGGGATTACAGGTCTGAAAATGGGCATCAGGAATATGCAGACGGGTCTGTATCAGCCATGAAAACCCACATCACAGGGTGACGGTGCAGACTATCTCCAGGTGGCTCAGGGTGGTATTTGGTGCAGCAGGTAAGACACTAACATTTTCATTTTTAAATCTCATTCTACCAGGGCTGCATCCACATCAGCGGCGAGGACCATGGAGGTACTCATGGATCATGTCCTTGCAATAGCGGGCTGGGCCAGTGAAACTACATTTCAGTGTTTTTATAACAAACCTGTGGCCGCTCCCGCAACGTTTGCGGAGTCAGTTTTAAGTGCTGTTCCCTAAACGTTTGTCCCCGAGTTCAGGGGTTTATTGTTTATTATTTTTCAGCTTGTTCAAGTCTGAAATACGCTAACATACTTCTTCCATCAGTATTACGGCAGTGTGTGAGCATGGACGTGGTCCAGGGCATGGAATCACAGCGTTGAAATCTTCACGAAGTCACTCACGTGACTCCGAAGTAAAATAGTAAGATTAAATGTGAACTTACCAGTTTGAAGTTTGATCTTTATTTTATGAGGAGTTGCGATGAGGGATTTCGTGCCCTCCGCTCCCAACCCCCTATCATAAGGTCAACTGGTATATTCGAGTCTCTTTAATCTTACTGTCTTCAGTCATTGTTGTTATCTGTGATTCCACACCGCTGCTTTGAAGAATGTCGCACATGCGGGCTGGCGGGGTCTTCACAAAATCCCTCATCGCAACTCCTCATAAAATAAAGATGAAACTTCAAACTGGTAAGTTCTCGTTTAATCTTACTATTTTGGCGCATGCCAAATTCAAACATCAATTATTGTATCCGATAGACCTAATTACAAAAGGAAGTGAAAGTGCAGTGAAGTCTGGGTTGGTGATGTCTGAACTTTTGAAACTAGCATCAAAACGTGAAATTAAAAATGAATTGCAAAGGTCTGTGTGCAACCTTCTTGCTTCTTATCAACACTTTCAAATCTGGAGCAAATGCAGGAATTAAATGAAGCTGCTTTAGCCTAACGGTATGTGGATGGTGATGTAGCAGGATGATCTGTCTGGAAACATTGTGGCTCAACTGGCAAACATTTTGTCCATACAATAAAAGCGAAAATACCCTCAAATCGAACATTCCTCATGGTTGCCGGGATTCTCAAGGGAATGGGCAATTGCTAATCTGATTACCAATGAATAGAAATTCACATCTCAAAACTAACATAGAAGATAGTACAACACAAGAACAGGCTCTTTGGCTCACAATGTCTCTGATGCCAAGTTAAACTCATCTCCCTCCCTTGCATGAGATCCATCTCCCTCCATTCTCAATAAACTGGCATGTACTTGAGATGTGGTCAGCAACGTGTAAGAAATAAGACAATAACATTTTGAGGCCCTGGAATTGCGCTGGGCTGCATGTCAAATTTCTTATTTTTTAAGTATAAACGTGGAACTGCAGATACTGGTCTACAAAAAAAAGACACAGAGTGCTGGAGTAACTCAACAGGTCAGACAGCATTCCTGGAGAAAGGAAAGAGGAGGGGGGGAGGGGAGGTTGTTAGAGGTGACTGAAAATAGTAGAATTTACTGTTCATACTATTGGGGTGAATTATTTTGGAAGGGAAAGTAGGAGGTAACATTTTGCTCTTTACATTCTCTTCACAGGGCTGAATTGTTTGGGTGGAGTCTGGAGTCTTCCACTTGAAGGAAGGAAAACGAGAAGGGAATGTAGCCAAAATCAGTGGAAGCTGATTTATTGACGTGGATACGTTTTTCCCATTGAGGGTAGGGAAGTTTCAAACAAGAGGGCATGACATGAGAATTAAGGGACAGAGGTTTTGGGGTAACGTGAGGGGGAACTTCTTTACTCAGAGGGTGGTGGCTGTGTGGAATCAGCTTCCAGTAGAAGTGGTGGAGGCAGGATCGATTTTAACATTTAAGAGTAAAGTGGATAGGTATATGGACGTGAGGGGAATGGAGGGGTATGGTCTGAGTGCAGGTAGATGGGACTAGGGGAAAACAAATGGTCGGCACGGACTGGAAGGGCCGAGAGGGCCTGTTTCCGTGCTGTAATTGTTATATGGTTATATGTTATATGGTTATACTGCAGTATAAACCTTTTCTGGGTTACTCAAAGCAATTTGAAGCCAGTGAAGTATTTTTGAAACCTAGTCACTGTTATCGTGCAGGAAATAAGGCAGCTAGTCTATGCAAAACAAGATTATCTTCAAATGCGCAAACCCCTTGGTACTTTTGGATTTATTATGGGGTTTTTTCCATTTTATGTTTTACCATCAGTCATCATAGTACGGCATCAACATCCAACCGTCTTTCAAGAAGTTGGTTGCAAAATATTCATTAAGAACCTTGCCCATCTTATGAAGAAAGGTTGAAAAGACTGGGCCTTTGCTTATTGGAGTTTAGAAGATTGAGAAACTAAAACATATAAGATTCTTGGTCATCTCAAATGCTGGGAAAATGGTTCCCCTCATGGGACAAGAGAACACTCCCTGAATAAATGAGTGCCCTTTTTTTCTCAATGGCTTATTCTAATGGGTTTGAATTCTTTGGAAAGCCATGGAGACTGAACGTTTAAGTATATGCACAATCGATATAGTTAGATCTTTAATCAGTAAGTGACTCATAGGTTATGGGGAAAGGGTGGTAAAATAGACTTGGGGAAAGTTGTGTCAGTCATGATCCTATTGAATGGAAGAGCAGGCACAAAGGGCTAAACATTTTGGCCCCTATTTGCTCTTGATTTATTTTGAGGTTATGCTCTTGCTCTTTGTGCACTTCCAACTAGGAGATTGTATTAAGGGGTTCAGCATCTCTGAGCATTGAAACATCCTGATGACCAGATAAAATATAGACCATTAAAAGAAGCAGGGAAGGAATCTGCAGAGGATCAAATTCAGTTTTTCATTGTTCAATGGGAGTGGGAGGAATGTCACAGGAATAGATGACTGTCATAGAGTGATGAAGGGGGGGGGGGGGGGGGGGGGGGGGGGGGTGGGTCTTAGACTCATGAGTCATAGTCATACACTGTGGAAACAGGTCATTTCATGAGGTCATGTGATAGGAGAAGAATTAGGCCATTCGGTTCATCAATTCTACTCCGCCATTCAATCATGACTGATCTATCTCTGCCCCCTAACCCCATTCTCCTGCCTTCTCCCCTTAACCCCTGACACCCGTACTAATCAAGAATCTATTAATCTCTGCCTTAAATAGATCCACTGATGTGGCCTCCACAGCCTTCTGTGGCAAAGAATGCCACAGATTCAGCATTCTCTGACTAAATTTATTTGAATAAAGGAACTGTAATGTTATTCATTTGGAAAGGCATGTATTAATCAGAGACTGTCAACATGGATCTGTTACGGGAAAATCATATCTGACACTCTGATTGTTTTAAGGAGGTAACAGGAAGTCAATGAAATTGGTACATTTCATGCAGTTCTGGATATATTTCACTAAGGTTTACCACAATGACTGATTTATCATTAAAAGTGAAAGGCAATAGTGTCCAAAGGAAAATGGCAACATGGATCCAAAATTGTCAAAATAGCAGGAAGCAGAAGGTAATAATTGACGTTGAAGGCGTGTTACCAGTGGAATTTTCTAGGATTCAGTACTCATTCCTTTGCTTCCTGTAATATAAATTATTGATTTACACGTAAGTATAGGGGGCATGAGCGAGAAGCTTACAGATAATATAGAAGATGACTGTCTTTAGACTGCAGCCTATACCAGACTTTGCAGACTTTAGACTATAGTTATTCTGGTCAGCTGGATAGAAAACTGACAAATCAAAATTAATCCAGAGAAGTCTGAGGTAATACATTTGAAGAAGTGGAATTAAAGAATATTGTATGATGTGGGGCAGTAAGTGGAATCTTTTTTTTGTTAAGTATTTTTATTATAGAAACATAATAATAAAAAATACATTATTTTGCATAGATGAAAATACATGATATTAATGATATATTCATACTGTTAATAATATTTGTATTATCATTGATTTTAAAATTTAAGACTATATATTTTATATAATTGAAAATACATGATACTAATAATACCTTCATGATATTAGTAATATTTATATTCTTATTAATATTAAAAATTTAAGATTATATGTTTCTATACATTTTTTCAGTAAGTGGAATCTGCCCTCAATTTTCTTTAAGTAGCAGTCCAGGCCAATAAGGTGGTTGTAGATAGAATAAACAAATGTACCTTCAGAAAGGAGACGAGGAGGAATTTATTTAGCCAGAGATTGGTGAATCTGTGGAATTCATTGCCACAGAAGTCTGTGGAGGCCAAGTCTTTGGGTATTTTTAAAACAGAGTGACAGGTTCATGATTAGTGCAGGTGTCAAAGGATGTGGGGAGAAGGCAGGTGAACGGGGTTGAGAGGGAGAGATAGGTCAGCCATGATTAAATGGCGGAGTAGACTCGATGGACCAAATGGCCTAATTCTCCTCCTGTGACATAAACTTATAAGCTTAAAGGTACAACAGATGCTTTAGTTCATTAGTCATGGTATTGAAAATACGTGCATGGAGGCTTTGCTGGAACTGTATTTTAGAGGGATTGCTGGCAAGGGCAGTAAGTGACCACCAGGGGCAACGGCTGCCCGGCCGGCAGTCTGTTCGTTTTTTCATTATTTTTGTTATTTTTTAGTGTGTTAAAAGTTTGTTTTAATATTCTTCGGTTTGTTTTATGTGGGGGGAGGGGGGAGGGGATCAGGGGAAACTTTTTTTCAAGTTCTTACCTTGCCGGAGATTAATTTTCTGACCACATTCTCCGGGCGCTCTGCGGCCTTCCATCGATGGAGCTGGAAGCCTCTTTGGACTGACTTAATGATCACATTAAATGGCGGTGCTGGCTCAAAGGGCCGAATGGCCTACTCCTGCACCTATTGTCTGTTGTCTATTGTCTATTGCCTTTGAGCCCTATCACGGGATGCGGACTTAACATCAGAGCTGATCGCTTGCCTGGGATCGCTCCCACTGTGGCCACCGCAGACTTTACCATCAAGCTTGCAGTCGGGAGAGGCTAGTCGGGATGCTCCAACGTTGTGGAAGGTTCGACCAGCTCAGACACGAGATTCAATCGCCCGGCGCAGGGGAGCTGACATCCCCCCGATGCGGAAGCTGATCGCCTCGACGCAGAGGGCCAGATCGTTGCCGGCTACGGGAGTCAAGATCATCCCGTCAACGGGGGCTCAAGGCTCACGACCGAGGAAGAACTAAGGGAAGGACTTGAACTTAATTTTGCCCTCTATCACAGTGAGAAATGTGTAGGAGTCACTGTAGTGGATGTTCATGTTAAAATGTGTTTTTGAGTGATCTGTTGCTTTTAATTGTATGACTGACCTGGCCAATGAAATTTCTCGTATGTTGCAAAACATACTTGGCGAATAAAGTGTGATTCTGATCCTGATTCCGATTCTGATTTACTTCCCATCCTATTCACCCTTATGAAAGAAGTGGTAACCTGCTTTATTGAACCTCTATGCAATCCCTCTTTCACAGGGCTCTTGGGTGAGGAATTCCACGATTCAGAACTGTTCAGGAAGTAACCCCAATATATTTCCAAGTGTGGATGGTGTACATCTTAGAAGGGAACATGCATGTGTTGACATTCTCCTGCCTGAACCCATTGCCCTTGCTGATGGTAGACTTTATGGATTGGAGAGGATCTGTCAGAATAGCCTAGGTGAGTAAGAGAGGTGCATTTTTTAAGATATGCCCTTAGCAATATGTGCTGGTGGTGGAGGGAATGGATTTTAAGGGTGGTGGATGTGGTATAGGCTTAGTGAGTTGATTTATTCAGAAGGTGTCAAGCTTCTTGTAAGAGATGTTTTCAAGAGAGAGTTAGATCTAGCTCTTTGGGCTAACGGAATCAATGGATTTGGGGAGAAAGCAGGAACAGGGTACTGATTTTGGATGATCAGCCATGATCATAATGAACAGCGGTGCTACCTCGAAGGGCCGAATGGCCTACTCCTGCACCTATTTTCTATGTTTCTATGTTTGCACTATTTGTAGATTCGGATCTACAAGCTTTTCATTAGAGTTCTGCCTCTTGCCTGGTGGAAATGTGGAAAGGCATTGAGATATCAGATGTCACCCAGAGCAGTTAGGCCACCTTCTAACTTTCTCCCATTGCAAGAATATTTATGGAGCTGATCCATGGGAGTTTTTCATCAAAGTGAACCACAAAGTGTTGAAGATGAGGTCCCAGTGATGGTAATGGCATTGAATGGCAAAACACTTCTTGCAGGCTTGGATGTTATTACTAAAACCAGGGGGGATTGCCATAGTTATGCAAGATTGTTTTTTAAATTTGTTATTGAATGGAACAAAAGTTTTCTTTAATGAAAAATACAACTGCTAGTCTCAAATTTACTACTCAATGGAAACATATCTAAACCTCCTGTGTATTTATAAATTCATTAAACTAGAAGAAAAGGTGAAAGTGTTAAATGTTTCTTGAGGGTATCAGAATTTCTATTAATTTGTTGTGGTTTGATATTACTGCAGTTTTTTTAAATGATTAAGATTGGAATTGACTCTTCATCACCACCCTTGTCTCACGCCATCCCCAACCTCCCATCCCATCTCATGCAAGATTAATCTAGTCAAACATCTAACACAGATAATATTAAGATTTCGCTTGAGACTTACAAGTGGGATCTACTGAAAATAACCCCTTAATAACCAGATAACAAAACAATCTGTGTATTCTTTGAACTGTAAAACCCCTGTCTCACAGTGCGAGTTGGCCCACGAGTGACCCCAAGTTTTCACTCGTGGTGATCACGTACGATGAACGTAGCGGCAACGTCGGAACTCGTGCGATCAACTTGTCCACTCATGGCGCTAACGTTAGGTACTCGGGAAACTTGTTAACTCGTGAAAAAAATCAAACATGTTTGATTTTTTCCACGAGTCAAATTAACTGTTCAAGTTAAAAATGGAAACATTTAAACTCGTTGCAATAACGTTATGGCCCGTGCGTTTACCTTAGTGTCTCGTGAGTCTATCGTGGGAACTTTCTTATAATCTTAAAGGGACTGAACCAAAGATAGTCACAAAATGCTGGAGGAATTACATGTGGTTAAGTTACATGTGGCTCCGGGAGGTAAAGAGGCTTGAGAAATATAAATGCTGAAATACGCGCGGATCAATGCGGGATATCCAGAGCTGAAAGTTGCAATGAAATGAGATTGAACACGACGACTTTGACACAAAAAGCAGGAGTAACTCAGCGGGACAGGCGGCAGGAGAGAACGAAAAATGCAAAAAAAGTGAAACTATCGCCAGGGAAAATCGAGAACTTCTTGGCTCTCTTCTCCTCAGACCTAAACGCAGCGATCCCCCCTTCTCTGTGTTATGTGTGTCAACATGCATTAATTCCTGAAATCAGAGAAAAAGGCGAATGTATTCCCCCCCTCGCCCCCCGAAAACAAATCTAATCCACGTTTCCCAAACACCAGTCCGAAGAAGGGTCTCAACCCGAAACATCACCCATCCCTTCTCTCCAGAGATGCTGCCTGTCCCGTGAGTTACTCCAGCTTTTTGTGTCTCTTGGGCTTTATGTATGAGAACCATCTCCACTTTCAGGTTTTTGCAGCGGAGACACTGGATAGAAAGTATTCAGTAGCGCGCACACCACACACACATGTCCTACTTCCCGATGTTAAGTTACTATTTGCTTTCAGTGTTTTTGTTTTATCTCTTCTTATATTCCAGCAGCTGTATTTTCACCGACTCGCCAACCCCCCCTCCCCCGCTCCCCAAACTCGAGAACTTGGAATTCGCGAGAACTATTTTGTTTTGG
Organism: Okamejei kenojei; assembly: GCA_035221665.1. NCBI lineage: Eukaryota > Metazoa > Chordata > Chondrichthyes > Rajiformes > Rajidae > Okamejei > Okamejei kenojei. The sequence goes on from CM069132.1 coordinate 130,721,222, forward strand.
TCTTAAAAAAGAACAACATTTTTAGTTAACCGGTCGAAGGCTGTGGATTGGCGAGAGATTTAGATTTGAAATGAAGGGGGATGATATTTCGTGGAGTTACTCAGCAGTAGGCAACCCTGGAACCACGCAAAGTATATATACAGCACATGGACATGTGTATGTATATATATATATATATATACACACATACACATGTCCATGTGCTGTATATATACTTTGCAAGAGAGAGAGAGAGAGAGAGAGAGAGAGAGAGAGAGAGAGAGAGAGAGAGAGAGAGAGAAAAAGGTGGAGGAGTAGGCCATTCGGCCCTTCGAGCCTGCACCGACATTCAATATGATCATCGCTGATCATCCAACTCAGTATCCTGCACCTGCCCTCTCCATACCCCTAATCCTTTTAGCCACAAGGGCCACATCTAACTTTTAAATATAGCCAATGAACTGGCTTCAACTACCTTCTGTGGCAGAGAACTCCACAGATTCACCACTCTCACAATTGCAGTATATATAATATATATATGTATTTGTAATATAATATGTATATACATATTATATATATTATATATATTTCAATTCCAACCCCGAAGCAATTGAGAGGCGATTTATTGGGGCCGTGTAATTTAACGTGTGTCTTTGCTTTTAAAAGTGAAGCAGTTTAATTGTTTACGCTGCGCTGTGTTTTGTGTTGGGGAGAGTGCTGCTGTTACAATGCTTTCGATTCTATTCTGCCCTCCCCCTTCCACAGAAAAATGCCTAAATTTGTCTTTGTGCCTGCTCTCCTGGGAGCAATCCAAACCAGGGGAACAATGAACCCTCAGAGGCTTCGCGTTCCTTGCTCCAAAATATGGATCTCGCTCGCAACTGTATGAACGCTCGATCAACCAGACATCGGCCAACACGGAGGCCTGATTACTTAAAACAAAGTAAACTTGTACCAGACCTCATCATCTTCCTTCCGCCCACCCGTAACCACGACACCATACTTTCAACAGAAACCTTAATATTTAAAGAATATATTTTTGGACATTGGATTGTCTGAAGAAGGGTCCCGAGCAGAAACGCCACATATGTGTGTGTGTGTGTGTGTGTGTGTGTGTGTGTGTGTGTGTGTGTGTGTGTGTGTGTGTGTGTGTGTGTGTGTGTGTGTGTGTGTGTGTGTGTGTGTGTGTGTGTGTGTGTGTGTGTGTGTGTGTGTGTGTGTCTGTGTGTGTGTGTGTGTGTGTGTGTGTGTGTGTGTGTGTGTGTGTGTGTGTGTGTGTGTGTGTGTGTGTGTGTGTGTGTGTGTGTGTGTGTGTGTGTGTCTCTGTCTGTGTGTGTGTGTGTCTCTGTCTGTGTGTATCTGTGTGTGTGTGTGTCTGCTATCGGTTCACGGCGGCCGCTCAAAGTCAGTCACCCGAGCTGCTTCCTTCCTCGGAAGTGGCGGCCAGTTCTGCTGTCCGTGTGTATTTGTGTGTGTGTGTGTCTCTCTCTGTCTGTCTGTGTGTATGTGTGTGTGTGTGTGTGTGTGTGTGTCTGCTGTCGGGTCCCGGCGGCCGCTCAAAGTCAGTCACCCGAGCTGCTTCCTTCCTCGGAAGTGGCGGCCAGTTCTGCTGTCCGTGCCCGGAGCGCTGCGGCTGCCACCCAAGCAAATTCACTCCCCGGCCACAATAAAACCATATAGCAATGACAGCACGGAAACAGGCCATCTCTGCCCTTTTACTCCGTGCTGAACACTACTCACCTAGTCCCATCTACCTGCACTCAGACCGGAGCGTGGCAAGTGGGTTACTGACCCCAATCCCCTCCTTCACAACGCCAGACTCCCCAAATACTAAGAACTGAGCTCTCCCCCCACCCCGGGAAATACAGTATTTAAAAACATAAAGCACCAAGAAATGCACTTACCACGTTATTGGTTGGTGGAGGGTGCGCATTTTCCCTTTGTAGGTCGTATCAATAGATGCGGCCTCGCTGAAATAACTCAAAGCCACAGGATGGAGATGTCTTTTAACATTGTTGCTTTATTAAAACATACCTTCATTCACGGTTGGCTCAAGAGTAACGGGAGAGGAACTTGGTAACTCGGAGGAGGAACTTGGAACATCGCAGAAATGACATACCCGTGGGAACTCGGTTAAACACTTGAACATAAACTTGAAGTCTCGTACACAATGGTATGGTATGTTAGCTTTCATAGCAAAAGGATTTGAGTACAGGAGCAGGGAGGTTCTACTTCAGTTGTACAGGGTCTTGGTGAGACCACACCTGGAGTATTGCGTGCAGTTTTGGTCTCCAAATCTGAGGAAGGACATTATTGCTATAGAGGGAGTGCAGAGAAGGTTCACCAGACTGATTCCTGGGATGTCAGGACTGTCTTATGAAGAAAGACTGGATAGACTCGGTTTATACTCTCTGGAATTTAGGAGATTAAGAGGGGATCTTATAGAAACTTACAAAATTCTTAAGGGGTTGGACAGGCTAGATGCAGGAAGATTGTTCCCGATGTTGGGGAAGTCCAGGACAAGGGGTCACAGCTTAAGGATAAGGGGGAAATCCTTTAAGACCGTGATGAGAAAGACTTTCTTCACACAGAGAGTGGTGAGTCTCTGGAACTCTCTGCCACAGAGGGTAGTTGAGGCCAGTTCATTGGCTATATTTAAGAGTGAGTTGGATGTGGCCCTTGTGGCTAAGGGGATCAGAGGGTATGGAGAGAAGGCAGGTACGGGATACTGAGTTGGATGATCAGCCATGATCATATTGAATGGCGGTGCAGGCTCGAAGGGCTGAATGGCCTACTCCTGCACCTAATTTCTATGTTTCTATGTTTCTACAACCACGAGTCTTTCACTCGGGGTACCTCGTGGGTCAACTCCCACTGTGAGACAGGGCCATTAGGAAGTATGTTTTCTGGTTATTTTTCTTGCTAATGGAAATTCACAATATTATTGTCATAATATTTCTTCAAAATTTCAAATTAAGATATCTTTGTGCTGACAAAAATAGAACCATGTTTACTGCAGCATCCATTTTACCCCACCCACTAATCATCCCACCCTGTTCCTGAAACATTTCTGTTGCAGCAAAATGAGATTAAAAAAATAAGTACTCTTGAACAGTTTATTGACAAGGTCCCTCTAAGGCTTTCCTGTCCATGTGCCTTTTAACTGCTGTTCTAGTTCTGGGAGAGGGGGCGCTGTCCTGTACAGCTGCCAGTCCTCCAGCTGTCCGTTTTTTTCACTTCTTTTATTTTATTTTTAGTACGTTAAAAGTGTTAGTTGGGGGTCTAATCTTTTTATGTGTGGGAGGTGGAAGGGGGAAACTGCTTTCTCAAGTCCCTACCTGGTCAGAGAGGCGGCTTTCCTCCGAGCAGCAACTTCGACCTGTCCTCGCGGCCTACCAGCGGGGCCTGGAGCGGCGTTTTCCTGAGGGGACCGCCCAGAACCTCGGCTTCGGCTCCGGCGGCAGCACAGTGCTGGAGCGCTATCGCGGAGCGGGCGATGCCTTGCCTGGGTCGCCGCGCTGGAACTCTAGTGTGCTGGGACCGCTGATAAAAACATCGTGGAGCCGCGGGACTGTGGAGCGGCCAGCTGCGGGTGGTGGCGCTGAACTTTACATCGCGGAGCCTGGGATCTCTCGCCGAGATCGCCAGTGTGTGGAGCTCTGTCCAGCGCGGCCGGTTGGCTTGGAAGCAGCGGTCTCCGGTAAGGAGGCGGCTGTACCTGGCACTCCAAGCCGCTGAGTGGGTTATCCCGACGCCGGAGTACCATCACCCGGCGAGAACGGCCGGGAACATCGGGCCTCCGTAGCGGCGACTGTGGAGGCCTCAACAGACCTGACTACTTTGAGTGGACATGTGGATGGGGACTGGACTTTGTGCCTTCCCCCACAGTGGGAACCATTGTGGGGGGATGTTTTTATGGTTTAATGTTAAATTTCTTTAATGCTATGTTGCATTTTTATTAGTGTGCTGCAAGGACATCTGAATTTCCCCTGAATAAGTGGATTAATAAAGTATTTATTATTATTATTATTGTTGTTATTATTAGTACCTCCTTAACTGCCTCCTCTGGCAGCTCCTACCATATACCCGCCACCCTCAGGTTCCTATTAATTATTTCCCAACCTGCCCCAATAGATCAGTCTTTCAAGTCCTGGCTACATCTTCATAATTTCCTTTGCACTTTTTCCAGTTTAATGCATTTCTTCCTATAGCATGGTGATCAAATCTAAACACAATACTCCAACTGTGACCCGACCAACCTCTCGTACAACTGTAATATAGTCTTGCAACTTCTATACTCAGTACCCTGCTTGAGCAAGGCCCTTATCCGCCCTATCTAACTGTGATGCCACTTTCAGGGAACAATAAACCTTTACTGTTAGAATCCTCTGCTCTACAACGATCCCCAAGACCTGGCCATTCACTGTGAAAATCCAGCCCTGGTTTGGTTTCCATAAGTACAACATTTCACAGTTATCAGCATTAAAGTCCATTAGCCATTCCTCAGCCCACTTGCCCAGCTGATCAAGTTCCTGTTCTAACTTTTGATAACCATCTTCTTTGTTTTACGATATCACCTACTTTAGTGTCATCTGCAAACTTACTAATCATGCCTTGCCCATTCTCATCCAAATTATTGACATATATCACAAACAGCAGTGGGCCCAGCACTTGTCACACCACTAATTACAGGCCTCCATTTTGATAAACAACATTCAACTGCCACTCTCTGCTTCCTTCCATGAAGCCATCCAGTCAGCTTGCTCCCCATGGGTTCCATGCAACCTAACACTTCAGAATGGCCTTATCCTTGTCAACATTCGTGATTACTTCATCGGTGTCTCTCCATGTTTTGCCCACTTAAGTGCCCGTACTGTGGCACGGTGGCGCAGGGGTAGAGTTGCTGCCTTACGGGTGCTATCTGTACGGAGTTTTATCTTCTCCCCATTGCCGTGTCGGTTTCCTCCCACACTCCAAAGATTGTAGGTTAATTGGATTGGTATATAGATAGTGTTAATTTGCCGGGAACGCTGGTCAGTGTGGACTTGGTGGGCCAAAGGGCCTGTTTCCGCACTGCATCTCTAAACTAAACTAAAAGTCTAAATTTCTCTTAAATGCAGTGATTTTATCTGACCACCACTTCCTCTGGCAATGTGTTCTAGATATCAATCACTCTCTGGGTCGAGAAAACTTACCCCACAAATACCCTTTAAAATCCTTCCTCTCACATTACTTCTATGTCCTCTTATTTTTGATACCCTTTCTTTGGGAAAGGAATTCTGACTGTCTAAGCCTCTCATAATTGTAATTCAATTTAGTTTATTGTCACGTGTATTGAGGTACAGTGAAAAGCTTTTGTTGCATGTTAACCAGTCAGCAGAAAGAAACAATCGATCCATTTACAATGTACAGATACGTGATAAGGGAATAACGTTTAGTTCAAGGTAAAGCCAGCAAAGTCCAATCAAGGATAGTCAAAGGGTCACCAAAGAGGTAGATAGTAGTTCAGCACTGCTCTCTGGCTGTGGTAGGATGATTCAGATGCCTGATAACAGCTGGGAAGAAACTGTCCCTGAATCTGGTGCTTTTTCACACTTCTATAACTTTTGCCTGTGAGAGTGGGCAGAGGAGGGAGTTGCCGGGATGTGACTCATCCTTGATTATGCTGCTGGCCTTGCCAAGGCAGTGTGAGGTATAAATGGAGTCAATAGAAGGGAGGTCGGTTTGTGCGATGGTCTGGGCTGCGTCCACAACTCGCTGCAATTTCTTGTGGTCTTGGATGGAGCTGTATTTTTCTCAATCAAATCACCACTTATCCTCCTTCACTCCGGGGAAAACAAACCCGGCTTATCCAATCTCTCCAATCCAGATAACGTACTGTGAATACCCCTGCGCTCTCCCTACAACAACTAAATCCTTCCCAGAGTGTGCAGTGGACAGAACTGTACCTTGGTACATGTGACAAACTAATCTGTGAACTGTAAACTGTTATATCAGGGTGGGCGTGGTAAAGTTTCAGTCAATCACTTTGACTGCCTGCTGTAACTTTGGGCATAACATTGTCTTTAAGCTATTCATCTGAGGTCCCCAAGTTCCTCCCACAAACTTACTCCAGACAATTGAGTTTGAAGACTCTCAATAAATTCAATTTACTCCCACCCTCCTCTCCTGCCCAATCCACACCCTCGCGTACTACCTTAACATCTATAGGGTTAAAACAGTGAATAACATTTGAAATGTGTTATATTGATTCTATTTTCCAAATATCCCCATAAAAATCATATGTGATCTGTCTATTTAAATAGGTGCTTTTTGGCACCTACAGATTTCCAAAACAAAAAAACGCCTTCATGTTCACCTCGATACTCAGTTCTGTGAATTGTAGTCACAGTAAATTCACACTAAGGCAGGACACTGTGATCCAACTTCACCTTTATAAATGCCACTCAGTTAACTGTTCATGTAAATTAGTCAGTTCAACACTTTGTGATTCAAAAGGAAGAAGTCAGTGTAAATGTCAGATTGCTAATGACTTTTACATTACCCTTTTAATAAAACCCTTCATTTTCATTGATGGCTTCACAACTCCAAAATTGATATAATACCACAATTGTAAATTGAAATCAAAGATATTCTGATCGCAGGGTCATCAATCTGAAACATTAACTCTCTTTCTCTCTCCACAGATGCTGCCTGACCTGCTGAGTACTTAAAGAATTTTCTGTTTTTATTTCTGTAAATGGAAATGGGGCGACCAGCATCACATACAGTGCACTTTGTTGAAAGAAGCAGCATTTTTATAACATTGGTGATGAAGGCAGTCATACTGTATGTTCCGAGTATCTTGCCTAGGAGAATTAAACTGGCAACAGCAAGATGAAAATTGGCTAGAACAAAATGTAACCTGACCCAAAAATTAAATTCACCTCTGTGAAATACTAGGATCCCCTGAAGAGTTCTGAAAAGTTTATCTGTTTCAGACTGTTTGTAGAAAGGCAAGAAACTCTGGTCTAACCAATGAAGCCCATACCCTGAAAAAAATAATTTAACATACAGTAGAACATAGAAAACAGAACAGTACGGCACAGAAGCATGCTATTCTGAGTCAAACATGATGCCAAATGAAACTAATTCAGCTTTCATATGATCCATGTCTCTTCATTCCCCGTGCCCAGTCTCTTTAGTCTTCTTCGGTCTCCTAAGCGGCACTATTGTATCTTCTCCCAGACAAGGAATCCAGGAGAGCCGTGGCCATATCCCAACGGCAGGCTTGGCTCACCCGCCGCGGCACTGGGAACCCGCCCAGAGAGGGAAGCCGTGGAGAAGAGGATGGAGGGAGATGGCGGCAGACGCTGGGCAAAAAGCCCGGTAAGAAGAACCACGGGGGTCTTATCTTCCGTGCCCTCAAGGTTGGATGCGGGAAGCATTCCCTTGGGAACAAGAGTCGAAGAAAAGCAGGCAAGGAGAGGGACGATGGTTCACAGGACGACTGGAATGGAGAAGACGGATGCAACGGGCTTTGTGGCCAGCTACAACTGGATCTGTAACATTGCACCAAGTTGGTGCCTCTTGCATATCTACTGAGTGGGCTGTTCTGAACATTCTGTATTAATCGTAGAAATATACTTTGGTATGGTGACAGTCTTGTTGAGCTGTATGTAAAAAAAGTATTTCACTGTACCTTGGTACACGTGATAATAGAAAAACCATTGAACCATTGTTTCAATTACCACTCCTGGCAACATGATCCAGGCACCCACACTTCCTGCGTAAAAACCTTGCCCTGTTCCTCCTTGATCTCCTTGAAACCTTTCCCCTTTAAGGTTAAAGACATCGCCCATGGTATTTGATGTCCATCTGGAAAATGAAGTTTTGACCGATTACTTTATCTTGTGTCTCATAATTTTATAAACTTCTATTATATCTCACTCAGTTTCAGCACTCCAGGAAAAAAAAAATGTGTCCAATCTCACCTTACAGCTAATGCCCTGGTAAACCTCTTCCGCACCATCACCAAATATTGCACATTTTTCCTGTAATGGGGCAAAGCAACTGCACACAATCCTCCAAATGTAATCCAACTAAATTTCTGTAAAGCTACAGCATCACCTCCTGACTCTTATACTCGGTGCCATGACTGATGAAAACAAACATATCCTCTGCCTTCTTTACCATCCTGTGTTGATACTATGAATGAGTTATGGACTTGGACTGAAAGGTTCCTCTGTACATCAATGCTGTTTCGGGTTTAGTTTAGTTTGGTTTAGTCTAGTTTAGTGACACAGCATGGAAAAAGGCCATTCAGCCAACCGATTCCATGCTGACCATACATCACCTGTTCACACTGGTTCTATCTTATTCCACTTTCTCATCCACTCCCTACACATCAGGGGAACTTTTACAGAGGCCAATTAGTATATAAGCCTGCACGTCTTGGGATGTGTGAGGAAACCCATGCGGTCACAGGGAAAAGGAGCAATGACCACACTGAGGGCACCCGAGTTCGGGATTGAACCTGGCTCTCTGACGCTGTGTGGCAGCAGTTCAAACAGCTGTGCCATTGTGCTGCCTGGTGGGTCTTGCCACTAACTGCACACTTTCCGCTTACTTTTGAATTCCCAATGCGCAACACCTCACACGTAGTCATCTCCATCTGTTATTTCTATGCCTAGAGCTGTGACTGATTTATACCCTGCCACAACCTTTGACAGCCATCCCATTGCTCCACCCTGCTCTATCCTTTGACAGCATTCTTCGTTGTTTGATTTCCATCAATTTAAAGAAGGATTTGCTCGAGAACAGCGCATGTTAAAGACCACAAGATTTGGAAAAAAGTAAAATGTATTCAGTAAGCAATAAAGCAGAGAAGACCCATCTTCGATCAAGGTGCCAGGACAAGACTCAAGTGTTTAATTGTCATATGCATGTTGTAAGGACAGAACAAAAGCTACTGTAAATTCAAAAAATGTATCAAACATAAATTGTTTCCATTGACATTCTCTTTTCCTGGGCTCGCAAAGAAGAAAAGTGCAACAAACTCTAAAATCTTGACGTCTGTCCTTCGACTTCCATCCCTACGGCAGGGGTGGGGGGGAATTCCCTAAAATTGGTGAATTAAATGTTCATATAGTTTGGTTGTAAGCTACCCAAGTGGAATATGAGCTGTTGGTCCTCTAGTTTGGATGTGGCCTCACTGGACAAAGGAGCAGACCCAGAACACAAAGGTCAGTATGACAATGGTAAGAGAATTAAAATGGTTAGCAACTGTAGTCATTTGCGGAGTGAGTGTAAGTGTCACCGTGCTCCACCTGGACTTGCACCTATTTTTCTCCTCCCACCCCACCTTCTACCTCCTCCCCTTCCTCTACCTTCACAATTCTCAACTCTTCAATCCTTTTATATCACGCCTTCTGTCTTTTCATCTCCGCCCTTTGTCCAACCAACTGCCTATCAATTCCCTCCCCACCCCCCCCCCCCCCCCCCCCCCCCCCACAGCCCCCCATCATCCTGTATCCACCTATTCCTGTCTACACTTTGTTCTAACACGGCTGTCTCCTCCACCCGTCTACCACCCCCACCTCAAGAAGCTCCCAGGGTCCTTTCCACTGCTTTCCTGATCCAGCCTTGACCTCTCAGTCAACAGAGATCAAATCTTATCAAACACCTGAGCTGATGTGGCATTTCACTCAGTTCTTCTATCCTTCTGGTACGAAATAATGACTTTCTGTGTTCAGCGTTCTTGAGTCCTCTTTGGACTTTGAAAATGAGCAAAATGTCTAAGACTGCTTGATTTATAGTAGTGATGGCCACAGTACATTTATTCTTTGCAAAATTAATCGGGAATGTACAGAAGAAAATAAACATGATAGAGAGCAATCCCACGGCAAAGGGAGTTTTTGGGCAGGCATTTCCAGGAAGAGGATTGACTGAACTGGGTCTATTATAGCTTAGGGAAGTCAATGTTGCAATAAATGCAACATAAATGGCATTTCAGTGCAGCTGTCCATTTTGAAACCAAGATTTTAATTAAGATTGAAAGAAATGTCACTGAAAAACAGGATATTGCTTTAATTTTTTTGTGACGTTCCTTAGTCATCCTAAACTCCATAATGGACCAATGCCAAAGACACAGAGCTGCCTCTCCAGACAGACGGTTTCCCTTTGTATCATCAACACCTGCGATCCCTTAATCTCACTCAGGCATATACTCAAAACACAGTAGAGGGACACACTTACTGTAAAAAGCAGTAATACTAAAAGTACCTGAAGGGGTAGCTTGCAGACTTGTCACAAAGGTTATTTTAATCCCAGTGCTGCAGGACAGAATAGGAGCTTGCTGAGTGGTGTGTTTCTCACTTCGCCTCTCACGTGCACCAGCACAAATGTAATTTTGTACAAGCAGTGCCAAGCGATTGGGAACCTCATAACCTGGTGCCAAGACATCAACCTTTCCCTCAACGTCAGCATGACGAAGGAGATTGTGGTCAACATCAGGAAGCGAGGCAGTGCACATATCCCAGTATACATTGATGGCACCAAGGTAGAGATGGTTTGAAAGATTCAAGATCTTCAAGATTCTTTACTCGGAGGGTGGTGAATCTGTGGAATTATTTGTCCAAGAAGGCTGTGAAGGCCAAGGCAGTGGATATTTTTTTCAGGCAGAGATAGATAGATTATTGATTAGAACAGGTGTCAGAGGTTATGGGGAGCAGGAAGAGGAATGGGGTGGGTTAGGAGAAAGAGATAGATCAGCCATGGTTGAATGACGGAGTAGACTGATGGGTCAAATGGCCTAATTCTACTCCTATTCCTTATGACCTTATGACCTCAGGAGTAAATACACCAGTAGCCTGTGCTGGACCAGCCATATCAAAGCCACAGCCAAGAAAGCAGACCTATGCCTCTTTTTCCTGAAAAGACATAGGAAGTTTGGTATGTCCCCAATAGCTCTCACCAACTTCCACTTTTACACCATTTAAAGCATTTTATCGAGATGCATCACAGCATGGTTTGGACACAAGTGCATCCAAGACAGCAAAAAACTGCAGAGTTGTGGATGCAGCCCAGACCATCACACAAACGACCTCCCTTCCATCTACATTCCACGCTGCTTCGGCAAGTCCACCAGCATAATCAATGACGAGTCTCACTCCGGTCACTCCCTCTTCTCCTCTCTCCCATCAGGCAACAGGTACATACATGATCAGAGATAGTTTCTTCCCAGCTGTTATCAAGCAGGCAGAACCATACTATCACCAACTAAAGAGCAGTCCTGACCTACCATCAACCTCATTGGAGACCCTTGGACTATCATTTATCAGACTTTACTGGACTTTACCTTGCATTAAATGTTATTCCCGTTATCCTGTATCTGTACACTGGATGGCTCGATTGTAATCATGTAATCCTTTCACTGACTGGATAGCACGCAACAAAGAAAAGCTTTTCATTGTATCTCTGTACACATGACAATAAGACATACTATACTATACGTAACGTTGTTACAAAACATACCATCAGTGGCACTGTATTTAGCGTTTAACTTTATCATTTCTACCTTTTTTTCTAAAACTGCAAATAATAACTTGTTTTTGTTAATGCTGTTCAGTGTTTTTTTTTCTTTACATTTTAAATAGATTTCTACGAAGAGGAAATGCAAAATTGTCAATCCAAATACCCAGCAAAAGAGACTGATTTAAACAGCATTTGCAGAGATTATCCGAATTTGGACTACTCAAAATGTGATGATCTACAGCACATTCTTAATGGGAAAGTAGTGGGCAGAAAGGCATGTCATGCGTGGTTTGAAGAGCAAAAACCTGTAGTTTACAATGCCAAAATTGAAAAGTTGAGGAAAAACAAGGAGTACGGAGTTGCTTATTGGTTACAATCTGAGGAGTATGATGATGCTACTGATTATGATATGCCAATGTACCAGCTTGCAACTGATCTTCTCCACAAAGACTTGGTCTTTTACTTGAACATGCAATTTCTTTACCTATCTGTTACAGACTTACAGCATATACAATAATATTAAATTTCTGACCCTGAGAATATCGCATTTTTGAATTTTCATGGCAGTCTGGGTGTTTATTACTATTTCCGTCACAATGGTCAATTTTGTAATTAGCTGCAATTAGGTAACTAACTAATTATATGCTTTAATTTCAGGTCATCCGAGTAAGATGTTTCATATTTGTTTCAGAATGCTTCAATCTATAATAACTGAGATGTGTGGGGTCTTTTATAATGCTGTTGGCCTTGGACAAGCAACGTTTGCACGCAATGTCCCGGATTGAAGGAAGAGAAATCCCGATGATTTTTTCAGCCGTCCTCACCATTCTCTGCACGGACTTCCAGTCGGAGACTTTGCAGTCCCCAAACCATACAGAGATGCAGCTGGTCAAAATGCTCTCTATGGTGCCCCTGTAGAAAGTAGTGAAGACGGGATGGTGGAGGTGAGCTCTTCTCATCCGGCGCAGAAAGTGCAAACGCTGCTGCACTCTTTTTTTTTCTTTTTTAATTTTTTTTTAAATTAAAAGCACATGTACAAATAGTAATAAACAACAAATTGGTTACAGAATTCTTACATAGCTTCAATATTTAAAAGTTTTTTTTTAAAGGAAAGAAATAAAGAAAGAAAGAGATAAGAGAAATTATAAACTAATAGAAAGAAAGAAAGCGAGAAAGAAAGGAGATTACAAATATAAAGATTGTGGAGATAGATCCAGGAGATGTTGAGTATAGTTGTTCATCCAACCCTAAACTCAACTTGTGACTTTAATTTTGTGTTAAAACGGTTAACTTTTTTAAAAATTCAATAAATGGAGACCATATTTAAAAAAAATAGTTCTGGTTTGTCAATTAAGCCAAATCTTATTTTTTCAAAATGCAAGGTCACAATCTTTTAATTGTGGGGGTTGCTGTTTTTTTTTACAAAATTTAAGTATTAATTTTTTCGCGGTTATTAAACTGTAATCAAGAAAGTGTCTCTGGCTTCTCGTAAAGTTTGTGCTATGTTCTGATAATCCTAATATTATTAATTTTGGATCTGAGTCCAGTTGATTATCGATAACTTTAGAGATAATTTTTTAAATGTTCGTCCAAAAATGTTGCATTTTTATGCAAGTTACAAAAGTGTAAGTTAAGTTAGCTTCTTGAAATTGACATTTATCACAGAAATACTTGGGAAGATCCTGTTTAATTTTGTCTTCGAATATTGTAATCTATGTAATATTTTAAATTGTAGTCTAGTGTTTAACGAGCAATGATGTATATATTGTAAACTTTCATCCCATGTGACTTTCATTATGGGTTGAGCTAGTTCATCGTCCCATGCTCGTCTATATGACTCTGATGACAGAATGTCAGTATCTAAAAGGGTATTATAAATATAAGATATTAGTTTATTTGTATTGGAATGTCGGTTCAGAAATTCATCAAGGACTTCTGGACCCCTAAATCTATAATTTTGCGTATGTAATTTTACATAATCCCTAGGTTGTAAATATCTAAAAAAAATATTAACATATAATTTGTACTATTGCTGTAATTCCTGAAAAGAGAGAAAAATCCCCTTTTGATAAAGGTCTCCCACCATTTTAATTCCATTAATTTTCCATTGAACAAATCCTCTATCTAAGACAGATGGTTTGAAAGAAGGATTATTTGCAATAGGGAGAAAGAGAGATAAATTACCCAATTTTAAAGTAAATTTTAATTGTTTCCAGATACGGATAACACTATGCATAATCAGATTTCCTCCATATGTTTTTTTATTCAAATTTATTGGAGCTAAAAGAATCGAGCCTATGTCAAAAGGTAAACAATCCTCCTTCTCCATCTTTAGCCAATCTGACTGCTGACCAGTGTCATCCAGCCAGAGGGTTATATTTTTAATATTAACCGCCCAATAATAAAATAGAAAGTTTGCTAAAGCTAATCCTTCAGACTTACACTGATGTCTTTTATTTATTCCATGGGTCTTATAATCCCAAATAAAATTAGTAACAATTGAATCCATTTTTTTGAAAAATATTTTGGAAGATATATCTGAATTGATTGGAATAAGAATAATAGTTGTGGGAGAAATATAATCTTTGGAGCATTAATTCTACCAACTAGTGAGATGGAAAGTGTTTTCCAAAATTGGATGTTTCTGTGTAATTTAGTAACTAAAAAAGGAAAATTTGATTTGAATGGAGAAGTATATTTCCTGGTCACATAGATTCCAAGGTATTTAAACTTTTCATTGACAATTTTGAAAGGGAATTGTTGAAGTATAGATGGATTTTGTTCCGTTATTGGCATAATTTCGCTTTTATTCCAATTAATTCTATATCCGGAGAATGAGCCAAATTGAATTATGAGATTTAATAAACTCGGAATGCTAATTTTGGGGTTTGTGATGTATAATAACACATCATCTGTTTATAAAGACATTTTATTAACTGTATGTTTAGTATTGTACCCATGGATGTTTGGCGGAGATCTGATACTCTCGGCCAGTGGTTCTATGACGAGGGGAAATAAATATGGGGATAATGGACATCCTTGTCTACAACCTCTAGATAAGTGAAATTTGGGTGACATTTGGTTTGTGAGTATTCTAGCTGTTGGGGTTTTATATAGGAGTTTCACCCATGAGCAAAAGTTTTCACCGAGTTGAAATGTTTCCAACACATAGAAAAGATAGGACCATTCTACTTGATCAAATACTTTTTCAGTGTCTAGCGAGATGATTGCTAAGTCTTCTTTTAATATTCTATTTGAATATATTATATTAAACAAGCGTCTCAAATTGCAGAATTAATATTGTTTGGATATAAAGCCTGGTTGGTCAGGGTGTATGTATCTATCAATAACTAAACTTAATCTGTGGGCTAAAATTTTAGCTAATATCTTCTGATCAGTGTTAAAAAGGACTATGGCTCTATATGAGCCAGGGTCTTCACGATCCTTTTCTCTTTTTGGGATAAGTGTTATTGTTGATTCAGTCAGAGTTTGTGGTAATATCTGTTGTTTAAAGGTATAGCTATATAAAGTTTGTAAGCATGGGGAGACCAAGTCACTAATTTTTTTATAAAATTCAATGTTCAGGCCATCGGGGCCAGGGGTCTTCCTGTTTTTCAGAGACTTGATGGTCTCTTCAATGTCTATCGTAGTTATTTCTGCGCCCAATAACTCTCTCTCTTTACCGTTTAAACCAGAGGTTGCATTTCTGCAAAATGTTTTGCATGTTCGCAGAGCTGGCTATTGTTTTTGATGAGTATAATGTCTGATAAAATTGCAAAAATCTAATATTGATGTCCTTGGGTAGTGTAAGCAAGTCTCCCGTGTCTGATCTGATTTTGTAAATTGTGCGTTCGTCTTCTAGTTTGCGGAGTTGACGAGCTAACAATTTCTGTGGTTTGTCTCCAATTTCAAAGTGTGTTTGTTTAGTATGCTGGAAAAGCCTTAAGTTTTGGGCTGAAAGTATATGATTTTACCTATATTTGAGAGCAGCAATTTTATTATGTTTTATTATAGAAGGAGCGATCACGTTTTCTATGTCTAGCTATCTTTCTAGCTCATGTTGTTCAGCTCGGTTCTTCTTGTTTTGGAAAGCTTGAAAGGCAATAATATATCCTCTCACAAACACTATGAATGTTTCCCAAAACAGGGAAACAGGTGTTTCTGGAAGGTAATTTGTCTGAAATTTATTCTCAATCTGAGGGGCACGGAGAGGGACATGGAGGCACACAGAGAGGGACATGGAGAGGGACATGGAGGCACACAGAGAGGGACATGGAGGCACACATGGAGGCACACAGAGAGGGACACACAGGCACGCAGAGCGGGTCACGGAGGCACGATGTCGAGGCAGTGCGTGCGGCATCGAGGCGACTGCGGGCCGACAGGCCGTTGCCGCGCGGAATTTTGAACAGGGTCAGTTTTTAGGAGCATCGCACGATGTCAGGACCAGCTCCACACAACTCCATACAGCTCCGGCGATTGAAGTGGGACCGGCCCCGCGAGGCCGGACGGCTCAAGCGACCACGTTAGGTCGCGCTTGCCGCATGGAGTCGCATGCTGGTGGGACAGGCCCTTAAGGCCCACCACTGTTGTGTCATCTGCGTACTTCATGATGTGGTTTGTACTAAACCTGGCACAACAGTCGTGGGTCATCAGGGTAAACAGCAGTGGACTCAGGACACAGGCCTGAGGGGAACCGGTGCTCAGAGAGATGATGTTTGAGGTGTTGTTTCCAACCCTCACTGACTGGGGTCTGTCAGTGAGGAAGTCCAGTAGCCAGTTACACAAGAGGGTGCTGAGGCCCAATTAACCCAATTTGTTTACCAAGTGCAGAGGGATGATTGTATTGAATGCTGAACTGAAGTCCACGAACAGCATTCGCACATGTGTGTTCTGCTCCACTAGATGTGCCAGGCTCAGGTGGAGTACAGAGGATATGACGTCCTCTGTGGAACGGTTTGGCCTGTAAGCAAACTGGAACGGGTCAAGTGTGGAGGGGAGTCTGAAGGTAATATGGTCCCTGACCAGCCTCTCGAAGCACTTCATCATTATGGGAGTGAGTGCTACAGGGCGGTAATTGTTGAGACATGTTATTGCGGATTTATTTGGCACTGGTATGATGGTGGCAGTCTTGAAACACGATGGGACAACAGCCTGGTTCAGCGAGGTGTTGAAGATGTCAGTAAGGACATGTGCCAGCTGATCATCACATTCCCTGAGCACCTGGCCTGGTATGTTATCAGGGCCTGCCTCCTTCCGTGCGTTCACTCCTTTTAGGGTCCTCTGGGCATCCACTGTATTAAGACTGAGTGCCTGTTCATCATAGTGAGGAATACCTTTCCTCGCAGGTCCCCATTGTCTTCCCCTTCCCCCCCTTCACGCTCATCGACCACTGATCGCACCATCATCGACTGTCGCACCAACCTGCCACAACACTGCCGACCTGAGGCTCCTGAGGCCTCCGTGGTGCCAACCCCGGGCCCCCAGCCGCGGGCTCTGTCGTATGAATCTAAACTAAAACCAAAAGTGTCATTCCGCTGCAGAGGCAAGTGCAGCTCCTGGCCTTTGCTGACCAGACGTTTAATCCGAGAGCACATAATTGAATTATAATCGGTTTCCATTGTCAAGTTTGTAGACATTAGGCTCAAGAGAAGCAGCGTGACAAGGGAAAGAGATTAAAAAACTGAACAAAATATGTAATTACTGTGAAAGTAAATGCAGACCAAAAAATGACATAGGAAGGAAAATAAGTAATGTGTATAGTCCTTGAATTCTATTGAAACAATCTGCAAGTCCTGGGAGCTTGACATATATGTAGGAACAACTGCAGATGCTTGTTTTACACCGAAATAGACACAAAAAGCTCAAGTAACTCAACGGGTCAGTCATCATCTCTGGAGAAAAGGAATAGGTGACGTTTTGGGTCGAGATCCTTCTTCAGACTGAGAGTCGAGGAGAGGGAAGCAAGAGATATGTAACGGTACATAGAACAAATGAATGAAAGGAAGGAAGGCAAAAGGACAAATTAAAGCCAGCAGGGATGGTCAAGGAAAGGTGGAGCCCACAATGATCCATTGTTGGCTGTGGAGAAGGTGTGTTTCACTGTTTGTATCACTCATTATCACCTTGTCCACTGCTAACGTAAATGAGATATAGCTCTTAGGGTTAACGAAATCAAGGGATATGTAGAGAAAGCAGGAACGGGGAACTGATTTTGGATGATCAGTCATGATCATATTGAATGACTGGAAGGGCCGAATGGCCTACTCCTGCACCTATTATCAATGTTTCTATGCTTTATGCACATGGAATAGTGTGTCAGTTTTGATTGCTACACAAAGGAAGGATGTGGTAGCTATGGCGAGAGTCTAGAAGAGATTCTTCAGGAAGCAACCTTCACATTTAGGGCTGCAGTTATAAGAAGAGATTAGGTAGGCTGGGTTTAAATTCAATGGGATGTAAAAGGCTAAAGGGTGACCTTCTGGAAGATTAGAACGTTAACGTTAACCTCTTGCCTAGGTCAGGGGAATCTAGAACTCCAGGCCACAGGTTTAAGCTAAGATGCAAAACATTTAAAAGAGATCTGTGGGCTATGTTTTTCACACAGAGGGTTATATGTAATGCACTGCCAGAGGAGGTGGTGGGGAAAGATAAAATAAAAATTGTTAAAAGGCAGATACTTAGAAAAAAACATAGAGGGATGCAGGCAAAATGCCGGTGATTGGGATAAGCATATGTAGGCAGGTTGGTCGGGATAAACAAAGTAGCCCAAATGTTATGTTGAAGCGAGACCAGGCAGGTTGAGTGAAATTGTTTATATTCACAGAAAACAAAAAACAAAACTCGTAAAAACCGCAGGCCTAGTTCAGCTTACAAACACAGCTCCTGTCGCTGGGAGGAGCGCTGATATCTGACTAAAAACCCGTGAACGAACCCCTGTGGTCACATGACCATGCCACCCAATGGCGAGGGTTCTGACCTCCCAGCCCCACCACTAGGTGCCGCTACAGGACCCTGCCCCCCACCCCCCTCAGAACCAGAGGAAAGGAAATGAGCAGAAGTCCGAATCAGACGGCCAGACAGTGGGAACTGGCATAACAGGTGCAACAGGCACAACAGGCCTAACAGGCACAACAGGCGGAACAGTCACAACAGGCCGAACAGGCACAACAGGTGCAACCAGCGAAAGCGGGATGGCCAGCGGACGACCTCTATGCTGGGTAGGGCCACCAACACCCGGCTGTCAGCATCCAGATGGGCGTGCTTGAGGCGGGCCACCGAAACTATCTCCTCTCGGCCCCCCACATCCAAAATAAAAGTCACGGCGCCGAGCCGCTGGGCCGCAACACCCGGAAAGGTCCTTCATAAGAGGCCGCTGCAGCGGAGTCCGGTGCGGGTCCCTGTGGATGAAAACAAAAAGGCAGTCCTTGATCGCAGGTGGAACGTAAGAAGGAACGACATCCTGGCGACAGGTCAGAACAGGAGCCAGTTCGCCCGCTTTCTCGTGAAGGTGCACCAGCACAGACAAAGTGGGTTCCTGCGGCCCCGTGCCACACGAAGGAAATCACCAGGCACCTTCAGCAAGGTGCCTTAAACCAGTTCCGCAGAAGACGTGCAGCAAATCCGCTGATATCTGACTAAAAGCCCGGGAACTAACCCACGCGGTCAAGTGATCTGCCGACCAATGACAAGGGTTCTGACTTCCCCGCCGCTTGGTGCCGCTACAATGTGTTTACGATTCTACCTACTGTTCTTCTTCACGGTCACCCATTGCCTTGCGGCTAATGTCTGGAGGTGTGCCACTCGATACATCTGCAATCCACCATGTCACCATCATTGCAGATACTCCACTGTGAGACCATCCAAAGCATCAGCTCCAATATAGAAACATAGAAACATAGGAAATAGGTGCAGGAGTAGGCCCTTCGGCCCTTCGAGCCAGCTCGCCATTCAATATGAACATGGCTGATCATCCAAAATCAGTACCCCATTCCTGCTATCTCCCCATATCCCTTGACTCCAGTCACCCGAAGAGCTATATCTAACTCTCTCTAGAAAACATCCAGTGAATTGGCCTCCACTGCCTTCTGTGGCAGAATTCCACAGATTCACAACTCTCCGGGTGACAATAGACTATAGACAATAGACAATAGACAATAGACAACAGGTGCAGGAATAGGCCATTCGGCCCTTCGAGCCAGCACCGCCATTCAATGTGATCATGGCTGATCATCCCCAATCAGTACCCCGTTCCTGCCTTCTCCCCATATCCCCTGACTCCACTATTTTTAAGAGCCCTATCTAGCTCTCTCTTGAAAGCATCCAGAGAACCTGCCTCCACCGCCCTCTGAGGCAGAGAATTCCAGAGACTCACAACACTCTGTGAGAAAAAGTGTTTCCTCACCTCCGTTCTAAATGGATTACTCCTTATTCTTAAACTGTGGCCCCTGGTTCTGGACTCCCACAACATCAGGAACATGTTTCCTGCCTCTAGCGTGTCCAAACCCTTAACAATCTTATATGTTTCAATGAGATATCCTCTCATCCTTCTAAGGTCCAGAGTGTACAAGCCCAGCCTCTCCATTCTCTCAGCATATGACAGTCCCGCCACCCCGTGAATTAACCTTGTAAACCTACGCTGCACTCCCTCTATAGCAAGAATGTCCTTCCTCAAATTTGGGGACCAAAACTGCACACAATACTCCAGGTGTGGTCTCACTAGGGCCCTGTACAACTGCAGAAGGACCTCTTTGCTCCTGTATGTGAATCCTCTTGTTATAAAGGCCAACATGCCATCCGCTTTCTTCACTGCCTGCTGTACGTGCATGCTTACTTTCACTGACTGATGAACAAGGACCCCCAGATCCCATTGTACTTCCCCTTTTGCCAACTTGATACCATTTAGATAGTAATCTGCCTTCCTGTTTTTGCCACCAAGTGGCCTAATACTGTTCATATCACTTATGACCTCATGTACTCATCGATAAGTTGCCACACATCAGGTTCCAACCAGTGTCCTCAATCTGATGTCCACTGGCATTCTCGTGAGATGAGTGCTCGCGTGAATGCCGGGTGCTTATTAAAACATCTCTCAGTGCTTTCCTGGGAATGTTCATAACTGATGGAGCAGAATTAGGCCATTCGGCCCATCTTGTCTTCTCCACCATTGAATCATAGCTGATCTATCTTTCCCTCCTAACTCCATTCTCCTGCCTTACTCCCCCCATAGTCCCTGACCACTGACTGCTCTCACTGCGCTCCACTGACTCTCTGTAGGTAGCTGTACCCTGGTGCCTTGTTAACCTCTTACTGCCACGCTCTGTTCCACCCCTGGTATCCGCTCCCACTCTAGGATAATATTGAAATAATGATTGTGCAAATTACAGTTTATTTAGCTGACAAAGCATCAGACCTACACTGTAAATGTGATATTCACAATATAAGCATTATATTAAATAGAATCAGAATCAGAATAGTACTTTATTTGCCAAGTATGTTTTGCAAAATATGAGGAATTTCATTTGCCAAGTCAGTCATGCAAATAAAAAGCAACAGAACATAGAAAACACGTTTTAACATGAACATCCACCACAGTGACTCTTACACATTCCTCACTGTGATGGAAGACAAAATGAAGTCCAGGCCTTCCCTTTGTTCTTCCGCGGTCGGGGGCCTCGAGCCCTCCATTGACGGGGCGATCTTGACTCCCGTAGCTGGCGGCGTTCGGGCCCTCCGCGTCGAGGTGATCAGCTCCTGCATCGGGGGGGATGTCAGCTCCCCCACGCCGAGCGATCAGACCCCGGGTCGGGGCTGGTCGCATCTTGTGCGTTGTTGGAGCTTCCCGACTCGGCCTCTCCCGAGACTGCGAGCTCTTGATGGTAAGTCCGCAGGCCACGGTGGGAGCGATCCCAGGCAAGGGATCAGCTCCGATGTTAAGTCCAAGCCCCGCGGTGGGGCTCACGACAGTCCGAGGAGGCCCCCAGCTCCATCAATGGAAGGCCACAGAGCGCCCGGAGAATGCGATCCAAAAATTAATCACATCTCCGACAAGGTAAGAACCTGAAAAAAAGTTTCCCCCGATCCCCTCCCCCTCCCCCCACATAAGACAAACTGGAGAACATTAAAACAAACTTTTAACAAATACAAAAAAAAATGTTAAAGATGAAAAAACGAACATACTGCCAGCGGAGCAGCCATCCTCCGGTGTCCCTGGAATAGAATAGCTTGCATTCCAAAATATTTTTTGTATACTGATTTGTATACCGGGTGGTGCTCGCAATGGCTGCCTTGCCAGCAGCTGTTAGTCCTTTCACCCTTTTTTCTTATTTTTAGTACGTCTTATTGTATGTTTAACATTTTTCTTAGTATGTCTTATGTGGGGGATGGTGAGTGGGGAATAGGAGGAAACCGTTTCCCAGTCACTTACCTGGACGGAGATGTGTCTTTTCTCTGTGTCACATCTTTGCCGCAACCCCCCCCCCGCCCTCGCAGCCTACCAACTGGATTGGCGTGGCCTTTCCTGCCGGAAACCGGCCAGAACTTCAACGGCGGCGCAGCACTGAATTATCACGGCACAGCCGGTGATGCCTTGCCGGGGGTCGCCTGTGTTGGAGCTCCGGAGTGTTGGGCCTGCTGACTTTAACATTGTGGAGCTGTGGTCTGCGGAGCTTCTAGCCGCGGGCGCTGACTTTAACATCGTGGAGGCCTAGGATCTTTTGCCGGGGATCACCAGTGTTGGAGCTCCGCCCAGCTTGGCCCGTGGACTTCGGACGCCACAGTCTCCGGTAAGAAGCAGCTGATTTAGGAACTCCAAGCCGCGAGTGTGTTCCTCTGTTCCGACGCCGGAGTTTCGATCAACCCGGCGAGAGGGCCTGTACATCGGGCTGTCTGTAGCGGCAACTGCGCAGGGTTCAAAGGCTCCGACCCCCACGGGTGAACAAAGAGGAAGATGACTGAACTTTATTGCCTTTCATCACAGTGAGAAACATTGATTCCACTGTGGTGGATGTTTATGTTAAAATCTATCATGTATTGTGTTATTTTTCGCTAGAATTTAGAAGACTGAGGGGGGATCTTATAGAAACTTACAAAATTCTTAAGGGGTTGGATAGGCTAGATGCAGGTAGATTGTTCCCGATGTTGGGGAGGTCCAGAACAAGGGGTCACAGTCTAAGGATAAGGGGGAATTCCTTTAGGACCGAGATGAGGAAAACATTTTTCACACAGAGAGTGGTGAGTCTCTGGAATTATCTGCCACAGAAGGTAGGTGAGGCCTGTTCATTGGCTATATTTAAGAGGGAGTTAGATGTGGCCCTTGTGGCTAAAGTGATCAGGGGGTATGGAGAGAAGGCAGGTACAGGATACTGAGTTGGATGATCAGCCATGATCATATTGAATGGCCGTGCAGGCTCGAAGGGCCGAATGGCCTACTCCTGCACCTATTTTCTATGTTTCTATGTTTCTATGTTTTATTTGTATGGCTGTATGGTAACTGAAATATCACTGTACCAATTGGTGATTGTACCAAATGTCTGATGTTTTGCACATTGTTAGTTATGGGGTTAGATATTATTCTTGGGACCAGAAGGATCTAGGAATATGGGCACCTGCAGCAACAGGGCTCTGAACTTTGATGATCATTCATGATCATTTTGAATGGCAAGGCAGGTTGGAAGGACCAAACGATCAAAACACAAAAATCAAATACCAATTTCAATTTAGATAGACGCAACATTTTGGAGTAACTCAGTGGGTCAGGCAGCATCTCTGGAGAAAAGGAATTGGTGACATTTCGGATCGACACCTTTCATCAGACTGAGAGTCAGGGAGGGGACTGTTGGTATGGGAAGGTCCAGAACAAAGCAGAATCTGCATCAATGACTCAGGAAAGGTGGAGCCCGCAATGACTGGCTGGAGACGAGGTGATAATCAAGGAATACAAACGGTGAGATTAACAAGAGGATCGGGGTGGGGGAACGATGGAGAGAGAGGGAATGCAAGGGTTACTTGAAGTTAGAGAAATCATGCTGCTTTGTTGTAAGCTCCCAAGCAAAATATGAGGCGCTGATCCTCCAATTTCAATGCACTTCTTTGCAAATAGCAAAAGGTCAGCCAATACCGATCTGAGAAATGGAAGTAAAGTATTCTCTCTCTGGAAAAGTAAACAAAAAATGGATATTGCTTCACTTGCTTAAAGTCTGCTTCCTTTCCAAATTTCTCCCTGCATCCCTGCCACTGAAGTGTTGACTCATACCAGCAATATCTTGATCAAATGACCATTCTTCACGTGAGCATAAACAACGAGCGATGCCTGTAGAATCATTCCATAAACCTGCATCTGACCTTGTCCACAAGCAGAGCCTGTCAAAGAAAATCATTGTGTAGTGGCCTGAAGTCAGAACCCCAGCTAACTTTTCCTCAGAAGACACCTGCTGAGACCTGCGAGGCATTTTCCTCCAACAGTTTTATTTTCTCTCAAGCTGCCCTTTTACAGTACTTTCAAATTGTGGTTGTGCATTTCTTATGTAATTCAGGTGGTGCAAGCAATTCAAGCCTTTAATGTCTGCATATACAGGGTGACTGCTGTGTACATGATTTGAAAGATGCCTTGAATATCCAGCTGGTTCTGTTACTTTTCTTCGTGTGTTTCTCTGAAAATTTAAAAGTGTTTGAAAATGTGCACATTTTTGCAAACCTAAGCAAACACCAGCCCGCCTTGGATCTAAGAGGATGCTCAGTGGTTACGGCTCAGCAAAGAGAAAAAAAACAAAAGTAACCCAATAAGTCCCTACTTCAACAAAATATTAGAAACCACTGTTACAAAAAAATCAGTCGACCGGATGTGGAGACTTGGGCCTACTATAAGAAAGATGTTACTATTTTGTGAATGGTGGAAGCTTCCTGTTCTGTGCATTGTACGTACAGGATGTGTGAGGTGTTTCACCACCTCCACTAGCTCCTACATGTAATGATGTAAACATCATCTCTGAGAACCACGTTATCAAAGGGCAAGAAAACCTCTATCCTATTTTCCTATATGTTCAAATATACCGTATTGTGTAGCAACATTTGTGGTTACCCTTTTATCGTAAATTGCACCAGTTCAGTGTGATCAGGGAGTCGATCAAATTTCCATTTTGAAAAGGAAACATTTGGAGTGAACAACAGTGCAATAACAATGTTTGTGAATTCCCATTGATTCCACTTGCAAAATTACACAGAACAAATACACAATTATTTAAACCATGTTTTCCTTATCATGTATCATTATCATGTTATTCTAATAGAAAAATAATATTCTAAAATTAATACACCTTTACCTTTCAATCACATCAAAACTATTCATCTGTAAAACAAAAACATTTTGTTGAGCAGCCATTCAAAATGTGTTTTGAACATTCACTTAATTTGTTGAAGTTAAAGCAAATATCATGTAAAAAAAATTATTTGATGTAATATATTCCAGTGAAGAATAAGTTTTTAAAAAAAGCTTCACATTCTGAATGCCTGCTATTCTAAAATACAAAATCAAATTGTGACTGAAGTGCCTCAAATAAACAACTCATTAGATATTAGCAAATGTAAATCACATAAATGGCTTAACTGCGGGACAGAATAAATAGTTTCAATAATCTATTAACTACAGTCCAGCATGGAGTGGTTTACCTAAATGAGGATACTGTCTCGCTACTTTGATAATATATCCACTTCCCACATATAAGGGGCAATCTTACACAGACCAATTAACCTACAAACCCGCATGTCTTTCGGATGTGGGAGGAAACCCATGTGATCACAGGAAGAATGTTCAAACTCCACAAGGTCAGGGTCAAACCCAGGTCTTTGGCTCTTTGAGGCAGTCGTTCTATCAGCTGCACCACTGTGCCCAGCTTTTCTTCCCAACTTTGCTCCACATGAAAACAGGGATCTGTCCATTTTCTTTTGAATATTTCCTTGCAAACAGCAATTCTTTATTTTATATATTGCTATTACAGTAAAACTGTATTGAGAAATAGGGTGGAGTGGGAGTAAACAGGTTTACGCATCTTTTTTGAACAGTAAGTGCTTGATGTTGCTTGAAGAAGTGGGAAGGGAATGAATGCCATTTTATTTCTATTATTAATTGGACATAGAATATGTACATTTACATTGGCAGGAATTTGCAAACAGTTCATCTTCCCAGAGTACCTATATTCTATACTTTTCCTAAATGTTATCTTGAGATGAAATACCATTAAACTTGATCATTCCTACCAACTGTTGCAAAATTAGACGTACATTAATACATCAAAAAATGTCAGAGGCTGACTTTAATATATACACAATTTTGGTTTATCTTTACAGGATTGGGCTTTGATTTATTGTTATCACTGAGGAACAATGTACCTTGTTTTGCAGGCTGTCCAATCAAATCAGATAATACTATACATAAATACAACCAACCCAAACTCAAGTACAATAGGTAGGACAAATGGAAGGTACTAGGCAGCCAGATCATAATAGTGTAAAAAAACAAAATATCTACAGCAATATAAAATTAACAGCAGATCATTGCTAAGTAGGTTGTAGTTAGGGTTGTGCAGTGTGTTTCAAGAGCCAGATAGTTACTGTCCAGATTCAAGGAAGAAACTGTCCTTGAATCTGGAGATCAGGATTCTCAGGCTCCTGTATCTTCTTCATGATGGTGCCAATTAGAAGAGGTTGTGGCCAGGATGTTGTGGGCCATTGATGACATTTGCTACCTTTATGAGGCGGCATTTCCCGTAGATCTCTGACCAATCAATATCGAAATCAATGCCAATGATGGTCTGGGCAATTTTCATCCCTTTCTGCAGCTTCCTCTGGTACAAGGCCTTCAAGGTTACTAAACCAGGCCACAATGCTACCTGTTGGCATGATTTTCAGCACACAGCTGTAAAGGTTTAATAGAGTATTTGGTGACATGCTGAACCACCTCAATCTTCTAGGGAAGTCAAGGTGTTGATGTGCATTATTTGTGATTACAACAATGCACTGGGTTCAGGACAAATCTTCCGAGATGTGAATGCCCAGCAACTTCAAGCCATTGACTTTCTTCACCATTATCCCATTGACGAATCCTGTAAAGATGGCTTTCCTTTCCTGATGTCAAAAATCAGCTCCTTGGTCTTATTTATGTTGAGAGCAAGATTGTTGTTCTGGCAGCATTCTTTCAGATTATCAATCTTCCTCCTGTTCAGTACAAAACAAACATTCTCTTCTTTAACATTCAATTTAAATAATAGGCAAATGAGCGCACAGAGTTCCACCTACCATTTATCCCTTTTTATATAACCTGCACGTTAGACATAAGGCATTTAAAATTGAGTTTAATTAGTGGGGCCCATGGAGTAGAAATATATCTTGAGAGATGAAGCTGTAGTTATCTGGCCTCTAGATATATAACTATTTTGACCAAAATATTGCTGACGATGAGTGGTAATATTTAAAAAATGATGGCTAGTCCAAACCAATCAGATAGCATCAGGATTGAGGTGGTTCAGCATGTCACCGAGTACTCTAATGAACCTTTACAGCAGTGTGCTGAAAAGCATACTAACAGGTAGCATCATGGCCTGGTTCACGAACCTTAAATGCCTTGGACCAAAGGAAGCTGCAGAAAGGGATGGCGATTGCCTGGACCATCATCGGTATTGATCAATTGATCAAATTTCATGCCACAACTTGGTATGTTGACCAATTTTTCCACGATTCGGTAGTTGTTCAAGAACATCTCTACGACTTCTATTCAAGTGCTTTTGGTAGGATTTAGCAATTAAATTGTCAGGATGGCCACCTGATTCAGTGACATACTATATTCAAGCCAGATGATGATTTTGGTAAAGAACAGCTTTATTTTTTTCAACTGCCCTTTGATTATCACTGTTTTATTGTGGAAAGTATAGTCAACCCCAATAGTCATTTTAGAATAATAGTGAGGCAAAATAGTACATGCTGTTATTTAGAGACAAATCGTACAGCAACTTTGAGTGAAGGGAAAATACATAGTCTGTTGTTACTTTTGGGTGAAAGCAACATCTTCCTTACAATGAATGGCATATAATTGGTTCATTTGCACAAACTAAATTCAAAACGGAAAGCCAAGTCTTGCCAATTCCAGTTAAGGTGTCCATCTAACAACACAAGCTCTCTGGCATTAAACATTTACCATTAAAAGTGTAAAGTGCCATTTTGCTTTATCTCATTTCAAATCTACCTTTCATCCTCTTTTAATATATCACTGCCTCATCAATTAACGTCAATGTGATTCTGCAATGAAGTTTGTCATCAATGCTAACCAAAGAGTTGATATAATGATTTCACGACTTTACAGGTATTTAGAGAAGGCAGCAATGAGTTTAGAGGGATTAATTATTCTTCAATAAAATTCCCTGTTCACTGTAATTAAATATCAGCTCTGATAAACATCGAAAAGCACAACAATGAACACAACCACACAAAACTGATCATATAGTTAATGTCACTGTATCACTTATTCTAAACTGTCCAGATAGATGAAAATAAAAGAGTCCTGGGGCATTAAAACTTGAGCATAATGCTGTTGCACAGTGGTTTATGCTGTAACATGATCCTTTGCAAATGAGCAGTGTGTATCAGGAAGAAATGGATTGTATATAATCATGCTTGGAATTGCCCCAATGACTAAATGACAGCTGGTAAACATGGGACTAAAAGGTCATTTGACTAACATGAAAACAGGAAGCTTTGCAACAGTCGTCTGATGTTAATTTTAATTACTGTGTGGTCAGTAATTATATTCTGTTTCACTTAGTTTAGGTTAGAGATACAGCGCGGAAACTGGGCCTTCGGCGCACCGAGTCCGCGCCGACCAGCGATCCGCCCATATTAACATTATCGTAGGCGCATCAGGGACAATATATATTTCATAGAAAGCCAATTGACCTACAAACCTATATGTCTTTGGAGTGTGGGAGGAAACCGAAGATCTCGGAGAAAACCCACGCAGGTCACGGGAGAACGTACAAACGTATGGCACCCTTAGTCGGGATCCAACCCGGTCTCTGGCGCTGAAAGCGCTGTAAGGCAGCAACTCTATTGTTCCACCACCGTATAAAATCATGAAAGGAATAGATCAGGTAGATGCACATAATCTCTTGCCCAAAGTAGGCGAATCAAGGACCACAGGACATAAGTTTAAGGTGAAGGGGAAAAGATTTTATAGGAGTTTGAGCGGTAACTTTTTCACACAAATGGAGGTGGGTGTATGGAACAAGCTGCCAGAGGGGGTAGTTGAGGCTGGGACTATCCCAACATTTAAGAAACAGTTAGACAGGTACATGGATAGCACAGGTTTGGAGGGATATGGACCAAACACGGGCAGGTGGGATTAGTGTAGCTGGGACATGTTGGCCAGTGTGGGCAAGTTGGGCTGAAGGGCCTGTTTGCACACTGTATCACTCTATGACTCTATCGTGACAGAATTCAAAATTATGAGTAGACATGCATTTCTTTGGCTTTTTAAGAAGCTTGCCTTTTTTTTCAGGTTTAACAGGCATAGGGTTAATGTGAATAACAAATATACCAACTGTTAAGTTTTCTTGTCAAAATATACTTTTTAAAAGCTTTATTTTTATTAGAAAAAATCTGTTTAACAGCTTAGAAAATTAAACATATATTGAAACATTTCTGAGAAATTTAAATCGCATGCTAATTTGGGATAGTATATCCCAGAATTCTCTTCCACATCGCAGATGTAAAATCGCAAAAGTATTAGCTTCCCTGAGAATCACAATTCCAAAATAAATACATTTACTTACAAGTACAGCATTGGATAGCACAAAGTGTTCCAATAAAATTCAAACTGGCACAGGTGCAGAGAAGATTTACGAGGATGTTGCCAGGACT
Organism: Okamejei kenojei; assembly: GCA_035221665.1. Taxonomy (NCBI): domain Eukaryota; kingdom Metazoa; phylum Chordata; class Chondrichthyes; order Rajiformes; family Rajidae; genus Okamejei; species Okamejei kenojei. Next base: position 130,750,619 of record CM069132.1, read on the forward strand.
CAAGAGTCTGAGCTATAGGGAGAGGTTGAGTTGGCTGGATCTCTATTCCTTGGAGCGCAGGAGGATGAGGGGTGATCTTATATAAGTGTATAAAATTATGGGAGGAATAGATTGGGTAGATGCACAGAGTCTCTTGCCCAGAGTAGGGAAATTGGGGATAAGAGGACATAGGTTTAAGGTGAAGGGGAAAACATTAAATAGGAATCTGAGGAGTTACATTTTCACACAAAGGGTGGTGGGTATATGGAACGAGCTGCCAGAGCAGTTGAGGCAGGGGCTATCGCAATGTTCAAGAAACACTTAGACAGGTACATGGATAGGATTGTTTTCGAGGGATATGGGCCAAACGCAGACATGTGGGACTAGTGCAGCTGGGACATGACATGATGGCCGGCATGGGCAAGTTGGGCCAAAGGGCCTGTTTCCTTGCTGTATGACTCAATGACTATAAAAACTTGCCAAATCCTTTAGTTTTCATTCCAAAACAGTAAAATGACCCCAGATCTCTCAGGAGTCTATGTCACAGTGTATTGTCGCTCACAATGTCACATAAATAGGACAGTCCATTGGCAATCTTCAACAGCTGACTGAGTTACTCCTGGAATCCAAGCTTTTGCAGGGTGACAGAAAACAGAAAGGGATAATTCTCTTTATTGAAACTGCAGTAGTTGCTGGACTTGTGAGTTTCCTATGTCACCTTGAGTTTCGCAATAAAATCAATGGGTCTTCAAACTTTCAGTCTTGTATTGAATGTCGAATAGATCTATGGTAATCCTCCACACTGTTCACATGATCAGGCATTTCAAACCCTCGAAGCAGATGTCCGCTGTTCTGCTGGGTGAAGTAATAAAGCTGCTTGGCCAACACTGGCTCAATCTAAAGACAAGCAAATAGTACATTTCCATTACTTTAAAGGCAGCATGGATATTGCTTTAGTTTGTTTCTGAAACCAAACTGCATGGAAAATAACTAAAATTTTAACCACAAGTTGAAATGGAAATCCCATAATTGATTCAAACTGTTTAAACACTAACAACAATTTTGAAGGACTGACCCAAGTATTTATCTTTGCTCTAGACCTACTTGAAGAAATAAAGAGCAAAGTTGGATAACAAGGAGAGGGAGTTCTCACCAAGCGGAAGGTAAATTGACAGCACCTTGACAGGGCAGTACAATGGAGCAGCTGGTGGAGCTGCTGCCTTACAAAGCCAAGGGACATGGTTTACTTCTGATCTTGGGTGCTTTTTGTGTGGAGTTTGCATGTTCTCCCTGTGACCACGTGGGTTTCCTCTGGGTGCTTGGATTTTCTCCCACATTCCAAAGATGTGCAGGTTTGTGGGTTAATTGGCCTCTTGTAATTGCCCCATGGGGTGGATAGGATAGCGGGGTGGCATGGAACTAGTGAGAATGGGTGATCGATGATCGACTTGGGCTGAAAGGCCTCTTTCCATCAAATTCAACTAATTCAGGAATTGGCATCATGAGAGTTGATGTAAGGACCACCACCAATATCTGGCACAATCCATATCAAGATTGCTGTCTCACGTGACTGTTGTTCAGACATCAGTCATTGCTTGAGATAGGTATAGGCATTTCCCCTGGGCTATGCCATTACCCCTGGCAATGGCTGTAGCTAACACACTGAATAGAATGGCTTCACCTGAACCTCTCACACACCTTTGATTAGGCAGCAGAACATTGCACATGGTGATCTGCAAGAGATGCATGATAAGGGGGATAAAATGGTGGAGGTACAGAGCAGGTGGCATGGGAATGAGAAGGCATGTCTTCAATAGGGTACATGCTAGCTACTAATATTGGTGCACTGAGATCTATGCAACTCATTAAAGATTATATACCCAACCATCTCGACCTGCTCTTTATAAAAACACACCAGGTTTGTGCAATATATGAGAAATCAGAAATGTGCACTAAGGATAGCATTGAAGGTACTTTAATACGACACCAGGTAAAATGCAGTTTTGTGACCTCTCAAATGATTTACAAATTGTAGGGATAAGGTTATTTCTGATGCTTTTGCCACTCGACAAAATCCCTTTGAGGAAATTATCTAATTAAAATTTGGTCTCATGTCATGCATTTTCTTGACATTCTCAGAGCAATCACTTGAGTAGGCTAGGTACAAGGAAAATTGTGCTTCCTGCTATCCATTTCAAAGGCCAGGTTCTTTGTAGGAGGAGGGAGAAGGAGGTGAACTGAACAAAATTGACAAATCAGATGCACAGTGCCTGGGTGGAATTGGAGCCCAATGTTTTAGAAGAAGAAGCAGTGGCACAGAGAACTAGCATTTATGCTGTTGGTAAAAATATCATAGAATCGTGGAGTCATACAGCATGGAAACAGGCCCTTTGGCTCAACATCCACGCCAACCAAAATGCCCCATCTAACCTAATCCCATTTGCCCGCATTTGGTCTAGTAAAGCTAGAATATCAAATAAAGTGAAAGATAAAGAAATAATAAAGTACATAAAGTTGAGTTTGAAATTGATTGGGTATCAGACATAAACTCATAATGAGAGAGGAGTTTATACTTATATTGTTACTAGAACTCTGCTTGTCATCCCCACCAATTCTCAGGATTTAAAAAAAAATCTAAAAATATGTTTCTTTGTCTCACACTTTACAGTTGTTGTGAACTTACATGTGCTGTGATAAGTTTTCGTGATCTTTGTGGATCTGGAAATTCCTCTCCAAAACAAAATACAATTTGGTATCTTGGCATGAATGTACGCCCATGATGTGCACAGCTCTGCAGCTCTGAAGACAACATATAACATGATTATTACAGTGTATCTACCTTGAACAATTTGGTTCAAATATAATAGGAAAATGCCTATCATTCAAATAATAATTCTAAAATATCTACTTTCTCCAAATTACTACTATTAAGAATGATGAGTCAACAATCTTCAGTTGTTATATTCTAATTGCAAGTTGAATACTACTCACACTTTCATATAGAAACATAGAAAATAGGTGCAGGAGTAGGCCACTCGGCCCCTTCGAGGCTGCTATGATCATGGCTGATCATCCAACTCAGTATCCCGTACCTGTCATCTCTCCTTACCCCCTGATCCCTCTAGCCACAAGGGCCACATTTAGACAAATGGTCCACAAGGTTAGATAACTATATATCATATGGTACCCATGAACCAAACCTTCTCTGCTCACATGCATATTCACATTGATGATTGAATGAGCTTACAAAATAAACTATTAAAGAAAATGTCCATATTTTTATGATATATAATAGAAATATATTCAGAGATGAATAAAACAAAATTAATTACCTATTAGAAACTGTTGTGTGTCAAACAGTTTTGTGACTTGATCTCTCTCCAGTTTGTTGGGCCTGTCATTGTATGGTGCTAAAGGTCCTTCCCAGTAGATTCTGCTCTGGCACAATCGTTTGGCGTATAGACCATCAGGTGTCATCCACAGCAGGACCCCCTTCTCCAAGTGGCTGAGAAGCTTGTCAATACCCTTGCGCTGTGCATTGCTGTCCGGATAAGGAAACAACACCTGATCTATGTTGCCAGCTGCAAATGGCTTATCATCGTGCACATGGGCTATTCTACAACCTTCAGGACTTGTAGTTGTCACTTCTCTCACCAGGGTATCTCGATAATACAAACAAATGTGTAGCCGACAGTCTGTAAAAGCAAATCAAATTGTCGTTTTCAGTATATCAGCAAGCTGAAAGTCATTGACATAATTCTCAGTAAATAGTAAAAAGGAATTGCAGGATGTTTGGACTATTCCATTGTCAGGTCCAAATATTCTTTCCACACAAACCGACCAAATCAATCGGTTAACATAAATAAGCAGCGTCTTTAGGGTCAAGTGATGGCAAGTAGATTTTCTGAGTTCATAAGGCAGAACTCACATTCTGAAATTGAAAAGATCTTGGTAACATCTATTGCCAGCATAGCCACTCTTGGACATGGGCAAGGTTAGGGCTACAACTGTGATTCAAGGAGTCCAACTGTGGACTTCCGATTCCATAGTTACATTTGCAGGTTCTGATACACTTGTCTTCCTCAAGGTCATCTTATATATTTTTTCTCTTTCTTTTAAGTTTTCTTTCTTTCCTTTTTCTTATTTTCCCTCTTTTTTTTTTTTTTAACGGGCCGTTTATGCACAACACTTGATTTTAATAACATCTTGGTGCTTTCATTCAATTTTCAATTTCTTGTCTTCGTTCAGGAATTAAATTACTCTTTCCTTCTTCTTTTATCTTCTATGTTTTTGTTTTCTTCAGGCCAGTCATGTGGCCAAGGTTGGGGAAGGGAGGGATAGTCAAGGGACTGAAGATGGCTGAAATGTAGTCTTAGAAATACCAGGCAGGATCAGGGGCCACAGTTGTCCAATTTAGAAATCCTTCATCCCTTTTTCTGCACCCAACTGAAGAGTCTGCCATCCACTGTATGGTTGGACGCATGGCTAGATTTAACAGTGGACACAACGTCAGTGGCTTTATTGTCATTTTTCTGACTATGCTGATCCGCACTTAACATTAACAATGGTCAAAATGAAATGCAATTAATTATAGGTGAAGCAATAGAAATAATCACTATACCAAACTAGCAAGAAGAAAATTAAGAAGCCAGTCAGATAGTATGAGAAATGCTCAGTTGTTGCATGGGATTCAGCAAGCCACCTTACAAAATGAATATGATGAATAAAAAAGGGATATCTGCTGACCAAAACACCGTCCCCACATTTTGCAATTTGCAGTCCATATCACATGCTCTTAAGAGGCAATGCTGATAAATCATCAAGGAATATGATCCAATGGTGTCCCACCACAGGCCACATCTTCCCATTTCCTCCCCTTTCGACTTTCTGCAGAGACTGTTCCCTCCGTAACTGGTCAATTTGTCCCTTCCCGCCCAAATCACCCCCACCCCTGGCACTTTCCCTTGCAACCGCAGAAAATGTTACCCTTGTTGCTTTACCTCCCCTCTCGAATCCATCCAAGGACCCAGCAGTCTTTCCAGGTGAGGTAGAGGTTCACCTGTACCTCCTCCAACCTCATCTATTGCATTTGCTGTTCCAGGTATCAACTACTCTACATTGGTGAGACCAAGCACAGGCTTAGCAATCGCTTCGCAAAACACCTCTACTCAGTTCGCAATAACCAACCTGATCTTCCTGTGGCTCAACTCTTCAACTCCCCCTCCCATTCCGAGTCCAACCTTTCTGTCCTGGGCCTCCTCCATGGCCAGAGTGAGTCCCACTGCAAATTGGAGGAGCAGCACCTCATATTTCGCTTGGGCAGTTTACACCCCAGCGGTATGAACATTGACTTCTCCAATTTCAGGTAGTCCTTGCTTTCTCCCTCCTTCTCCTCCCCTTCCCAGCTCTCCTACAGCCTACTGTATCCGCCTCTTCCTTTCTTTTTCCCGCCCCCCCCCGGGCATCAGTCTGAAAAATGGTCTCGACCAGAAACGTTGCCTATTCCTTCGCTCCATAGATGCTGCCTCACCCGCTGAATTTCTGCCGCATTTTTGTCTACCAAGGAATATGTTAAATTGCTTACAGTTGAAATTGAGCATTAATGCACAAAATTATTTTCTACCATGACAATATAACCACAGAAATATATACTGTATGAATGCAGGTAATTGTTTCTTTAAAAAGGCAGTAAAACATTCCAAGATGCTTCATAGGACTATTATCAGGCAAATATATGACACTGGGCAAGATAAGCAAATAGAATGACAATAAATGTCAAGAAATGCTATGTAAGGAAAAGACAGAGTGAGAGAGGTTTAAAGAGTACATCCCAGGGATTAAGAACAAGGCATTTGAAGGCGCAGACATCAATGATGGACTTAATGGCTAAGAGTCAGAGGTTATGGGGAGAAGGCAGGAGAATGGGGTTAGGAGGGAGAGATAGATCAGCCATGATTGAATGGCGGGGTAGACAAGATGGGCCGAATGGTTTAGTGCTACTCCTTTCACATGATCTTATGATCTTGTGAATGCAGGAAAGCAGATTTTGGAGCTATGGTAATGTGGATTATGGAGATAAGTGTGAAGCCATACACAGATTTGGAAGCTAGGGTGAAAATTTTAGATCTGTGTTCCAGACACTCTGAGAACCAAGGTGATACAAAGTGCCCAGGAATTATAAGACAAAAATACTTGGTATGATTTAGAAAATGGGCAGCAGCGTTTTCGAATAAGATTATTTATGAAGATAGAAAGTTATCAGAAAGCTATTGACCAAAGGGTCTAAGAAGTTACAAAGACATAGATAAGTACTGCCACCTTGCAAATGCTACAGGTACGAACTTACCCGAGAGGGCCAGTGCTTCACCAGTTCTCATACTAGCTTCAATCGGAATACCAGGGGCTTGTGACTCAGCAGATGCACAAGTATAAAACGACCCAGTAACTTGATAACCTGTAAAGAGAATAAAACTGAAATGATGCGCTGGTTTAAAACTAATGTTAAACATTATGTGCACTGCATGATCATCCTCAATGACTTGTTAACCAAATGCAACACCATGTCAGTTAAGATATTTTACAAATTTGTTTTGATATTAGCATCTGATTGAAAATTACCAAACTGCAATCTGTTCTGACATGCCATTGATTTGTTAGCAATACAATTGACATGAATATTAGATCCTCTTTTTGCTTTACTGCATGAAATACTTTAAGTGTTTCTGCACGTGAGTGTTTTTATATGGGAATTTAAAAAAAAATCACATCATTTGTTCTTAATTTGACCAATTGAGTTCAACGAATAATTTATTAAAGATACACCTGTGTCATACATAAACTTGGCCTTAGATTCCCTCTCCTTTGCTCCTTTATATGTACTGGAAGTAGGAGGTGACAGTGGCTGACAAGGGAAGTCAAGGATAGTATAAAAATAAAAGGGAAGAAGTATAACATAGCAAAGATGAGCGGGAAGCCAGTGGATTGGGAAACTTTTAAAGAGCAAGAGAAGATAACTAAAAAAACAATACGGGGAGAAAAGATGAGGTATGAAAGTAAGCTATCCAAGAATATAAAGGAGGATAGTAAAGGCTTCTTTAGGTATGTGAAGAGGAAAAAAAAAAATAGTTAAGACAAATGTGGGTCCCTTGAAGACAGAAACAGGTGAATTTATTATGGGGATCAAGGAAATGGCAGACGAGTTAAACAGGTACTTTGGATCTGTCTTCACTAAGGAAGACCCACACAATCTCCCAGATGTACTAGGGGACGGAGGACCTAGGGTGACGGAGGAACTGAAAGAAATTCACATTAGGCAGGAAATGGCATTGGGTAGACTGATGGGACTGAAGGCTGATAAATCACCAGAGCCTGATTGTCTGCATGCCTGGGTACTTAAGGAGGTGGCTCCAGAAATCGCAGATGCATCGGTGATCATTTTCAAATGTTCTATAGATTCAGGATCAGTTCCTGTGGATTGGAGGGTAGCTAATGTTATCCCACTGTTTATGAAAGGAGGGAGAGAGAAAACAGTGAATTATAGACCAGTTAGCCTGACATCGGTGGTGGGGAAGACGCTGGAGTCAATTCTAAAAAGATGAAATAGCGGCACATTTGGATAGCAGTAACAGGATCGGTCCGAGTCAGCATGGATTTATGAAGGGGAAATCATGCTTGACTAGTCTTCTGGAATTTTTTTAGGATGTAACTAGGAAAATGGACAAGGGAGAGCTAGTGGATGTAGTGTGCCTGGACTTTCAGAAAGCATTTGATAAGTTTCCACATTGGAGATTAGTGAGCAAAATTAGAACACATGGTATAGGGGGTAGAGTACTGACATGTAGATAGAAAATTGGTTGGCAGACAGGAAACAAAGAGTAGGAATTAACGGGTCCCTTTCAGAATAGCAGGCAGTGACTAATGGGATACTGCAAGGCTCGCTGCGAGGACTGCAGCTTTTTGCAATATATATTCATTATTATATGAAGGGATTAAAATCAACATTAGCAAATTTGCAGATGACATGAAGATGGGTGGCAGTGTGAACTGTGAGAAGAATGCTATGAGGATGCAGGGTGACTCGGACAGGTTGGGCGAGTGTGCAGATGCAGTTTAATGTGAATAAATGTGAGGTTATCCACTTTGGTGGCAAGAACTAGAAGACAGATTGTTATCTGAATGGTGTCAAGTTAGGAAAAGGGGAAGTACAATGAGATCTGGATGTCCTTGTACATCAGTCACTGATAGTAAGCATGCAGGTACAGCAGGCTGTGAAGAAGGCTAATGTCATGTTGGCTTTCATAGCACGAGGATTTGAGTATTGGAGCAAAGACATCCTTCTGCACTTGTTTAAGGCCCTGATGAGACCACACCTGGAGTAATATGTGCAGTTTTGGTCTCCAAACTTGAGGAAGGACATTCTTCCTATTGAGGGAGTGCAGCGTAGGTTCACGAGGTTAATCACTGGGATGGCAGGACTGTCATATGTTGAAAGAATGGAGCGTCTGGGCTTGTATACACTGGAATTTAGAAGGATGAGAGGGGATCTTATTGAACAATATAAGATTATTAAGGAATTGGACACGTTAGAGGGAGGAAAAAAGTTCCCATTGTTGGGAGAGTCCAGAACCAAGGGTCACAGTTTAAGAATAAGGGGTAGGCCATTTAGAATGGAGATGAGGAAAAGCTTTTTCACTCAGGGAATTGTGAATCTGTGGAATTGTCTTGCCTCAGAAGGCAGTGGTGGCCGATTCTCTGGCTGCTTTCAAGGGAGAGTTAGATAGAGCTCTTAAAGATAGCAGAGATAAGGGATATGGGGAGAAGGCAGGAACAGGGTACTGATTGTGGATGATCAGCCATGATCACAGTGAATGGCTGTGCTGGCTTGAAGGGCCAAATGGCCTACTCCTGCACCTATTGTTTATTATCTAAAACTGAGACTGGATATTTAACATTTCAGTGATGGAATAACTTCAGAAAATTATTTGGAAGCAAACATAGAAACATAGAAAATAGGTGCAGGAGTAGGCCATTTGGCCCTTCGAGCCAGCACCGCCATTCAATATAATCATGGGTGATCATCCAAAATCAGTACCCCGTTCCTGCTGTCTCCCCATATCCTTGATTCACATCACATTGCAGCCGTGTGAGCTTTCCTTTGAAGATTTGAATGAATGGTCTCAGGGTGAAGTTTAGATTTCTACTGCATTTAAGACTGATAATATCCAAGTTATTCTATTGTTAAAGGAAGAGACATTTTTTCCTACTTTTGGTAGATTAATATAACTAATGGCTCCTATAATTAATTGTTTTCTACCACATAGGCCATTATATGGGAAATCTTACCATTTTCACAACCAGGTCCTTGCCAATGATGATTTCGTGGAGCGAAAGGCACTGGTGAGCATTGATAGGAGAGTTCAGGATGTGGCTGTTCATAATCTCTCCAGCTGCGTTCATGCGGTACTATGTAGTTTGGTAGCTGAAAGCCAAAACAACATACTAATGGTTTTTCACTTTATTGCACAAGGTATTCTAGTATTCACTGCCATTTGAAATGTATCAACTCTAAGGTGTTGCTTACCTGAGGCGGCATAGATGAATATGTAGGGTAAGGATGATGGTTGACGAGTATCTGTGGATCTTCCATGCTTACTTGTTTTGATCCTCCTTACAGTAAAAAGACAAGATGATATTGTGAAAGAGGAATGGAGGTTCTGATTGATATTAATTTATTCATTTGACATGGCATTTTGAATGTGAGCAGATTTAAAAGAGAATACTTCAATCTTCCATGATCATGGAAGCCATCATATTCAAACACTGTTCAATGTTTATCCTCCCCATTCTAGTTCACTCGCGAAGTAAAAGTTTTCCAAACTATACAGACAGTTAGAGTGATCAAATACCTTTCTTGGCCCCCTCTGGTATAATTTTGTATACTTTGTACGGGTCTGAAATATCAAGTTGACTACGATCAATCAACTCATCAAAATCATTGCTCTTATTTAAGGCACATCGTAATCTAGTCTTCCATGTTGGTGGATCTGGTTTGTCAATTCCTTCACGAAATTTGCCTTTGAAAAGTGCCCAAGCCTAGAAGAAAAATAACATTTCACAGTAAGTTCAGGAAATCCCTACTAATTATTCTGTGCTATTAAAAAAAAAAATTGTGTAATATCTTGTAATATGATAAATAACAAGCTAAAAATTGTACATTGTATTCACATTAGAATGTTGAAGGCTTACAATCCTAGAGTTTCCCAAAATGCGCAAGACTATAAATATCTGAAGTATTTTTTAAAAACACTGTACATAATAAAATGATTCCATTCACTGCCCTACTTCCTTCTTTATCCTACCAGAAACATGCTGTATGTAAGCATTACCAGCTAATCTTTGTTCTCCAGGTTAAAGCATTGCTTTATACTTTTTAAAATCCACAACATAATGTGAGATTTTAAAGTGTTTTGCGCATTCATTTAAAATACTATTGGGCATACACATGGATAGGAACTTTTTGGAGGGATATAGGGCAAATGTAAGGAAATGGGGAATCTCGGTTGGCATAACGAGCTAGGCTGAAGAGCCTGTTTCCATGCTATATGACTCTGTGGGGGGGAAAAACTATTAATAATCTTTGAAAATTCACTGTGATCATGGCTGATCATCCACAGTCAGTATCCCATTCCTGCCTTCACCCCATATCCCTTGACTCCGCTATCTTCAAAAGCTCTATCTCTCTTGAAAGCATCTAGAGAATCGACCTTCTGAGGCAGACAATTCCACACATTCACAACTCTCTGGGTGAAAAAGATTTTCCTCATCTCCATTCTAAATGGCCTACCCCTTATTCTTAAACTGTGAGCCCTGGTTCTGCACTCCCCCAACATTGGGAACATGTTTCCTTCCTCTAGTGTGTCCAATCCCTTAAGAATTTTATATGTTTCAATAAGATCCCCTCTCATACTTCTAAATTCCAGTGTATCCAAGCACAGTCGTTCCATTCTTTCAACATATAAGAGTCCCGCCATCCCAGTAATTAACCTTGTGAACCTACGCGGCACTCCCTCAACAGCAAGAATGTCCTTCCTCAAATCTGGAGACCAAAACTGCATAGAATACTCCAGGTGTGGCTTCATCCGGGCCCTTACAACTGCAGAAAGACCTCTTTCCTCCTATACTCAAATCCTCTTGCTATGAAGGCCAACATTAGCTTTCTTCACAGCCTGCTGTACCTGCATGCTTACTTTCAGTGACTGATGTACAAGGACACCCAGATCTAATTGTACTTCCCCTTTTCCTAACTTGACACCATTCAGATAATAATTTGCCTTTCTGTTCTTGCCACCAAAGTGGATAACCTCACATTTATCTGCATTAAACTGCATCTGCTCACTCACCCTGTCCAGGTTACCCTGCATCCTCATAGCATTCTCTTCACAGTTCACAATGCCACCCAGCTTTGTGTCACCTGCAAATTTGCTAATGTTACTTTTAATCCCTTCATCTAAATCATTAATGTATATTGTAAATAGCTGCGGTCCCAGCACCAAGCCTTGCGGTGCCCCACTAGTCACTGCCTGCCATTCTGAACGAGACCCGTTAATCCCTACTCTTTGTTTCCTGTCTGACAACAATTTTCTATCCATGTCAGCACTCTACCCCCAATACCATGTGCTCTAATTTTACCCGCTAATCCCCTATGTGGGACCTTATCAAAGGTTTTCTGAAAGTCCAGTTACACTACATCACTGCCTCTCCCTTGTCCATTTTCCTAGTTACATCCTCAAAAAATTCCAGAAGTTTAGTCAAGCATGATTTCCCCTTCGTAAATCCATTCTGACTCAGACAGATCCTGTTATTGCTATCAAAATGTGCCGCTATTTCAGTCCCATCAGTCTATCCAACCCCATTTCCCGCTTAATGTGAATGTCCTTCAGTTCCTCCATCACCCTAGGTCCTCTGGCCACCAGTACATCTGGGAGATTGTTTGTGTCTTCCTTAGTGAAGACAGATCCAAAGTACCTGTTCCTTGTTGCCCATAACAAATTAACCTGTTTCTGTCTTCAAGGGAGCCACATTTGTCTTAACTAATTTTTTCCTCTTCACATAACTAAATAAGCTTTTACTATCCTCCTTTACATTCTTGGCTAGCTTACCTTCGTACCTCATCTTTTCCCCACCATATTGCCTTTTCAGTTATCTTCTGTTGCTCTTTATAAGTTTCCCATTCCTCTAGCTTCCTGCTCATCTTTGCTATGTTATACTCCTTCTCTTTATTTCTATACTGATCTTGACTTCCCTTGTCAGCCACAGTTGCCTCTTTGGAATGAACTGATCCTACACCTTCTGTATTATTCCCAGAAATACCTGCCATTGGTGTTCCACTGTCATCCTTGCTAGAGTCTCTTTCCAGTCAACTTTAGTCAGCTCCTCCCTGATGCCTCCATAGTCCCCTTTGCTCAACTGTAATATTGACACTTCTGATTTTCCCTTCTCCCTCTCAAATTGTAGATTAAAAACCGATCATATTATGGTCACTACCTCCTAATGCCTCATTTACCTTGAGTTCCCTTATCAAATCCGGTTCATAACACAATGCTAAATCCAGAATTGCCTTATCCCTGGTAGGCTCCAGTACAAGCTGCTCTAAGAATCCATCTCGGAGGCACTCTACAAACTCCCTTTCTTGGAGTCCAGTACCAACCTGATTTTCCCAGTCTACCTGCATGTTGAAATCTCCCATAACCACTATAGCATTACCTTTGCTACACGGCAATTTTAACTCTTGATTCAACTTGCACCCTATATCCAGGCTACTGTTTGGGGGCCTGTAGATAACTCTCATTAGGGGTCTTTTTACCCTTACAATTCCTCAGTTCTATCCATACTGACGCTACATCTCCTGATTCTATGTCACCCCTCGCAAGGGACTGAATTTCATTCCATATCAACAGAACAGTATTAATGTAATACTGCAACCAGAACCCTTAAGGGAAACAACATATTCAATTCACTATGACTTGTCATTTAGCATTTGTCAAACTATTAGTGTACTTTGAGTAAAGTCGTAGTAACAATATTGTCTATTGTCTAATGTAGTGAAGCATAATCACTTTGCTGAAAATAAATAACCTTTTTTCCATTAAAACATCTGAACTAATTAATATAATAATTTTCCATTCATGCACATCATGCATGTATGAATGAACATGCTATAACTTTATATTTTTAGTTGGTGTAATTTTCTGGAAGCTAAACTCCTCTCCTGCCCCCCAGTTTACAAGAAACTACAAATGACCTGTACAAATAAAATTGGTATGTGCAGTGAGTCACATAAGCCACATAATTTATATTTGCTCGTTACCGATTAAAAAAATTAATTTCTTGGCAACCAATGATGCAATTTCCCTGAAACAAAAGAGCAAACTATATCGGTGTCGCTGTCCAATGTTATCACATGGGGAACATTTGACCACAATTATTCAAGCACACCTACACATACATGAGGTTTTTTTTTCCTGAAATACAAGACAGCGCTGCACAAGTCACGAGGGTAATAGAAAGCAACTGGTGCTGAGCTGTATAAAATAATGAGAGGAATAGATCGGTTGGATGCACAAAGTGTCTTGCCCAGAGTAGGGGAATCGAGGACCAGAGGCCATAGTTTCAAGGCGGAGGGGAAAAGATTTAATAGGAATCCGAGGGGTAGCTTTTTCACACGCAGGGTGGGTATATGGAACAAGCTGCCAGATGAGGTAGTTGAGGCTGGGACTCAATTACCTCAAGTGCAGCAACGTTTATGAAACAGTTAAACAGGTAGATAGATGAATAGGACAGGTTTGGAGGGATATGAATCAAGCGCCGGCGGGTGGGAGCAGTGGAGCTGGGACATGTTGGCCGGTGTGGGCAAGTTGGGCCGAGGGGCCTGTTTCTACACTGTATCTCTCTATGAGTGTCATGCATGTATGTTCCCCAGCGCCGGCAGCACCTAAGCGCGGATGTTGCTCACTTGCGGGACTCTATCCCACCACGGAGTATCTCCATCAACGACTCATGCGGTGCACAGCGACAAGCCCGATGGAAATACCCAATTTGCGAGAATTACAACACAAGAAATGTCCGAGAAACTTTGCACACATGAAACTTTGAGAAGCTTGATATGAGCAAGGTCACACGACGGGCATGGAAATTCAAATCTAGAGAATGTCAGCAGCCGTGCTGGCGGGAGGGACCGAGCGGAGTGTGTGGGGCACTGCAGCCCACGGTCACTGGGACTCTGGCAGCTTTAGCGTCGGGCTGGTCCCGCGGGCTACCTTATGCAACCCTCATTGAAAGGAGGAACGGCTCAGAGGTAAAATAAGACCAAAGCGGGTTCGGAAACTAAACGAAACAAAAGAGGAAACTATAACCCCCCCCCCCCCCCCCCCCCCCCCCCCCTCCTGAGGGCGAAGCTTGTCAGAAGTGCAACAATCGAAGAAACACGGGTGAGAGAAAGTGATTCTACCTTGAAAAGGGCAGCGTCCTCGTCTCGGTTGTAATCCTGTTTGCCGGCATGTTTCCAGGGAATCCGAAAAATGGTCTTGTCTTCGTTCTCCCAGATCAGCCCGGGATATTTACCACTGTCAATCTGGTCGATCAACCACTGGCGAAGTTTGCCGTTTCCGGAAGTCACTGGAGCCATGTTGCAATCCGAGTCCATATTCATTTCTATTGAACACAACGTGAGTGTGTGTGAGAGAGTGCGCAAAGAAAATGTGCGTGGGACTAAAACTAAGTGCTAAAGATGCACTGCTTGTTGTTAACATTGCACAGGGAAGGGGGCGAGGGCCATGTAATAAACTGACCCCGGCTCTGCAGAGCATGAGAAATCACTTGGGCTCCTGCAATATCACTCAACATTCACCGACAAGAAGCATTTCTGATTTAGACTTGAACGCAAATAATGCATCAACAGTTGAAGCACAATTAAAACATGTAGCTATTGCACACGAAACCAGGTGCTACCTGCCCGGTAAGGACGCATTTAAAACAATCAGCGTTTAAAATTTGTGACTAGTTGCTTTTTTACAGACTGAGTCATCTAATCAGTGTCTGATAGTGCAAGTCTATTATGATTCAAAACCAGTCGCCAACAAAGTACCAGGTCTCTTACCTTACGCCTGATGTCTACCTTCTAAATGTTTGACGTTTGTTGACTAGTTACGATGCAACTGATTCACTGGGCACGAACTGTGAAGGGACGTTCCTTTATATGCAAGCCCCGGGAGGCGGGGCTCTCGCTGCGTGTTAATTACACCCTGACCTCTGTTTTTGCAGAAGTGGCGAAAGAAGGAAAATACACAGCGTCGCACAACAATTCAAAGTACGAAAGATTTGCCAGCGTGCTTGTTTACCAGAAGAATTGACAGATCGGAGCAGGTGATAAATGGTAAATGTATCTGAGCAGATAATGGAAAATCAACCGATGAAAACATGTTCTTGGGTCGCAGAGTAAAAATCAACGTAGTAGCACAGACTTTGAATCACATTTGGCTGTCATTTATACACAAAGTGATTTGCATCAGAATGTCATTTTCGCTACACCCTCCATAAATTGAAGGGACATTGTCCTAAACGTCTCTGAAATGTTCCGGATTTTCTCTACTTTATCACAGCACGTTTCTAACATCGCTAGTGTAGGGCACCATCAGCTAAAAGCCATTTCATGTATTCATCATTTCATACATTTTCAACTTCAGCGCTAATTATTTCTGATATACTTCTAGAGTTCTCCGAAGATACACAAATTACTAGAGTAACTCAGCGGGACAGGCAGCATCTCTGGATAGAAGGAATGGGTGACGTTTCGGGTCGGGACCCTTCTTCAGACCCAAAACGGCACCCGTTCCTCCTCTCCAGAGATGCTGCCTGTCCCGCTGAATTACTCTAGCATTTTGTTTCTATCTTCGGTGTAAGCCAGCATTTGCAGTTCCTTCCTACAGGTTAGTTCTCCGGACTGAAGTTAGCTGATGAAAGTCAGGATACAACAATGACACTGTTGTGGGCATTCTCGCACTGGGATTTGGAGAGGGAAGTTAGACCTGGTGGCATTTCTGTTTCGTCGTGGACCAGACACGAAGGACCAGAGGCGGTTGAAATGCTCCCCCACTGTCATGCAGAGTGCTGTCAATGTAATAAGGATTACTGGAGCAAAATATACCTGGACATGCAACCCTGTCTCAGCCGGGAGAGAGAAAACAAAGGGCGGAGAAAAGGACTGGAGAATATCATAAGATGAAAATGCACATTTCAACGAAAACATTTTAATCAGCCCAGATATGCCCATTAGAATACTTTTGGCTCGCGAATACATAGTTTAATGGTTTCAAGACAATATAATTGCACCTGCCTTAACGTTCTGGAAATGTCCTTACACAAACGCGCAGCGTAATCACCGTGAACAAATCGGTTATTGGTTATAAATTGCATGATTACTAATTTAGTACCGCCATCTCCTGGGCAACGCTTCGAGGATGCATTTATTACTCTCACCTGCCGCAACATATTGAAATATATTTGCACGATCAAACTTAAACCGAGTGTCCAGAGTGGTCGCATTGTACCATTCGCATCCAATGTCAAATCCATCTCAGACATTGGAGGAATAAAGCATGAAAAAATGTAAAAAAAACTAACACGAAGTTCTCACGCTGGGTTCTCAATTGACTACAGACACGGAGATTCTTGATATTAGAAATTCTAAGCATTAATTGTATGTTATCTCATTAGTGATAGGAGCAGAATTAGGCGATTTGGCCCATCAAGTCTACTCCGCCATTCAATCATGCTGATCTATTCTCTCCCTCCGAACCAGATTCTCCTGTCATCTCCCCGTACCCCCGACACCCGTTAAGAATCTATCTATCTCTGCCTTAAAAATATCCATTCTGTTGTTTCTGTGATCATGTTACCTGCCTCAAATACTGTTGGTTTTGGTTAAAATTGCAAGCTGTCATTCGTTTGGTACGAGTTTTTTTGGTCAGGGAGCAATATTTCCTTGCTTAATAATGGAATGCGTAGTGGTCGGGGAATATTCTTATGGAGATGGGAGGAAGATAAAAATCCCACATCGTCCCTGTCATTTCCTCGTGCCTGATTCGCTCTAATTATCCGGATGTCCTGTTCAAAGGCTCCGCTGTAAAATGGATAGTCTGATTTCCAATGGAATGTCACTTTTCCATTCTTTTCACCAGCAAGAATTCTGGATGTGGAGGATATGTTGTGAGATAGTCCACATGGTTGAGGAATATAGCATATTTATTTCAATCAGGGACTACGGTTGATTGCATTACATGGGAAGTTGATACCAAAGGATACATAGATACATAGACAATAGGATACATTCGGCCCTTCGAGCCAGCAACGCCATTCAATGTGATCATGGCTGATCAACCACAATCAGTACCCCGTGCCTGCCTTCTCCCCATATCTCCTGATTCCGCTAGCCCTAAGAGCTCTATCCAACTCTCTTTTGAATGCATCCAGTGAATCGGCCTCCAATTTTGGACTCCCCCAACACCGGGGACATGTTTCCAAGCCATTAGCTTTCTTCACTGCCTGCTGTAGCTGCATGCTTATGGATAAATATTATCCTTTGGTACAATCTTCCCGTGTAATACAATCAACCGTATTCTCTGATTTGAAATGCATATGCAAAGTTTCTTAAGTGTAATATAATGAATAGTTCAAGGTATTGATTACATAGAAAAATTCTTGACTTCATGACACATCGAAAGCACAGAATAAAACGTTGATGTTTTAGAATTACAACTTACGTTACAACTTTGACCTGTTTAAGTAAGGTGAGAAATGTAACAGAATGCAGCCTCAAAATGGCTATTGTGCATTTCATACCTGCAGTCATTCAAATGGGAATGTGAAAATCATTCGAACCCTTAATTAATTATATTGACTAGATTGCTTTTGTATTCGATGAGATTAGTGACCGCAATATCTATCTCCAAAGTCCTCCCAAAAGACTGCTACATTTCTAAAGTGCCAAAGTCTGAGAAAATATTAAAAGTGTCTGCGATGTCTAAAGTTACATAAAGAGACGAACTAGTTATCAAAAGTGGTTAGAGTAGGAGTTGTGAAAAGCCCTCACTTTCTCATGGTTGCATTGTGTATAACTAGATGGTAGTCAGAAACATGTTAGCTTTCAATGCTAATCTATTTCTCGGTGCAGATCAACTGATAAGATGATAGAATGACAGGAGGCAAAAAATTGCAAAATATCGTGGGCCGACGTGGGCTCGGAACTAAAATGGCTACTATTGATTGCTAGATGTCTTTCCAATAACAAAAATCACTGTAAATGAGAATCATTTGGCATCTTTATACACTCTCTCCTTTCTGAATCTGTTTGCATTATGAAGCAAAAAGGAGACCAAGGTTTGCACTGTCTGATAAAATGCGATGGGTTGATTACTGAGGGTGACAGAGGCGGTCTCTAGTGGGTGATAGGACACTGCGAAAGACCGCTTTATTGACATTTTCTTAAAAAGTAAAGCAAAACTAATGATGGGGGAGAATCGTCCGCAAGATGACCAAATATAATTCCCAGTGAATGAATATCGAAATAACCGCAGTTGCTGGAAAAGTAACAATGTTGGACATACACTCAGTATTATTTGATCTGCGCAAATAACCATATAACCATATAACAATTACAGCACGGATCATTTGATGTGATCTCAGGTGGAATCGACACCAAAGGAACCAGGCTAGGTTTCAAGTCGAAGACCCCTCCTCAAAATGTTTCTGACGAAGGGTCTTTACTCGAAATGTTAACCTTTTTTTTTAATCCTTTCCACGGGTGAACGTTGACCGTTTTCCAGTATGTTCTGCATTTCTCTTTAATATGTTTTATTTTCCATTGTTATTGAAGGTTTGGGCGCCCACCTTTGCAACGATAATTCCTGAGGTGACATCACAAAAAAGTACAGACAAAAACAGGAAAAGGTACAACTGTGCAAGTAAACACACCTGGCATTGATCTGTAAAACAACACGGGTGGCCTATTTTAAGAAACATGCTCTTTTTTTCCAGTCCCGTAATCTCGGTTGCGTTGCGGTGTGCTGATTTTTGTCAATGATCTGCACAGACTACCAAGGTTACTTCTGGCGTTCGACCATCGAAAGGCAGGGAAAGTCTTTGAAGAGTTAATTTCTCAAACCGATGAATAGGCCAATTCTAATGGGATGGTTAGATTAACGTAGAGCGCTGGAGAGTTTCATTAAAATATGAGCTAAACGTGTGTGAGTGTGACTGCGTGTGTTCAAGTTTGTAACTGCCGTGACTTCCAACATTCACACACGTTTCCCCCAGTTCAGTTTGCTCAGATCAAAGCATGATTTAGAAAGTAGTTTCAAAACAGGGTGAGATTATTTCCCTTGGATTTCTTTTATTCTGTATCATGCATTAACTGTCTGGCATGAATTCCTGCTTTACCCAGAAGCATGCAACCAAACAGAGATATCTTAAAGCCACATGCAACAGCGTTCACGGTCGATGATTCTGCAAGTATCCTATTACTGTGAAAAAAGGCGAGAAAGATGTTTTCTCTACTTACCACTGGTAGCAGTGTTGCTTCATGTGCCATTGCAGACAACCATACAACCAATTACTTGTCGCCACAAAACAAAAAGCCCACAGTGCTGGAGGAACCCAGCGGGTCTCCAATTGCTTCCCCAAGAACTTTCTAAAAGTTAGGAAAACATTGGAACAAAATCAATATCAGCGCAATTGATCGACATTTGCGGGTGACTGTGACTGGATTTCCTATCTAGTCTGCAAAATATTCATTTTTAAAGGTTACACACGTCCCAGCTAAAAGGGTATTTCTTAAAAATTGCTCATCGCTTTACATTTGAATTTATGTTAGTCACTGTTCTCATAAATCGCCACCGCGCTTGTCCTTTTCAAAGGTTTATCAATACGGCGTAAACCTATAGTTAAAGTAGTTCACATTGTATATGTAGTTCAGATATACGTTATCGGGGCTTTAGCAGCGGGACTTGCACATAATCTGCTACACTTTGCCATGCATTTGAATATCTACTGGTGGGCACGTGAATACGCACAAACAACTATCAAAGTTAGTTGGGGGGGATCTTATAGAAACTTACAAAATTCTTAAGGGGTTGGACAGGCTAGATGCAGGAAGATTGTTCCCGATGTTGGGGAAGTCCAGGACAAGGGGTCACAGCTTAAGGATAAGGGGGAAATCCTTTAAGACCGAGATGAGAAAGACTTTTTTCACACAGAGAGTGGTGAGTCTCTGGAACTCTCTGCCACAGAGGGTAGTTGAGGCCAGTTCATTGGCTATATTTAAGAGTGAGTTGGATGTGGCCCTTGTGGCTAAGGGGATCAGAGGGTATGGAGAGAAGGCAGGTACGGGATACTGAGTTGGATGATCAGCCATGATCATATTGAATGGCGGTGCAGGCTCGAAGGGCTGAATGGCCTACTCCTGCACCTAATTTCTATGTTTCTATGTTTCTAAACTTGGATACATTCGGGAGGCTACTATATGTGCATTCCAGAATGCATAAAATACACCGGTATGCACTCAGTAGTTTATCAACTGAGGCATGCTGTATATATGTAGAAAAGATCACTTTGAAAAGATCATATGTAGAAAATGGCAATGTACCGTAGGTCTGAAGTGTATAATACATAATTCCTATCTTTGAAATGAAGTTAATCCATCAACTACAGACCATTTCACTCATTGTCAGTGATAGAAAGATAATGGAAATATTACTCAATAATGTGATTGAAAAATAAAACCTTTTAAGTGTAACATTGTAATTGAGAGTAGTCATTGGGTATTATTAAATATTTAACATCAGTGTACGCCTATAATGAGGACTTCAACATAACCGACGAAAAGGCAAGCAAAAAGCAAAGAGTGCCCATGGCAACACCTTAAACCTGGAGAAAGTTAAAGGAATTGAAAGAGAAGTTGTTGAGGGTGAGGACAGGTGGAGGTGAGCACTAGTGGAGGGAAATTGATTGGGTCTCTGTTCGAGGAAGAACAGGAGGGCCTTGAGACCTTCTTGTTGGGGGATGGAGGTGTCCATGCTAAATATGAAGCAATGGAGGCCTGGAAAATGGAAAGTTATTGAGGAGTTGAAGGGAATCTGAGGGGTTTTGTATGTAGGTGGGAAGGGAAAGGACAAGGGGGGTGGGGGGTTAGGATGGAATAAAGGTATGTGGAGATGGGTTTAGTGGGGCAGGAGCAGGCGTTCTAATGAGGTGTATGTACCAGGTACAGTGGAATTCATTTTTTACATACATCTCAGCAAGACTATCCCCGTGCACAGTGGCCCCAGTTAGTAAAGAATGTACGGAATGGCCACCGAGTCCATATGCATGCAGCATCATTTTGGCACCATTTTACGCCGTTTGGCAGAGAGAATGGGTTTGCCAGGGCGGTCCTGTTGGTGGATTTTGGGGAGGAGATAAAAGCAGGCAGTACAGGGCTGGGGGATTATAAGGTTGGAGGCTGTGGAGGGGAGACCACCAGAGGTGATGAGAACAGAAACAGTCTGGGAGATGATGGCCTGGTGTTTGTCTGTGTGATCCTGGTCAAGGGGTAGGTGTTTGGAGGGGACTGAGAGCTGGCATCTAGCCTCAGCACAACCTCCTCTAACCTCATTTACTGCATTGGTATTCTCGATGTGGCCTCCAGTACATCAGCGAGACCAAGTGTGGACTCGGCGACCACTCCCCCGAGCACGTGCTCAGTCTGCCAAGGTCTCCTGAACCCGGCGTGGGGGGGACTGCCGTGAGAGGAGAGGGGAACAACAATTGACAATGGGGGGGGGGGGGGGGGCATGGACAAAAGACAATGGGGACCCAGCGTGGGGAAACTGCTGTGGTTGGAGGGAGGGGGGACAAAAGGGGAACCGGCGTGCTTTGTAAATTTGTCAGCGCCATAGGTGGCTGCTATTTGTTTCCATTGTGTATGCAAGCAAAGAATCTCACTGTGCTTAGAAACTATTCCTATTCCTATTCCCAACTATTTTAACTCCTGTTCTCATTCCCACACTGACTTTTCTGTCCTGGGGCTCCTCCATTGCCAGAGTGAGGCTACACACACACTAGAGGAACAGCATCTCATAATCCACTTGGGTAGTTTACATCCCAATGGGATACGCACTGTATTCTCTAATTTTAGGTAACTCCTGCAACCTTTCACCTTCCCTGTGCTCCATCTAGACTCACATCTATTTCTCCCTCCCCTTCCTTACTCTGGCTTCACAATTCACAATTCTTCAATCCTTTTCTCTCACACCTTTGGTTTTAATCTCTGGCATTTGTTCCAACCAACTGCTTATCAACCCTTCATCTCTCATCTTTGTCTAACTATCACCTAACAGCTTTGTTCTGCCTCTCTTCTCTCCCAGCTTTCTTACCCCCTCCTGAATACAATAAGTGTGAAGAAAGGTCCTGATCTGAAACACCACCTATCCATGTTCTCCAAAGATGCTGCTTGGCCAGCTGAACATGCTGATAGGATTTGAATAAAGCTTGTGTGCCAGGTCAGGTAGCTGCTCTGAAATAGAAATGCCAGCACAGATACTTTGTTAGCACGCAACACAAGCTTTTCACTGTACCTCGGTACACATGACTATAAGTAAACTAAACTGAAATGCCCAGTTTTTTTTCCCTTGTAAATTCTATTTAATCTGTTAATGATATGCACTCAGGAATGGAGAAACTGACATAGAAATGGATTATTCACATTCCATTCAGGATTTCCTAAAATAATTTGCAACCAAAGTGCCATTAAAGTGTAGTCACTCTGTACAAAAAGTATCCAGTCTGTGCACAGTAAGCTTATGCAAAGAGAACTGTGATAATATCCAACTAATGTTTGTTTAGTCATGCTGAATGAAGGATAAACACTGACCAGGACATCAGGGACAACACTTCAGCACAATTTGGAAGGAATATTTGATGGTGTTTTATTGCCACTCAGAAGAGCAGAGTGGGCCTCATTTCAGAATATAATTCAGATATTTTTTGCATCTCTGGGTCTTGAATTCTGTGCTCCAATCCCAAGAGGGGGATATTATACCCAGAATGACATGGCTTAACACTTCTAAATAACTGAGCCAGGAACGGCATTGAGAATGGACTGAGTGTTATTAAATTAATCCGGGCGGCACAATGGCGCAGGGATAGAGCTTGCTGCTCCACAGAGCCAGAGATCCGGGTTCGATCCTGACAAGGAGCGCTGTTTGTGCAGAGTTTGCACATTCTCCCTGTGGCTGCGTGGGTTTCTCCAGGTGCTCCAGTTTTCTTCCACATTCCAATTACATACAGGTTTGCAGGTTAAGTGGCTTCTGTAAATTGCATCTAGTATGTAGGAAGTGAAAGCGGGAGAACAGGTGAATGATGGTCAGTGTGGACTCTTTGTCCCAAGGGCCTGCTTTCCTGTGGTATCTCTAAACTCTAAACTATGAACCCATGTCCAGTAGAGGAACATAATAGGTCAGGGTATCTGGAGAAGGAATTGACAAGTGACATTTTGGGTCGGGACACTTCTGAATGATGACTGAAGTCTGATGACTTCAGACTTTGTCCATTCTCTCCCCAGATGCTGCCTGACCTGCTGAGTTCCTCCAACACTTTGTGTTTTACTCAAAGTGCCAGCAACGGCAGTTGATTTGTGTCTCCAGTAGTTCACTAACTGGCAGATGCACGACAAAAAGGGAAGTTCTCAAACATCAGAGCACTCATACACGACCATTAAAAACAAATGTGTTTGACATGCCAAGTTTTCCCAATAATCTATTTTCCCTCAGATGTCCAGATGACACAGCAAAGACATTGGAAGAAAATGATTATGATCTTCGTTTGGAGTTGTTTGGATAATTTGGGTGTTATTGATATAACCACACATCGAGCTTGATTAGACAGAGTTATGTGAACATCAACGCTCAACAAAACATGAGCCCAACAAGAAGGGCTTCAGTCTGCCTTGGCCTACCTGATCCAAACACTATCCCTTCCCATTCCCATACTGACATTTCTGTCCTGGGCCTCCTCCATTATTAGAGCAAGGCCGCATGCAAATTTGAAGAACAACGCCTCATATTTCGCTTACAATCCGGCGGTATAAATATTGATTTCTCTAATTTCAAGTAACACTTGCATTCCCTCTCTCTCTCCGTCCTTCCCCGACCCTTGTCGTCTTGCTAGTTTCACTGTAGTCTTGCTAGCATTACTTTGTTCTCACCTCTTCCACAGCCAACAAAGGACCATTATGGGCTCCACCTTTCCTGAGTCATTGCTGCTGGCTTTTCAGACCTCTAGTTTCCCTCTCCCATGACTCTCAGTCTGAAGAGGGATCTCAACCCGAAACGTCACCTTTTAATTTTCTCCGTGGATGCTGCCTGACCCGCTGAGTTACTCCAGCATTTCGTGTTTACCATCAAGTAGGGCATCAGATTGTGTAGAGAGGCCAATCTCGGTTAGCAGAAGCTGCCAGCAACCTTGGTTTTGAAGGTTTTGAGATTTGCATTGGGACATGGAGAAAACCACACAGATATGAAGTCAACCCAAAGTGAGCCCAGAGGCTCCAGGGAATGGCAACCGCGCCTCAATGATAGCTGCAACTTTTGGAGGAAAAACCACAGCAGCAATCAGTTGCCTGCTGCCCCGGCGAGGGATGTTGTGTTGGTCATTAACTTTGTGCATGCCTTCCAATAGCGGCCCGAGGAACGAAGCAGGAGGCATGCCTTATTGGGCAGCAGCGACGTCCATGGATCAGCAGCGCTGACCACCACCCAGTCCACCCAGACCACTCGGGGAACGGGCGGCGAGCGGAGGGGGAGAAGTTTGCACCAGATTTTCGTATTCGCTGCAGTCAGGGAAAAATCATTATGTGCTCCAAATGTCTCATCCTGGACAACCAAAGGCCTTTAAAGCTATTCATTTCAATCCACTTCCTGCTTTTGGCTGAGGTAAGCAAAACAATGAATTACACATCATTATGTGAGAATAAGAAATAATTTAATTTAATTGTCGCTGTGAACTCAAGCCCAATTCATTCTTGTTTTATAACCGGTTTTTGGGATAACAATTTCGAAATATGACTTTTCATGACCAACCTTGCCAAATTTGATGACATTTAACAATAATATTTAAACGTCATACCAGTTGTGTCTCCTTTGAGATTTTTACACAGGGCACAGGAATCAAAAACACGAGGACATGTGTTTAACATGAGAGGGGCAAGATGTAATATGAACCCGAGTGGTAAGTTTTTCACATAGAAGGTGGAGGGTCTGTGGAATTAGCTGCCAGCAGAGGTGGTTGAGGCAGGTTGGCAATGTTTGGACAGGTATATGGATAGGAAAGGTTTAGAGGGATATGGGCCAAATGTGGGCAAGTGGGTCTAGCTTGGGGCTTAATGGTCGGCAAGGACGAATTGGGCCGAAGGCCTCGTTTCCATGCCTTATGATTTCTAATTACAACTTTATCTTAGCAAATTGTGATGACATTTAGAATGTTGATTAGAAGAAATTGCAGAGAATTGTGGACACAGCCCAGACCATCACGCAAACCAATCTCCTTTCCATTGACTCAGGATTCAAGAGATTCAATATTCAAGTGAGTTTATTATCATGTGTTCCTAATCAGACAATGAAATTCTTGCTTTGCTTCAGCACAACAGAACATAGTAGGCATGACTGCAGAACAGATCAGTGTGTCCATATACCATTATATAAATATATACACACATCAATAAATAAACTGATAAAGTGCAAATAACAGATAATGGGCTATTAATGTTCAAAGTTTAGTCCGATCCAAGTTTGATAGCCTGATGGCAAGAGGTACAGAAATGTAAAAACGCATACCTCCAGACTCATGGACAGTTTCTTCCCAGCTGTTATCAGGCAACTGAACCATCATATCACCAACTAGAGAGCGGTTGTGACCTACCACCTACCTCATTGGTGCCCCCAGACTATGTTTAATCTGACTTTACTGGACTTTATCTTGCACTAATTATCATTCACTTTAACCTGTATCTGTATACTGTGGATGGCCTGATTGTAATCATGTCTCATCTTTCCGCTGACTTGAAAGCACACAACAAACAAGCTTTCTGCTGTGGCAATAATAAACTAAATTAAAACTAAACGAAATCTAATTTAAAAATCAAAAGTTTATAAATTTCTAAGTGTATTTCTTAATTTTAGTCATGTTATTTATAAAAGTGATGTTGCTTTTGAAAAGCTGAAAACAAATAATATGAAAATTGGCTAAACATTAAAATTACCTTGTGCTTTATCTTTCACATATTTTAGCATTTATGTGGGTCACACCTAATCAGATTACAATACGTGAAGATTAATGCATATGTCTAACACAAATAATGACTGATTGCTACAAAGAAAACTTCTGTACTTTAACTAAACCCCGCTCACATTGATGTGTTGTCAATGGTGCAGATGGCATGGTCTGAATGACGTGTAATGTTTATGATGTATGCATGATACAGTACAATATGTATTGTTAATTGCTTTTCAATGGAAGACAAGGCATTGGGATACTTGGTTTTGATGATATTATAATATAATATGATGTTCACAAGTGCAGTGGCAAATTGGCTCAAATATCTTCAAGCTTCTACCACAATGATTTAGAGATACAGTTAAGCAGTGCATTGGCACATTAATTGCCCCTGAAGACTTGGATTATTTTCCATTTTAAATGTCCATGTAGCATGATTTCAATTTTAGTTTTAGTAAGTCAGGTATCATGAAAAAGCTAGCATGCTCCCTCAGAGAAAGTGACCAAATTTCTCATGTACCCTAGTCTATTCCCAGATGATACCATTATAAGGCACAATAAATTATTTGCTAAATCATTCTGTTAGCAAGAAGTTGGCATGTAAAGAGAAAGCAAAAATGGAAGGACTAGAAAAATCAATGACATTTACTTTTTCCTGTAAAAGTCATAAATATTAGTACCAGCAATTTCTTTCCTTTAGTAATACTGAGACTAAGAACAAAATAATTGTTCACATTATTTAAATACAAGAACACGTTAAAGAAATGCTTACATTAAAAATATATATATCAATGCTTCATATAATTCAGGTGGCTAACTTTTAGCATTGTTTTCACTATGAGCTTCAATGCAACAACTGCTGAAATAGTATAAGAGCAGTTTGTATTAAATTTGAACACATTGGTAGCACACATTTTTTTTTTTCAATATTCTACAGGTAGTAACATTAAATTCCTAATTGTATCTTCAAGAAATGTGATCAGAAGAATGGTTAATGGAGTTTGATGTGGTAAATGCGAGGCATTGCAATTTAGGAAGTTAAACCAGGACAGGAGCAGTCCTGAACAATATCTATCTCAGCGGAGGACCTCGGACTACCTTCGATCGGACTTTACTGGCTTTATCTTGCACTAAACCTTTTTCACGTTGTTCCCTTTATCATGTATCTGTACACTGTGAATGGCGCGATTGTAATGATGTATTGTCTTTCCGCTGACTGGTTAGCATGCAACAAAAGCTTTTCACTGTAGCTGTGACAATAAACTAAACTAAACCGTGAATGGCAGAGTCCTAGTGTCGCCGAACAGATGGATCTAGGAGGGCAGGTGTATAGTTCTTCGAAAGTGTGTGTCTCTTTTAACACAGAAAGTAGTGGGTACCTGAAACATGCTGCCAGGGGTGGTGTTTTGACCACGTGGGTTTCCCCTCTCCTTCTGACCCCGTGGGTGTCCTCCAGGGGCTCTGGATTCCTCCCACATCACAAAGACAAGCAGGTTTGTAGGTTTGTTGGCTTCTGCAAATTACTCCTTACGTATGTGTTTAGTTTAGCTTAGTTTAGTTTAGGGATACAGCATGGAAACAGGCTCTTCGGCCCACCGAGCCCCGCCGACCAGCGATCTCCCGCACGCTGACACTATCGTACACACATTAGGGACAATTTACAATTTTACCAAACCAATTAACCTACAACCCTGCACGTCTTTGGCGTGTATGAGAAAACTGGAGCACCCGGAGAAAGCCAATGCAGGTCAATGCAACTGCATACAAACAGCACCCGTAGTCAGGATTGAACCCTGGTCTCTGGTGCTGCAAGCCAGCAACTCTACCGCTGTGCCAACTCTGGTGCTGCAAGCCAGCAACTCTGCAGTGTCACCCTTACATTAAAAATATATATATATCAAAGCTGGTTGAGGGTGGATGTGAAAGTGGGTTAACATAGATCGATGCTCCGCATGGACTCAGTGGGCTCAAGGGCCAATCTCTATCCTGTATCTCTAGAACTAAACATTAAAACTAAACTTTGTCCCTCTAACCTTACATACCTCGTCATTTTGCACTTGGGAGAGATGCCAAGAAATGAAAAGCTCCTTATACTACCATGATGCAACACAAATTAGTACTTCTCCGTGAAGAGAGATATGGAGCCTGATGAAAATTCATAGTTGTTAATAAGCACCTTTAACAGTCTTAGGAGCTTATCCATTTCAACTACATATCGGAAGAGAAATGCAATTTAAAAAAAATATTGCACATTGACATAAACTACAAGACGTGGCAATACGTGCGAATTTAGCAGTAATTTAAAAAATGCTTTGCAATGGCAACTAAAAATGCAGAACAAAGGGATAGTTTCCTACTGCATGATCCTAAATCATATGTCACAAAGTTCTGGAATTAATTTAGTTTATTGTCAAGTGCACCAAGGTACAATGAAAAGCTTTTGTTGCATGCAATTCAGTCAGCAGAAAGACAATAAATGAATACATTCAAGCCATTTACAGTGAATAGATACACGACAAGAGTGTGGAACGATTGTAATATGTGATTGTAGATCTGCTTCTGTGGCTAGCATGCAAATAGTCGCCTGGGGTGAGCACCATTTTGGAAATATTTCTTCCATAGTCTGAAGAAGGGCCCTGACCTCAAAATGTCACCTGTCCATGTTCTTCAGGGATGCTGCCCGACCAGCTGAGTTACTCCAGCACTTTGTGCCTTTTTTAAAAAAAACCAGCAGCAGCAGTTCCCAGTTTCTAATTCATATGTCTGTAGCTTTGTTCTAATTGATTATACAGTGAAGCAAATATTGTCAATGCTCAATTAAAAATAAAACAAATTACTGAGCAATTCAAGCACATTTGCTTTCTGTGTTGGAATGCACATTTATGACTGATTTAATCTGACGGGAGACTTGCATGACCGCACCGTATGGTGATGAATGTTCATAGATAATACTCTCTGTATGTTTGCTTGCAAATGGTGGTCACACAAGTAGCTTAGATGTCACTCATCACCTCCCACCAGCCACCATCAATTCATGTTATTATTTAAGATTGAACTATTCTGCTCCTAAATTGAATGGTTTTGTGCAAAAGCCAGAAAGTGTGTTCGCACATATTGTCCTCAGAAACAAGTGCACAGAAATGTTACAGTTATCTGCTACAACTTAGGAGCACATTCACCATTCTTTTAGTCTATAATTACAGTTGGAAGTCATGTAAGTGGTGTAGGGTAGCATTTGTTACAAAAAATACTGGTAACATTTACAAAATGGAGCAATTATTCAATAGTTATCAAAAACCAATTGACAATTATTTTTTCTGTGTTACATATGGTTGTTGAGAACATTAAAGCACTTTCCCTGTGATCTTGTTAAATATACATCACAACTTAGCAATCGACAGGAGGCTGGATAAACATGTATGAAAGAAGCCTGTACCATATCACAAAGATGGAGCCTGGTGAAGTGAAACACTAGCAGCGTTTTAGTGCTTCACAATACCTGGCCCTGTGATTTTGGTTTCACCAATGTTGGTCTCTTTCTGACACAGCTATCTGTAACATATAACTACAAACACTGAGAAGACTTACATTTTGCAGTGCAATCACATAAAATGACTGTGATCCAATCTCTGCATTGAAAAGCGTTGTAGCAGGGTATGGTGTTTATAGATTCTAAAACCTTCACCCAGAGCAGCTGTAGATCGGTTGGTAAGTGATCTTACATTTCACACGTGTGTTCACACGGTAAAATATAGTTTGTTTAGTATGCATGGTTACTCTTGTCTGACATATTAACAGGAAGGGTATTTTGAAGGTTGGGCCAGAATCGAGGATAAAGGCAAACGCTTTTTGTTTATAGTGAAAGAGAGGTTTTCAGAGTCCCAATGATATAAATTCACTGATGCTTGTTAAGGGTAAATCACAGCATGACAGAAAACACCCAGAATTTCCCTCGCCTCCTCAACGGGTTTTAATTTCTAATCGTAAAAATATGATATTTTGCATAACTGCAGCTAGAAATTTCCTCATCTTTCAGCATTGCCGTGTTCCTTTCCCGCAAATGTTCTTCTGTTGTCCGCAGTATTGTTGAAACCTAGAAAGGCGAGGCAAATAGTTTAAGATGTTTTAGCTGTTAGTAATTATATTATTCAATCATGCAGTGACTATGTGCGTCTATGATAAGGAATAAGGATTCTATTTAAAAACACTTTTTTAATGTTCAAATTCAAAGAAAATCTGTGAAAATGCAATGATGAAGAATAATTATAACAGTAAACAACAAGCTGAGCTTTAAATGCTACTTTTAATAGAAGTAGCATGTTTATGTTTCATTCACAGTGGAATGAAACATAAATATATTAGGGAAAGTGGATTCTACTTTCTGAATACAGTTTGGTTTCTCACTACAAGTATGCCTTTCTTACAAGTGCTATGAACGGCGCAGTGTATTAATCCTCTAATTTATTACATGAAAGATAAGTTGCGGATTCCTTAGCAGAATCCTGAAAACAGCCCGGTTAATAGAAGAAGATGGAAAATGAAGAAGGATAATACATATTCCACAAAAATTGTCTCACTTGAAGTTCGTTTGCTCGTGTGTAAGACGACGCATAGCTCGCTGTTGGCTTCCGTCGTCATCCAACATGTTGACAGAACTGGTCGCCCGACGCGTCACAGAGTGCATCGTGTCATTGTTTCCGGGGATCGCCATGAGGAGGCTTCTGTCATGATCCCTCACTTGAAGTGAATATTTACCATTCCATCGTGGACCCAACTGACAGCTATAGAACTAGAGTTAAACAAAAGATATATGTAATGCCTTTTTGAAATTAACATAGAACATAGAACAATTGAACACAAGAACAGACACTGTGGCCCATAATGTTTGTGCCGAACATGATGTCAAGATAAACTAATCTAATCGGCCTGCACTTGATCCTTATCCCTCCTTTCCTTGCGTATCCATATGCCTATGTAAAAGTCTCTTCAAAAGCACAATTGTATTTGCCTCCACCACCATCTTGGCGGTGTGATCCACGTTTGTGTTTAATTAAAAAAAACACCCTCCAAACCTTCTTTACAAGTTGCTCCTTTCACCCTAAAGCTCTGCCATCTAGTCGTTGACATTTCCACTCTGGCAAGGTGGAAAGTTCCGAAAAGGGTAGCTGAAATATTCGGTGTAGCTGAGTCCCATGCGTAAAAATATCTTTGACCGTTGTTTGAGCAAGTGGGATGCTGTCAAATGTCACGCATTACCTGAATGTTCAAAATTACCTTGGTTATTTCGGTGGAATGGCAATGAGGTGATAACGATGGACAATCTGGAAAGGAGAAATGGCAGAAACTGTGAAAGTGCTCTTTTGACTAAATGGCCTTCTCTTCTCCATGGTATTCTGCACCACCTGCAGCTTTGTTTGTGTGTGTTGGACTAGAAGATGTTGTGCTGCATTTTCTGCCATTAAAACATCAGTCTTGGAATCTCTAACCTTGACTGTGGCACTGTGGTGCAGCGGTAGAGTAGCTGCCTTACAGCACCAGAGACCCAGGATCTATCCTGACTATGGGCGCTGTCTGTATGGAGTTTGTACATTCTCCCAGTGACCCGCATGGGTTTTCTCCGGAAGCTTCAGTTTCCGCCCACATTCCAAAGTCATACACTCTGAAGAAGGGTCTCGAGCCGAAATGTCACTCATTTCTTCTCTCCAGAGAAGCTGCCTGCCCCACAGTTACTCCAGCATTTTGTGTCTGTTTGAAGGTTAATTGGCTTCAGTTGTAAATTGTCCCTGGTGTGTAGGAGAGTGTGCGGGAATCACTCGATGGGCTGAAGGGCCTGTTTCTGTGCTGTATCTCTAAACTAAACAAAACTAAACTATGAAAGTTGCAAAGTGATTATGAACTTTGTTCGTGAGATTGATAGAACTTTGTTATTAGGCTAGCCTGTGTTCCCTATGAAGGTGATACAGGTTTTTGTTTTTCGCAGATTGATCGAAAGAGACATCATGGGAAAAGGCCCCTTGGCCCACTGAGTCCTCACCCACCACCCGTTCATACCAGTTCTGCGTATCTCATTTTCACATCCATTCCCTACCCACCAGGTGCAATTTACAAGGGCCGATTTAATCCACAAATACGCCCATCTTTGGGATGTGGGAGGAAACACGGTGCCAAACTTGGAGGAAACCCATGCTCTCACAGGGAGAATGTGCAAACTCCACGCAGCAGCACCCACGGACAGGATCGAACCCGGGTCCCTGGTACTTAGAATAAAGGGGAGGTCATTTAAGACCGAAGTGAGAAAAAACTTTTTTACTCAGAGAGTTGTGAATTTATGGAATTCCCTGCCACAGAGGGCAGTGGAGGCCAAATCACTGGATGGATTTAAGAGAGAGTTAGATATAGCTCTAGGGGCTAGTGGAGTCAAGGGATATGGGGAGAAGGCAGGCACGGGTTATTGATAGCGGACGATCAGCCATGATCACAATGAATGGCGGTGCTGGCTCGAAGGGCTGAATGGCCTCCTCCTGCACCTATTTTCTATGTTTCTACTGTGGCAGCAGCTCTGCCACCTATGCCACCGAGCTGCCCTTGTAACCTAGCAGGTGTGAACCCTGGAGCCAGTTTATAAAACGACATGCCACAATCCTCCTCTAGAAACATAGAAACATAGAAAATAGGTGCAGGAGTAGGCCATTTGGCCCTTTGAGCCAGCACCGCCATTCAATATGATCATGGCTGATCATCCAAAATCTGTACCCCATTCCTGCCTTCTCCCCATATCCCTTGATTCCGTTTCTACTTACTGAGGAATATTTTCCCTGATGAATGGCTACTATACTGGCAGGTAGGGTGGGTGGCAGAGTGCTCCTAGAAGATCACACTGACCTGGACATGCTGGGAAGGAGAGTACTGACAGGAGACATTTTCTTTGTGCGAGGGGGTTATGGAGGTGCTGAAACCAACAACCTGGCACCAGTCGCCGTGGAGAACTTTGTAAAGACTTGAATGTGATCTTTGAATGTCTACACTTCAAGGAGGCCTGCAGTGCAAGTAAACTAGTCCTGTTCACTCAGTGTGGATGTGGGCTTAAGGAAAAGGAGCTCAAATCTCTTCTGGATTATGGCAGAGAAGTAATCCCTAAGGAAGGGGCAGCACGGTGGTGCAGCGCAGAGTTGCTGCCTTACAGTGCCAGAGACCCGCGTTCAATCCTGACTATGGTTGCTGGGTGCTGTCTGTATTGAGTTTGTATGTTCTCCCTGTGACTGCATGGGATTTCTCCGGGTTGTCCAGTTTCCTCCCAAAATCTAAAGAAGTGCAGGTTTGTAGGTTAATTGGCTTCTGTAAATTGTCTCCCTAGTGTGTAGGATAGAACTAGTGAACAGGTGAACATTAGTCGGCACAGAACCATTGGGCCAAAGAACCCGTTTTCACGCTGTATCTCTAAACTAAACTAAAAGGAGATAAAATCTCTCCTTGATTATGGCAACTTGGAACTGTCCCTAAAGCCCCTGTCCCACTTAGGAAACCTGAACGGAAACCTCTGGAGACCTTGCGCCCCACTCAAGGTTTCCGTGAGTCGCCAGAGGCTTTGGTCACTCGCCTGGAAAGCCTCGACCGAAGCGTGAGCTGCATCTACTGACCACACACACACACACACACACACACACACACACACACACACACACACACACACACACACACACACACACACACACACACACACACATCACAAAGGTGGGGGCCAGGGACAGTGGAGGAGGGCTGTCTGCGCGATGAAGAGGAAGGTAAATGGCTGCCACAGAGCATGGTAAGTCCTTTAGAAAGCGTGGGGGGGAGGGAGAGAAGGGGAAAGATGGGGAGAGGACAGAGAAGGGGAAGAGAAGGGGAGAGAGAAGGGGAGAGAGAAGGGGAGAGAAGGGGAGAGAAGAGGAGAGAGAAGGGGGCGAGAAGGGGGCGAGAAGGGAAGAGAAGGGGGGGAGAAGGAGTGGAGACAGTTTTAAGAAATTTAATAAAGTTAGCGGGCATTTTACCTTCCGGCAGATCTTCTAGGTCCTGAAATGAGCCAATCAAAATGGCCAGTCAGCGAAGGAGATTGCCATCGACTGGCTGTAAGTAAATAGCAACCCCACTCCACTGGCTTCAAACAAACGGCAACCTATTGTTAGTCAAGGCCGGTTTTAAATTTGTTGAAATAATCGCAGGAACATACAAGAAGCCTCGACTACGCGGAAACCACTTTCGACTATTAGGGAGAGTGACCAGAACCTCCGGGAACCTGCGGGAACTTCACGGAAACCTTGGGTGGGGTGCAAGGTCTCCAGAGGTTTCCGTTCAGGTTTCCTAAGTGGGACAGGGTCTTTACAGCACCTTTTGAGCTGTGTCAGGGATCAGGAGCAGAAGTTGAATGATCACTGGGCGAGGAAAATGAGATTGACAGTGACACAGACTGTCAAGGGCAAATTAATGAAAATGCACTTGTCATTGTATTTGAAGTTAAAGAAAGTCATAAATCGCAGTGCGAAGAAAGAAAGCAGATTGAGGGTGTTCGATATAAACATACATTGGGGAAAAAGGATTAGTAAATCTTGAAATAAAAAAGGTAATACTGGATATATTGAGCAAGTTAAGCAATGTTTGTGGGAAAATTCAAAGAACGTATGACACAGCAGGTATAATCTCGGAAGCTACGATGTACAAGATAATAGTAAGATTAAATGAGAACTTACCAGTTCGAAGTTTAATCTGTATTTTATGAGCATTTACGATGAGGGATTACGTGAAGACCCCGTCCAGCACGCATGCGCGACATTCTTCAAAGCAGCGGTGTGGATTCACAGAAAAACACAACAATTGAAATAAATATAGTAAAGAAAAAATAAGAACTTAATTACCAGTTGATCTGTACAATAGAGGGTGGGAGCGGAGGGCACGTAATCCCTCATCGTAACTCCTCATAAAATACAGATCAAACGTCGAACTGGTAAGTTCTCATTTAATCTTACTATTTTATTTCGGAGTCACGTGAGTGACTATGTGAAGACTTCAAAGATCTGTGATTCCGAACCGTGTACCAGCTCATGCTGAAGTTAAAGAAAGTCATAAATCGCAGTGCGAAGAAAGAAAGCAGATTGAGGGTGTTCGATATAAACATACATTGGGGAAATGTAGACCTTAGAGGGAGGAAGTATGTTATCACAATCGACAATAACCTGTTTGTGAACAAAAAAGGTTTATTATTGACAATGAAAAACAGAGAGCTCCCCCAGGCTTAAATTAAATATTATCTGCAGACTCTAAAATTCTGTCTGCAAATGTGGCAGGTTCCGCCAGCGGCTTATTATAAAACCTTTGGAAAGTTCTTTCCGAGGACCATCCTGCTCTGGCCAAAATATGGTCCATAGGCACGTCCATTCGCCTAGCCGCCAACGTAGATGCAGCCCTGGTGGAGTGAGATTTGTAAACATTAGAATTGACTCCCGCAGACTTAAGCACCTGCTTGAGCCACCTTGAAATGGTTTAGCTCATCACCTGACCATGAGGCTTCTTGTGGCTTATCCATAAGGCTTTTTCTCTCCCTCTTAAGTTGTATGTTGTGTCTATGTAATTGGCGAGATGGGTCTTGGCACACAGCCGTGGGTCAGATGAATATGCCCGGAACTCCATGACTGGAGGCGTGGTACCTGGTCCTAGTTTGTTTGACCAGTCCCTGAATATGGAATGTGAAACAGTCCAATGACTCTGTCATGCTGTCCAGCCTCAGAAGGTGGAGGGACTGTACCCTTTGAGCTGACACTAGTGCCATGAGCATGACTGATTTCAGATTAAGTTGTTCCAGCGTGAATGACCTGGGTGGTGGCCATCCCCTAAGGTCTGCCAGCACAATGCTGACATCTCAGATCTGAGTGTACCTTGGTCTGGGGGAATTAGTGTTAAAAATGACCCTCATGATTTTGACCACTAGTGGATGGGACCCAAAGCCAGTTGTCCTGCTGCTGGAACCAAATAAGCTGACAACGCACTCCTGGCTGTATTAATGGCGCTGTAGCTGAGTCCTTCCCGATGTAATCCAACCAGAAACTCCACAACACTGGTGGCTGTAGTTGTAGTGTAGGTAGTTCCTGTTTTGGAGCAATACCGTTCCCATTTTCTTATGTTGGTCAGGTATTGTCTCCTGGTGGACTCCCGGTGGGATGCGGTCATCATGTTGATGGCGTCCTCAGACAATCCCTGAAGCCCAGTAGAGGTCTTTTTAGAATCTGCAAGCCAGGAGATTGACTCTGTCATGGCACGGGTGACTAATGCCTGACACTGGGTGGATTAATTATTCTGGACTGCTGGGGAATTCCAACGGTGTTTCAACAGCCATGTCGAGGGCCACTGGGAACCATGGCTGTGTAGGCCAGTCGGGTATTATCAAGATTCCTGAAGCGGAATCCAATTGAATCTTCCGTAATACCCGACTGATGAGGCAGAAGGGAGGAAAAGCATAAAAGAACATTTTCCCCCAATGCAGCGTGAATGCATCAACTGCTGCTGCCTCAGGGTCTGGTTCCCAAGCGACATACGTTGGTACCTGGTGATTCAGCCTGGATGCAAATAGATCGATATCTGGTGTGCCATATTGCTTTGTAATTTCAGCAAATACTTTGGGATTTAACATCCATTTGATGTTATCGTTAAATTTGCATGACCTGGTGTCTGCCACTGTATTTTGGGTATATGCTGAACTGGCGGAATGTTTTCATGAACAAAGTCAATTTTATAGTCATGAATGCTGCTGAGTATATACTTGTCATTAGTGATGGATTCCCATGCATCCAAAAACAAGTGCAATCTTCCCCCTGTTAGTATAGAGCCCCTACTGCTCATATGCTGAGAGGAACCAGACCCACCTACCTCCATGGTTACTGGTGCTTCTTCTGCCTCTTCGCTGGACGATGAGGCGTCTGCTGGGCTGTAGAGGGCTGCTGTTGATGTTGATGTTGATGTTGATGTTGTTGGGGGTGGCGCATTTTCCATGGGGTCCGCTCTGGGCCCTGGCCTAAAAAAGGCTTACGGGGAATGGTTGCGGACCCCGAGCTTTCACCAGTCGCATATGGTGGTCGACGACTGGTGGACGCCGTGGGGTACTGCCGCCTGGGTTTGTTAGGTCTGCTCGGTCCCAAACCTGCCCTCACGAGACCAAAGGTCTTGGATTCTTCCTCTAGGTCTTTCACCTTTTTCGGAAGGTCCTTTCCAAAGAGCAGAATTGGAGGTTCTGAACCCGGTGTTTTGCAAAATCCCGCAAATTTAGGGTTGAGGGCAGGCTTGATGATTTCCTTCCGTAAATTGTTTATCTCATATTGAGTGGTGCACAGTAGAGCTAATGTGTCTTGCTGATTTGTGGAGATGTCCACACCATCAATGGACCAAGCATATTATGTTATTCCTGCAATCAGGAATTTAAGGATTTTCTGGAGCTTCAACTCCAGGTTCCTGATGTTCTGCCCCAAATGTCCCCAAATTTGGCTGTTTACAGCTGGTACATTCAATGATGTACAATTTTCTGGGGCTGTATATTGTTCAAGAGCCTCATTGATCACCTGTTCTTGTAGGGGTTTTGAGGACAGGTGGTCAACACTGGCTGCAAGTTTCGGCTCTAAATGCTGACCCGCTCGTGGAATGACCACGTAGCGGTTGACCACACCCAGCAGGTCTTCCTGATCCTGTACACACTGCGTACTCCGGACATCTTCAGCCAGCAACCCCTCTTCATGATGAGCCCAGACCTGGTCGCCAATGCTGCCTTCAAAAGATGGTGAAGCAATGGCCAGTGCCGTAAAGGGCACTGCGGGAGTGCCTGAACTCCCTTGGCGAGTCTGCTGCTGCTCTCTCAGCAGATCTCGCTGGAGCAATTGCTCCATAAGCCGTTCCATTCGGCTTAGGCGGCTGCCTGTGCCGCTCTCGAGCGGTGTGGCATCTTCATCCGAATCGTCGGACACTACCGCCCGGTTCTGGCTGCAGGTACCTCCAGACCGCTGCTCAGGCTGCACTAGCGGTGCTGGGCTCGGCTCGGTAGTTATTCTTGCCGCCTCTTGCCCCCCCTCCAAAGAACGTTCCCCAACGGAAGACGAACGGGAGCGAGCTGCAGATTTCTTCCCTCTGGTCTTGCTCATTCTCCTGGAACATAAAGCAGACCACAGAGAAAATACACACGGCCACGGTAAAACTTACCTGTCGGCCCGACTTTTCAATTTGTAGCGGGAGCGCCTTGAACTCCCGTTCGTCGCGGGTGCACTGCATGAACGCTAATGTCGCGCATGCGTGCTGGACGGGGTAGTCACTCACGTGACTACGAAATAAAATTAACATTTTGTGATCTTTCATCCGAATTAATAAAGATTAGAAAACATGCACATTTTATTTTCTAAGTTTTTTTTCAGAAACATAGAAACATTGAAAATAGGTCCAGGAGTAAGCCATTCGGCCCTTCGAGACAGATTCAATATGATCATGGCTGATCATCCAAAATAGGTACCACGTTCCTGCTTTTTCCCAATATTCCTTGATACCGTTAGCCCTAAGAGCTAAATCTAACTCTCTCTTGAAATCGTCCAGTGAATTGGCCTCCACTGCCTTCTGTGGCAGAGAATTCCACAGATTCACAACTCTCTGGGTGAAAAAGTTTTTCCTCATCTCAGTCCTAAATGGCCTCTCCCTTATTCTTAAACTTAAAGTTATTTACTTGTTTTCCAATGTTTATTAGTTCATATGAAAGACAATGGATCCCAACTATTAGCTGTTTCTCTCTCAACGGATGTTGTCTGAAATGCTGAATAAATACAGCATTCTCATTGTTATGTGTAGGAAGGAATTGCAGATGCTGGTTTACACCGAAGATAGCTGGAGTAACTCAGATAACTGGATAATAAGCTGGAGTAACTCAGCCGAACAGGCAGCATCTCTGGATAGAAGGAATGGGTGGTGTTTTGGTTCGAGACCCTTCTTCAGACTGTGAGTCAGTAGAGAGGGAGACATAGTGATGTGGCAGGGTAAGGTTTGTTTTTTCTCATTGTTATTTCAGATTTCTAGTAGTTTTTTTTATTGGTAAAATCTAGTTCTGTAAGTAAATAATAGACAATAGACAATATGTGCAGGAGTAGGCCATTCGGCCCTTCGAGCCAGCACCGCCATTCAATGTGATCATGGCTGATCATTCCCAATCAGTACCCCGTTCCTGCCTTCTCCCCATATCCCTTCTCCCCATATCTTTAAGAGACCTATCCAGAGGGCTATCTAGAGCCCGATCTAGAATTATGAGAATAAATAAGAGATATAATTTTTTAGACCAATGACATAACAAAAAATATCTCACTGCGGATGTATCTTGTATTTTGCTCCAACTTTTTCACGTTATTTGGATGAGTTTTATGCTGAAGAAAGAAAATCCTGTCAGGAAACATAGTTCCCGACATGTACTAAGGCACCAAGAACTATCTGTTAAAAATTGCTCTATTTCTTGTTGCCCAATTTTCAGCAGCACAGTACGATATTTGGTGTTGTATGAATGTATATCAACCCTCGTTAGATTTGTCCTTGAGGTAATGTCAAGATTTTAAGTGACGAAGGCATTGGAGAAAGCAAATGATCCTGCCACCTTTGTGAGGGTCCTTGCCCTTCCTTTATCACCTTGACTCCAACCACACTTTGATTCCTAAATATAAACCTATCCACCATTCGGTTTTGTCACTTATCGATGTTCTAGTTCCCACATCGCAAGGAGGATTTATCGGAGAAAATGCACAAAGTAATTGTAAGTATGATACAAAATTGAGAAGCCTGCACCCATGAAGAAAAAAGAGGACAGGCTGGAACTCTTCTTTGGGATAAGAGTGAGGGGTAACTGTCAAAAAGACTGGGAATTATTAAAGAGATTGATAAATAAATACGGAGAACATGATTTCACTGATGAAGAGGAACTAAATTATGGTAGCTATTAATATTTTGCACTCTGCATCTATCCCTTCACTCTACCTATTGTACTTGAGTTTGGCTTGCCGGTGTTAATGTACAGTATATCTGATCTGTTTGGCTCGCAAGCAAAACAAAACCTTTCATTGTACCTCAGTACATGTGACAATAATAAACCTAAACCTAAACTGATTCTGGGGGCAATGTGGAGCAATTTTCTCATCAATGTTCCAAAAGGAGATTTGTGAGAGGAATAATATGATTAAATGTAAACCTAATAAACCTAAACCAAAACCTAAACCACAATGTAAAATGAAACTAGCAAATTATTGCAATCATTTGACTTTACATCTCTCTTTGTTTCTTCAACACAGGGGGGATCGAACATGGATTTTGGTTGACTCCTTTTCAGACCAACTCGATTAAGTTTGCAAATGTCACTTTGAGCATTCAGTTACCTTTCACTTTAATTTTTCATCCCTCTCCCAATGTGACCCATCTGTCCAAGGCCCCTGTCCAAATGTGTGCCAAGCGCACATTTCAGCTAGGTCCTTAAGAGCCTGTGAAAAAGGGAAGGGGGAACAAAAGGACAGAGCCTAACTTCTATGTTTTCTCTCCTGCTTCTACCTCCCCTTGAAGTGTGCTACTCAGAAATCACCAGCGATCTTGTTGACTCCTGACATTTTGTCAGGCTGAATCCAAGGGAAATTTTACATCATGCTTTTTGCATTGGCACATGAGGTTGGCATGGAAACCCTTGATGCTATTCTTCCACTGTGTTCCCTTTTAGAGTGGGGAGAATTGCAATGTTAATCATCAGGGAAGAAGAGGATATTTGAAAACAATTCAACATTTTTGAAGAAAAAAAATCATGACTAGACTCCATCTAGTTTTGTGTCCAAAATATCATAGACATGATATCAAGTGTTTTGGGCAAATAATTATATGGGAGTGTTACACACATAAAATTAATTGCTCCCCGCATCTCCTTCCACACTGGATTCCCCAGGGAGTCGAATGCTTCATTAAAATAAACTGAATTGTAATTTTTCTTATATTGTAGTATTGACTAACCAAGAAGTTTGACTGTGTCACAATGGTGCATAATGATTAAGTCATATACACTTTCAGTCTTTCACCTTCTACAATTTAACGTTTTGGCTTGAACTAAATGAAAGCTAGACTGCATTAATGTGTGGCTGTTTTTTTCTTCCCTGTCTTTGAAGCTTTGTTCCAGGAACAATATCAAAGAAAGATGCTATTAGTTTCACCTCATTCTATTTCTACCATCATGGGCAAAATCCATCATATTTGAAAAATATTTGCTAGTGGATTATTTCTCATTCTCATTCTTTGACTTATTGAAAGGTAACAAGGGATAAAGAGCAAATAGGTGACCATTCCCTTCAAATTACTTGAGTGGCCCAATAATTGGAAGCACCCTTGTTTGTGTCTTGATGCCGATTAGTACATGAGGTTGACTACCCCGTGTGAGAGTGTTTTACCTTATAGTCCAAATTGTCTCAAAAGAAGGATGTAACCATGGGGGAAGGATAGGTTGATTAAAACATTTTTTAAAATGTTATAAGAATCAACGTAGCTGTTTACTGGAAGCATTGAAAGATTCCGCAGCTAATCTATATTGAAAATGTAAATAAAGGAGGGTTTCGGTACGCACTAAAGATGCAATTTCCAATAATTGTTCATTCTAGGAAGGTATAAATAAGCTTTGAGCTTTGTTTAATAATGACTATTGACATACCACAAAGTATTTCAGTGGCACACATGCATTGAAACAAATTGCAGACTCACAAGCTGTTTTTGGTGTGTGATTTTGCAAGTGTGTGCCATTAACCCTTTGAAAGCTTTAATTTGCATAAACAGAACAAATTTAAATGTTAACCCTGAACCAACAGATGTTATTCGACATGCAGGCCATGAGTTTTCTTCTATTTTAAGGTAACTAAAGGAACATTTCAGTGCTGAAAAGAGTGCCTTACATTCAGATCAGTAGTGAATTGTAACAGTTTAAACAGTTTTTGTGAGAATAAGGTATCAAACTGTTGTCTGTTGTTACCACAGTCCTTCAGAACATCTCATTTCGGAATAAACCGTTTCAATAAAAATAAAGTAAATGAATGAACAGAAAACAAAATGTGCATTATTAACAAAAAATTATCATTGATTATAGAAGAAGCCCCAGATTTATTGCCTTTTATGTTCCATTATTTTAGTACCAATGCCATTGATTTTATTTTAAAATAAAATAATGAAGAGTTCTGAGTCTCTCAGAGCTCTTCCACTACCTTTGTGTAACCTGTCTCCCTGAATCATGCACTAAAACTAAAACTATTCATATTTGTATGTCTTTTTGGTCTTGCTGAGCACAGGCAGCCAGGCAGCCAATGCTTTTAAAGTAAGCTACTGCTCTGCAAATTAAATCATTGTAAGTGAAAGAAGCAATATTGCACTCACATACAATCTTACAGCTATGTGATTAACATACAGTTTTATTTCACTTGGTTCTTCTCTCACCTTGCATTCTCCAGGAGACTGTGGAGCATCTTGGACAATACAGCTCACTTCCTCCATGACCCATTGGTCAACCTAAGGAGTACCTTCAGCAACAGACTGGTTCCACCAAGATCCAGATCCGAATGCCACAGGCAATCCTTCTTCCCTGTGGCTATCAAACTGTACAAGTCCTTCCACTTCTATCATGGGGTAGGCTGACTCTCCTGTTTTATGACTGTTGGCAGATCAATTTCCCTCCTGGGATAAATTAAATTCTACCATATTGTAGAAGAAGTGATCCTATAGAGGATGGTGGCACTGAGTCTATTTTGCTCCAGTTTTTAACTGTCCCTTCCCCCAAAACATTGGTCCACCTGCAACCTGCAGTGATAGAGGAAGCAGAGTAGTGTCCTAGAACTTTGCAACTTCATCTCTTTCTCCTTTGCCGATACTGTGCAACATTTTTCGGCCAAATGCTCAAGAGCTACTTTGGACCTTGATGATCTTAGTTTCAGTTTCTGTTTAGTTTTTTGTCACGTGTATTGAGGTACAGTGAAAAGCTTTTGTTGCCTGCTATCCAGTCAGCAGAAAGG
Source organism: Okamejei kenojei (assembly GCA_035221665.1). NCBI lineage: Eukaryota > Metazoa > Chordata > Chondrichthyes > Rajiformes > Rajidae > Okamejei > Okamejei kenojei. The sequence continues at coordinate 130,794,010 of CM069132.1, forward strand.
CAACACATGATTACAATCGAGCCATTTACTGTGTAGAGATACATGATAAGGGAATAATGTTTAGTGCTAGGTAAAACTAGCAAAGTCCGATCAATGATAGTCCAGGCGTCACCAATGAGGTAGATAGTAGTTCAGTTCTGCTCCCTGGTTGAGGTAGGATGATTTGGTTGCCCGATAACAGCTGGGATGAAAATGTCCCTGAATCTGCAGGTGTACATTTTCACACTTCTATAACCTTTGCCTGATGGGAGAGGGGAGAAGAGGGAGCGGCCAGGGTATGACACATCCTTGATTATGCTGTTGGACTTGCCGAGGCAGCTTGACGTACAAATGGAGTCAATAGAAGGGAGGTTGGTTTGTGTGATGGTCTGGGCTGAGTCCACAATTCACTGCAATTTCTTACGATTTTGGATAGAGCTGTTCCCAAACTGAGCTGTGAAGCATCCTGATAAAATGCTTTCCATGGTGCATCTGTAGAGGTCGGTGAGCATTGAAGGGCACATGCTGAACTTTCTAAACCTTCTAATGAAGTATCGGTGTGCTTTCTTGGATGTTGCTTCAATGTGGGTGGTCCAGGAGAAGTTGTTGGTGACATTGACTCCTACTGGAAATCTGAGGTTTTCAGCCATCTCTACTTCAGCACCATCAATGGAAATTGGGGTATGCGTTCCACTTTGCTTCCTGAAGTCAATCACTATCTCCTTTGTGCTGCTGACATTGAGAGAAAGGTTGTTGTCTCGACACCAGGACACGAGGTTCTTGATCTCCTTCCTATACTCCGTCTCATCATTATTTAATATCCGGCCCACAATGGTGGTGTATTCTGCGAATTTGAACACTGATGTAGATTTGTACATGGCTGCACAGTCTTGGGTGTACAAAGCATAAAGAAGGGGCTGAGAAGGCATCCTTGTGGAGCCCCCATGTTGAGGATTATCATGGAGGATGATTTGTTCCCTATCCTCAGTGATTGGGGTCTGTTTTAAGCAGTAATGTCATCTCAGACTACTGCCTTGACATTCTCCTTAATCAATAAAGCAACTCTTCTAACCCCACCTCTACCTTTCCTGTAGCACCTGTACCCTGGAACATTAAGCAGCCAGTCCTGTCCCTTCCTTTGATTTCTGTAATGGCTACAAAGACCCAGTCTCATGCACCTATACACACCCTGAGTTTATCCGCCTTACCTGTCAGACCACTCGCATTCAAATGAATGCAATTCAATCCAATGGTCCTTTCTCGCTCCCCGGTGTGCTTTGCTTAATCTGTCCACGGAACTTTCTTACACCACTATCTGGTTCCGTCCCCCCCCGTGCTAGTTTAAACCCACCCATGTATCATAGATGAGCCACAAGGCAGAGTGCAAAATGGATAACTAGTATAATAAATTAATGCAAGGAAATATATTCTGGAAGTTACTTTATATGATGTAAAGGGAATTGGGCTGATTGTGTTTACCGTTTTCCCGAGACAGCATGGAGTGTAGATTGAGTAGAAGTTGGAGAGGGTGGTTTGTTTGATGGACTGGGCTATGTCCATGAATCTCTGCAGTTACTTGTGGTCTTAGGCAGAGCAGTTGCCATACCAAGATGTGATGCATCCCAGTAGGATGTTATCTATGGTGCATCTGTGGAGTTAAGAGTTATTGGGAACATGATAAATTTCCTTAGACTTCTGAGGATACATAGGCATTGATGTGTTTTCCTACGGCTGTTTTATTGTTGTTATTGTACAGGTCAAACAGTTTGTGATAGTTTAGCTGGAAACTTGAAGCTCTCAGCCACTTCAGCACCATTGTGGCAAAATGACCTGCTTGCCCCTTTGTTTTGCTGACATTGACATTATTCCATCACTGAAATGTTAAATATCCGGTCTCAGTTTTATACAATAGACAATAGGTGCAGGATTAGGCCATTTGGCCCTTCAAGCCAGCACCGCCATTCAATGTGATCATGGCTGATCATCCACAATCAGAAGTCCGTTCCCGCCTTCTCTCCATATGCCTTAACTCTGCTATCCCTAAGAGCTCTCTGTGTGAAAATGTTTTTCTTCACCTCCGTTCTAAATTATTCTCAAACTATGGCCCCTGGTTCTGGACTCCCCCAACATCGGGAATATATTTTCTGCCTCTAGTGTGTCCAAACCCTTAATGATCTTATATGTTTCAATAAGATCCCCTCTCATCCTTCTAAATTCCAGAGTATACAAGCCCAGCCACTCCAATCTATCAACATATGACAGTCCCCCCCATCCCGGGAATTAACCTCGTAAACCTACGCTGCACTCCCTCAATAGCAAGAATGTCCTTCCTCACGTTTGGAGACCAAAACTGCACACAATACTCCAGGTGTGGTCTCACGAGGGCCCTGTACAAATGCAGGAGGACCTCTTTACTCCTATTTCCAACTCATCTTGTTATGAAGGCCCTTTCTTCACTGCCTGCTGTACCTGCATGCTTACTTTCAGTGACTGATGAACAAGGACCCCAGATCCTGTTGTACCTCCCCTTTTCCCAACTAGACACCATTTAAATAATAATCTGTCTTCCTGTTTTTGCTACCAAAGTGGATAACCTCACATCTATCCACATTAAACTGCATCTGCCTTGCATCTGCCCACTCACCCAACCTGTCCAAGTCACCCTGCATTCTCATAGCATCCTCCTCACAGTTCACACTGCCTTCCAGCTTTGTGTCATCTGCAAATTTGCTAATGTTACTTTTAATCCGTTCATCCCATTCATTAATATATATTGTAAATAATACCGTCCCAGCACCGAGTCTTGTGGTCCCCCACTAGTCACTGCTTGTCATTCTGAAAAGGACCCGTTATTTCCTACCCTTTGTTTCCTGTCTGCCAACCAATTTTCTATCCATGTCAGCACCCTACCCCCAATATCATGAGCTCCAATTTTGCCCACTAATCTCCTATGTGGGACCTTATCAAATGCTTTCTGAAAGTACAGGTACACTACATCCACTGGTTCTCCTTTGTCCATTATCCTGGTTATCCTAAAAAAATTCCAGAGGATTAGTCAAGCATGATTTCCCCTTCGTAAATCCATGCTGACTTGGACCGATCCTGCTACTGCTATCCAAATGTGCCGCTATTTCAACTTTTATTATTGGCTCCAGCATCTTCCCCACCACCGATGTCAGGCTAACTGGTCTATAATTCCCTGTTTTCTCTCTGCCACCCTTCATAAAAAGTGGGAGGAGAGGTTGTTGTCTAGGCACCATGTTACTAAGCTTTCTATCTCCGTCTGCTTTTTCAGTTTTCAGATGTTTCAGAAAACATCTACAAACTTGTTTTTAGTGACAAGGGACTGAGGGCACAGCGATAATGTTTCGATTTATCGTGGAGGATATTTTGTCACCTATCCTCACCGATTGCAGTTATGGACCGAGAAGTCAATGATCCCGTTCCCGAGTGAAGTTCTGAGTCCTAGGTCCAAGAGTTTGGAGATGAGTTCGATGGGACATTGGTATGAACAATGAGTTGTCCAATTTTAAATAATTAACCTCAGACAACCTCCCCCCCACCTCTTCCCTCCCCCCCCCCCCCCCCCTTTGTCACCTTCTTTTTCCTTGCGCGCCAACTGGATTCACACCCATTATGTTGACTGTTTACCCTAGTCTGTGCTGGTTAGTGTGATGGACTGGGCTGTGTCCATGAATCTCTGCAGTTACATGGTCTTGGACATAGCAGTTGCCATACCAAGAAGTGATAGTTTAGCATTTCTCACCTTCCACCTCTATTCCTTCCAATGGCTTCACAATTTTTTCCTCCTCTATCCTTATATCACACTTTTTGTCTTTTTATCTCTGGATTTCGTTCAACCATCTGCCTGTCAACACCCCCCCCCCCCCCCCCCCCCCCCAACCCCCACAATCGCAATTCGCAATCACTCCGAAGAAGAGTCCCGACCCAAAACGTCACCTATCCATGTTCTCCACAGATGTTGCCTGAGTTACTTCAGTATTTTGTGTCTTTCTTTTGGTTGGAATTATGGTGTTTGAAGATAGAGATATAGTCAATAAATAGTTGTCCTTGTTATTCATATGTTCCAGGGATGAGTGTAAGGCCAGGAAAATGGCATCTAAATCAGTTGGGTCAAATTATAGTGGGTCTAGGCTGTCTGGGAGACTGGAGTTATTGTGTTCTATGACCAGCCTCTTGAAGCACTTCATGACGGTGGATGTCAGAGCTACCGGCAATAATGCACAATACCTTGTTTTTCTTTGGCAGCTAGATGAGAGTAGTGTCCTTTTTAAAGCAGGTATCAACCGCAGAGTGACATAAGGAGAGGTCAAAGATATCCATGAATAAACCTGTTAGCTGGATCAAGAAGGTTCTGAGGACATGGCCTTTGTGTATATTTATTTGGTATTAAAATCCTTGTTTGCATGATTTGGGTATATACATTCATGATCCCAGCCAAGCATCAATTCAAATAATGTTCGGGATCAAAATAACGTAATGGCATAATGCTAAGACATTAATTACTGGGACTATTTTGCAAATGCACAGCATACTGATCTACCTTATCAAAATTATTTTTTTCTGACAGCAGAGTGAATTGTTTATTCATCCGAGTTCAATTAATTTCCAAATTGGTCATTGTATATTCTATAATAGCTAATTGTAATCAGGATAATGAGTCACTACAATTACAAGTATCATTATACCTGGAAAATGCAGTGAAAAATATAATGACATCTACGCATAATCACCAGTCGTTAACTCATGCCGGAAAGAGGCATGAAAATCATGAATATTGACCTCACGATATCAATCTGCAAAATCAAACAGAGCGTTATGTAAAAGATTTAATTTTCTTCATACATCTTTATGTTGCTCAAGGGGACAGGCATACTTTTGGTCACTCAGTGACAGTATCAATCACGTCAAGTTCAAATATGGACAAAACAAATTTAACAGCATGTATTATTGTTTACTTATCCTATTGTCTGCCCATGCTTCCCTTTATCTTAAGAAGCATTGTATAGTGCTGGTCTGGGGCTAGCATTGTGCTGTTATCTCATAGTGAATGAAAATATGATTAATTTAGAAACATTGTTTGACTTGGGATCTTTCGGGGGATGCAGAGAGCTGATTTCCATTTGCACTGGATGTACAAGCCTGGATGAGATCAATCCCATATTATAAAGTTTTGATGAACTTTTGTGAAATTTGATTTGATATGTGCATTATCATTGCTTCATAGCCATGTATACATTCTTATTTTTCTGCATATTTTTAGAAATTAATTTGTAGTCCTGTATAACTTTTTAAAGTTTTTTTATACTCTAATTGCTTTCTACTTCTACAAATAAGAACTTTATGTATAATTACACCTTGCCCAGCATTAAGGTCAAAGTGCAGTGAAGTGAAACTGTTTATTTTTTCTTGAGTGCTTTGTTGGGTTTGTAAAAAGGGCATACAGATTCTTGGTAACAATTTCTTGTGCGGTTTTCTCTTCTCCATTTGTTTCTGCAAATGCATAGATAATAAATCTAATAAATTATTGAAACCAGTTAACTGTCTGCTTGGCAGAATTCATTGCATGACATGCTCATGGTTTAGATGATTTAATTGCAGTTAAAAACCTTTTTGTAAAGAAATGCTTGAACATTTCAGACATATCATGGAACTTCAAACTGCAAATTTTCACAAAAAATCTGCTCCACTAATAACATGTACAATGCATTTTTTATAACATTCACTTTTATTTATATCATTCTGTAAAATGTTGAGTAACCTTTACAAAAATTATTTATAATTACATTTTGAAATTATTTCAAAATCACAATCATGAAAACTTTTATTGAATAATATATAGCTAGCTACCAGACAAGGTTTGCTCGGACTAGAGATTTGTAAGCAATTATGTAAAATATTTAAAACATTATATAGAACAGTACAGCACAGGAACAGCCCCTTCGGTTTACAAAGTCTGTGCTGAACAAGATGCCAGGAACAACTCTCACTTGCCTGCACATAATCCATATCCTTCCATTTCTTGTACATCCATGTGCATATCCAAAGTATTTTAAATAGCACTATCATATCGGATCCACCAACAACCCTGACGACGTGTTTCAGGCACTCACCACCTCTCTGTAAAAAAACACCTGCCTCTGCACATCTCTGTTCACCTTTGCCCCACTCTCATTAAAGCTATTCCCTCTAGTATTTAATATTTCCATCCTGGGAAAAAGGTTATGACTGTCTACCATACTATTGCCTCTCATAATTTTAGATACTTCTACCAGGTCTCCCCTCAATTTTTGGCATTCCAGAGAAAACAATCCAAGTTTATCCAAATTCGTACCTATAATCTAATACCCACAAATCCAGGCAACATTCTGCTGAACCTCCTCTGCATCCTTTGCAATGCCTCCACATCCTTATGGGGGCATTCGGAAATGCATGCAATACTCCAAATGCAGCCTAACCAAAGTCTTATAAAGCTGCATCATGACTTCCTGACTCATACTCAATGCTTTGACCAATGAAGGCAAGCACACCTAACATATGCCTTGTTTACCACTCTATCTATTTGTGCAACCACACTTTCATGGAGTAATGAACTTAGACCCACGATCCCTCTGTTCATCAATGAGGTTAAGGGTCTTGCCATTGATTGTATATTTTCCCCTTACATTCAACCTTCCAAAATGCAACATACCCAAAGATTTCACAGATTCACCACTCTCTGACTAAAGACATTCCTCCTCATCTACTTTCCAAAGGTACGTCTTTTTATTCTGAGGCTGTGCCCTCTGGTCCTAGACTGTCCCACTAGTGGAAACATTGATGATGTCTTCCTCTGTAAATAGCTCTTCACCATATCGTCCTTCAGTCTTTTCTGCATCTGCATAAAGAAAACCGTTTGTTAGACAAGATGACTAATCAGTGTTAATTGGGTTATTTAGTGCTCTTAACACCCAAAATATCTCATAAAAGAACGGCTGATCTCTATCAACAACGATTAACACTATAGAAACTAAATAATATATTGACATTGGACACAAGCTTTTTCTTCTTTAGAATAAGTTGAAACGTTCTAGTAATCATAGTAGTTCTAAGTGAATTGGTTTGGATACAGTTTAGTTACTGAATCGTAGGAATTCAAAACATATGAATGATACATGCTATTTATCATCAAGGGAGACATTAAGGTGCTGTTTGTTCCATTAAAACTAGAGAGGAATAGATTAGGTAGATGAGCAGAGTCTCTTGCCCAGAGTAGGTGAATCAAGGACCAGAGTACATAGAATTTAGGATGAAGGGAAACAGATTGAATAGGAATCTGAAGGGTAACTTCTTTACACAAAGGGTGGTGGGTGTATGGAACAAGCTGCCAGAGGAGGTAGTTGAGGCTGGGACTATCTGTTTAGGAAACAGACAGCTACATGGATAGGACAGATTTTGAGGGATATGGACCAAACGTGGGCAGGTGGGACTAGTGTAGCTGGGACATGTTGGCTGGTTTGGGCGAGTTGGGCCAAAGGGCCTGTTTCCACACTATATTACTCTATGACTCTTAGAAAAATAGCAGAAATTGCTAAAACGTTATTAGTTTTTCTCTTCTTGAAAATTAAAATTTTGCAGGAGAAATATTAATACTACCCAATATTAACACTATCACATTAATGATAGATTCTCTCACTATTATCAAACACTTTATTCAACCAAAACGGCAGGGGGTTCTGTAAGAATGGAATTATTCTTATAGAATTGTAACCTTACTGGTTTAGACTTGAAAGAGAGGGAATTATTAGGGGCCTAAATATCAGTAAAAGATATTAAAGAATCTATTAATTCTTTAAAAAATGGAAAGGCTGCTGTCCCAGATGGTTTAAATAGTGAATTTTATAAAAAAATTCATGAATTGATCTTGCCACGCCTACAGACATTATATACTCAAGCATTCATGCAACAGAAATCCCAGAAACTTTAAATGAATCAACAATAATATTTATACCAAAAACGGATAAGGACCTAGAAGACCCAGGCTCATACAGAGCAATAGCTCTATTAAACATCGATCAGAAAATATTAACCAAAATTTTAGCACATAGATTAAGCTTAGTGATTCATAAATTAATACACCCCGATCAAACATTCCAAAACATTATTCATATTATAATCTGAGACGATTATTCAACATTATATATTCAAATAGAATAGCTAATGTAGACTTAGCAGTCATCTCGCTAGATGCTGAGAAAGCATTCGATCAAGTTGGGGATCTTATAGAAACTTACAAAATTCTTAAGGGGTTGGACAGGCTAGATGCAGGAAGATTTGTCCCGATGTTGGGAAGTCCAGGACAAGGGTCACAGCTTAAGGATAAGGGGAAATCCTTTAAGACCGAGATGAGAAAGACTTTTTTCACACTGAGAGTGGTGAGTCTCTGGAACTCTCTGCCACAGAGGGTAGTTGAGGCCAGTTCATTGGCTATATTTAAGAGTGAGTTGGATGTGGCCCTTGTGGCTAAGGGGATCAGAGGGTATGGAGAGAAGGCAGGTACGGGATACTGAGTTGGATGATCAGCCATGATCATATTGAATGGCGGTGCAGGCTCGAAGGGCTGAATGGCCTACTCCTGCACCTAATTTCTATGTTTCTATGTTAATGGCCCTATTTATTTTCGGTGATGGAAAAATTTCAATTAGGTGAGAAGTTTAACACTTGGGTTAAACTTCTATCTACCAACCCAACAGCCAGAATAATGACAATTCAAATGTTATTAAAAAAAATCGACTTATCTAAAGGTTGTAGACAAGGATGCCTGCTATCCCCGTTACTATTCGCCCTTGCTATAGAACCACTAGCAGAAAGAGTTCGAGCACATCCAGAAATAAATGGGTATAATACTAAAAATACAGTTAATAAAATTTCTCTATATGCAGATGATGTATTACTATATATTACAAAACCAGAAATTAGCATCCCTAACCTGTTAAATCTTATAACTCAATTTGGTTTATTCTCGGGATACAGAATCAACTGGAATAAGAGTGAGATTATGCCAATAATGGAACCTAACATATATATTGCAATAATCACCTTTTATAATAGTGAATGAAAAATTTAAATACTTAGGAATCTATGTGACCAAGAAATATACTTCTTTATTTAATTCAAATTTCGTACCTTTACTTAATAAATTGCACAAGAATATTCAATATTGGAAAACACTTCCTATTTCAATGCTCGGTAAAATCAATGCTATTAAAATGATTTTCCTTCCTCAACTTCTATACCTCTTCCAATCAATGCCGATACATCTCCCTAAAAATGTCTTTAAAAAAGTTGACTCTATTGTAACAAGTTTTATTTGGAATTATAAGAATCACAGAATAAGTAAAAAACACTTATGTAAATCCAAGACGAATGGAGGATTAGTCTTACCAAATTTCTTATTTTATTTCTGGGCAGTCAATGTTAAAAACTTAAATTTCTGGTTGGAAGATATGGATCAACAACCAGACTGGTTAAAGATGGAAAAGGAGGATTGTCTGCCATTTGAAATTGGCCCGATTTTCTTAACTCCTACAAAATTGAATTAAAAAATCTATAGTGAAAACCCAATAATACATAGCGGTATTCGAATTTGTAAACAAATAAAAAAGACATTAAAATTGGATAATTTATCACTTTCGCTCCCTATTGCAAATAACCCTTCATTTGAACCTTCAGTATTGGATAAAAGTTTTGCACAATGGAAAAATTATGGAATTAAAAAGATGGGACATCTTTATAGAAAAGGTGTGTCCCTCTCGTTTCAGGAGGTTCAACAGAATTATGGATTACATTCAAATAATTTTTTTAGATATTTATAACTGAAAGATTATGTTAAATCACATACACAAGCATATAGAATTAGAGAACCAGAGATTCTAGATGAATGTTTGAGTAAACATCCCAACACTGTCAAATTAATATCTTACATGTATAATATTCTTTTAGATAGTGAGAATCCGTCGACGGAATTACATAGACAAGCATGGGAAAATGAATTAGTTCAACCCATAACGAAAGATATTTGGGAGGAAAGTCTACAACATACACATCAATGTTCGTTAAACGCCAGACATTCTTTAATACAATTTAAAATATTACATAGATTGCATTATTCTAAAACAAAATTAAATAGAATCTTTCCTAATATCTCGCCTATCTGCGACAAATGTCAATATTCCGAGGCTAACTTAACCCATTCCTTTGTAAATTGCATAAAAATTAAAACATTTTGGGTGGATATTTTTAAAATTATTTCTGTAGTGGCTAATACTCAATTGGAGCCCGATCCTAAATTAATAATATTGGGCATATCTGAACAATACCTAAAACTTACAATAAACCAAAGAAATTTCCTTGATTATAGTATAATAACTGGGAAAAAATTAATATTAAAATTATGGAAAAACCCTGCATCCCCTACAATTAAAATGTGGATTATGGAGATGTCGGAGACCTTAAATCTGGAAAAAATTAGATTTGACTTAATTGACAAACCGGAATTATTTATTAGAATATGGTCTCCGTTCATAGATTATTTGAAGGGGTAGAATGGACCGGCGCTGATACCTGACGGAAGCTTGAACCCAGGACTAGATAAAGTTATGTTTTCTTACCTACGGACCTATCTCCTAAGTTGTATTATGGATAGTTTATTCTATTTTTCTAATTTTCTTCTCTTTTTCTTTATTTTTTCTGTCTATTAAAAAAAATAAATAATAATAATAATTAGAGTCAATGTTAATATGTAACCGATAAATGTAGACCCCAGCTACATTGGTAGCGGAGTCCCTGGAATCCTGGATATTTAATATGTAACCGTTTAACAAAGTCTGTAGTGGTTCGGACCAGGATATGTACATGCCTCTAATAAAATTTAACTTAAAAAAAAATAAAATAAAATAAAATAAATAAAATGTTGCATGTTATTCTAACGTGTGCATTAACTTGTTATTTCAGGGTTTAGTTATGTCATTGAAGTTGGAAATAAGGCAAGTGAATCCAATTATGGTAATACTTGGGATATTGCATGATTCAAACCCCATTGATTGGCAAAAGATAATACCTGCACTGCATGTATTTCACGCTGAACTTCAAAATGGTAACGGTATGTTTTTAGGATTCATTTGCTCTTTATGAAGGAGACATGTTATATTTTGCTTGAAATGTATTATTCATTCATAGCAAGAATATAAGGAATTTTTAAAATCTACACTTGAAAATATTGTTGCGTTAACAGGACAGAAAATAAAAAATAATTGCAGACATCAAAAATAGGAGAGCTTGTAACTTCTCTGAATTGACACGTGAGCCACTTAGTTGGCATAATGTTGAAAAAAAAAGTTAATTTATCTATGGAACAGAAAATTCATGAAAATGAAACATGGGTGGCATGGTGGTGCAGCAGTGTAGTTCCTGCCTTACAGCACTCAAGGCGCTAAAGACCTGGGTTCGATCCCGACTACGGGTGCTGTCTGTACGCAGTTTGTACGTTCTTCCCATGACCACGAAGGTTTTCTCCGAGTTCTTTGGTTTCCTCCCACACTCTAAAGACCTACAGGTTTGTAGGTTAATTGGCTTGGTATAAATGTAAATTGTCCCTAGTGCGTGTAGGATAGTGTTAATGTGCGGGGGATCGCTGGGCGGTGCAGACTCAGTGGGCTGATGGGCCTGTTTCCCCACTGTATCTTTAAACTAAACTAATCCAAACTAAAAGGAATAACATGCAAATAAAAAAAAACATTTCTTATTAGGCCTTGGAGATAATGGAAACTTTAGTAAAGAAAGCAAGTGAGTAGATCATTTATACATCATATTAATTTATCATAACTATTTTTACACTTGGATTATAGAAGAGGACATTATCGTCTCCAAAAATTAAACGTTACTAAGATGATATTTCTGAACAGGTCACAGTTCAGTATTGAGAACCCAGCTCAATGTAATCAGGCACGAGTTCCCTACACACATTCCTTAACCCCAACTAGTGAACCCCACTGTTCCCTCAAATGCTTCCAAGCTTCCCTCCACCTATACTCCCTCATACATCAATACACCCAAACAACTTCTGATTACTCATTAACCAGCACAACTCCCCCCTTCATCACAACTATCACCCTAGCCTAACAAAAATATCTAACAATCTCAATTTCCACCAAACATGTACATCCACTACACTCTTATCGCTATTCAATCTTCATCCCAGATATCATATCTTCAGCAAATTAACTACCAGTCATCCCTCAGACTCGCACGCCCCAAGGAATAATGTCCTCGCCTGCCCAACTCTCCTTATTGCTCATGCCCACAAGTCTGCATCCCAGGGTACTTGAGGAAGTGGCTCTCGAAATCGTGGATGCATTGGTGATCATTTTCCAATGTTCTATAGATTCAGGATCAGTTCCTGTGGATAGGAGGGTAGCTAATGTTATCCCTTTTTAAGAAATATAGGAGAGAGAAAACAGGGAATTATAGACCAGTTAGCCTGATATCGGTGGTGGGGAAGATGCTGGAGTCAATCATAAAACATAAAATAGCGGCACATTTGGATAGCAGTAACAGGATCGGTCCGAGTCAGCATGGATTTACGAAGGGGAAATCATGCTTGACTAATCTTCTGGAATTTTTTGAGGATGTAACTAGGAAAATGGACAAGGGAGAGCCAGTGGATGTAGTGCACCTGGACTTTCAGAAAGCATTTGACAAGGTCCCACATAGGAGATTAGTGGGCAAAATTAGGGAGTAGAGTGCTGACATGGATAGAAAATTGGTTGGCAGACAGGAAACAAAGAGTAGGGATTAACGGGTTCCTTTCAGAATGGCAGGCAGTGACTAGTGGGGTACCGCAAGGCTCGGTGCTGGGACCACAGCTATATACAATATACATCAATGATTTAGATGAAGAGATTCAAAGTAACATTAGCAAATTTGCAAATGACACAAAACTGGGTGGCAGTGTGAACTGTGAGGAGGATGCTATGAGAATGGCAGGGTGACTTGGACAGGTTGGGTGAGTGGGCAGATGCATGGCAGAGTGGGCAGATGCATGGCAGATGCAGTTTAATGTGCATAAATGTGAGGTTATCCAATTTGGTAGCAAAAACAGGAAGGCAGATTATTATCTAAGTGGTGTCAAGTTGGGAAAAGGGGAAGTACAATGGGATCTGGGGGTCCTTGTTCATCAGTCAATGAAAGTAAGCATGCAGGTACAGCAGGCAGTGAAGAAAGCGAATGGCATGTTGGCCTTCATAACAAGAGGAGTTGAGTATAGGAGCAAAGAGGTCCTTCTGCAGTTGTACAGGGCCCTGGTGAGACCACACCTGGAGTATTGTGTGCAGTTTTGGTCATTCTTGCTATTGAGCGAGTGCAGTGTAGGTTTACAAGGTTAATTCCCGCGATGGCGGGACTGTCATAAGCTGGGAGAATAGAGCGGCTGGGTTTGATCATATTGAATGGCGGTGCTGGCTCGAAGGGCCGAATGGCCTACTCCTGCATCTATTGTCTATTGTCTATTGTCTATTGTCTATTGTCTATTTTCTGGGAAGTGTCCTCATAAATCTTCTCAATATTAATATCAATCAATATCAGTTTTATTTGTCACTTGCACATAAAGTGCAAGTGAAATGAATTTGCCAGCAGCGGTAAAGAACACACAAAAACACAATAAAAAATGTAACACAAACATCCACCACAGCATTCATCACTGTGGTGGAAGGCACAAAATTTGGCCAGTCCTCCTCCATTTTCCCCCGTGGTCGGGACCTCAACCCTCCGGAGCCGCCGCTGCGGGCGTCCAGATGAGTAGACAGGTAAAGTCCCGGTAAGTCCAGAATCGTTGCTTCCCCACCGGAGACCGCGGCTTCTGGTTGGTGTAGGCCGCAAGACGGCGGTCGAAGAACGAGAGTCCCTGCCGCGGCTGGCAGTCGGACCTCTTCTCCAGGGTTCCCCGCCGATGGACCCCGCTCCTGATGGTAATTCCCCACCGCGCCCGCGGTAGAAGTAGGCTGCGGGCCGGCGGTCGGAGCTCTACTCCTCCCGGGTCCCCAACGAGGGATCCCGCCACGCCAGCTGGAGCTCCGCAGACTACGGCTTCTGGCTGCTGCGGGCCAGCGAACGGAGCGCTCCCCTCCGGTGACTCCTGGCGAGGGCGCGCCCGCTCCACGACGAGAGTCCGCGCTGCGCCCATCGCTGCATTCTGTCTAGCTTAGCAAACTTTTTCCTAAAGTAGGGTGACCAAAACTGAACACAATACTCCAAATGCCACCTCACGGACGTCTCTTCTAATTATAAAATAACATCCCAACTTCTATACTCAATACTCAGACTGATGAAGGCCAATGTACCAAAAGCCTTCTTGACCACAGCATCTGCTTGTGACGCACTTTCAGGCAAAATGATTGATTAACTATTTTGATAACTATCTTTGCCACCTATGATACCACTCACTTTAGTGTCATCTGCAAGTGACCTAACCATGTCTTGCGCATTCTAAACCAAATCATTGATATAAACCACAAACACTGATGACCCAGCACTGATACTTGATGCCACAACACTAGTCACAGGCCTCACGTCTGAAAAACAACCTTCCACCATCACCCTCTGCTTCCGTCCATGAAGTGAATTCTCTATCCAGTTGGTTAGCTCTCGCTAGATCCTAAACGATCTAACCTATTAGTACTAGAAATTAGTATTAGTATTTTAAAAAATTGGTGAAACTAAAGGGACTTAATTCCTAGGACTTTATAAGGTCATAAGGAACAGGAGTAGTATTAGACCTTTTGGCTCATCAAGTCTACTCCTCTTTTCAATCATGGCTGATCTATCTGTCCCTCATAACCCCATTCTCCTGCCTTCTCCCTATAACCTCTGTCACCTGTATGACCTGTATCTCAAGGTTTTGAAAGAGCTGACTATTGATATTCTGGATGCATTGCTTGTCATCTTTCAAAATTCCATAGATTTGAGAATATAATCATGTTATTTGGGAATAATAGAAATAAGAGAACTACTGATCATTTACCCTGAAATCAGTTGTTGGAATGTGCTGTAATTTGTTATGAAGGAAGTGATAACAGAGCCTTTAGAACATTATAATAAAATTAGCCATAGACAGCATGTATTTATGGAAGGAAAATTAAATATATTAGAGGGTTTTGAAATGTAGTGGTATAATTAGAAAGCAGCAAATGTGATGTATTTGAGTGTTAAGTATGCCCTTGATAAGTTGCTGTACAAGAGGTTAAAAAATGAAAAACAAAACTTACAGCAAAGGTGTGAATATACAAACATGAATTGTGGATTGGGTTGCAGATTTTTTTTAGTGGGAATAAATGGGTTATTTTCAAATTTGGAATCATCTTCTCGTGAGGTGCCCCAAGGATTGTTGGTGGAGCTCCAATCATTAGTATCACTGACTGATTGTAATAAATCCAAGCTTACTGGTGCAGCTGGGTGACCATTAGGTTATAAGAGACCCCTGGAGGATATAGAAGGACAAAGTGATGGGGTGAGGACAAGGCAGATGCATAATAATAAATAAAATAATTAAGATAATCAATTTTCCACAAAATTATAGAAAGGCAGAAGATATTTGAAATGGCAAGATATTGAGATGTCCTTGTCCATGAACTCTTGAAAATTAGTGAACAGATGTATTCACCAATTAGGAAGGCAAATGGTATGTTCTCCATAAATACAAATGTATAAACATCCTGCTGTGATTGTATGAGACCCTCTGGAAAATGTGTATATGTTTTAGTTTTAGTTTTAGTTTTAGAGATACAGTGTGGAAACAGGCTCTGAGGCCCATCAAGTTCACGCAGATCACCGATCATCTGTACGATTCTTCTATGTTATCGCAATTCCAAATTTACAGAGGCCTATTAACCTACAAACCTGCACATCATTGGAATGTGGGGAGGAAACAAGAGCTCCTGGAGAAAATCCACACGGTCACAGGAAGAACGTGCAAACTCTACACAGACAACACCCATAGTCAGGATCGAACACAGGAATCTGCCGCTGTGAGGCAGTAACTCTACTACTGCATCACTTTGCCACCCTTGTGTCTGATTTCACTACTTAACGGAGGATGCACTTAGGATAAATGGGGTGCAACAAATGTTTACCATGTTTATTCCAGGATTTGTCCCTTGAGGTGAGATTGTCAGGGCAGACTTGGACTACTCTCTTAAATTTAGAAGCTTGAGAGCTGATATCATTGAACCATACAAAGTTAACTCAGGGTTTAATAAGCTAAATGCAAGGATGATTTTTCCATTGATTCAGATATCTGGGGTCAGGGGTCACAGTCTTATAATTTGGGGTTGATCGTATAGCGCTGTGATGAGAAGAAATTTCTTCACCCTGGCGGTAGTGAGTCTTTGGATTTCATACTAATTGGGCCGTGGAGGCTTAGTCCCGAATAATATTGAAGATGGAGATTGACAGGTTTTTGAATATTATAGGATATGGGATTGGTAGAAGAAAGAGGTGCTGAGGTTTGAGGTCATTGAGGCCATGTACTATTGAATAGCAGATCAGGCATGTGGGACTGTAAAGCCTACTCCTGTTGCTATTTCTGATGTTCTGACACTTCTCATGATGAACATTCTCTGAATCGTTTTTCAATTCCGTTTCCCTCAAACTCAAGCTGCTTCTCTTCTCTTTTCTGTTTTCTCATCCTTTTCTTGCTTTTCGCATGTCCTCTCGCACTTTTTTCCCTTCTGTGTTGATTTGATTTCTTATCCTTTCTCCATAGTGATTAAACCACAGGTCTATTAGAAGACAGAACACAATTTAAAAATGATTCACCTCTCAAAAAAACAGGTTCATTTAGGTAGGATGGCCCATTTATCCTGGTGCCGTCGCAACAAGAGGTCAATGCTCTTAAGACAGTGGAATTGATTGTAGACTTTAGGAGAGCTCCCCCTCCCCTCACCCCACTCACCATCAACAACACCACAGTCACATCTGTGGAGTATTTTAAGTTCCTGGGAACCATCATTTCTAAGGACCTTAAGTGGGGGGCTACCATCGACTCCACAGTCAAAAAGGCTCAACAGAAGATATACTTCCTACGGCAGCTGAGGAAGCAGAATCTGCCACAGGCAATGATGGTCCAATTCTACACGGCCATATTAGAGTCTGTTCTCACCTTCTCCATCATGGTCTGGTTTGGCTCAGCCACCAAGCACGACACCTGGAGGCTGCAGCGAATTGTCCGATCAGCAGAGAAGGTTATTGGCTGCAACCTTCCCTCCATTGATGAACTGTACACTGCAAGAGCCAGGAAGTGAGTGGGCAAGATCATCTCTGACCCCTGTCACCCTGGACACAAACTCTTTGAATCACTTCCCCCTGGAAGGCGACTCCGGATTGTCAAAGCTGCCACAGCCAGACATAAAAACAGTTTTTATCCACGAGTAGTCGCTCTACTCAAAGCCAGAAATCTGTAGCCTCCCTTTGATCTGATATTTTGTTGGTTCATATGCTTGATCAATGGTGTTTCATCATTAATGTTTTATTATTATTAATGTCTAGTGTTTTCTGAGTCATTCGTAACTGTCACTGTATGTCATGTTGTTACTTGTGGGCGGAGCACCAAGGCAAATTCCTTGTACGTGACTACTTGGCCAATAAACTTACTTACTTATTTTAAACAAAATCTGTGTGGGTTTCTAGCAAAATTGGCCGTTGTAAATAGCCCCTCGTGTGTAGGGAATGGAAAGTGGGATAATGGGTCACTAGCGAGAATGTGTGATCGATGGTCGACATGGATTTGGTGGGCCGAAGGGCCTGTTTTCATGCTGTATCTTTCAATCAGTTTAATCAATCAATCAATAAATCTGTCTTTATGCCTCCTGAACTTTTTTTGTTGGGTTGGGTAAAATCAAGATCATAGGACTAACATTTAGTATTGTTGCCAAAGACATGTTAGTTGGAGCCGTGGGGGAGGGGGGTGGTAGGATTAAAGTTTTAAGCACTAGACTACAAGGACATTTGCATTGAGTAGAATTTACCTTTCTCTTATTGTTACTGCTGTTCCCCCGATTGAATGAGCTCTCTTACAAATGTTTTAAAGGTACAAGATTTTATTTATTCATCAAACTACTGACATTCTGAAAATATAAGGCAGAAATTGTTCTATTACGTAGGGAGATTTGTAACTTGAAGCCATTCATTATTCTTGATGGGTGAGTAAGTTTTGTCTAAGGATGAGTGCAATATAAAAAGAGATGCAAATCTGGCTTAGCCCATTTTACACAGAGCATCAAGTAGTCAATCATATGAAGGCATTTGTGTCAATGTCTACATCGTATGTTGTAATGTTTCTGCATTTGTTGAGAAATGGACTTTGGAAGAGGAAGGTTGAGTACCCACAATCCTGCTTATTTATTAATGGAATGATGGCGGAGAGCATCAAAAACTTCAAATTCCTGGGCGTGCATATTTCCAATGATCTTTCCTGGACCCAGCACACTGATGCAATTATAAAGAAAGCCCATCAGCGCCTCTACTTCCTGAGAAGATTACGGGGATTCGGTATGTCAAAGAGATTCTCTTGAACTTCTACAGGTGCACAGTAGAGAGCATATTGACTGGTTGCATCGTGGCCTGGTTCAGCAGCTTGAATGTCCAGGAGCGGAAAAGACTGCAAAAAGTTGTGAACACTGCCCAGTCCATTGCCGGCTCTGACTTCCCACCATCGAAGGGATTTATCGGAGTCGCTGCCTCAAAAAGGCAGCCAACATCATCAGAGACCCACACCATCCTGACCACACACTCACGTCACCACCCATCAGGAAGAAGGTACAGGAGCCTGAGAACTGTAACATCCAGGTTCAAGAACAGCTTCTTCCCTACAGCCATCAGGCTATTAAACAATACAACCTCATAAGCTCTGAACTACAATACTATTATTATTATTATTATTGCACTGTTATTGTTTGTGTTTTGAGTTTTTTGTAATATTATTTATTATGATTACATATTCTGTTGTGCTGCAGCAAGTACGAATTTCATTGTTCTATCTGGGACGTATGACAATAAAACACTCTTGACTCTTGACTCTTGAAATATGGCAACTGTCTTTTTCCTACTACAAATTATTGCAAGCGAAGCACATTTGGAAAGTTCCCAATGACAGCAGAAGGAATAATCCATATTTCATTTGATGGTGCAGTCAACAAAAGTGTATGACATTTGTGACAGTCAGAGATAACTTTACTTCATTTCCTCACCCATATCCAGCATGTCATTCTCTGCAACTGCGAACTCTGTAACCTGCAATGTGAACTCAGCACACACACACACACGTATACAAACGCTCTCTCCAATTTCTCCTTCTTTCTCTCTATAATAATAAAAACACGAACATAGAACATGGAGCATTCAATCCTCAATGTCAATGCTGAACATGATACCAAGAAGAAGGGGTTTAACCTGAAACCATACGCATTCCTTTTTTCCAGAGATGCTGCCTGACCCGCTGATTCACTCCAACATTTTGTATCCGTCACTTGTCTACCTGCACATAACCCACATCACTCCATTCCCTGCATATCCATATGCCTATCCCATAGTCTCTTCAATGCCACAAATATGCTTTAACCACCATCCCCGACAATGAAATAAGTGTTAGGCCAAAAAAACGACAAGTGTGACAATATTGGGATAATGTGACATTCATTTGGAGGCACAGGTGAAAGCGAAGAATGAGAAGGGTGAAAGTACTTGCAAGATAAAGTAAATGTGAGGATTGAAGCATTGGCCTGGTCTTGAAAAGCAGTGTACACAGCAAAATGTAGGTGAATATTGCCACGGATTGATCTTTCTTGATCTGGTTAGGTACTGTCTGCACTGAGGCTGGGAGCACAACAGTCCTGCAGCTTTCAAGCAAAAATCATTATTTTCATGTTTCAGCTTGAGACCTGATGCTGGAGAAAATGACTTCACTCCTACTTGGCATTACTTCCAATGTGACATTCAGGGAGGCATCGCTGAAACACGGCACAGTAGTTGCTTGACTAGAATGTATTCTGACTGTTTTGAACAACAAGAAACTGCCACGCCAAATTATGAAGTAAAGAACTTGCAAAGTGAGATTGGATAGGAAGTAAACTAATAATCGGATTGCTGAGTTAAAAGGCCACTGGTATATCTGTTTGGCTTAGCATGATATGTGATCGATATGTGGAATTTAATGCAGAGAAATGTGAGGTGTCGCATTTTGGGAAGCATAACATAGGCAGGACCTACACAGTGAATGCTAGGGCTCAGGGGAGTGTTGTAGAGCAGAGGGATCTAGGAGTTCAGGTGTATGGTACCTTGATGGTGGAGTCACAGGCAGATAAAATGGTCAAAAAGGCTTTTGGCACATTGGCCATCATCAGTCCGAGTATTGAGTATAGAAGTCGGGAGGTCATGTTGCAGTTGTATAAGACGTTGGTGAGGCCGCATTTAGAGTATTGTGTTCAGTTCTGGGCTCCATGTTATAGGAAAGATGTTGTCAAGCTGGAAAGGATAGAAGGATTTGAAAAGATTTACAAGGATGTTGCCAGGACTAGAGGTTTCTGGGCTATAGGGAGAGGCTGAGTAGACTAGGATTCTATTCCTTGGAGCACAGGAAGATGAGGGATGATGAAATCATGAGAGGAAAAGATCGGGTAAATGCTCAGAATCTCTGGCCCAGAGTAAGTGAATCGAGGAGCGTAGGACATAGGCTTAAGGTGAAGGGCAAAAGATTTAATAGGAATCTGAGGGGTAGCTTTTTCGCACAAAGGGTGGTGGGTAAATGGAACAGGCTGCCAGAGGACGTAGTTGGACAAGTGCATAGATAGGACAGGTTTGTAGGGATATGGAACAAGCGTGGGCAGGTGGGACTTGTGCAGCTGGGACATGTTGGCCGGTGTGGGCAAGTTTGGCCGATGTGCCTGTTTCCATGTTGTATCACTCTACGACTCTATGACGCTATCTGATCCCCACCTCTCCTCTCTGATCACTACAAGCTTAAATTTGCTACAAAATACTACATATTGAAACAAATTGATATTTAAGATTCAATCATGTCTAATTGGTTACCTTTAACGGTGATATCTGCAATAAGTATATTAACATGAGTATCAACAATGTTAGCAAAATAGCAGATATTCGTATGCATTATATCATATGGCAAAAACATCCCACATTTCTTTATAAATTCTTTAATAAATGGATGGCCATCATCCATCAATGGAACAATATTTACCATAAAAAAGTGAATTATCTTCAGTCACTGAAGATTAATATATAAGATCAATATGTAAACAATATTCAAGACAAGGACAAAAATAGCCAATTTCAAAGTTGCCTGTGATATTTTGTCTTTATGTATATAAGGATGGAACAAGTACTTTGAGAATTATAAATAGTATAAAACATGAACAAATTTGAGGTTTTAGTTCCCTGTGTAACAGCAAGCAGTAATTATGAATAGCCAGCTGTAAGGTATGGGGTTTCACCTGCAACCAAAACCAGTAGTGTACCCCGCATGGTAAACTCCCTTTGGAGTTAAGTCTTGACTCTCAGGAGTTTCAAGTAGTTACAGATGCAATATATTGCAATGATGTTCCAAAGGCTTGAATCGATTTCTGGCATTTTTATATTGATATTGAAGTAACCTAATTTTCCAAGTGGTGTCAAATACACCAGTTTTGGAAGAAGGCTTATCGTTGAGCCTCAGCATTCCAAGCTTTTCACTTCATTTTTCAACATGAAATTTATTCATTGTACAAAATGCATACAGAATCAAGGCAATTTAAGGCATGAGAGGAAGCCAGTGTAAATAATAATAAACAATACTCGGTTATGTGCCCAACGCAGTCCTTTTAAATATATTTCAGAAGGAAAATATATTTCAGATTCTGCTCATAAGCTTTTTTTAAAGAACGTTTTATCTACCAAATATTTTATCTTCTAAGATCATAAATGGAAATCGTTGTTCATGGCTCAGTCTGAATATCCAAACAAAAGATCAGGTTTATCAACCAGCTCTTACTTTTTAAAGACTAAAACAAAAACAAAGAGAAGATTTAAAATCATATGGTTTTAAAATCAAATGGTGGGATAATGTTTCATAGGGCTTCTTTGAGGATCTAAAGTTTTCTCAGTTCTCAGAATGATTGGTATTGCTTTATTATTGCCATGTACTGAGATACAGTGAAATACTTTATTTTGCATGTTATCCGGACAGATTGTACCATATATGAGTGGAATACGATACGATAGAACTTTATTGATCCCAGGAGGGAAATTAATTTGCCAACAGTCATAAAACACACAAAATACACGAAACATGAAAATAAAGTGACGCGTGGTAAGGCTTTGGGGATGTGCAAAGATTGAGGGGGTGGGGGGTCAGCCTCAGTCTACCCCACGACAGAAGGGGAAGGAGTTGTATAGTTTGATAGCCACAGGGAAGAAGGACCTCCTGTGGTGTTCTTTCCTGCATTTGGTGGAACCAGTCTGTTGCCGAAGGTACTCCTCAGGTTGACCAACGTGTCATGGAGGGGGTGAGCTGTATTGTCCAGGATGCTCCGCAGTTTGTGGCGCATCCACCCCGCCAAGACGACCTCCCAAGAATCCAACTCCGCCTCCAGTTTGATGAGTTTGTTGATCCTATTGCCGTCCACAGCCTTCACCCTGCTGCCCCAGCACACAACAGCAAAGAAGATGGCACTGGCTACCACTGATTGGTAGAACATCTGCAGTATCTCACTGCACTCGTTGAAGTGTAAGGAATTATAACATACATGAATACAAGTGCAAAAAGAGAAAAGAAACAGAATGCAGAATATAATGTTACAGCAACAGTGAAGTTGCAAATAGAAAAGTGCAAGGCTCATTGCAAGGTAGATTGGAAGAGTTCATCTTTAACTTATGAAAAGTCAATTCAATTGTCTGATACCATCAGGGAAGATAGACACAAAATGCTGCAGTAACTCAGCAGAACAGGCAGCATCTCTGGAGAAAAGTAAAGGGTGACATTTCGGGTTGAGACCCTTCTTCCGACTGATACCATCATGGAAGAATTTTTCTTGACTATGGTGGTACTTTCTTTCAAACTTTTGTATCTTCCGCCTGACGGGAGAGGGGAGAAGAGAGAATGACTGGGGTTGTGGGGGAGAGGAGGATGATTTGTGAAGTAATAGCTGCATCCACAATTTTCTGCAATTTTTTTCTGCAGTTATGGACAGACCAATTGTCATATCAAGGTTTGATACATCCACTTGGATGCTTCGATGGTACATCTGTTGAAAATGGGACCTGGCAAAGGTCGCAGGAATTTCTTTCCTGAGACCTATGACACGGGATCCCATGTGAACCTTCCAGAACAGCCCATTTAGTGGAACATCAGACGTCTACAGCTATGCCCTTGACAATTTTTTTGATTACTTCTTCTTCAGGTTCGTAAGTCATGATCTCCCATGTACAAAACCATGCTGACTATCTCTAATAAGCTTTTGTCTCTCCTAATGCATATCCCTCAGAATCCTCTCCAGTAACGTGCCTACCACAGATATTAGGCTCTGATATATAGTTTCCAGGCTTTTCCTTGCACCCCTTCTCAAATATAGCAGATTAGCCGCCCTCCAGTCTTCCTGCACCTCGCACATGCCCAATGATAATTCATTTATCTCAGCCAGGGCTCCTGCTATTTAGCCTCTGGCCTTCCACAGTGTCCTCAGATATATCTGATCAGTCCCAGGAGATTTATCCACCTTCATATGCCATAGGATATACAGCACCTTCTCAACTGTAATACTGACTGTGCTGAGGACATCTCCATTAATTGTCCTAAGATCCCCAGTTTCCTCATTTACGACTTTGTCCATTTCCTGCAGCTACACACTGACATGACTGATTTGTTTCTGAAGGGTTCTATTCTTTCTCTAGTTATCCTATTTCCCTTAATGTACAAAAAATCTCTTTGGATGTTCCTTAATATTATCTGCCAGTTATCCGTTGCCCATTTTGCACCCCCTGATTTCCTTCTTAAGTATGCTCCTCAGTTCCCTAAATCCCCCATGGATCACAGCAGCCTGTACGTATCTCATGCCTCCTTTTTCCTAACCGGAGCCTCAATTCCTCGCATCATCTAGGCTTCCTTACTCCCACCTGCCTTGCCATTTGCTTTATCTCAAACTTGCATGCCCAGAACTCTTGACAGCACAATTTTAAAAATATCCCATATACCTTTGCTTGCAAACAACCTAATCCAATCAACTTGAGCAAGTTCCCACCTATTACCTGCCTAATTCCGACAGTGTGGTGTTGGGTCCATCTTGTCTGTATCAATAACTATTTTAAGGCTTTTAGAACTGGTCACAGGTCCCAAAAGGCTCACCAATGGACACATCAGTAACTTGCCTTTCCGGTTTCCAAAGACTAAACCAAGCGCTCTCCTCCCCCTTTGTAGGGTCCTCTACATATTGCCTGAGGAAACATTACTGAATATATTTGACAAATTCCACTCCATCTAACCCTTTATACCATGACAGTCCCAGTCTATACTGGGAAAGTTAAAATCTCCTACTATGACAACCCTATTAGTCTTGCAGCTGCCTGCATCCTCCTGGCATAGTTGTTCTTCTAATTCCCATTGACTATTTGGAAGCCTATAGCATACTGCCTAAACAGTGATCATTCTTCTTTTCATTCCTCAGCTCCACCCATATGGCTGAACCATCAGTAATATCACTGTGTACATTCCCCTTAATCAATAAACCAACACTGCCTTCTATTTTACCCTCACCTCTATCTCACCTGCAGCATCTGCCCCCTGGAACATTAAGTTGCCAGGTTTGTCCCTGTGTTAGCCAGGTTTCCAATTTGGCTACTATGTCCCAGTCACACGTACCTATCCACGCCCCGAGTTCATCCACCTTATCTATCAGACGTCTTACTTTCAAATAATGCAATTTAATCCAACAGTCCTTCTTAGCTCCCTGGCATGCTCCTTTCTATCCTATTCTTTAAACTTTCTTTCATCACCTTTCATACTAAATTCAGGCCTCTTACCTGCCTCAGTCCTGAATTGGATTCCCCGCTCTCCCTCAATCTAGCTTAACCCACGCGAGAAGCACTAGCATATCTTCCTGCCAGGATATTGCAAGAGTGTTAAAGAAGGAACAGCAGATGCTGGAGAATCGAGGGTTACACAAAAGGCTGGAAAAACTCAGCGGGTGCAGCAGCATCTAAGGAGCGAAGGAGATAGGCGACGTTTCGGGTCGAGACCCTTCTTCAGACCCTCTAAGGAGCGAAGGAGATAGGCGACGTTTCAGGTCGAGACCCTTCTTCAGATATTGCAAGATATTGGTTCTCCCCTGCTACTCTTCACGTTGTATATTAATGATTTGGACAAGGGGATTGAAGGCTTTGTGGCAAAGTTTGTGGATGATACGAAAATAGGTGGAGGGGCAGGTGGCGTAGAGAAAGCAGGGACTCTGCAGAAGGACTTTGAGTGGTTGGGAGAGCCGGCAGAGAAGTGGCAGATGGAATATAGTGTAGCAAAGTGTAGAGTCATGCATTTTGGTAGTAGGAATAAAGGTGTAGACTATTTTCTAAATGGGGTGAGAATCCAGAAATCGGAGGTGCAAAGGGACTTGGGACTGCTGGTGCAGGATTCCCAAAAAGTTAATTTGCAAGTCGAATTGGATACTGAGTTGGATGATCAGCCATGATCATATTGAATGGCGGTGCAGGCTCGAAGGGCCGAATGGCCTACTCTTGCACCTATTTTCTATGTTTCTATGTTTCTATGAATTGGTAGTAAAGAAAGCAAACTCAATGCTAGCATTTATTTCAAGAGGGCCTGTATACAAAAACAAGGTTGAGGGTCTGAAGAAGGGTATCAAAACGTCACCCATTCCTTCTCTCCAGGGATGCTGCCTGACCTGCTGAGTTACTCCAGCATTTTGTGTCTACCTTCGATTTAAACCAGCATCTGCAGTTCTTTCTTACACATGTAATGTTGAGGCTCTATAAAGTGCGGGTAAGGAAGCATTTGGAATAGTGTGAGCAATTCTGGGCACCATATCTGAGGAAGGATATGCTGGCTCTGGAGAGGGTCCACAGGAGGTTTACAAGAATGGTCCCAGGAATTAGTAGGTTCACCTATGATGAGCATTTGTCAGCACTGGGTCTGTTCTCGCTGGAGTTTAGAAGAATGAGGGGGGACCTCATTGAAACATACAGAATAGTGAATGACTTGGATAAAGTGGATGTGGAAAGGATGTTTCCATTAGTGGGAGAGTCTAGAATTAGAGGTCATAGACTCAGAATTAAAGGACTTTCTTTTAGATTTATTTAGTCAGGGGGTGGTGAATCTGTGTAATTCTTTGCCACAGAAGGCTGTGGAGGCCAAGTCAGTGGATATTTCTAAGGCTGAGATAAATAGATTCTTGATTAGTACAGGTGTCAGAGGTTATGGGGAGAAGGCAGGAGAATGGGGTTAGGACGGAGAGATAGATCAGCCATGTTGAATGGCAGAGTAGACGATGGGCCTAATGGCCTAATTCTACTGCTATTCCTCATGTCCTTATGTCCCTCCAATTCATGTGCAACCCATCCCTCCTGCATCAGGCTCCTATACCTTCTTCCCAATGGCAGGAGTGAAATGACAGTGTGGTCAAGGTGGTGTGGGTCTCTGACGATGTTGGCTGGCTTTTTGAGGCAGCGACTCCCATAGATCCCTTTGATGGTAGGGAGGTTAGTAAATTGTAAATACAGTACACAGCAAATCCAACAACAGTGGTGTCGTTGGTGAACTTGAAGATCGAGTTCAAATTGTGGGGGGGGGGGGGGGGGGGGGGGGGTGTAGGGGAGTCAGTCTACCCCACGGTCGAAGGGGGAAGAGTCGGTCTATACGCTGGGTCAATTTACCAGAGCTTCAGCATGATTTCCCAAATCCACAACATTCACTGCCTAGAAAGGCAAGGGAGACATACCAACTGTAATTCCAGCCTCTCTAAACTTGCCTCTAAGTCAGAAAGTAATCTGACTGTGCCATCAATTGCCATTCCTTCAGTGTTCTGGATCAAAGTCGTGGAACCTGTTTCTTAAAACCAGTGCATTGCTGGAATACCTTCTTTCATTATAATAGCTCGGACTCAGTCATTCTCTCTCACATCACCTATCCATCTTTACCAGGTACTGCATGATTTGCTGAGTTACTCCCGTACTTTGTGCCCTTTTTTCCATAGCATCTCTCAATAAAAATAAGTAAGCTTGACACTGATTAGAAACTGTGCTAAATAACATCAGCCAAATAACTGTAATAAAAAGAAACTGCAGATGCTGGTTTACACTAAAGATAGACACAAAATGCAGGCATAACTTAGCAGGTCAGGTTGCATCTCTGCGGAAAATGGATAGATGATGTTTTGAGTTATTTCATCAAGACTTCATTGGAAACTCGGGACCCTACTTCATACTCAATAACTGTGTTGTGCTTTAATGCATGTAACTGATCTAACAGGTATGCCATTACCATAAATATACCCACTGTGATTTTGATATTGCCCATGAAATAATATTTAAAAGATAAAATGGTTAGTTATCAGATTTTCTTATAACTTTAATCTTAGTTTAGTTTAGAGAGATGCAGCGCTGAAGCAGGCCCTTCGGCCCAGATAGTCCGTGCCGACCAGCGATCCCTGTGAATTAGCATAATTCTACACACTAGGGACAATTTACAATCTTTTTGTACCAAAGCCAATTAACCTACAAACTTTTGCATCTTTGGAGTATGGGAGGAACTGGAGCACCCGGGGAAAACCGACGTGGTCATGGAGAGAACATACAATCACTCTTTATATTGGCACTGTAATTATCGAATGTGAACAAATTGACAGATAGCACCCGTAATCAGGATCAAACCCAGGTCTCTGGTGCTGTAAGGCTGCAACTCTGCTACTGTGCCACCATGCTGCCCACACTTCATGACATATGCAAAAATATTCAGGAACATATGTAAATCTGCCTGATCCCATTCTGTGTTGATTTCGATAAGAGTGGTCTTGAATTGTCATTCTTGTGAATGATCAATCTCATTACCTTCATATTAAAGGGATATAATTACATTAATAAATTACAAAACATAACAAAGTCTACTGAACCTAAATCTATTCTTGTGCTTCTGATTGGTCTTAGCCAACTGAACAATCAGTGGGATTCATGTAATTTATTAAGTTTCATGTACCTTGTTGTGTGGTCAGATATTCTCTGGGAATAGGATCGGTTCATTCTAATTGAAATCCTGCATTGCTCAACCCGACAGATTTTATTCTTTGACTATCTTTGTACATGTTATTGCTCTGGTAATGTTGGTTCATCAGGCTTGATGCTGCAGTGCTACTGTGGTACTGAGAAATGTTGCAAAAATGCACGGACACAAATTAGAGGTACATTCTATGCATGTTTTTTTTTAATAGTTACTAACTATATCAGATTGTCAAGGAATGCTTTGCACTAATGATTTTCCAAAAGGATTAGAGTGTAGTAAAAATGATTGCATTTTTTAGTTAGTAACATTAAGAGTAAAGTATTGGTGTTGAAAAGAAAAAGAAAACTCAAACAAACTTTCTAAATATAGCTATTCAAAACAGTCAGAATATCTGCATGGCCTGAAAGAAAACTGGTGGTATACTTCCTTCCGTAGGTGTCTTAGAACCACTTCTGTTTTTTTTTTAGCTAGCTGACAGGAAGGTTGCTTTAGGCAGAGATCACCAAATTCTATATATTTGAGCTGATATGCTATATTCTTATGAATATTCTCTCAGTACTGTAATTAGGTTTGTTTTTATGTATTCATTAATTTACTCTTGCACAGCTAAGACAATGATTAATGGCTTTATATTTATTTTGTGACTGTTAATGTAATTCTTTTTCTTAAAAATAAATCTGTGCTTTTGCCAAAATGGAAAGGAAAGTGGCTTAAGATTGACTACTATGAATTAATAATCAATGTTAATGAAAATGCATTTCATTCTATTTCCTCAGGGTCTGTTGTCACTTTGTGCTGAAGCAGATTGGTTTGCATCCTGCATGCACACTGCAGCATGGAGATTTGCAGTGGTTCTATATCACTGCCTCCAATTATTCTCTATTTTTTGTTCCTGTTCTAAATATTAAGCCACCAGATAATCATGTGATCTGGTAAACAATAGGACATGATGAAATACTGCTGGGCTATTTCCTTCTTCATGTGAACACTGAAACATAAGGAGCAAAGTTGGGAGAGGCATAAAATATCTCACAAATTCACATGTTCAGAGTAGAATTAGGCCATCATGTCTACTGCGCCATTCAATCATGGCTGATCTCTGCCTCCTAATCCCATTTTCCTGCCATCTCTACATAACCCTTGACACATGTTCTATTCAAGAATTTGTTTATCTCTGCCTTAAACATATCCACTGACAGTCTCTAGAGCCCTCTGTGGCAATGAGTTCCACAGATAAACTACCCTCTGACTAAAGAAGTTCCTCCTCACCTCCTTTCTAAAAGAGCGACCTTTAATTCTAACCTCTGTTCCTAGGCTCTCCTACCAGTGGAAACATCCTTTCCACACCCACTCTATCTATACCTTTCATTATTGTGTAATCTAATTGACAAAATTTTTATCCTTTTTCTATTTGACATTTTAATAACTGTAACATATTGATAGAGAGTATAGCATTCTTTATCTACACATCAAAATTAAATGCAAAACATTTCTGATATGAAAGTCTTTTAGATTAAGCTGAATACATGTTTAAGATAGCTGGTCCAGTTTCAAATATTTCTTGCACTGCATCTACAGTTAGCATTCAGCAACAGTACGATGAGCTGTGGTTATGTTGCCTCTTCAGATCAATGCAGATTGTACAGTATGTAATAGAGCTATGATGCATAATGGGTAAACTATTGAAAACATGCTTGCTGGATTACCAACTGCAAGCATTTTTAAATTACTTAGAACAGACTGCAATAGTGCAAGGTAATACAATAAATTTCAACAATCCCTTTAATGTAAAAACAGCTCCTTACTGCTTTTCTGCGATTAATGTGAAACAAAACTATTCTACAAACAACAAGTGGACAATGTTGTATCCCAGCACAGAGCTATGATAGCAGTTTAAAAATGTCTCTTCTTTAATGATTAGAGAGCGTTCGTTTTTCACCACAAAATAAAGACAGATCTTTTGAAGTGGCTGTGGTCTGGTAGATGCATATTCCGTCCTTGGGAAAGAGATACATAGAAAATAAAACAGTACATAACAGGAGGAAGTCTTCCGTCCCATAATGTCTGTGCTGAACAGTGATGCCAAGGCCAACTCTTATCTGCCAGCACATAATTCATATCCCTCCATTCCCTGCGTACAATCATATGTCCCTCCACCACCACCCCTGGCCACTCGTTACAGTCACTCATTACAGTCACTCACCACCCTCTGTAGTGAAAAACAACTTGCACGCATATCTCTTTTAAACTTTGCCTTAAAGCTGTGCCCTTTAGTATTGGTATATCCATTCAGGGAAAAAAGTTCTGACTGTTTACCCTTCCTACATCTCTCATAATGTTATATACTCCTGTCAGGCCTCATCCTCTGGGTTTCCAGAGCAAACAATCCAAGTCTGACCAACCTCATCATGTAGGTAATACCCTCTAATCTAGGCATAATTCCAGTAATCAACACAAAAAGCTGGATTAACTCAGCGGGACAGGCAACATTTGTGGATAGAAGGAACGGGTGATGTTTCCAGTCAAGACCCTTCATCAGACTGAAGAAGGGTCTTAACCCGAAACGTCACCCATTCCTTCTATCCAGAGATGCTACTGTCCCGCTGAGTTACTCAGCATTTTGTGTCTATCATCGGTTTAAACCAACATCTGTAGTGCCTTCCTACAATAATTCTGGTAAACCATCCTCTGCACCCTTTCCAATTTCCCAAATACTAAATCCTTGCGATCTTGAAATCGGCTGATGCAGTGGTGCACTTCCATTAAATTCCAGTGGTGTTAAAGTTTCAAAATAATTCCAAATTTGTGATGTTAATCTAAAGAGCCACTCTGGTTCTCTATGCGATGTTCTATGTTTAACCAATATGATGAAATTTGAATCAATTTAGGCAAATTAATTTTTCTTTACTGTAGGCTGAAATTTGAAATATTATTATAAATAATATGTACTTCTATGAGCTAGACCATCTAACAGAAATAAAAGCAAAAAAAAAACCCAGATATATAGGCAGTAAGAAAATCTGGAGAGAAAAACAAAGTTAACTATCTAATCTAGATCAATGATCTTTCACCGAATACTGTTGAAAGTTTTCATGAAGTCCCGATTGAATGTCAATTACTTGGAATGTCCTGATGCAGTATCGTGACCTGAAATATTGACATTCCTTCCCTCTACATATGCTGTTTGACCCGCTGAGTTCCTTGAGCAGTTTGGTTTTTTGCTTCAGATTCCAGCATCTGCACAATCTTGTGTCTTTACCAAAAATGTTAATAATGTTTCTCACTCCACTGATGTCAGCTGATCTACTGAGCATTTCCAACATTTTCTGCTTTGGTTTCAAATTTCCAGTACTTGTGGTATTTTATTTTATGATCTCATGTTAGTTATTTTCAGTCATTCTATAAAACTACAATATCAATGTTACAGTATTGGATTTCCACAAAATGAAATTGAACAATTTAGACAGGGCAGGTGAATACTCCTGAGTTTTGTTGCAAACATACAAGATGCTCTACTCTTCTTGAATACCTTTTGGCAAAATGGCCATGAGATAATTAGGATTTTTATTGCATTGCTGGTGGCTTCTTTGAATTCTGAAAATCATCAATATTTGTGGATCAAGTTTTTTATATGTTTCTATTGGATCTTATAGAAACATATACAATTAGAAAAGGACTGGACAAGCTATATGCAGGAAAAATGTTCCCAATGTTGGGCGAGTCCAGAACCAGAGGCCACAGTCTTAGAATAAAGGGGAGGTCATTTAAGACTGAGGTGAGAAAAAACTTTTCACCCAGAGAGTTGTGAATTTATGGAATTCCCTGCCACAGAGGGCAGTGGAGGCCAAATCACTGGATGGATATAAGAGATAGTTAAATAGAGCTCTAGGGGCTAGTGGAGTCAAGGGATATGGGGAGAAGGCAG
Organism: Okamejei kenojei; assembly: GCA_035221665.1. Taxonomy (NCBI): domain Eukaryota; kingdom Metazoa; phylum Chordata; class Chondrichthyes; order Rajiformes; family Rajidae; genus Okamejei; species Okamejei kenojei. The sequence continues at coordinate 130,826,235 of CM069132.1, forward strand.
GCACGGGTTATTGATAGCGGACGATCAGCCATGATCACAATGAATGGCGGTGCTGGCTCGAAGGGCCGAATGGCCTCCTCCTGCACCTATTTTCTATATTTTTATGTTTCTATGTTTCTAAGTTAAGGCATATGAATGGCAGAAAAAGAAATACCATTTCCAATAATGTGGCTCTATGTGACCAATTAAATTGGTAAGTAGAATATGCGAAACAATAAAACAGCGGATTGTCCAGATAAGTATCTATCTATTGTTCCATTCTATTGTTTTCAATAGTGACTACTAAATTAGCAAACTCTCAGTAGTCACTATGTGGAAGGCATTTACTGTGGTTAACAGCAGATTCAGTTTTGATTCGATCAATTTCAGTACAACCAAGGAGAAAAAGTAACACAATTTCTTTGTTTTCTATTGTATTTCTAGTTTCTCGCTAGTTCACACGAGTCATGTATTTCTTTAATCTAATGGTAAAATCTGATTTTCAGAATCGATTTATATTTATACTTTCAGCTTATGTAGTAACTCATCATTGTAAGAAGTCAAGTGGTGTGGAAAGGAAAGTAGGAACAGTGTATACAACGTTTCAGGAGTGTACTCTTCGATTAAAACTAAACAAAATAAACAGCTTCTGAAAAGCAACTTCCATTTAAGTTCAAGTAAAATAATATTTTAATTCCAACTATTATACCTTCAGATCACCCCACAGAAAGGTTTGATAATATGAGATTTCCATTGCCAGTAATTGACATCAATGAGGATTTGAATGTTAACATTCATCATAATATTTTTCCAATATGCAAATAAAAGTGATTTTTTTTTTGAGCCCATAGAGGAGCATTTTAAATTGACCAAAGGACTTGGTCTTAATCACCATTTTGTGACCTGCATCAGTTCATCTGTAAAGGACATAATGGCTTTCCCAATGAATCTTGCTCAAAATAACTACAGCGTCTTAATGACATGACAGGACTCAATTTAGCACTAATGCATGATGTTCCTTCCTGAATTGATTGGGTAATCCACTCTACCAAAACCAACAGTTGAAATCAGGAACAAAAGGAACTGGTGAGGAATTGATCTGTTCCATCATAATGATAAAAATAACCAGGAATTTGAATTTGCAAACATATTATGACAAATATATTCATAAATTCATAAGATGCATTAGCAGAATCAGGCCATTCGACCCATCGTCTACTCCACCATTCAATAATGCTGATCTATCTTTCCCTCACAAACCTATTTTCCTGCCTCTGCCCATAACCCCTGACTCCCGTACTAATGAAGAATCCATCAGTCTTCACCTTAAAAGATTGTTCCTGTTAGAGTGAAGGATAAAGCTGGCTGGATTAGGGAACACTGGTTGATGAGGAATATCGAGGCTCTGGTCAGAAAAAAGGAGTCAGCGAAAAGGAGTCAGGGAAAAGCAGCTAGAATCAAGCAAATCGTTTGAGGGGTATAAGAGATGTAGGAATACACTTAAGAGGGATATCTTAACAGAGGGCCTGTTTCCATGCTGTAATTGTTAGGATGGCAAAAAGAGGACATGAGATAGCTTTGGCACAGAAGGTAAAGGAGAATCTGAAGACATTCTACAAGTGTATTTAGAGCAAAAAGTAACTAGGGAGAGAATAGCTCTCCTTAAGGATCAATGTGGTCATTTGTGTGTGGAGCCACAGGAGAATGCAAGGATGGGAATAGTGATGTCTTGACATATCTACATTACCAAAGTAGCGTGCTGGCATTCGTAAAGAGGATAAAGATCTTCAAAACCTGGGCTAAATCTTTAAAACCTGGCAGAGTATATCTTAGAAAATTGTGGGAATCCTGAAAATAAATAGCTGGTTTTCTGGCGGAATTATTTGTTAGCCACAGAGGAGATAGACTTGACGTAGACTTGGTATCTTACAGCGCCAGAGACCCGGGTTTGATCTTGACTATGGATGCTGTATGTACGGACCTTTTACTCCCTATTCTCCCTGTGACCGCGAGCTATTTCTCCGGATGCTCAGGATTCCTCCCACATTCCAAAGACGTGCAGGTTTGTAGGTTAATTAGCTTCTGTAGATTGCTCCTCATGTGTAGGATGCTAAAAAGGGATAACATAGAATGACTATATGGGTGATTGTTGGTTGCCACAATTTGGTGGGCTGAATGGTCTGTTCCCACACAATATCTCTAAAACTAAAGCTTAAAACTAAAGCTTGGCTTTTTATCCTGCAGGGTAGGAGACTGAGAAGTGATCTAATAGAGGTACATAAAATCATGCAGGTCATAGATAAGACGAATGGTCACAGTCTTTTTCCCAAGAAAGAGGATTCAAAAACTAGTGGGTGTTATACTTTTAAGATGAGGTGGGAAAGGTTTACAGGGGGCCTGAGGGTTAACTTTTGTACAGAGTGGTGAGCATATGGAACATGCTGTCAGAATAAGTGGTAGAAGTAGGTAAAAGTACAACGTTTGAAATTGATTTAGATTGTTACATGGATAGGAAAGGTTGAGGGACATAGACCAAACACACAGAAATGGGACCTACTCGTGTAGGCAAATTGATCGGCAGACACAAGTTGGGCCGCATGGTCTGTTTCACTGCTATACAAATCTATGAATCTTAAATGTGACATCAGGAATTCAAGTGTCACAGACAGGAAACATTTGTATGATTTTTTATGCCATATACAGCAGATATCTGTATTAAAGATCTGTACATATTTCCTGTTAACATTGTGCCATGGGTTATAAACTGCGGAGATATAACCATACGGTACACTGATATTTTGTTAAAGAAGGAACTGCAGATGCTGGAGAATCGAGGGTACACAAAAGGCTGGAGAAACTCAGCGGGTGCAGCAGCATCTAAGGAGCGAAGGAGATAGGCGACGTTTCGGGTCGTGACCCTTATATTTAATCAGTAACAGTGGTACCGATTAAATATCCAGCAATTTATGTCAAGTTAAAGATGCCCTTTGAGATACTAATTGCCCAGATTATCAGGCTATTTGTCCCTCCCTGTTATTTGTCCCACAAGAACAAAATCTAATCATTAACAACCCAAGGGATTAAAACAAATCTGATACATTTGTGCTTTAAGGACAAAGTTAGCTTACAGCAGAAAGCTCAGTGTGGTACTTATGTAAACATTTGGCCATGTGTAGGTCTTCAATTCCCAACATTTGTTTTGCTGAAATGCCACTGGGCATTTATCTGGGATTTGGGAAAAGGAGGAAGAGGACCATTAGGGAATGAGAAAAAGAAAATGTATGACAAACAAATCACTGATGAATGGTCAGCAAGTCACGATAATTTGCTGCCATTATGTAAGATGCACCTTATTAAAGGAACTACTGGTGCACTGGACAAGTGATCATCCGGACAACCAAAGGAAGATTTTCAGGTTGGGAGGGTCTTAAGCTTATAATTAATCTGTTTACATTTTTCACCTAGGAAATTAAATTACTGTAATTTGTCTCTGTGCACTGAATTTCCAAGATGTTCTATACCCACGTGATCTTATATGCACAACAACAACTGGAAACAACTATGATTGCCTCCTGCAATGTAATTCCTCTCAGATAACCTTAGAGCCACAAACACATTCCAGTACCAATTATATATACACAAAGTGCAGAAGTAACTTAGCAGGTCAGGCAGCATCTCTGGAGGACATGGATAAACAACATCTTTGGGTTGGTTTTGAAGAAGGGTGTCGACCCCAAACGTCACCTATTCCTTTACTCCAGAGATGCTGACTCACCCGCTGAGCTACTCCAGCATTTTGTGTCTATCTTTTAGGTTGGGAGCCTTCTTCTGAAGATAAAGCATCTTTTTAGTGCCTTATTATCCCCCTCTTTCTTAGCTGATTACTACCTAACCCCTATTTTAAATGTATTCTGGAAGTCTATTTACTTTAGCTGACAGTTTATTGCGAGTTTATTTCTTAAACCTTCAAATTATGTTTTCACCAGTCCTCTCGGCTGTCTATATTTAGTACAGTTCTCACATGTATGATGAATCTGATTCCTTGTTCAGCTTTTTCTTTCTACTTTTATCTCACTGGTGTGAATTTTCTCACTGGTGTGATGGACAGCAAAGTTTCGGATAGTGGAGTGTGGGCAGTGGAACTTGTCAAGCTGGCAAAGTGTACATTGGAATAGTCAAGTCTAGAATGAATGGAGGTGCAGATGGGGGCTCCAGCAGCAGGTAAGCTGAGACAATGTTAGCCTGTTTTATAAACTGAATGTACATATTATTGGAGACACAAGGAACTGCAAATGCTGGAAATGTAGACCCCCATGTGCTGGAGCAACTCAGCAGATTATCAGCATCATCTGTGTTCATTAGGGCTGGGACCCTTCTTCAGACTGGGAAGGGTCCCAAGGTCTACCCAACATTAAAAACTTTAATACTAAGGATATTACCCCCACATTTTTACAATAATACCCAGGCTCTTCAAAATAATCTTCCTACTATGGTAATTGGTGACCTATGGCAGCTCATAGAATCTGGGAACATGCATGGAACTGTTGTTTAACTCTCAACAATTTCACGGTCACAAGTTCTTGGAGTAGAATTATGCCATTTGGCCCATTAAGTCTACTCCTCCATTCAATCATGGCTGATCTCTGCCTCCTAATCCCATTTTCCTACCTTCTTCCCCATAACCCTTGACACCCGTTCTAATCAAGAATCTCTGCCTTAAAAATATCTGCTGACTTGGCCTCCACAGCCCTCTGGAAACGAGTTCCACAGATTAACTATCATATGACTAAAGAAGTTCCTCCTCATCTCCTTTCTAAAATAACACCCTTTTATTCTGAAGATTGCTTTGAAGAACCTGGGTATTCTGAGGTTATGTCTTCTAATCCTAGGCTCTCCACCAGTGGAAACATCCTTTCCACATCCACGTTATCTATACCTTTCATTATTCTATGTTTCAATAAGGTCCCCCCTCAACCTTCTTAACTCCAGCGAGTAGAGGCCCAGTGTTGTCAAATTCTCATCCTATGCAAACCCACTCATTCCTGGAATCATTCTTGTAAACCTCCTGTGCACCCTCTCCAGAGCCAGCACATCCTTCCTCAGATATGGGGCCCAAATTTGTTCACAGTACTCCAAATGCGGCCTGACCAGCGCCTTATAGAGCCCCAGCATTACATCTCTGTTTCTGCATTCCAGTCCTCAATATAAATGCTAGCATTGAATTTGCCTTGGGGGTTACATAAAAAGCTGGAGAAACTCAGCGGGTGCAGCAGCATCTAAGGAGCGAAGGAGATAGGCAACGTTTCGGGTCGAGACCCTTCTTCAGACTAAATTGAATTTGCCTTCCTTTGTACTGATTCTACTTGCAAATTAACATATCGGCACTCCCATTTGCACCTCCGATTTCTGGATTCTCTTTTAATTTAAAAATCACCATCTTGATGCCACTTACCACAGGATTACCGCAGGACGGCACAGTGGTGCAGCAGTAGAGCTGACGCCTTACAGCGCCAGAGACCTGGGTTTGATCCTGACTACGGATGCTGACAGGTGCTGACTGGAGTTTGCAGGTCCTCCCTGTGTCCGTGTGGGTTTTCACTGGGTGCTCCGGTTTCCTCCCACACTCCAAAGACGTAGAGGTTTGTAGGTTAATTGGCTTCGTTAACAATTGTAAAGTGTCCCAAGTGTGTAGGATAATGTTAGAGTACGAGGTGAACGCTGGTTGGTAATTAGTGGGCTGAGGGCCTGTTTTACCGCTGTACCTGTATCTCTAAAGATTGTGCACCTGGTTTCATTGTGAAAATGAGTTAAGATGAAAGTTGTCAGATCACTTCCAGAAGACTGTTCCTGTGCAATCAAATCAACACTCTGGTAACTTTTCAACTTTATTGTAAATGTATTGGTTCATTGGGCAGCATTATCAAGGAAACAGATACTCATTTTGGTGGTTGGGTGCATTTAATATCAGTGTTTGAGGTTAGCATGAATATAACATATTTGGAAATGTTATTAAACCCAGCTGAAATAAAACGGTTCAGATCACTAAAATAGGAAAAATAATGTCACACGAAAGGTTTAACAGATTCCTTACTGGTGTAATAGAGTACTGCTGTTTTACTGTTATAAGGGGTGCAGCATATTCCTTTTTTGTTTCTATTCCCTACTTTGCTAGTGAAGGCAATCATCACATATCAATAGACAATAGACAATAGGTGCAGCAGTAGGCCATTCAGCCCTTCGAGCCAGCACTGCCATTCAATGTGATCATGGCTGATCATCCCCAATCAGTACCCCGTTCCTGCCCTCCCCATATCCCCTAACTCCACTATTTTTAAGAGCCCTATCTAGCTCTCTCTTTAAAGCACCCAGAGAACCCGCCTCCACCACCCTCAGAGGCAGAGAATATCAATTATAATTGCGCCTTCAATCAGTTCTGTCACCTTCAAACATTGATGCACGTATACACCCACGCCTTCTTTTAGATTTCTTTAAAATTTACCATTTTGTCTGTATTGACTCTTCTCATTTGTCCTGCCTAAATATATTCATGCATTCCTCCGCATTGAATTTGATCTGCCACTTGTTTGTTATCCCATCAGCCTGGCAGAGTCTGCCTCAAGTCTATTTCTATCACCCTCATTGTTTTGCCCATATTTCCAAGCTTTTCGTATCATTCATGAAAACGTGTTCACAAAAGTCTACTTAGCATCTTGCTTTCTTTTGAGGAGGAAGAGATTTTGCAACTTAAACACAAGATTTAGAGGTGTTGCACAATTGTGACATTTATTTCCTTAACTAAATATTGAAAACCATTCTTTATTATTGCTGAACCTGAGGGCTTCTGCTCCACCCACACAAATCGTTGCACAAATCTAAGATGCTGCCTGTATCAGATTACAAAAAGAGGAAGTAACTTCTAATCTTCCAATATATCACACAATGACATCATGCTTTACAAACTAGAGTAAGTACAGCCACATGAAACATAAATAAATCAGTTTAAATCCAGTGCAGAGAACATATTTCACACTTACAGTTTTCCCTCATTAATTTGTTTCCCTCTCACCTTAAAGCTGTGCCCTCTCTTTTTAAACTCCTCTATCCAGGGAAAAAAACTGTGACTCCCACCTACCTTGCTTATGCCCCTTATGATTTTATATACCTCTATCACAATCACAATCATACTTTATTAGCTAAGTATGTTTTGCAACATACAAAGAATTTGATTTGCCATACAGTCATGCTAATAAAAATCAACAGAACACACAAAATACATTTTAACATAAACATCCACCACAGTGACTCCTCCACATTCCTCACTATGATGGAAGGCAAATCTCTTCCCTTCATTGTTCTCCTGCGGTCGTGGGGCCTCGAGCCTTCCGTTGGCGGGACAATCTCCCGTAGCCGATGTTCGGGCCCTCCGTGTCGGAGCGATCAAGCGCCTGCATGGGGGGGGATGTCAGCTCCTTTCGGGGCTGGTCGAAACCTTCTGAAACTTTGGAGATCCCGACATCGGCTCTTACCCGAGACTACAAGCTCCTGATGTTAAAGTCCGCAGGCCGCAGTTGGAGCATCTATCCCAGGTAAGGGATCAGCCCCGATGGTAAGTCCACGCCCCGCTATGGGGCTCAAAGTCAGTCCTGCGCAAGGCCTCCAGCTCCACGATGTTAGGCCGCAGAGCGACCAGAGATATGACCTGGAAACAATCGCATCTCCAGCAAGGTAAGAGACTGTAAAAAAGTTTCCCCCAATCCCCGACTCAATCCCCCACATAAAACAAACCAGAGAACATTAACACAAACTTATAAAGCACACTAAAAATAACAAAAAAGGGACGAAGGAACAGACAGACTGTTGGCGAGGCTGCCATTGGGGCGCCACCCAGTGGAAACGTCAACCTTCTGTGCCAATGGAAAAAGTCCCAGCCTATCCAATCTCTCCTTATACCTCAAGCCCTCCAGGGCTAGAGAAGCTTAAGGTAACATTTTCTCTTGGGATCACGCACGATATGCTTCCACTCTTTTTTGTGTGTTATTTCTGAGGTGATTGCTGTTACTCATGTGGGAATTGCATACACTTCCAAAGAATAGAAGAATATAATAGAATAGAGTAGAATAGAATAGAATGCCTTTTATTGTAATCCAAACAGCTTGGTTTGAACGAAATTGCATTTTCTACAGTCTTAACAATTACAAAAAAAAACAAGACCCACACTTAACACACTTTACACAGACATCCATCACAGTGAATCTCCAACACCTCCTCACTGTGATGGAAGGCAAAAGACTTATCTCTTCCCTTTGTTCTTCTCCCCCGGTCCAGCAGTCCAACTGCAACGTCGAGGCGAACTGGGACTCCCAATGTTAAAGCCCCCGCGGGTGATGTTAAGCCCCGCTCCGAGTCCTTTAAACCCCGCGATTCCAGTGGGAGAAGTTGCCGTTGTGGGAGCTCCGAAAAGAGGTCTCCCACCAGGGACCTGCGAGCTCCCAATGTTACCGTCCACCTGGCCTGCGGCCGGAGCCTCCTTAGCTCCGAAGTCGGGCGCAGCCGAGCGCCACCACAGCTCTTCCCGCTCCGAAAGCCGGCTCCGCGACTGGAGCCCTCAGGATGGTTCAGGCCGGAGGCCGCCACCGGCTCCGCGATTAGGCCCAATGACATCGGGGACCTGATAGGGAAAATCCCCTCCCCCACCCTCCACATATACACAGCTAAAAAAATAAAATTAGAATCAAACATACATTTAACGAGACAAAAATTTAAAAAAAGACAGCTGGACTGCAGTCGAGCCGCTGCCGTTAGATGGGGCAAGTGGTGCCTGATGGGATGGGGAGGTGAGTAGTTTTTGAGATACTCCTTCGCTCCTTCAAGCTGTTTCGCTCCTTCACGGACTTGCATGGGACTTTTGTGAGCTGCCAATGCATGGACGCCATATCTTGCCCAATGCTATTGGGCTGAAGATTCTCACTGTACCATATTTTTAAGTTCTTCCTGTGACTGTGTGTTTTCTCCGGATTCTCCGGTTTTCTCCCACACACCAAAAACTCACAGATTTGTAGGTTAACTGGCTTTGGTAAATTGTAAAATTGTAAATTATAAATAGTGTGTAGGATTTTATGTGTCATTCCTAACTATCACTGTATGTCATGTTGTCACTTGTGGGCAGAGCACCAAGGCAAATTCCTTGTATGTGAATACTTGGCCAATAAACTTATCCATTCATTCATAGTGCTAGTGTACTGGCGATTGCTGGTCTGCATGGTCTCGGTGGGCCGAAGGGCCTGTTTCCATGCTGTACCTTTAAAGTCTAGTCTGAAGTCTAAAAAAAATGCTGCCTGGCCCACTGAGCTACTCCAACACTTTGTGTCCTCCTTTGTAATTGTACCTTTTTTTTGTATCAGTCTTCCTAGTTCCCCACTGTGACAAATTACGAGCCCTTCCAGCAATTGGCCTACAAATATTTAGTTATTTCTGGATGGATGAATCAAGATGGATCAATGTGCTTTCCTAATCCTGAGAACCATCTTTTTATCTTCTGCAAAGCACAGAAGAGTTTTCACCCTCATATAATGTGGCAGTAAACAGTACAATAGGATCAAAAGGTCTAGCCCTGGAGCACATATTTCACAAATTCCATTCTCTTGCCACGAGCCTCAACCTCACAACCTCAAAAATGGAACAGATCATTTCCTCTTTTCTATTTAAGAAGGAACTGCAAATGCTGGAAAATCGAAGGTAGACAAAAATGCTGGGGAAACTCAGCGGGTGAGGCAGCATCTACGGAGCGAAGGAGATAGGCAATGTGAGGGTGGGGGGCAGGGGGGGGTGGGAAGAAGAAAGGAAGAGGTGGAGCCAGTGGGCTGAGGGAGAGCTGAGAAGGGGAGGAGAAAGTAGGGACTACCAAAAATTAGAGAAGTCAATGTTCATACCGCTGGGGTGCAAACAGCCCAAGCGAAATATGACCTCCAATTTACAGTGGTCCTCACTCTGGCCGTGGAGGAGGCCCAGGACAGAAAGGTCGGATTCGGAATGGGAGGGGGAGTTGGTGCTGAGCCACCGGGAAATCAGTTTGGTTATTGCGAACCGAGCGGAGGTCTTTGGCGAAGTGATCGCCAAGCCTACGCTTGGTCTCACCGATGTAGAGCAGCTGACATCTAGAGCAGCGGATGCAATAGATGAGGTTGGAGGAGGTGCAGGTGATCCTCTGCCGCACCTGGAAAGACTGCTTGGGCCCTTGAATGGAGCCAAGGGGGGAGGTAAAGCGACAAGTATAGCATTTCCTGCGGTTGCAAGGGAATGTGCATGGAGAGGGGGTGGTTCGGGTGGGAAAGGACAAATTGACCAGGGAGTTACGGAGGGAGTGGTCTCTGCAGAAAGCAGACAGGGGAGGAGATGGTAAGATGTGGCAAGTGGTTGGATCACATTGGAGGTGGCGAAAATGTCAGAGGATTCTTTGTTGTATGTGAAGGCTGATGGGGTGGAAGGTGAGGACAAGGAGTTCTCTGCCCTTGTTACGAGTGGGGGGCTGGAGAGTGGGAGTAGAGTCATGGGGTATAGAAGAGACCCTGATGAGAGCCTCATCTATAGTAGAAGGGGGGAACCCCCGTTCCCTGAAGAATGAGGACACCTCCGATGCCCTGGTGTGGAACACCTCATCCTGGGTGCAGATGCGGTGTAGACAGAGGAATTGGAAGTAGGGGATGGAGTCCTTACAGGAAGCATGGTGGGAAGAAGTGTAGTCCAGATAGCCAAGGGAGTCAGTGGGTTTATAGTGGATGTCGGTCAGTAGTCTATCACCTGCGATGGAAATAGTGAGGTCAAGAAATGGTAGGGAAATGTTGGAAATGGTCCAGGTGTACTTGAGTGCCAGATGCAAGTTAGTGGTGAAATGGATGAAGTCAGTGAGTTGTGTGTGGGTGCAGGGGCTAGCGCCAATGCACAGTTGTCGATGTAGCGGAGGTAGAGTTCGGGGATAGGGAGCGATTTAACCAGGGAGGATAGGATGGAGTTGAGGTATGTGGAAATAAGTTCGGTAGGACACGAACAGGCAGGATCTACCAGTCAGGTTTGTGGATTTTGGGGAGAAGGTAAAATTGGGCCGTGCGGGGCTGGGGAACAATGAGGTTGGAGGCTTGGGAGGGCAGGGAGCCGGAAGTGATGAAGTCAGTGATGGTGCTAGAGATAGTGGCCTGATGCTCGTCTGTGGGGTCATGGTCCAAGGATAAGTAGGAGGAGGTGTCTGAGAGTTGGCGCGTGGCCTCAGCCTTGTCGAGATCAGCGCGCCAGACAACCACGGCACCTCCCTTGTCGGCAGGCTTGATCACCCAGTCTGGGTTGTTGCAGAGTGAATGGAGGGCTGTACGTTCAGGGGGGAAGAGGTTAGAGTGATATAGGGGAGGGGAGAAGTTGAGGCGCTCGATGTCCCGCCAGCAGTTTAAAATAAAAAGGTCTAAAGTTGGTAGATGGCCATGAGGGGGAGTCCAAGAGGAGGGGGTCCGTTGGAGACAGGAGAAGGGGTCATCACTGGGGGGCAAGGACTCCATCCCATGGAAGAATGCTTTGAGGCGGAGGCGATGGAAGAAGAGCTCCACATCGTGGCAGATGCGGAACTCGTTGAGGTGGGGACAGAGGGGAACAAAGGTGAGGCCTCTGCTGAGGACAGACCGTTCGGTATCAGAGAGGGGAATGTCAGGGGGGATGGTGAACACACGGCATGGATGGGGGTTGGGGCTGGAGGAAGGCAGGTGAGTGGACTGAGGTCGAGGCGATGTCTGGTGGGGGGGTGGTCAGGGAGAAAGGTGGTATGAGGACTATAGTGTGGGTGGGGAAGAGCTGGGGTCACATGGTTAGAGGGGGAAGGGGAAGACACAGTGGAACAGCCACTGAGGTTCCCTGTGTTTAGGGGGGAGAGCACTAGGACCCAGCACAGTCAGAGCCTGTGATGTCAGTGTGTGCAGCGTGGAGACTTCAGGCCCGCTGCTGAGCCTAGCTCAGGTAAGGCGATGGCTGCGGCCTGATGGAGAGCGGTGGAGTGGCGAGGGTCGGTGGAGTCGATGGTGGAGGCCCGCGGGGCATGGAGTCTGGGTCAGCGGGCGAAGCGTAAGACGTCCCCGTCAGCGGATGGTTGACGGGGCGGTGAGGCGGCAAGGTTGGACGGTCCCGGTGAGGCGGAGAGGTTCGACAGCCCGTTGAGGAGGAGACGTTCGGCGAGCTCGGTGAGTAGGTCCCGGTGAGGTGCCGAGGTTCGGAGGGCTCGGTGAGTCGGCGAGTTTGGACGATCCTGGTGAGGCAGCGATGTTCGACGGTCCCAGTGAGGCGGCGAGGTTCGGTGATCTTGGTGAGGCGGCGAGGTGTGTAGGCCCCGGTGAGGCGGCGACGTTTAGCGTTCACGTTATGGTGGCGATAGTTGGAGGAATCGGGGAGGTAGCGAGGGTCGGCATAATCGGTGAGGGGGCGATAGTCAGAGTTGCCGGTGAAGCAGCGAGGATCGGCATCATCGGTAGGCAGGTGAAGGTCGGCGGCAGCATCAACGTGGAGATCAGTGAAGGCGGCGTCCTCGGTGGTCCGGGCCTGAGGTCGGTCTGGGAGGCGGTGAGTGCTGGTGCTGCTCCTTGTGGCCAAGATTGCGTCGCGGGACTCGGGCAGGTGGTGCGGGCCAGCCTTGGGGCCTGCAGGCGGTCGAGTCGCGGAGTGTCGGTGGCAGGAGTGGCTTGGAGGCGGGCGGGTTTAAGGTCCTTGGTGGAGTTCAGGTACGCCAGGAATCGTTGATTGAAGACGTGGATCTGCCATAGGATGAAGTAGAGTTGGCGTCCGTTGCAGGTCTGGGTGAGTGAGGCCCGAAGTTTCAGGAAAGTCAAAGGGAGGTCCCGCTGGTGCCGGCACATTGCAGCCAGAGTAGATCGTAGAGCACGGTAGGAGAATTGCCCTGCATGGTTGCAGATAGCCAGTCAGTATGTATAGTCCCGATTGGGTCTGAACTGGGAGGTAGGGAACTGGAGCTGGAAACCATGAGGTACAAGATGGAGGCGCAGGCAAGTCCCAAGAAAGCAAACATGGCTGTGGTACCGGGTCTGGGTTAGGATGTGGTCGTAAAGTTGGAGGGAAGGGGGAATCACAGAGGGGGGCAGTGAGAGAGGAGGTTATAAAACTGTCTTCTGAGGGAAGAGGTGAACATCTTCAAAGTAGGCATACCTTGAGGAGATTTCCTCTTTTCTACCTTCTTAGCATCATTCACCTCCTCTCCTATATCAGCCCGTATTGTCACCACAGCCCACATTAGATCACTGTCGTCCATTCCTTACTAGCAATAGCCTACCTGTACATCCTTGTAAAAATAAGCTCATTCACTCTCTGCTGCCCATGAACTTCTTCGTTGGTGACATAATTACTAGGATTAACAGGAAGGCTGGCTCTGTTCTAGGGGCGGTGTTGGATTCAAGGGAGGTGGTCTTGGAGGAGAGGATGCTCCTCAAAATTGCGGAGCATCCTGGCCAATACAGCTCACCACCGCCTCCATGACACACTGGTCAACTGGAGGAATATCTTCAGCAACAGACTGGTTCCACAAAGATGCAGGACAGATCGCCACAGGAGATCCTTCCCCCACCCCTCCCCCCCAACCAGACTGGAAGTGACACCGAGGAGATCACGGTGAGGTGGGCAGAGGTGTATAAAATGGCTTCATCTGCATTTTTAAACGTGACATTGGTACAGGTTGTGCCTTTAAAATGAAATGATTGAAGTCAACCTTAAATTAGAGCTCGGTCTTCATTAGCTTTTGCAGAAGTGGCTTACGAGTGCTTTCCGCACTTCCAAACAACTCACCATATTATGCAGATAATTATTCCGCACAGGCAGAGGTTCTGTGGGAAGTGCCCAAAGGAGCTGTGGGGTACCAATGCTCTAGGTAGGTAGCAAGCAATACATTTATGGAATTGGGGAAGTTCGTGGCTTGCTCTTGGCTTCAGAAAAATATTTAATTCTCTTCAAGTAACCTTTTAGTGACCTCGCCTATTACAGTGTGTTGCAAAATGATATAGCCCAGAGGGACCACCTCTTACCACCACCTGGACTAGGCAGGAAGAGGAGGAGGAGGATGAGGAAGAAGAACAGGGGCAGCATTGCCCACCACTCCTGTTGATGCTGAAGCTCTCAGTGAAAGCATATCTCTCCTTCGCAGGGCACCATCATTCCTGCATTTTATTGGGATGCGGCACGGCTCGGTTTGGGAACAGCTCCATCCAAGACTGCAGTAAATTCCAGCAAATTGTGGACGCAGCCCAGACCATCACACCAACCAACCTCCCTTCTATTGACTCCATTTATACCTCACGCTGCCTCGGCAAGGCCAACAGCATAATCCAGGACGAGTCGCACCCTGGCCACTCTTCTCTTCTCTTCTCCCCTCTCCCATAGAACTGTGAAAATGCACACCTCCAGATTCAGGGACAGTTTTTTTTCCAGCTGTTATCAGGCAACTGAATCATCCTACCACAACCCAGAGAGCAGTGCTGAACTACGATCTACCTCTTTGGTGACCCTTGATTGGACTTTGCTAGCTTTACCTTGCACTAAATGTTATTCCCCTATCATGTATCTATACATTGTAAATGGCTCAATCGTAATCATGTATTGTCTTTCCGCTGACTGATCAGCACGTAACAAAAGCTTTTCACTGTATCTCTGTGCATGTGCCAATAAACTAAACTGAAGGATATAATTGCGATTGCCACAATTGTCATTGAAGCTTCCTTTTATTGCATAATTGCAATATGTATGAGAAAAAAAATGTCTTCTGCAACTACTCACTTATTTAGAATAAGCAGTGCAGGATTATTAATCACTCTTACGCGAGCCTGTTTTCTGTGCATGTTAATTGACCTCCCCCGAAGTTCCATTAACCACAGCAAGAAAGATGGAAGATAGCTAAGTCACCATGTCTTTATTGACATGTTTGAAGAAGAGTCTCGACCTGAAACATCACCTATTCCTTCTATCAAGAGATGCTGCCTGTCCCGCTGAGTTACTCCAGCTTATTGTGTCTATCTATATTGAGTGTGATTGGAGACCTAGCCTTTGGGCTTCACAGCAGACTGTCAGACAGCAGAGAGTCTGCAGAAGGACTTGGACAGGTTGGGAGATTGGCAGAGAAGTGGCAGATGTAATACCATGTAGCAAAGTGTGTGGTCATGCATTTTTATTAGCAGAAATAAAAGCATGGACTCTTTTCTAAATAGGGAGAGGATTTAGATATCGGTGGTGCAAAGGGACTTGGGAATGCTGGAGCAGGATTCCCAAAAGGTTAATTGACAAGTTGAATTGATAGTAAGAAAGGAAAATGCAGTGCTAGCATTTATTTTGAGAGGACTAGGATATAAAAACATGGATCTAATGTTGAGGCTTGATAAGGCACTAGTTTACTACAATTGGGGTATTGTGAGCAGTGTTGGGTCACATATCTGAGGAAGGATGTGCTGGTGTTGGAGAGGATCCAGGGGAGATTTCTGAGAATGATCCCAGGACTGATTTGGTTAACATAGGATGAGTGTTTGATGACTCTGGGCCAATGCTCGCTGAAGTTTAGAAGGATGAGGGGAGACCTCATTGAATCTTACTGAATAGTGAAAGGCCTGGATAGAGTGGATGTGCAGTGCATGTTGCTAGTAGTGGGAGAGTCTAGGACCAAAGGGCACAGCCTCAGAATATAAGGACATACCTTTAGAAAGGAGATGAGGAGAAATGTCTTTAGTCAGAGGGTAGTGAATCTGTGGAATTTATTGCCCCAGATGGCTGTGGTGACTGTCAATTGATCTAGATTGAATAGATTCTTGATTAGTAATGGTGTCAGAGGTTATGGGAGAAGGCAGGAGACTGTGGTTGAGAGGGAAAGACAGATTAGCCATGAATGAATGGCAGAGTAGATTTGATGGGCTGAATGGCCTAATTCTGCTCTTAAGACTTATGAACTTATGAATGCCATCTCCCAGCAGCCACGTTCACAGACACGTGCAGGGCACACCTCATTACCTCAGTTCCTGTTTCCAGGCAAGACTGAATTTCTAATCCCGAGCCCTTTTACAAGCTTACTGAATTTGTGATGTCACAACAGATCCGGGTGGGCCACCTTGTCTAAAAATTGTGAAACTGTGGGAGTCCCCATTTCTTTGCTTCATTGAACCAGCACCCACTTCCTCCAAGAGTTTCTGGACTTGCCTTTGGTTGACGATTCCCCCACCCTCACATTTGGGTTTTCTGCAATAATTTGCCTGTGTCACCCAGCTCTGCTGCCATGGTCTGGGCAGCTGCAACATTCCCCCAATCCCTTGGGAGATCATGGGGAATGGAATGGAGAAACAAAGAGAGAGTAGGCATTACTCATATGCAAGTTTAATTTGATGGTGCTGCAAATATTGTTTCCAAATGTCTATTTCCAAATATTAATAAAAAGTGTGAGAACTACGTTGGGATTAAATGTTAAAAAGATACATTATATTTTATTTCCTGTTAATGGTGCAGTGACTGATATGAATATTACACGGTGACTTTTGCATGGTGTCCTGCCCAAGGGACACTGACAAACATTTGATCTGTTTAACACAGATAACATCTAAGAACAGTACCCTTTGGGAGCTTTTAAAAAAAAGGTGATATACTGCATGAATATAACCACATCCTTGGCAGCTGTATTTCTTCATCTCTGTAAATGGGCACAATTTCCATGGAGATGCATTTGGTGCTGTTTTCGTCAAAGGAAAGGAAGAGCTATGTTGGTTTAATTGCTGTATTATGAAGTAAAGATGACATGCAAACGGTTTTTGACTCAATTTGTGCCACTTCATCATGCGTATGAAAATAATGCAAGCTTTGCAAAAGATTTTTTCATGAAAATACTGCCATTTAAAAGTTTCCAAAAACTTAATGTGTCACTGAATTCATTTGAAAGATCAATGATATCTAAAAGAAACAGTTTTGAATTACTTAATCACTCAAATCTTTGCTGTTATCGTACCAAAGGCTTAGGAAAATACAATTTAGACTAGCAAATTTGTCTGGTTCCAGAGCATGCATCACTGTGCAGAGTTAAAAATATTATCTGGAAAATTCCTTTCAGGAGAGTGAAGGAATGTGAGCTAGTTCCAGTAAACCAACACGACAGAGGTACCACTGAACCATCTCTAAAAATTTAAATGTTTATCAATTTCAGAATCTCATTTTTGCATATGAGTTGGAGTTGGAATATACACACATTTTAAACATGAATGCCATTTCAACTAATATTCAATGAATATTAAATTAGAGGGAGGCACAAAAAAATATCTGCAGATCTTGGTGAACTGGAATCTTGAGCACAAAACAAAATGCTGGAGCCGTACATGGGAAGGAAATCCACACCCCGAAAGACGTTTCAGGACAAGACCCTTCTTCAGCAGTGGGGCGAGAGGGCTGGAAAAGAGATGTGGGAGTGGGGCAAAGCCTGGCAAGCGATAGTTGGATATATGTGAGGGGGTGGGGGTGGGGGGGGGGGGGGGGGGGGGGGGGGGGGGGGGGGGGGGGGGGGGGGGGGGGTTGCTTGGCAGATGGGTGGAGTATATAACAAAGGCTAGAGGAGAAAAGAAGACAAATGGTGTCAGAAAAGGAAAGAAGAGGGAACTACAAATCTGTGACAACTGTGGTTGGAACGATACTGGGAAAGATTCTGAAGGATAAGATATACATGCATTTTGTAAGACTATGGTTCATTAGAGATAGTCAGCGTGGCTTTGTGCATGGCACATCGTGTCTCACAAATTTGATCGAGTTTTTTTGAAGAAGTAACCAAGAAGGTTGATAAGGGCAGGGCCGTGGATGTAGTCTATACAGACTTCAACGAGGTCTCTGATACGGTTCCGCATGGTAAACTGCTCAGGAAGGTTAGATTACATGGGATCCAAAGAGATCTGGATAACTGGATAATTTCGATACAGAATTGACTTCAGAGTAAGAAGCAGAGTGTGGTGGTAGAAGGTTATTTTTGGTTACTAGAGACCTGTGACTAACGGTGTGCTTAGGGATTGGTTCTGGGCCCATTGATGTTTGTCATCTACATCAGGGATTTGGATGACAATTTATGGGGCATGATTAGTAAGTTTGAAGATGACACGTAAATAGATGTTATTATAGACAATGAATATTGTAATCCAGTATTACAGCAGGATTTGATCAGCTGGGCAAGTGGGCCCAGAAATGGCCTATGGAGTTTAATCTAGATAAGTAGGAGGTGTTTTCATGAAGTCAAACAAGGGCAGGACCTTCACTGTGAACAGTTGGGTCCAGGGAAGTATTGTTGAGTAGAGAGGAGTACAAGTACATAGTTCCCTGAAAATGGTGTTGCAGGTTAATAGAATGGTGAAGAAATCATTTGGCACTTTGCTCTTCATCATTCAGGGCATTGAGCAAAGTTGTACAAAATGCTGTTGAGGTTGCACTTGGACCTTTACTTCTGGTCAGCCTACTACCTGAAAAATGCCATTTAGCTGAATCTTAAATTTTCCAGGATTTGAGGGCCTGGGTTATATGGGAGAGATTGGACAGACTACAACTTTGTTTTTTGTAGTGCAGGAGGCAATTACAAGTGTAGAAAATCATAGTCATATATCGTGGCACTGACCTTATGGCCCAGCTTACACATGCTGACCAAGATGCCCCATCTACGCCTGTCGCACCTGCCTGCATTTGGCACATCTCCTTCTAAATCTTTCCTGTCAATGTATCTGTCTAAATGTTTTTTTAAATGTTGTGCTTGTATCTGCTTCAACTATCTCCTCTGGCAGCACATTCCATATACCCATCATTCTTTGCATGAGGGGAATAGACTATAGAGAAGAAAGATTCCTTGGTCTTGCTGAAGTTGAGAGCAAGGTAGCTGTTTTGGCATAATTCAATCAGATTTTCAATCTCTGTTCTATACTCTGACTCATTACTACCTGTCACATGTCCAGCAACGGTGGAGTCATTGGCGAATTTAAAGATGGTGTTGGAACAGTGTCTGGCTGCATGGTTATGGATACAGAGTCAATAGAGGAAGTGACTGAGCACACAACTATGAGATACAGGTTATAAAAGAAGCAGTGTTGTGGCAAATTTGTACTGATTGAGGTCTGCCAATGAGGTAGTCAAGGAACCAGTTGCAAAAGTTTGAGCAGACCCCAGTTCCCTGATCTTGATAACAGGTTTGGAGAGGATGAAGGTCGAGCTGTAGTTGATGAACAACAGCCTGATGTAAGGGTTCTTATTAACCAGTGGTCCATTGCAGAGTGAAGAGCCAGCGAGATCACATCCCCATTCATCTATTATGGTGGTAGGCAAGTTGTAGTTGGTCCTGTAGTTGATATGCACCATTACCAACCTCTCAAAGCATTTCATCATCACGGACATTAGTGCCACCGGTCAATAGTCATTGAGGCATGTCTTCTTGGGCAATAGTATTATTGATGCCCTTTAAAAGCAGATGGGAAACTTGGACTTTGGTAATGAGAGGTTCTTCAGATGGAAAAGATCTGAAAGGTCTCGAATAGGGAAAGGTTGGGCAGGCCAAGGCTTTATTCCTTGGAGTGCAGGAGGCTGAAGAGTGATCTTACAGAGGTGTTTAAAATCATGAGGAGAATAGATTGAGTGAATGAACCAAGTATTTTACCCAGGAAAGGCGAATCAAGAAGGGTTAAATGTTTAAGGTTTTAGAAAAGCCCTTTTTTAATTTTTTTTTAATTTTATTTTTAAATTTTTTAATACAACTTAGGAGATAGGTCCGTAGGTACAGAAAACAAAACTATTCATCTGTCCTGGGTTCAAGCTTCCGTCGAGCCTCAGCGCTGGCCCATTCTACCCCTTCAAATAATCTATGAACGGGAACCATATTCTAATAAATAATTCAGGTTTGTCGATTAAGACAAATCTAATTTTTTCCAGATTTAAGGTCTCCGACATCTCCATAATCCACATTTTAATTGTAGGGAATGCAACGTTTTTCCAAAATTTTAATATTAGTTTTTTCCCAGTTATTATACTATAATCCAGGAAATTTCTTTGGTTTATTGTTAGTTTTAGGTATTGTTCAGATATGCCCAATATTATTAATTTAGGATCGGGATCCAGTTAAATATTAACCACTACGGAAATAATTTTAAAAATATCCACCCAAAATGTTTTAATTTTTATGCAATTTACTAAAGTATGGGTTAAATTAGCCTCAGAGTATTGACATTTATCGCAGATAGGAAAGATATTAGGAAAAATTCTGTTTAATTTTGTTTTAGAATAATACAATCTGTGTAATATTTTAAATTGTATTAAAGAATGTCTGGCGTTTAACGAACATTGATGTATATGTTTAGGTTTTAGAAAAGCTTTAAGAAGGTTTCAAGGTTTAAAGTGAGATGGGCAACTTTTCACTCAGCGAGTGGTATGTGGAACAAGCTGCCAGAGGAGGTAGTTGAGGAAAGTACTATGATAGCATTTAAAAAACACTAGACCAAGTGCAGACCCGTTGGATCTGTTCCCACTACGCGTGGTTACGAGGGGAGGGGGCAGCTTGAGGCGTCACACACACACTAACCAACCTCTCACACACACACTAACCACCTCTCTCTCTCTCTCTCTCTCTCACACACACACACACACTAACCACCACCATTGATATTATATTAATATTATTAATTCACTCCTTTTACCCCATGCCCTGCCCTATCCACTCACACATAGCCCCCAATTTGCAAGCATGGAGGGGGAGACTGAGGCACAGAGGGGGAAACAGAGGCACAGAGAGGGAGACACAGAGGCACAGAGAGGGAGACACGGAGGCACAGAGAGAGACACGGAGGCACATAGGGTCACTGAGGCACAGAGAGGGACACGGAGGCACAGAGAGGGACACGGAGTCACACAGAGAGGGACACAGTCACAGAGAGGGACACGGAGTCACAGAGAAGGACACGGAGGCACAGAGAGAGGGGCACGGAGGCACAGAGAGAGGGGCACGGAGGCACAGAGAGGGACACGGAGTCACAGAGAAGGACACAAAGGCACACAGAGAGGGACACGGAGTCACAGATAAGGATACAAAGGCACACAGAGAGGGACACGGAGGCACACAGAGAGGGACACGGAGTCACACAGAGAAGGACACGGAGGCACAGAGAGGGGCACGGAGGCACACTGAGAGGGGCACGGAGGCACAGACAGGTACACGGAGGCACACAGAGAGGGACACGGAGACACAGAGAGGGACACGGAGGCACACAGAGAGGGTCATGAAGGGAGGGAGGAGAGGGGTAGGGCCACCCAGCAGCCATCGGGCCTCAGAGTGAGCCTCAGCTCCATGGCCTCGCATCCTCGGCGCTTCAGTACGGGGGGGGGGGGGGGGGGGGGGGGGGGGGGGGGTGGGGAGGAGGGTAGAGTGGGCGGGCAGGCATGGTCCTGAGTGAGCCTGTGGGCCGCCAGTGAGGATGTCGAAAAGCAGCCGATCTGTGGCTTCTGCCAGCATGACAGAGCCGGCCGGGGGGGGATGGGGGGGGGGGGGGGGGGGGGGGGGGGGGGGGGGGGGGGGGGGGGGGTTAAGGCGAGGAGAGCCAGGTGGGAGCAGCCGTTATCGTCGTGCGGGGCACACAATGAGAAGGTGGACAGCGAGAGGTGAAAAAATGACTGAGTGGGAGGGCTATATATAATGTATGCTTAATAAAGTACTGAAGACTTTAAGGTGTCAGTGTACCTTCTCTACATGGTGTCAGAAGTGGGATTGAGGGCAATCCTGTAGCTGCAGGGCAACTTCCCCAGCTTCGAGTCAAACCGGTCTGGGAATTCGGCCAGCGGGTTCAGGGGTGCCTCTACCAGGTGGACATCACTGTGGAAGCTCACCAATCCGAGGTCCTGGCAGGCCTCCATGCCGAGCAGGGGGTCACATTTACCGTCTAGCAGGAAGAAAAAGAGGGGCCAAGTGGTCTTGCAGTGGAGAGTGGCCCTCCCCACAGGACAATTATGCCACCCCCATAGGCACTATCTGTAGAAACGGGCTCATTATTTCTTATCTTCCTGAACAGGCTTGTTGACATTAACATTGGCAGCAGCCCCCGTATCCACCTTAGCAGAGAAGGCCATGCCATTCACCGTGACTCGGACGGTCTGGTCCGTTATCAGAGCAGCTGCACCTCGCAAGGAAAACACACTCAGCTCGCTCTGAGAAGAGTCAGGGTCAGACGGGGGAAGATCATCGTGCTGGAGATGGGAACCAGACGCTGTATCATCACGTGTCAGGTAGCGAGACGGTTTCTGCTGTGGCTGTGCAGGGTTCCCACAGGAACGGCATGCAGCCGAGAAGTGGTTGGGCTTGTTGCAGAAATTACAGGTTTTCCCCAACGCCGGGCACACATTGAAACGGTGTGAGACAAAGTTACAATTTGGACATCGTTGAGGCGGTCTGAAGCCCTGCAGTGGTCTTACCCTCTGTCGCCGGGGAGCATTGTACTGGGGACCAGCGAGACTGGCTGTGTGGACCACAGGGTCAGGTACAGCGGAGGAGACAGCCTCAGCTAAGCGAGAGGCATGCAGTGCCTCATCGAATGTCAGATCAGGCTTTCGCAGCAGCTCAGAGCGCAGCTTATCATCCCGTAGACCAAAGACCAAGACGTCACGGGTCAAAGTATCAGGGGTCAGAACATGCAGGTCACATCAGCGAGCCAGTTGGCGCAGCGCGGCCACGAAATTGTCAATAGATTCCCCAGGGTTTTGGCGTCTGGAGAACAGTTTGAAATGCTCTAAGATGTGGTTAGTGGGAAAGTCACACATCGCCGTAAATTTAGCAAGCAGACCATCCAGGTCCTGGATACTCTCACCCTGTCCATAGATGAACGACTCCGAACGCTCGAGCGCTTCGGCACCAGCTAGGTTAAGCAGCAGGGAAGCCTTGACAGCAGGGGCCACAGCAGGGTGGGCGATGGCAACATAATGCTCAAAGTCCCGTCGGAACACACTCCAGCGATGAGTGATGTCTGCATCAAAGACTAGGATGTCAGGTTTACGACAGGCAGAAGCCATCACGGCACAGGGAGGGGGTACTGGGACTAAGAAAATAAAACGTGATAGACTGGAGACGCAGAAAGAAGCACTTCTGACACCATGTAGAGAAGGTACACAGACACCTTAAAGTCTTCACTACTTTATTAAGCATACATTATATATAGCCCTGGCTGTGGGTTCCAATTATACTAACTGGTGGGGGAGTGGTTAGCATGGACATCGTTACTATCAATTAAAGGTGTATACACATATCATCTACAGGGGGGATTGAAAGTGCGATTACAACGTCTGCTTCAATCGAGAGCGGGTGGCGGTGCCACAAGCGCAAGGGCATTGTGACATCCGCAGCTGCTGATTTAAAGAAAACAGTAGGTTTTGTGAAGGATTTTATTAAAAATTTGCACGGAAAAATGACCAAATTTAATGAGGAGTCGAAATGGTAAAAATCTCTGCGTTTTTGCATCTGATTTTCGCGGAGTAACGAATAAAAGGCAAAATCAAAGGCAAAATGCCGTACACACACACACACACACACACACACACACACACACACACACACACACACACACACACACACACACACACACACACACAGTTTTAAAAGTATATAGATTTGGACAGATGCATGGATTGTAAAGGTTGAGGGATATGGCCAAACGCGGGAAAATGGGACTAGCTTAGATGGAGCATTTTGGTTGGCATGAACGAATTGAACCGGAGGGCCTTTTTCCATGCTACATGGCTGTAAAGAAATCTCTTCCTATGTTTCCGTGAGATACTTTTTTCTGTTTTCCATTTTTTTTCTCACTGTGAACTTTGCTCCTGGAACAGTGGTCCAGAATTTTGATTCTGAAGTTTTATTCTTCTATGAACTCCATGTGTATTATTTTAACCATGAATCACAATCGCAATTTTGCAGTTCAATTGCGGACTGCTAAATATTGTAATATTGAATCGTGTAATATGTGACTATGTCTTAAGCAGAGAGAGTGCTCCTATACAATTAGCAAGCAAGGATTATTTTACTCTACAATAGGCCATATTATATGCACCTAATATGTAATGTAGAACATGCACCGGATATTGGGTTTGAGGAAGGAAGACCAGCCACTGCTATTTAAAGGGATCTTCAATTAATTGTGGGTCTGTTGGTTACAGAATCAGACAAGAGTTAATTTTGTTCAACAGAACTGAACTTTCCAGCCACCAGGATTGGAGATTTTGACAGTTATGACTGAGGTGAAATGAAGAGTAATCCTATTGGGCCTCATATATGTTTAAGAATGGAAGAGATAACTTAAAGATAAGGGTCTCTTGACCAGGAATACAGAGGATAAAAGAGAGAAGGTATCACGTCAGGAAAGCTTCCTCCAGCATTTGAAGATTGGAGCATTGCTCAAAGAAGCATTCAGACCACGGAATCCATTGCTACAGACAGCAAGTGGTGCATTGAACAACAATAATCATGATTCGTGACTGTAATAAAAAAGTCAAGAGTGAAGATTGTTCAATTGCCATATGTACCAGGAACAGAACATTGGAATTGTAACTCGCTGCAGCTGCAAAGGCCTATAAATGCAATAAATATACCATAATCAATTGTATAATAATCAATAATACCAAGCAACCAGACCATAATAGTGCAAAATTAAATTATATAGTGCAAGCAAAGAGGGCGGCGTGGTGGCGCAGCGGTAGAGTTGCTGCCCATACAGTGCTTGCAGCAACAGAGACCCGGGTTTGATCCCGACTATCGGTGCTGTCTGTACGGAGTTTGAATGTTCTCCCTCTGACCGCGTAGGTTTTCTCCGAGATCTTTGGTTTCCTCTCGCACTCCTAAGGCCTACAGGTTTGTAGGTTAATTGGCTTTTGTATAAATGTAAACTCTCCCCAGCCTGGGTTAGGTAGCGTAAATGTGCGGGGATCTCCCGTTGGCGCGGACCAGGCACGTGCCGTGAGTAATCAGCCAGGGTAGGCAGTGGCTTTTAGAAATCTTGAAAACCGCGCATGCGCAGATTATTCTCTCCCCGGTGAACTGTCAGTCGGCTTTTTTTAAATCTTGAAACTGCGCAAGCGCACATTGTTCCCTCACCGGTGAACTGTCATTCGGCCATTTTTAAATCGTGGAAACCGCGCATGTGCAGATTGTTCTCTCAACTTTTATCATGTAATTTGTTTCAATAGGTCCTATCTCTTAATAAAGTATTTAAAAACATATAGCTCAAATAAAATATCCATAAGGTTGTTTCGTGAAATTCTTCAGGTAATCACCATCCACCGTTCAAAAGCCCGCTAAGAAACTTGTGCATGCGCAGTAGGCTGGTGCGCATGCGCAGTGCGCAATGCAGCACATGCACATAGTCCGTGGTGTAAAGGCAGAGTTTCAGCTGCCTTTACGGACCGTTCCCACTGATGGCTTGAAGCAGCGTTGACGGCACGTGAGTACCTCATACTTCCACGTTTAAAACGTACTGCTGATGAAAGGCATGGGAGAATTATACCGTGATTCTACCGTGACATTACTATTTATGACCGTTTAATATATGTTTTATATATATTTTATATATATTATATTTATATATAAAAGAATTACTGTTTTATAATTTTAGTCAGGGTAGGCACTGCCTACCTTGCCTACCCTGACGGCACGTGCCTGGCGCGGACTCAATGGGCCAAAGGGCCTGTTTCCATGCTGTATCTCTAAACTAAACTAAACTAAACTAAAACAAAGCCAGAGTAGATCATTGCTGAATTCTTGCTATTGAGGGAGTGCAGCGTAGGTTTACAAGGTTAATTCCCAGGAAGGCAGGACTGTCATATGCTGAGAGAATGGAGTGGCTGGGCTTGTACTTCTAAACTCTGGAGTTTAGAAGGATGAGAGGATATCTCATTGAAACATATAAGATTGTTAAGGGTTTGGACACGCAGGAAACATGTTCCCGATGTTGGGGGAGTCCAGAACCAGGGGGCACAATTTAAGAATAAGGGGTAAGCCATTTAGAACGGAGACGAGGAAACACTTTTTCTCACAGAGATTTGTGAGTGTGGAATTCTCTGCCTCGGGCGGTGGAGGTCAGTTCTCTGGATACTTTCAAGAGAGAGCTAGTTAGGGCGCTTAAAGATAGCGGAGTCAGGGGATATGGGGAGAAGGCAGGAAATGGGGTACTGATTGAGGATGATCAGCCATGATCACATGGAATGGCGGTGCTGGCTTGAAGGGCCGAATGGCCTACTCCTGCACCTATTGTCTATTGTCTATTGAAGTAGTGTTGTAGTTAGTGTTGTGCAGTGTTCTGACAGTTGCTGGGAAGAAGATGTTCTTGAACCATGATGTCATGGTTTTCAGGCTCCTGTATCACCTTCTTTATGGTAATAGTGAAATGAGAGCGTGGCAAGATTGATGTGGGATTTTGATATTTGCTCCCTCCAGTGGATCCCTTCGATGGTTGGGAGGTCATTACCCTTGATTAACACGGCAATATTTATCACTTTCTGATAAATGATTGAATTCCTGGCTGCTATGAGAAAAGGGAAAACATGGATTGGGAAAGGGTGGAATATATTAATGTTGTATTGGCAGCCCCCTATATGATTTTCTGCGTTTAACAAGTTTTGTGCAGACGGAAGCCTATGCCACTGACCACTGGTGGGATATCAGACTTTAATGGACTTTCCTCATGCAGCCTACGCCAGGGAACAGCTGCATAAAGGGATGTCATGATTCAGGGTGCAGAGGAATCTTCTAGTTGGTGGGAGTTGTGGTAAAGAGGATGTCCACATGCTCAGATAAGGCCAAAATTGTGAATAGCCATGTTATCATGAGGTATGGGTGATCAATGAGGCAGAGACCAAAACGTTGAATCCTGATGTACATAGTATAAAACATCTGCAATCTGTGATGAAACAACCAGTTTACTTCAGATAGAGACATGGAAGTGCAGGGAACAGAGGGACATGGATCATGTATAGACACATGGAAAATAGGTGCGGGAGTAGGCCATTCGGCCCTTCGAGCTAGCACCGCCATTCAATTTGATCCTGGCTGATCATTCAAAATTGGTACCTTGTTCCTGATTTCCTCCTATCTATCTTCTATCTATACATAACTAAAACTCTGATCTTGTTATCTTCCGGTTTGGCGGTCATTCTATTTAAGCAAAAACGGTACGCGATAGCGCTACGATTTTACTCCAGCTTACTCACCGTTCTCCTTTGCTGCGATTGCACCGTTTCATTCCGAGCGGTGGAAGCTAGTAAGAGTTATCAAGGTTTAAAATCCCCTCCTCCTGCCCACACACACCCCTCTCCCACACAACCCCTCCACCCACAACCCCCCCCCCCACAACATCCCCCTCCCCCCCCACAACCCCCTCCTCTCACAACCCCCACTCCCCCCACAAACCACCCCCGCCCTCACACCCCTCTCCCCCACAACACCCCCTCCCACCAACAACCCCCCCTCCCCCAACACCCCCTCCCCTCAAAACCGTCTCCCTCACACAAATCCCCCCTCCCCCCACAGTCCCCCCTCTCCCCACTCCCCATAACCCCCATCCCCCACACAACCTCCCCTCCCCCTGCAACCCCCCCAATACTCCCCCCCCACAATCCTCCCTCCCCCCCACATATCCCTCCCCCCACATATCCCTCCCTCACCTACAAACCCCTCCTCCACATCACCCCCTGCCCACCCCCCATGCCCACAACCCCTACCCCGCCCATAACCCCCCTCCCCCCACATCCCACCCACCCACACATACCCCAAGCCCAAATACACACTCCTCCCCTCCACATACCCCCTCCCACACACACCCACCCCCCAAACCACCCCCTCCCACATCCTCCCTCACCCACCACACCCTGCCCACACACACCCCCTCCCCCACACACCCCTCCTCCTCCCCCCCTCACAAACCCCTCCCGCCCAGATACACACTTCCCCTCCCACCCCCCCCCCCCCCCCACCATACACCCCCCGTGGTGACTGGGACCCAATGGGTCCCACTTAGTCTAGTGTCCCTTAATTCCAGAAGTCCCAAGAGCTCTAGAATATATCCAGTGAATTGGCCTCCACTGCCTTCTGTGACAGAGAATTCTACAGATTCACAACTGGGTGAAAATATCAGCCTTGATCTCATTGAATGGCGGTGCTGCCTCAAAGGGGCCGAATGGCCTACTCCTGTACCTATTGTCTATTGTCTAATATGGGCAGATGAGATCAGTTTAACTTGGCATCATGTTTGGCACAATCATTGTAGGCGGAAGCGCCCATTCCTGTTCTGTACTGCTCTATGTTCTATGTTTAATCAGTGATAAGATTCAAATATACTACATTAAAAACAAAGATTGGCAGATGGCATCAATAGCAGGGCTCAGACAATTTAATTGTCATCTCATTGGTGGTACATCAGCCTATCAGATAGGCAGCAATCAAAATTATCAATTCATGATAGTAAGGGAGGAAATGTAAGGTACATGAATTATTCGGTATGGGATAGATGACATATCTTCAGTGGCACTAAGGTGAATTGTGCCTGTGGTAATTTTCCATCTTCACTCAGAAATTATCACTTGCTTTTATCTGTTAATTACAGGCAAAAATATGGATGCTAATGGATCCTTTCTTGTCTCAAAGCAGATGACCAAACACCTGCCCAACAAGGTTGGCTTTAAGTATTGCATTGAAGTAAAATTTATAGAGAACGGCAGAATTTTAGTGACAGGATTCTATAGATCATGCTCTAAACACCTGCAGACTAAACTACTGATGAAAACTATGCATGTAAAATAAGGTCTCGATGGTGTCATGGGCCAAATAATCCAGGTTTTCCAGTCCTCCAAACATTTTATTACACCTTTGGAATATTTCCCCAGTTTTAGCTTGAATCATTGAACCTTCGTAGGTTGTCCATCCAGGTTGAGAATTATTTTATCTCTGATAGTTCTCTGGGTTCTGAGGCAGCTGAAGAGTCCTGTGTAGCAATCACACCCTGTGCTGCATTTGGTGCAGGCAGTGACTAATGGATGGGTGTGGGTGGCTGTTTGGGATGTTCTGCATTCCTCCATCTTGATTAGTACAGGTGGCAGAGGTTTGAGGGAGAAGGCAGGAGAATGGAGTGAGAAGGAAGAGATCGATCAACCATGATTGAATTGCAGAATAGGCTTGATGGGCCAAATGGCCTAATTCTGTCCTATTCCTTATAGAAACATAGAAATTAGGTGCAGGAGCAGGCCATTCGGCCCTTCGAGCCTGCACTGCCATTCAATATGATCATGGCTGATCATCCAACTCAGTATCCTGTACCTGCCTTCTCTCCATACCCCCTGATCCCTTCAGCCACAAGGGCCACATCCAACTCCCTCTTAAATATGGCCAACGAACTGGTCTCAACTACCTTCTGTGGCAGAGAATTCCACAGATTCACCACTCTCTGTGTGAAAAACGATTTTCTCATCTCGGTCCTAAAAGACTTCCCCCTTATCCTTAAACTGTGACCCCTTGTCCTGGACTTCCCCAACATCGGGAACAATCTTCCTGCATCTAGCCTATCCAACCCCTTAAGAATTTTGTAAGTCTCTATGAGATTCCCCCTCAATCTTCTAAATTCCAGCGAGTACAAGCCGAGTCTATCCAGTCTTTCCTCATATGGAAGTCATGCCATCCCAGGAATCAGCCTGGTGAACCTTCTCTGTACTCCCTCTATGGCAAGAATGTCTTTCCTCAGATTAGGAGACCAAAACTGTAGGCAATACTCCAGGTGTGGCCTCACCAAGACCCTGTACAACTGCAGTAGAATCTCCCTGCTTATGACCTTATGATCTTTAGTGGATGTGGAACATCTGAGGCCAGGAATTCATCTTAGTTGGTGAAATGTAGAATGGTTCAAGGAGACCCTAGAGAATGCCTTGGCAATATTCTCATGTCCTCTTGAAAATCTTGCACTACCACAATGCTTGGAGTAGTGTGCTTATTTAAGGAGTCTTGTATTAGGTATATCATCCATTCATTAGCTGATGGAACAAATGCAGAGCCTAAATTTTGGAGCTGTTGACCTGATAGGGGATGCTGTGGGATCAAGGAAAGAGCGTTCACGTCGCGGCCCTGTTTCCACCACTCTTTCCACCGCCACGCACAAGAAGCACAAGAAGCGCAAGACAGACACCGTTGTATGCAGATGCCGAGAAGTGTGGTCAGCTCTGGCTGAACAACTTCCAATCTTGTGTGTGGACTCGATAAGAAGAAGGGGATGCTGTTGTGGGTCCACATACCCTGTCAAAGGATTTCAAGAGGTATGTGGAGACAGAACTGGCGGATATTGTCAAGTACGCTGAGGTGTCTACATTGCCCACATCTTAGGATACAGCTAGGAACAGATCACTGTCATGGAGCAGAATATGTGCTTAATTTGAAGTCTTGACTATTGAATACATATTTCAGTCAGTCAACGACTACTGACACAGTTGAGTAGGTGTTAAATTTTATCTTTAAAAGCGGTTGTTTATTTATAATTGATTGGCTGACTAGCTTTTAGTAAACACATGGTTCACCTAATCACTTTGAGGTACAAACTGTTAGCCAAGTGGGACTGACTCTTTAATATATTCATCTGACCCTGAAGAAGCACCTGGCATTATTCAGCAGTATTTTTGACTGAATGACTCACATTGCTTCTCTCTTTTTGTAAAATATTTTAATACTGGCAAATGGACACGTTCAGATTCCCTATTCTGTTTCATTTCCTCGTAAGACAACAAGCATTATGTTCATATTACTTAGTTCAATCAGTGAAACTTATCCTGGTATTACAATATTACCAGATTACAAAAGAAAGAACAGGAGACATCTTTCTGAGTCTGTGGAATTCTCTGCCTCAGAGGGCAGTGGAGGCCAGTTCTCTGGATACTTTCAAGAGAAAGCTAGATTGGGCTCTTAAAGATAGCGGGGTCAGGGGATATGGGGAGAAGGCAGGAACGGAGTACTGATTGGGGATGATCAGCCATGATCACATTGAATGGCGGTGCTGGCTCGAAGGGCCGAATGGCCCTCTCCTGTACCTATTGTCTGTTGTCTATTTTCTATTGTCTATATTACTTTGCCACTACCCAGTTGGTTATTTGTCTCTAACAAGATGGTGTCTAACCTAGTTTTTTTTAAATCGCAAATAAAAAATGCCTCCATTTGTATCCCTTTAGACAGTAAGAGATTAAAGGATTAATCAACACACTAAATGTGAGTAGTTCTTTCATTACAGGTATTTAAACAATCCCGGATACTTCTCTAACATTGGTAAGGATCCAGGGAACTTCACATGTTACTTAATGCTTTGGAGTGCATTTGCTCCTAACAATTACAGTTTTGTGTCGTTCTTCAGTACATGGGATATAATATCTTTCAGCTGTTGAAATGGGAAGCACATTACTTCTAAAAATGTGTTAGATGCATTCAGGAGGCAGTTAAGTTCTTAAAAATAATTATATTGAGAGACCAAATTAGCAAAAGCAAATTTCTACCATGAAGTTTAAAGGGCCTGTCCCACTTTCACAACTTAATTCAGTTACTGCTGCTCAACAGTAAAGACGTTGATGGAATTGAATCTTTAGAATGAAATGCCTGCCTTCTCTTTGTTGCAGTGTTACGCCAATACCTCCTGTATTCACATGCTTTGAAAGACTACCTCTAATAATGGCGGTAATATTTATTAACTCTTCATATTCAGTGTGCTGTGATTTAGTCTGATACAAACAAGTTTTCAACGTTGAAGAAGAGATATTTGAAAACAATACCAAATTTCATCTACAGGGAGCATTTATTCTTCAGATAGTTAAAATGATTTTGTAATCTTATGTACCATATAATTCCAAAGTATGCCAAATACTTGAGCTTCTGTAGGAATATATTCCTCAAAATGATGTTCACATATTCAATTTGCCTGGGTTGATTTGAACTCATTCTCTCTAGATTAGTTATCCAGTAATTAAATGACTGTGTTGTTGTACCTGGTAATGTAC
Source organism: Okamejei kenojei (assembly GCA_035221665.1). Taxonomy (NCBI): domain Eukaryota; kingdom Metazoa; phylum Chordata; class Chondrichthyes; order Rajiformes; family Rajidae; genus Okamejei; species Okamejei kenojei. The sequence goes on from CM069132.1 coordinate 130,858,269, forward strand.
ACTAAGCTGGTGCAGTTTGCAATGGGCCAAAAAATCAACGGCTATTTCATATAATTGAAAAGCAGTCAGAAGAAGTGTAATGGTCTGAAGCAAAATGCAGGGTTAGAGCAGCAGTATTATATTGTATTACTTCATGTTTATAATAAGAATCTGGCAATTAATTAAAGAGATCCATGTTTTGTTGATATTCCAATGAACTCACTGTCAACTTTTCTTATCAAATCCTATCAACAAGGGTCCCAACCTATCGAGCCACCTCCACAGCTGCTGCCTGACCCACTGTATTGCCCCAGTACTTTGTGTTTTGCTCATGATTCAGCATCTTCAAATGTGTGTGTTCCCATTTTCATCTAATCTTATGTTTACCCAGTTTTTCCTTGAACAAAATTTTGCTGGCAACTTCTGATTTGCTTTTTCAAATAATATTTGTGTAAAAACATTTCTCACAAACACTTCTGGATTCATGAGTGATTATCCAATCTACAATTAATATTTAAGGCTATAACTATGGTGCATGTATAGTCGATAAAGAGCTTCAGAAACAGAAAAAGTAACCACAAAAGAAATGAATTTTCTCTCCGATATGAAACTCTACTCACAATAATTTCAACTGAAACAGATTGTAGAAGCCTGAGAAAAAGTTAGGCCAAATGCATCTTGTATATGGAGAAAAAGTAAGAGTCATGCCATTATTTCTATGAAACCTTCCCAGCAAATCAAGCTACCAAACATAATATGCTTGTGGTCCATTTGACTTTTCCTTTCTTTTTAAAAGTCTCCTTTTTTTATTAACATATATAGTTTTTGGAAAAGTTGTAAGCATTTAATAATAAGTGTGAATTGATGCAGAGTTAATCTCCAGATGCAGTTAAAGAAACTTAACAAGCGGCAAGATTACATTAAACAGCCATTTTGCGGATATCTGAGGAATGAACATTAATGAAAAATATGCTGAATAAATGAAGTATTATTGTTATGTGTTAATATATGTATTTTGCGTACTCTGTCACAAATAGGTACTATGGAAAACCTCCATTTTATTGATCTTTGTCTTATGTACTTTCAAAATCATGCAAGCTTTCATCATCCTAACTGAATCCTACTAATTTATGTAATAATTATGACAAGCAACTTTGGGGATGGAAATATTTATAAACTTGGGGTTAACCCTCATATCAGGTTTACTGAACAGAATGCAAATAACAAATAATCGAACATCTGGCAAAATCTCACAAAGGTTTAACAGGGTTTAAACGAACATTTGATTTGACTGTCCTATTCAACCATTATGGTTTACCAACGCACTTTTTTAGTTCAAGGGAGTTTTCAGTGGAAGTCTATAAATGGGAGCGGTTGCTAGAACATTTTCTGTTTCTTGGGTGGGTGAGGATATTCTGATGGACAGTTTAGGGCATCTAACTTCAAACTGCGTGCATCTAATGCTTGCAACTGCACACAAAGAAAATCGTTCCTCTTTACCTATCAGCTTAACCAGTACTTGCGTGGCAATAATGCACAGTAACCAATACTGACTCATTTCATGCTTCCAGTTTGCTTAATTTTTAAACTATGTTTTCTCATTCAAAATCAGGCACACATGTAACAAACTAAGCAACGGTTTAAAAATAAATTGCCGTCAAAATAGAAGATTGTAACTTCAAGAACAGCAACTGAGAAAATGCACATTTTCAATTATATTAATAACATGGTTTTGAAAATGGACATTTGAAATTGGTTTTGAAAATGCACATTTAAAATGCATCAATAATAAGTAAAATCCGTGAATGTATAACTTAAGACGTGGCATATTCAATTTAGATATTGACAGTGGAAGGTTCTTGTAGCAGAAGTGTGTGGCTTAAAATAATTTGGCAGGTTGCTCTTGGCCTCCCTGAAATTCTATCCAGGTACAGGGAACTGCATGTTATAATTGGAGAACTTATTTTTTCCTATATGCTCAGTATTTCATCTGTGTCTGCAGCGAAACTACACAATTACCTATATATATACATTGCAAGTGGAATCATTAAAGAGGTATATACTGTATTAGTACATGTTTTATTCAGTTATTTAAGTGTGCAAAGAACTTGATATATTTTAGATCTTCTCGTGTGTTATTTATTACAAATGTATTTCTTGGTTAAGATATTCTCAGATACAGCCTTTATAAAATAATTCATGACATGAGCTCTTGGAACACGTGACTGGTAGTTACACGGAGTGTATCATATAAGCTGCCGTTCTTGAAGCACTAATATACTTGTTAAAGCAGAGGGCTGCATATATTTATTTTGTACAAATGTTCCATTAACCTCTCAAAGCAATGATATCCTTATTGATAGAGTTACGGAGAGAACAATTGTGGAGTGGAGCAAGACTATGAAATCTTGAAGCCCCTTGTACTGTGTAGGAATGGCTAAGTTACCAAGTTTTTGCGAAGATGTAAAGAATGCACAAAGACTATATATGGTAAAGGGGTGGGGGTGGGGGTGGGGGGGGGGGGGACACCTTCCATCAACAGATATATCTGCATTATTTCAAACACAAATGATCATGACCAAGTAAGGACATAGAACATCAAAGGTTACTTCAACCACATCATTCATTGCAAATATCTTACAGGTCTCAATTTCAACCACTTCAGGTAGTGTGATTGTGTGGGAGAAAGTAAATTGAAGTCCAATATTGTAATATTGGAGATATCATCAGACTGTTTCTCATCACATTAATGTGTATATCCTGCTTTTGTTTAAACATAAGTATAGAAGAGATTCCATTTCAGAAATAATACCACTCAGTATAATCTGCTAATGTTCATTTATACTATTAAGCATGCTAAATACTACTTTTAAGATAATTTAGTCTGTTTTATCAATTGTGATGTAGATTGGTAATCTGTAAAATGCCAAGAAAGTACGTTAGTTGAAATGAACAGCAAAGATATTTCAATAATCAATTTATTGAGCAACAATATACATTCGGGTTGTCATTGCCATAATTACAAATTTGAAGATTAAACCATATTAAGCATATTTTGAAAAAATATCAAATTGTTAATAAACTGATTTATAACAAATAATCCTTAACCAAGAGGCTCCTTTTGTTATATAATCAAAGGGCCTGTCCTTGTGCTGTCCTGTTCTATATCCTATGCTCTAATGGGATAATTGAACAGATAGAAATGTATTGTACAACAGTTCATTAAACCTATCAGGAATTGCAGATTCTAGCTATTTATGCTAGCATTTACTTCAAGAGGGCTTGTATACAAAAACAGGAATGTAATGTTGAGGCTCTAAAAGACGCTGGTAAGGACGCATTGGTATATTGTGAGCAATTTTGGGCTCCATATCTGAGAAAGGATGTGCTGGCTCCAGAGAGGGTCCAATGGAGGTTTACAAGAATGATCCCAGGAATGAGTAGATTAACCTATGATGAGCATTTGTCGGCACTAAGCCTGTACTCGCTACAGTTTAGAAGAATGAGGGGGGATCGAATTGAAACGTACAGAATAGTGAAAGGCTTGGAGAGAGTGGATGTGGCGAGGATGCTTCCATTAGTGGGAGAGCCTAGGACTAGAGGTCATAGCCTCAGAATTAAAGGAAGTTCTTTTAGGAAGAAGATGAGGAGAAATCTCTTTAGTCAGAGGGTGGTGAATCTGTGGAATTCTTTACCACAGAAGGCTGTGGAGGTCAAGTCAGTGGATATCTTTAATGCAGAGTTAGATTCTTCATTGGTACAGGTGTCAGATGTTATGGGGAGAAGGCAGGAGAATGGGGTTAGGAGGAAGAGATAGATCAGCCAAGATTGAATGGCAGAATAGACTTGATGGGCCGAATGGCCTATTTCTACTCATATTCCTTATGACCCTATTCATTGGCTTTGGAGATATCTTTATGGTAATTTCTAAAAATAAAGTCTCCAACTTTATGTATTTTAAAATATTTTGGCTGACGTGAAATGTGCAATCAAATATCAACGTTATAGTAGTTTTTACTATTTATTTCTTTATTATAACTATAAATCTGGATATTTTGAATAACATAAATCAACCAGTTTTGGAAAAATTCTGCACTTAGTGTAGTATACTGATTGAAAATTTTCAATTCAGATTTATTACGACAATTCTGAAAAAAATCTTATTAATTTTTTAAAAACTGAATCACATTGTTCAGCGATTAAAACACTGCAAGTATCTTGTCTTTTCAATGTCATACCAGTAGAAGCCTGAGCATTTAACATACAAAAACAGTCATAAGGTTTCAATATCACCTTTTCAAAGTTTTCATAAAATTTATGTCAAACCTGGGCTTTGTAAAACGTTTCAGTCATTCTCAAATATTAGGTAAGTATAAAATTGTTGATAGCAGGAGAGTGGTGGAATTGGTTGTAATGGATTGCAATTAGTGGCAGGCATGGAGAATAGCAGTCTTCATTTTACAAATGTGTAGTTTGAGGGTTATTCTACTCCTCTAGTACTAAATGTTGAACTAGCAGCTTTACAATTTAAGAAAAATGAAAACATTCCATGGGAAGATAACATAAACAAAACTCTTGATTATATGTAGCCAGAGTACTTGATGAGCTAATAATGGCTGTGCACTGCCTCATAGATCCAGGGATCCTGATTTGAATGTGAGATGATACAGACTTATTTGTCTAAATGGACTCTCTCTCAGTTACAGTCTATAAGTAAACAACTTAATTTAACTTATGTTACTAAGGTACAGTCGTTGAACATTTGCTTAATTATTTATTTCACAATAATGTTAATACAGATAAGATATGTATTGTCAAAGTGATTTCATCAATTACTTTCCACTATTGTTAAATAATATTTCCACTAGAATTCTATCAGGTCAACAGTTTTCTCTTTAGTATTTTGTTTGAAATGATTTTAGTGCAATTTACTTGGCTATCAAATTTCTAAAAGAACCTGTGAAGTACAGATATAAAAGAGTATCGTTAATATGAACTAAAAGTATTCAAAACTTGAGTGAATAGAAAGAAAATGCACATTGTTCAAAAATTGAGCTAAATAGATTCATGCAGATTGTCATTAAAACTCAGCAGAAAAAAGACAGAAGTTTAAGGAAAGCGACGATATACTCACAAATGCACACATATATACTTGTACACACAATAGGAAATATACACAAGCTGCTTTTACAATGTAAATAGTCATGTTAACACAAAAATAAGCCACTCAGCAAATAGCAGTTGTTTTAGATGCAATTTATAGCCAGTTACAAAAGTCCAACTCAGCAGCAGTAGTTGCACCAGAATAGACCATACTTAATGCAGGTTATTTTACTGTATGATACATTTTATGAAAAAAAAGGTTTCGAGAAACTCTGTTAAATTGTAGAAGATACTTATATAACCAGAAAGATACTTACATAACCAGTTATTATTGTTATATTATTATTATTTTAGCTCATTATTGAGACCATACATCTGATGAGGAATAATTTCCTTTATGAAATTAGCTGGACATTCCAAAATCTTATTGTAAGCCATTAAATAACTGGTTTGTCATGAATAAGAATTTTGACAAATTACTTTCTTGCATGTAAAAATGCAAATATTACATTTATCCTGTCAGATTTACCTTTAATTGACTTTAAAAACCGTTTAATATTGCCAGTAGACCATAGGAAATTGTTATATTGGCAAAGTCAATGTTTTGTATGGAATAAGTAATGAGAAATGAAATCCACACTTTTTATGAAGGGCACAATCAGTATTAAAAAATGTTTGGCTGCCTCACAGTTTGTGCTCAGGCACCTGCACAAATAACCTGAAACCTGTACTGAAAACTCCACCGGAAAAAACAACCGGATAGACTTTACTCCAAAAAACTAAATAGATAAACATATTCAAAGAATAATACCATTGAAACCCCATATGTTCTTACCATCCTAAAAAAGGCAACACAATTTGAACAAACTAAGGCTTATTATTAGTCCAATGTGGGGGGGCACATTGTGGAGAGTACAAGATGGCCAACAGTATGACAATCCATATTGGGTAAGTTTCAGTGGGCCTGTGACCACAGTAAAGGTACCAATATATATATATTTTAATGTTAGCTCTCCTACCCCCCCACCCCCACATTATCCACAAAGCAACACAGCTGTTGATCATTCTATTAGCAAATACTCACAGTTTGCAAAAAGCCTCCAGACTGTGTTTAAGATTTAATATTGGTTACAGGAGTGGCTGCAACAGTTGTAACCACTCCCAAGACCCAAAGAGTGTATTAACATTTCTCTCTGCAACTGTTGTTTTCCTTGTTTAAAAATAAATTGAGGATGGTTGGCCTGTGGTGGATATTTTTCAAATGTCCAAATTTAGTGACATTATTTTCCATGGCAACACATAAAATAAATATGTAGATGGGTTTTAATCATCCATCAATTCAAGTGGTTGGTAATCTGCTGCTCTCCAGGACCAAATCAACACCTTTCGCCAGCAAATCAAAGTGGCAGTTTCGATAGCGGTTTATGAAATAACTTTGAATCCCAAAATCATTATTGCACTGACCAAACAGTGACAAATACTTTCCCTTATGAAAGAGGACATAAATATACACATTTAAAAGCACCATATTGAAACATAGAAACATAGAAATTAGGTGCAGGAGTAGGCCATTCAGCCCTTCGAGCCTGCACCGCCATTCAATATGATCATGGCTGATCATCCAACTCAGTATCCCGTACCTGCCTTCTCTCCATACCCTCTGATCCCCTTAGCCACAAGGGCCACATCCAACTCACTCTTAAATATAGCCAATGAACTGGCCTCAACTACCCTCTGTGGCAGAGAGTTCCAGAGACTCACCACTCTCTGTGTGAAAAAAGTCTTCCTCATCTCGGTCTTAAAGGATTTCCCCCTTATCCTTAAGCTGTGACCCCTTGTCCTGGACTTCCCCAACATCGGGAACAATCTTCCTGCATCTAGCTATCCAACCCCTTAAGAATTTTGTAAGTCTCTATGAGATCCCCTCTCAATCTCCTAAATTCCAGCGAGTATAAACCGAGTCTATCCAGTCTTTCTTCATAAGACAGTCCTGACATCCCAGGAATCAGTCTGGTGAACCTTCTCTGCACTCCCTCTATGGCAATAATGTCCTTCCTCAGATTTGGAGACCAAAACTGTACGCAATACTCCAGGTGTGGTCTCACCAAGACCCTGTACAACTGAAGTAGAACCTCCCTGCTCCTGTACTCAAATCAATATTGGATCAGAACACCTCAATAAAAGTGATGCTTTGTGCAATGTTTGTACAGAAACCATAACCAAGTTTTTTTCAGAGGTGCTGCTTATTGAATCATTTTGAATGGAAGAAATAAACTTATTGGTAATACTCAAACATGAGAAGGGATTCTCCAATATTAGCTAACGTGGCTTTCATTGTGGATCAGTAATATCTATTTATCATCTACAGAACAATCTGTTCAATGTTTTATGCAACATGAATTGAGAAATACAGTCTGGGGCAACTACTCATCCTTGAATACAATCATGATACTTTTATCTTGTACTCAATCACAAATTCATTATCTTTTGAGTCACAGGTGATAATTTAATAAATTGAATGTTAATGGTTTCACTGATGGAACAAGTCATTAATTATTAAAATAATAGTCAAATTCAAATACTATCAGCAGACGTGATATACACATTAAGGTAGACAATAGTGCTGGAAAAACTCAGCGGGTGAGACAGCATCTATGGAGCAAAGCAATAGGCGCCGTTTCGGGTCGAGACCCTTCTTCAGACTACTCATGGGCTATCAAATAGAATTTAAGATGGATTTAACCAACAACAACTAAAAAAACTTGTATTGGGATAATGTTATAGGATGACCCAAGGTACATTACAGAAGGCTTATTAATCAAAGAGTTGGTTATGGAGGCAGTTTTAGTGAAGCTGAATGTAGTTAACCACAACTGGAAAGAGTTTCAGAAGCCAGAAGGATTTTATGGAGCAAATAACTATGTTTAGTTATTCACAACTGAATACAACCACCAACACAATCAACGCTGAAGATATTGTCAAGAATACCGTGAAGATCAATGGAATTTTCAAACAAACAAAACGTAGTAGGATAGAGTCAAAGAACGTTACTATGATAGAGAAAGCAAAGGGCTTGGAAAGATCTAACATCAAAAATTAGAATTTGAAAACTTAAGCATCAACAGCCACACCTTTGCAGAAGGAGATCTTCGTATTAACATGAATGTGACCAGATTAATATGGAAAATGTGGTTATCATGCAGCACCAATTTTCTCACTCTAGCTCCCGGTCAGTTTATTCTGGCACATTTATGAAAAGAGCATCACATATTGAAATTATAAAAAATCACTTGCATTTATGAATATTTAAAATTAAAAAAGTGCAATACTTGTGATGCAAGAAGAGGGAGGGAGAAGAGTGACAATGAGATGTAGCATAATAAAGAGAAACAATAAAACAAAGCCAGTACTAAATGGAGGCACAGATGTTACAGTGACCATGGTACCTTTTGAATTTAAGGTCAAATATGATTTAAAATCCCACATACGTGCCCAAATACAATGTATATTATTAATAAAGCTACTAAAGCACATACCACAAAACCAACCAGATAAACAAGGCTGACTGAAAAGGAAATAACAAACGAATATCATCATTAATCTATGTAAATATAAGGCCATAAAAACACCAGGAGTAATTAGTTGATTAATTCAATGAAAATATTCATTCTGCTGCAACTGCACACAATCCATCCTTTTACATCTCAAGGCCAACACAAACCTGAATTTGCAACAGTGCATATTTAATCCAGAGAGATTGTAAACTAAATAAAATTGTTTCAATCAACATACGTGTGACCACACAGATACTGCTAAAACAGCAAATCGTCCACCTGGTCATTAACTCTTCCGTTGGATGATAAAGTGGATAGAGTTGAAAGAGAATTTTATTTGTTTTGGAGCAAAATCTCATGTGCAGCTAAACAACAGCTTTCACTGTTTTTTGTTCAATCGATCTGAAACTTTAACTACATAATTTCTGCGACTATGTGTTTTTAAAAATCTATGACAACAGTTGGACCCGTTATTTTCTATTGCCTCTTGCAGTCTACAGCAAGCAGTCTGTCTGTAAACTATGTTTACCAACCACCACGTGACCATCTCGCAGTACAGAATCCCTGCAGGAGCAGTCTAATGAGATTGTAAGTGCCCTCGGATTATAGCCTTGTTCATTTATTCAGGTGCCTGGGCTTTACAAACACACAATAAACTTGTAACAATCACTGAATATATAAGATGTAATTATTTTCCAATGCCAAAGCATTGCCCAGTAGGATCATGAAATGGTGTTGACATTTATGACATTTAATTTCCAGCAAAACTCTGCTGGCTTACGCCTGGTTTTGATTTGTTAACCAGCCACAAGGCAGAGAAGAAATGGAACAGCAACTCATGATAGGTCTCCACCTGCTTTAAACTGAGTGCGTAATTCCGGGGGAGGAATGGTTGTGTTGAGGAATAGGAGCTAGCATGGTAATAACATGTAAATGAAGCAAGAGTAACATTGACAAACCATCTGCCTCATTTTCCTGGGGTTCGTCGCAGCACCAATCTAAACACTGTGGCTGACACAACAAGATCTTTCTGCAAAATCTGTCTGATAGGGGGATCAAAGAAGAAGCTAACCACAAGGACACAGAGGTATCAGAAGAATGTATCCAGGTACATCACAGTACCTTCAGGAATCAAGGCCCTCCAGCAGGCCAAATATCCCGAAGCCTATAGCCAGAGATCCTCCCAAAAGAGAGCTAATTCCTTTGAGGTAGACAAAAATGCTGGAGAAACTCAACGGGTGAGGCAGCATCTATGGAGCGAAGGAAATAGGCAACGTTTCGGGTCGAGACCCTTCTTCCTTAAATTTAGTTTAGTTTAGTTTAGGGATACAGTGCAGAAGCAAGCCCTTTGGCCCACCGAGACAGCGCCAACCAACAATCACCCTTTACACGAGATCTACCCTACACTCTAGGGACAATTTACAGAGCCAAATTAACTTATAAACCTGCACAACTTTGGGATGTGGGATGAAACCAGTGCGTTTCCTCCAGTTGCTCTGTTTTTCTCCCATGGAGAACGTGCAAACTCCACAAAGAGAGCAACCATAGTCAGGATCGAACCCAGGGCTCTGGCACTCTGTGGCAGCAATTCTACTGCTGCACCATTGTGCCGCTCTAAATGAGCTCCTGAACGAGCTCAGGTCAGCTCAAGCTCAGCACTTCCCATGAATTGTACCTGGAAGGAGAATGGAGACCTGGTCACCTTAATATCCTAATTTAAAACATATGTTCCAACAAAAATTCTTCAACTTTTAAACATTCATTCTGTTTCACTTTCCATAGATTTACTAACTACATTGTTTTCTTCAGCAAATAGATTTTGTTTGGTCATGCTGTGAATGTATGTTTTATCAGGTTCAGCAGGCAGAGGAAAGATGGGGCTTATGTATGGTTGGCTTTGAAGACTAGCAGCGAGTCCCATTAATACTAAATCATAACCAACAAATCCTATAGCGACTGCAAGAAAAAACATTTCATCCAAATAAAATGGAACTCACCATCCTCAGATGTGACTAAGGGTGAAACAGCAATATGTTAAAGATAAAGTTCTGTACAGGAGAAAGAAAGAGCAAAAGAAAAAAAATAGATGATGATTAATTGGAGAAGGTAGGTGACTAACAACATAAACACTGGCATGGATCTAGTCAATTAAATGTTCTGTTTTATACCTTATTCTTATACACACACTATTATTGGTTGTATGTGGGAAGCTATCACAACTCTTTATCACATTTTCAACGGAGTTCACAGAAATCTCATTTCCGAATATCCAGGGCCATTTCATATTTAATCTACCGTTCTCCCTTGGGGTGTATTATTTACCTTGATGTACAAACTGTGCTTTTGTAAGCAGGGCAACACTTGCCAGTTTGTCCCGTAAATAGGAAATACAATCAGAACATGCTGAAAACATTTAGCAATTGCAGAGTTTTTTAATTTTCATTTGCTGTAAACAGGAAATATATTTTTTTCTGTTATATGTATTATAATTCTGCAGGGATTGTTTTAAAAACAATTCTGAGTGACTTATAATTAAACTTTTCTCACACTGAGTCATGCAATAGCATATTTACTTTCAGATCACTGAACCACCTAACAATTAATATTTGAGTATTTAGCATCTTTAATGACTACGTTAACATTAATATGTTAACATTACATGATAATTAATTTAAATGAATATAGGATTTTTATATCTTCAGTTTTCTAACATCAATTATGACTATTGCATGCCAATATTTTGGGGGTTATCGTCCATTACTGTAAAATGTGAAAGGACTCAAGGCTAGAAGTTTGATTACGTTGTTTATTGTATGGTAGAACTTTTTAACATGGCTTCTCAAATGCGGCTTAAAAGGATCTGAAAAGCTTATTATATTTAATGCGTCCAGCTAAAAACAGCATTGTCATGTTCCATTTTGCAACAGCACATTATTTTTAAGAAAACTGGTTATTACTGAAAAGCTCTAATCAAATTTCTTACCGCTGCAAGCACTAGAGCTTATCAGGGAGTCCTTAAAAGCACCAGCCTACATCCAGCTACGAGATAGTGCTTTTTACTTCTCTATAACTACTACGGGCTCTCCTGAGGGCAATATATACTGCCAGGGTTATCGACCATAGAGGCTGGAGAAATGTAACAGCCACAGAAGTGATGTTCTTTGTACAAAACAGCTACCAGGACTATGATTGCTCAAAGTGTACTTCATAAATAAGGTACAGATTGATGGCTAGTAAAGGGGAAGAGAATTTCCCTTCTAACAAAACTGTTGACTAACTTGACAGATCTTCAGGGCTAGAAAGTCATAGAGGCTGCGATATATACAGTATAGGATTAGGCCATTTAGCCCAACATGTAGATAGCAACTAAGCTGCCTTCAAGAGCAAGTCCCATTTGTCTGCATTTGGCCTACATTGCTTAGAAGTTTTACCATCTATGAACTTACGTAAATGTCTTTTAAAAATGTTGTAATAGTACCCAACTTTACCACTTCCTCTTGCAACTCATTTCAAATACTCACCACCCTCCGTGTGAAAAAGGTACCCGTCTTTAAATCTTTCTCCTCTCACATTAAATCTCTAGGTTTAGACTCCTCTATCTTGGGGAAAAGGCTGTCCCCATCTAATTTATCTATGCCCCGACTGCCGGCCTGCAGCCTACAACATCTTCAAGCCACAGTCTCCGGTAATGAGGTGGCGGATATGGGCCGCGTGGTGTGCTCCATCTGTCCCGACGTCGCCTTTCCGACCATCCCGACCATGAACATAGGGCCTTCCGTTGCGGCGACGATGGCGGGTCAGGGCCCCAACCACGGGTGAACAAGCGAGGAGGAGGAGGACTGTCTGAACAGTATTTCCTTCCACCACAGTGAAGAATGCTGCGGTGGATGTCTTTGTTGAATCATGTTGTGTATTGTGTCCTTTTTTAATTGTAATGCTGCATGGTAAATTACATTTCACTGCATCTCATGGTGCATGTGACAAATACATTTGAACTTGAACTTTATAAACTTCTACAAGGTCGCCCCTCAGCCTCTTTTGTTCCAGGGAAAACAGTCCAAACTTACCCAATGTCTCAAGCCCTTCAGTCCCGGCAATATTCTTGTGCATATTTTCCACACCCTCTCTAGCTTAATCATGCATTTCCTATCGTGTGGCTTCATTAATCATTGAATAATTACAACTTTGAGGAAAATGTCTTTGATACATAGTGCAGACTTGTCAGTAACCTCTGTAGGAGCCATTCTTGCTTAGGCTAGTTACTGTTAGCATATTTTATTATTTTGTCTAGATATTTCTTGCAGAATAATTTAGAAAGCTTGGGGGTGAGCTTTTGATACGTAGATGAATGTTACATATAGCATAGTCACAGGGAGTGGCCAGATTAGATTGGAGCTGGCATGAGAGAGAAGAAAACAGTTTTTTACAAGTTCAGATAGTAAGAACGGAAAGCTACAATTTGTATATGGATCTGGTATCTTCACTTCTTTGTTTTTACAACTTCATTAAAGAATCAATTAAGCTGGAAGATTTGTTTTTGTTATCGATTGCGTAAATTCGGTCACTTCTCTCTGCCTGTGTAGTAATGACAATGGAAAGGATTTAAATTGCCATTACACCCTCTCTCAGGCCAACATTCCTATCCCTGAGGTTCTTGTTGACTACATTGGGCATGCCAACATTGTGGCATGCCCAGCACCACAATAACCAAAGCAGACATCCTATTTTGAACTCTAACATGGTAAGAGATCACCATGTGGGGAGAACAAAATATTCAAGTGTGTGCCTAAGGTCTCCTTGAAGAAATACAACATCCTCACTGATTCCTGACAATCTCTGGGGCATTATCACTGAGAGTAAAGAAGAAACATTTGGAATGGAGTTGAGAACCTTAATTCTATTCATTGGGGGCACAAAAAAGCCTTGCATAAGTGGTGGGAGGAGCTCACCATCTCACAAACTAGCCACCTGCCCGCCCTGTCTAGTCTGAAAACTGTAACATCCAGGTTCAAGAATAGCTACTTCCCTACAGCCATCAGGCTATTAAACACTACAACCTCCAAATAAGCTTTGAACTCCATGGACAGGGGCTTTGGTTTTATCTTTTTGCACTATTATTGTTTGTTTGTTTTATGTGTGCGTGTGTTTTGCGTGCATATATATATATTTCGAATGATTTATATATATATATATATATATACTGAACTTTTTGTTTATTATTGTTTACAGAGTACTGTGTTCACATATACTATTATGCTGCTGCAAGTAAGAATTTCATTTTTCTGTTTGGGACATACGACCATAAAACACTCTTGATTCTTGTCTTCATGCTCAATCTGTGCAAGTGTCTGTAGCTCCAACATCAGCCTGCTGAGAGCGCACAAAACTGAACTGGAAGCAAGTCATCCTTAATCAGAGGGACAGTGTTAGAAGAAGAATGAAACTCAAAAAGATGTGCAATGAGCCAGGGTCAGAAAATTACAGGTACCTTTGCAGTTGGAATGATTGAGAGTGTTAATATTGGCTAAATTAAAGACACCATAAAATGGAGGATCCCTGCACTTGTCAGAATTGCTTAACCCCTGTCAGTTGAACTTTACAGGCTTTGATTGGCTCCAGCCAGTCTAGGCTCAGACTGATATGCAGGATGGTAAGGGGTTCAGGTGTTCTCCCTGTTTCTCTTAAATTGATAACATGTATAACAGTTTTGCAAATTAACCTTAAATGCATTATTTCTATTGGGTCGCTGCAAAAGCATTGTAAACAGTATAAATAATGTTGCAAGATGGTCATCCTGTTAATTGATGATTGGTCGAACTGTTGAGCCTTGGAGAAATTGTTTGAATCTCAGTGAACATGTTTCAATGTTTGTTCTTGTTTGCTTTGTTCGAGAGCTTTCTTTCTTATACAATGTTTTATTGGGTTAGGGAAATGTTTGTTATGTATGGGGTTAATTGATGTCTGTAATTGGATTATTAAGAGACCACCCCCATGTGCTTCGGCCCCTCGAGGTCCCGGGACATATAAACGTCCGCTATCAGCGTCGATCTACTGGAAGACTGCGTGACCTTCTGGAGTGTCTCTGTTTGAGCAAGGCCTAGAAGGCTTGATCAGGCAGATACGAGGATCGAACCCACAGTGGGATAGGTACAGTAGTTGAACTGTAATTGCGTTTTTGTTAAAATAAAGATTAGTTGTTCAGGTGCTTGATTCTGTATTTTTACTGAAACTGGACTGGGGGGTAGATTAGATTGGGGGCTCATCTGGGATGGGGGGGGGGGGGGTGGGTGGTTAGCAATCCTTTGGGTTGGGGGCCCATAAAACAAGGGTGGGGTTAGAGGCCTTGCTGTGGTTGGGGTAGAGGCCCTTTCCTGAGGCCCAAAACGTTGGTCATAGTTGGCAGACTGCAGTTGCATTAACGCGAGTCAAACGCTTTTCATCGGGCGAGGAGTGGCCCACGGTTAGATTTGGTATCCATTTGATGGGGTATTCAAATACATTCAAATAAGTATCGATCGGATCTTTGCGGGGATCACGAATTGGAAAAGGTGCGCTGTGAAAATCAGCATCGATAACTTACAGCGTGAAGCGGCTAGGCGCTGAATCCTCGGTGCCCAGCAGAGAGGAATGTCTGCGTAAAGGTCTCTGAGTCTCTCCCTGAAATGACGGACAAAGAACCTTGTAAAGGTACTGGGCTTGGGCGGACATAGTATAGATTGGCCGGAATACTCCAGTCTGTTCAAGAATTCAACTGGGCAATTTTAGTTTGATTCGAGTACCCGTGTGGTAGAAAAGATATGCACTAAAATCAGGAGTTCGAGAATGAGTATATATTTGCAAAGCCAAATTTTCAAATACTGAATTTCATATTGAAGTTTTGCCAGTAAGGTGGAATTCAAATTCCTGTATATAGAACTTTGGAGTTGGTGCATGTCCGTGATCAATTCCGAAAAGCGGCTGATCAGCAGTGAATAGTAACCCTCTGGTCGATTGTTCACTAGTACCTGATAGCAAAGAGTACCTGAGAGACAGGAACCTGTTTACTTGATGAAAAGTAATCCGAATAGCAAAGGGTACCCCTAATTCTGTCGAACTTAGAGAGGAGGGATAGAGGTCCTCCCTATAGATGTCCAGTCTTTGCAGAGGGATAGTAACATTCGGGAGAAAAAGTAGTCATTTAAGGAGTTTTACCCCTCAGCAAAGAGTAAACTAGGAAGGGGAAGATCTTCGGCATCAGAGGGAGAGGTTCACTGTGTGTTAACAGCGTGACGTGGTATCGAGATTGAGTGTTTGTGAACTGTGCGCTAGTGCTTTAAATAATTTTGTAAATTGTAAAAATCTAGCTTTTCGTAATGTTGTCGGATTAAAAGTTAAGATTTAGATTGTGTTAAGTCTGCGGACCGTCATTTGTGCTGCTGCCTGTGCTAGTGTTTACGGATTTAGATTCTTGAAGAGTGTGTTTGAGTTAAATATTTGTATTTGTTTAAGATCATATTGTGAGAATCTAAATCGGGGTGGTTTGATCAGGAGTTGTACTCTTTCGATCGCTGCGTTGGGGGAGGAGTCATCCCACTGATTGATTGCACCACGAGGAGGATTTCTTGGAGTGCGTGATTTGTAATAAGTGAATGTTTTGGATTTATGCAGTAGTGTGGTTAGGTATACTTTTGATAAGTGGACTAATTTATTTTTTGTGTTCAATTTTGCTCACGTGTTTAGAGTTCATTTGCATGCGTTCAATAGGAGATGGGCTGCGAGAATGTGTGTGAGTGTGATTGGTTGTTTCCTGGAACATTTTGATTTGAAAATTGTCTAAAATGACTTGGGTAATTTCAAAATTAGAAGGGGAAATTGTTAAGAGGTGCGAGTAGTTTAGAGTTGCTTCCTTATCCAACAGACTGGGAAACCACGCAAATAAAGATACGACCGCTGACTCGGAAAGTCCTCTGCAAGAAATATGCAATAAATTTCCACAAAAAGCTGATCGATTGAGAATCCTTTCCGGATAGTTAAATAGAGAATTAGGATATGAATTATGGCCCTGAAGGGGCATAGATACAGTAAAGGGATTAAAATACATTGATCAGATTATATTGCAGTACAGTGATAATACAGAGGCACAGGAATTGTGGAGAAATTATTATGAGGAACAGAAAGCGAGTAGAGCAGAGGAAATAATGGCAAGTTGGAAGGAAGCAACTCTAAAACGGGGGATATTATTAGAAGATACTGAAGCATTTGAACCTCCAGGTAGCCTAAGGGAAGAGCCTGAGAGTATTAAAGATAAAGGGAGAAGGACATCTTTTACAGAAAGATTATCATCCATAAGTCTCAAGCGCGAGGACCCGATGGTTGGCACTGGTTACAAGGGGGATGACGATGATTATTTAGAAGACTGGGAGAGTGTTAGAACTAGAAATTCAGGTCCATCACCTTATTCACTTAACGATCCCAATACCTCAAATGCACATCGCCGAGTTCGTAATAGAAATAGACAATCAAATCCCAGGGCACAAACTTCCTTAACCCCGACCGCTCCGTCCATTACAGACAGTCCTAGAGTTCACGGTACCAGAAGCCAAACTAGGAAAAAGACTAAATTAGTTATGGAAAAAGAAGACCATACACCTAGACAAATTGAACAAGCAGATAAGGAAGGAAGGAAATCCTTTAGAAAGTACCGTGAACCCCCTGGTGAAGGGGAAGATACATCTGGGTGTGAGACCATAATTGAAGAGGCTGAGGTAGATCCTGAAGTTAAACAAACAACACCTAGACCGTTCCCTGTAAGGGAAATGCCTAATCCTTCTTTTGATCTAGCCAATGCAGTGAGTGCAAATAATCCCCATACAATTAGAGTCTATTCCCCTATGATTTTAAGTCAAATACCCGATCGTAGAAAATCACTCGTTTCTTTTGTGGATCACTGAAGAACTACAATGCACGTTTATCACGCTGATTCCCATGTTGTCTCTACAGGTTGAAGGTAAAATCTGCACTTTCATAGACATAGACATAGAACATAGAAAATAGGTGCAGGAGGAGGCCATTCGGCCCTTCGAGCCAGCACCGCCATTCATTGCGATCATGGCTGATCGTCCCCAATCAAAAACCCTGCCTGCCTTCTCCCCATATCCCTTGATTCCACTAACCCCTAGAACTCTTTCTAACAAACCCAGAGATTACATTGTTGGAAGCAGATTCTTTCTTCTGGCTGGCAGCGAGGGAAGCCAGCAGATCAAAAAATGAATTTAAATTTGTGGTAATGGACTCCCATTAAACTGTCTCGCCCTTTTTCATTTTAATAAATATAATTACTCTGCAAAATCGAATATAGTATACTATATCCATACAAATATGTACTTTTTGTACATATTTGTAAATATGTACTGTTTCCTAGTAGACACAGGCGCATCCATGTCATCTCTTCAATCAATTTATAATTTACCAGAATCAAGAGAAGTTCAGAACCTGTCCGGGTTTCAAGGACAAAATGGAAATCCATCTCTGAGCCAATCGAAGTAGTATATGGAGGAAAGACAATCAAACATAGATTTGTGATAACCACCGGATTAGATTGCAACCTGATGGCGAGAGATTTACCCTGTGCTTTCCAACTAAAAATAGAATGTGGTGATAGAGGTATAGTAGTGACCCCCCTGGGCCCCTGCACGACAATGTTACTCCATAGTTACCCTTCAATGGTGGTCCTTAGATCTGGACGAAGAACCCCCACTTCACATTACACTGGCTTACCATATAACATATAACCATATAACAATTACAGCACGGAAACAGGCCCTCTCGGCCCTTCCAGTCCGTGCCGACCATTTGTTTTCCCCTAGTCCCATCTACCTGCACTCAGACCATACCCCTCCATTCCCTTCACGTCCACATACCTATCCACTTTACTCTTAAATGTTAAAATCGATCCTGCCTCCACCACTTCTGCTGGAAGCTCATTCCACACAGCCACCACCCTCTGAGTAAAGAAGTTCCCCCTCACGTTACCCCAAAACTTCTGTCCCTTAATTCTCATGTCATGCCCTCTTGTTTGAATCTTCCCTACCCTCAATGGGAAAAGCTTATCCATGTCAACTCTGTCTATCCCTTTCATCATTTTAAAGACCTCAATCAAGTCCCCCCTTAACCTTCTGCGCTCCAAAGAATAAAGACCTAACTTGTTCAACCTTTCTCTGTAACATAGTTGCTGGAACCCTGGCAACATTCTAGTAAATCTCCTCTGTACTCTCTCTATTTTGTTGACATCCTTCCTATAATTAGGCGACCAAAATTGGACACCATACTCCAGAATTGGTCTTACCAATGCCTTGTACAATTTTAACATTACTTCCCTACTCCTATATTCAATGCTCTGATTTATAAAGGCCAGCACACCAAAGGCTTTCTTTACCACCCTATCTACATGTGATTCCACCTTCAGGGAACTATGCACAGTTATTCCTAGATCCCTCTGTTCCACAGCATTCCTCAATTCCCTACCATTTACCATGTACGTCCTATTTTGATTTGTCCTGCCAAGATGTAGCACTTCACACTTAACAGCATTAAACTCCATCTTACGATAGAAGTGGAAATCATACGAAGGACAGGAATGGGAAATAGAAGTATTGGTACTAGTGGGAGGGAAAGAGGGAGCTGCCGAATATGCTAAAATACCAGCACAGTTATGGAAAAGAACTGATAAGGCTGCTCCTCACATCACTCGACGGGTGAATTTCCCAGCTAGAGCTAAAGACCTTGGAACGATGGTAAAAAAGGCAAACCCAAATAATTACCAAAAGTAAAATTTGTATAAACAATTTGTTGTTGAATTTTACCAGGCCCCAAGGAAGGTTGTTACCCACTTACGTCATCATCTGGGGAGTGAGGTCTACGAGTATGTGAACCCTCAAGTATGGGTGGAGGACACTGCTCAGGTTGGATGCATGAACATCAATCCCATCCGTGTAGCTCTCCAGAAAATGGTAACACTTCCTTCAATCCAACAATATCCATTGAAACTACAGGCCATCAGCAGCATAGACATATTAATTCGGGGTTTGCTAAAACAAGGAATTTTGGTGAAGTGCCAATTTATCTGTAACACCCCTATTCTTGCCGTTCCAAAACTGGGAAAGGAGGGTCAATATAGACTCGTACAAGACTTAAGGGAAATCAATTCTGTTGTAGAACCACTTCATACCCTAGTGCCAAATCCTGCCCATTTTGATAGACGACTTACAACATGCATTATTTTCTCTTCCTCTTCATGAAGACAGCCAATGTTTGTTTGCCTTTATCTATAAGGGCCAACAATATACCTGGACCAGGTTGCCTCAAGGATTTGTCAACTCATCTACTATATTTTCCAGGTTTCTGCAGGATCAGCTAAGTACTTCAAAGTTAAAAATGAATTCAACATTAGTGCAGTATGTTGATGACCTATTGGTGGCTCGTAAAGATGAATCCAGTAATCGGGAAACAATGCACAACTACTAAATCATCTAGCCGATCTAGGATATGTGGTTTCCCCATCAAAAGTACTGGTAGCTCAGGAGAAAGTGACATTTCTAGGGATTATAATTTCAGCCACCGAAAGAAGTTTTGAGAAGAGCAGACTCGAACCTCTGCGAATTTCCAGTCCCAAAGGAAGCCAAATAAGGCAATGGCTGGGCATGGTGAATTATTGCAGAACCTGGATTCCAAATATAGCTTTAGAAACAAAGCAGCTAACAGCATATACCAGCAAGGAGGGTGAATTTAAACTAACAAATGAGGCACAGGAAGCATTTGAGAACTTGAAAAGATCATTGATGCGAGCCCCGGCATTGGGAAGGCCATTATACGATCGTCCTTTCCAGCTGTATTGTACAATTCTATCCAATTGTGCCACTTCGGTATTAACGCAAAAGCATGGGGATAGACATAGACCAGTTGCATATTACTCATCCAAATTAGATCCAGTAGCTAGGGGACATCTTCTTTGCACTCAAATCTTAACTGCAATCTACAATAGTTTACAATTGACTGCTAATCTGACCCTCCAGCAGGAAATTGTATTGTACAGTTCACATTCGGTATCGTCATTGTTGGGGCAGCTTCAAACCCAGCACTTGACAATGAGATCTATCTGTTGAACAATCCGAAATTGCTGTTTAAACACTGTACATTAATTAACTCAGCCTCTTTTCTTATTTCACCCCCAGAAGAGCGAGTAGAAGCAGGAGATGACTGTCTATTTGTTATAGAGGAGGAAACATCAGTGAGAGAGGACTTGAGGGATGTACCCATGGAAGACCGTGACATCACATTATATGTGGATGGTAGTGCATCCGTTGGTCCGTGGGGAGCGATGATGTCTGGGTATGCAATTATTAATCAAAAGATGGAGATTGTAGAAGCAGCTGCTTTTGAATCAACCTATTCAGCACAACAAGCTGAATTATTCACTTTAATTAGGGCTTGTATTATTGGGGAAGATCTAAAAGTAAACATTTACACTGATTCTTTATATGCATTTGGGGTGGTGCATGATTTTGGACAATTATGGAAAAAAAAAATAGGGGATTTCTAACTTCTGCAGGAACCCAAATATCACACAAACAATTGGTGACAAATTTATTGAAGGACTTAATGCTACCCAGACAAATCTCGGTAATAAAAGGTAGTGCCTATACTAAAGGACAGACCCCCGTAGTCATTGGAAATTGTAATGGCGATTTAGTAGCTAAAAGAGTATCATCGGAACATAAGGTGGTGGTACCTAGAGTGATGAAGCAGACTAAAAGTGTAACTAACAAGTCCCCCTTGGAGAAACTGAGGCCAACCATCCAAGAAATCGTTCGATTACAAGAAGAGGCTACTGAAGGAGATAAGGAGAGATGGAGACAACTGGGATGTGTACTGGATTGTATGACTGGGCTATGGACCATTCCAGCAGGGCAAATTTGCATGACAGACTCATTGGCCATATGGGTTATCGAGTGTATGCACTATGCAGCTCATTGCGGTGCAAGAGCAGTAGGGGACACTCTATTAGCTACTTAGTGGCATCCAAAATTACAATCTTTTGCTCAAAATATAAGCAGTAATTGCCTGGTCTGCCAGCAATACAATCCAGGGAAATGAATAGGATGTGAAGGAGGGAATGCACCATTGCCTATGGGTCCTTTTGAGACATTGCAATATTGAATGAGAAAGATGCCATGGATACAAATACGCAACGTTTCGGGCCGAAACCCTTCTTCAGACTGAAAACGGGTCTGAAGAATGGTTTTGGCCCGAAACGTTGCCTATTTCCTTCACTCCATAGATGTTGCTGAACCCGCTGAGTTTCCCCAGCACTTTTGTCGAGTCTGAAGAAGGGTTTCGGCCCTGAAACATTGCCTATTTCCTTCACTCCATAGATGCTGCTGCACCCGCTGAGTTTCTCCAGCACTTTTGTCTACCTACAGCATCTGCAGTACCTTCTTAAACGGATACAAATACGTTCTTGTCATAGTCGATGTATTCAGCCGGTGGATCGAAGCTTATCCAACCCTTTACAATAAAGTGGTTACTGTTGTCAAGGTGCTAATGAGAGAAATTGTCCCTAGATTCGGCATTCCCATTTGACTTAGCTCAGATAACGGTCCACACTTTATTGGACAAATCAATAAAGAATTTTGTGAACTGCTGGGGATCCAGCAGCAATTACACTGTGCTAATTGACTACAGGCTGCCAGACTTGTAGAAAGGGCAAACCAGACCCTTAAAACCAAATTAGCCAAATTAAAGGCGGAAACTGGACTTGGATGGATTAAATTACTCTCAATAGCCCTATTTCAGATGAGAGTCACGCCTGCAGGAAAATCTTGATTAAGCCCAGCTGAAATTATTTACGGTAGACCCCTGAAAACCCCTTGGAACCAGAATGCAATAAAAATAGTTAAGTTCCACCATATGACTGCAGAGATGACTG
Organism: Okamejei kenojei; assembly: GCA_035221665.1. Taxonomy (NCBI): domain Eukaryota; kingdom Metazoa; phylum Chordata; class Chondrichthyes; order Rajiformes; family Rajidae; genus Okamejei; species Okamejei kenojei. The sequence continues at coordinate 130,880,868 of CM069132.1, forward strand.
AATATATCTTAGCCTTGACAAGAGCCTTAAGGGATTTACATTGTAGAGTGAGAGCAGCCTATGAGGATATGCCTTCACTAGTAACTCCCATTAAAGTGAAACCTGGAGCTTTTGTCTTAGTGAAGAATTAGGTACGGAAAGGATCGGAAGTTCATTGGGAAGGACCGTACCAAGTTCTTGTAATGACTCCGACCGCAGTAAAGGTAGAAGGAAGAAAGGCCTGGGTGCATCTTCATCATTGTAAAATTATTAGTGAAGGTATCAGTAGTTAACTTGTTTTCTCCCAGGTTTTCTTAGGAATTGTAATCAAGGACCAATGGACTATCAAAATTGATGGATGGGAATTCGCGCCCACGAAAACTGGGGAGGTGAAGACTCATCAGACAGAAATCATGGAGCTATGCCCACAAAAACTTGGGAAGCTCGATTAAATTCTGAGAAGCTACATCAACATCTTCTTGTTAGAACATTGTTAATGTATACCAGTCATCATTGTATTCTGGAGTTATCATTTATGATGAGGGTTATCATGAATGATAAAACGGGGGCATGTTAATATTGGCTAAATTAAAGACACTATAAAATCCCTGCACTTGTCAGAATTGCTTAACCCCTGCCAATTGAACTTTACAGGCTTTGATTGGGTCCAGCCAGTCTAGGCTCAGACTGATATGCAGGATGGTAAGGGGTCCAGGTGTTCTCCTTGTTTCTCTTAAATTGATAACATCTATAGCGGTTTTGCAAACTAACCTTAAATGCATCATTTCTATTGGATCGCTGCAAAAGCATTGTAAACAGTATAAATAATGTTGCAAGATGGCCATCCTGTTAATTGATGATTCGGCGAACTGCTGAGCCTTGGATAAATTGTTTGAATTGTTCTTGTTTGCTTCCTTCGAGAGCTTTCTTTCTTATACAATGTATAAGCTGCTGTATTATTGGGTTAGGGAAATGTTTGTTATGTATGGGGTTAATCGATATCTGTAATTTAATTGTTAAGAGACCACCCTCATGTGGTTCACCCCTCGAGGTCCTGGGACATATAAATGTCCACTACCACGAGGTCCAGCGTCGATCTTCTGGGAGAGTGCTTGGGACTGCGTGACCTTCTGGAGTGTCTCTGTTTGAGCGAGGCCTAGAGGGCTTGATCAGGCAGATACAAGGATCGAACCCGCGGTGGGATAGGAACAGTAGTTGAACTGTAATTGCGCTTTTGTTAAAATAAAATTAGTTGTTCAAGTGCTTGATTCAGTGTTTTTACTGAAACTAGACTGGGGAAAGCTTAGATCCAAGCAATTTACAGGAGGGTGTGTGAAAACGAAGTTGAGGCTTTTTATATTTCAGTTGTTGCTTAATCTAGTAGTCTTTGATGAACCATGAACAAGTTGGAAATGCATGTGTGGAACTTTGGGAGGATTCGATTGCATTGGTATTTCTTAATGACATGTTTACTATGCGGAATGTTATACTCTATACCAGGACTCCACCTCATGTGACTTAGAAAGATGAGGTGCTATTCTTCAAACTTCCATTGAAGTCCATTGTGATAACATAATTGCTGATGTTTCAGATGAATAAGCATAATGTTTGGAGTGGAACATTGCAACCTTCACGTGGTCCGCCCTGTTTCGACTAATGCAATCAACTCGACGTGCCCAAACGGAAGATCAAATAGAACACGTTGTCCAACAACTTTAGGCTGTGCACGCCTCACGAAAGAAGAAACATAATGTTTCAGATGGAGACCCTTCTTCAGACTGATTCAGTCTGACGAAGTGTCTTGACCTGAAATGTCACCTATCCATGTTCTCCAGAGATGCTGTCTGTCCTGCTGAGTTACTCCAGCACATTATGTCCTTTTGTGAATCAACCAACATCTGCAGTTCTTTATTTCCAGTACACAGAATAGGGTAGAGAGGAGAAAATAGATCAGCCATGATCGAATGGTGGAGCAGACGTGATAGGCCAGATGTCCTAATTCTGCTCATATGCCTTAAGTTCTGATGATCAATTTAGATGCAGCAGAGATATTGTCAATTGAAATAAAGTACTTAACAGGGAACAAGGTGAAAGGAAGTGTAGTAGTAGTAGGGTACACAAAAAGCTGGAGAAACTCAGCGGGTGCAGCAGCATCTAAGGAGCGAAGGAGATAGGCGACGTTTCGGGTCGAGACCCTTCTTCAGACTGGTCAGGGATCAGGGAAACGAGAGATATAGACGGTGATGTGGAGAGATAAAGAACAATGAATGAAAGATATGCAAAAAAGTATCGATGATAAAGGGAACAAGCCATTGTAAGCTGTTTGTGGTGTGAAAATGAGAAGCTAGTGCGACTAGGGTGGGGGAGGGAGATAGAGAGAGAGGGAATGCCAGGGCCCGAGGGCTGAGGGAGAGGTGGGAAGGGGAGGAGACAGCAAGGGTTAACAGAATTGAGAAAATTCAATGATCAAGCCCAAAGGATGCAGACTCCCCAAGCGGAATATGAGGTGCTGTTCCTCCAACTTGCGGTGTTGCTCACTCTGGCCGTGGGGGAGGCCCAGGACCGAGAGGTCGGATACGGAATGGGAGGGGGAGTTGAAGTGCTGAGCCACCGGGATCTCTCTACTGTAAGAAATGATTGAAAGTACAATACAACTTTCAATTATTTTGCACACCTGCCTGACATAACTCATTAATCTGACTAATTAATTGTAGTAGTAGTAGTATGATGAGCTGCACTCAGTGAACATCTAGTAGATATTGAAATGGCAGGCACAGCAAGGAACCTATTTGGGTTCCCATAGAGAGGTCCTTCATTTGGAGGAATTGAATGGAGACAAAGAAGAAGTTGTTCAATGTAAGTGCACTTTGAGCCAGCGAGAGAGGTTATGACAAACATCAATTGCTTATTCATTTAACCCAGAAATAACTGGAGGACCTTTCATGGAGTTTTCTTTGGAGGATTAAATGTCCAAGGTGAACTGCTAAAACTTTACAGGATTTATGGTCAGTCTTGTCTTAAATATGTTTATTATACAGACCAACATGATGCAAGTTACATTTGCAGTGTGGGAAGTGCGCTCTGAAGGTTTTATTGGGATGGAGGGATGAAGGTGCAGGGGCACCACAAATCTGAATCAAGATAGAATGCCAGTGTTCTGCATTCCATGGATATCTGTTCCTTGGAAACAAGATAGAGAAGTGGATATGCTCAGTGAAGTTACAATGCCACAGCTTTTCCCCCTCACTCTGCTGAAAATGTAATAGTTCTCTACTGTAAGAAATGATTGAAAGTACAATACAACTTCCAATTATTTTGCACACCTGCCTGACATAACTCATTAATCTGACTAATTAATTAATCTGATAATGATTATTCTTTTGTTATTTTCAGGTTTTATTTTAATACATCCTTAGTTTCTCCAATTATCCTATAACTCTCCTTCCAGTGCATTATCATTTGTTTGGTCACTTAATCACATGAATATTTCACCATATAACAAATCCATCCCCTGGTTTTTACCTTAATTTTCCACCACCACCCACACCTTTACACCTATTAATGCCCTGCTTTGAAACTAAAATTGACAATAAAAAATATACCCTATAATGAGAGGCAAAGACTTAAGGACGAATAGATCAGAACATTTTCAGTCCATCAACATTGGTGCTTCCTCCTTTGGTACAGGACAAAAACAGCATGATGTGAAACTGTTTGGAACTATTCGTGTGAGCAATAATGATCACTGGATCTTACAATTATCTGGAAATTATTGCAAGTGGAATTAATGCCACCAAAATAATCAAGGGCCAGTCTTACCCCATTCACTCCCTCTTCTCCCCTCTCCCATCAGGCAGGAGCTACAAAAGTCTGAAAATGCTTGGCTTCCAGATTCGGGGACAGTTTCTTCCCAACATTTGAGGCAGCAGAACCATCCCCATACCAGCTAGAGAGTGATCTTGACCTCCCGTCTACCTCATGGGAGACCTGCAAATTACCTTTAATTGGACTTTATATTGGCTTGATTGTAATCATGTATATATAGTTGTAATCATGAGTATAGTTCACTGACTAGTTCAGACAACAAAAAACTCTTTGGTATGCATGACAATAATAAACTAAACTTCAGTCTAATAGGATCGCAAACAATTCCAGATTGTACCCTGACAATTTTTGACTAGTCACTTCCAATTGGGATGTGCACTTGCACGGTTAATGTGTTGTCAGTGTTAGGCACACACTTGATGATGCCAATCTTGTATGGCAGCACTTCACCCTAACAGTATAAAACTAATATTGCTGGTCCCAGTAAAGTGTCATTTGGCAACCATGAGCCAAGCAAATTACTAAGGCACAATAAGTACCTATTTCATTGGCATTTAAGAAGCTACTCATACTAAAATTTCAAACTTCTGCTAGCCACTATATAGCTCTTTGTACATAGGCATCTTTGTTTACATCGGCTGAAAATGATTCCTACTCACTGAAGACCTGTAGTCTTCAGCTGTTGGATTGACACATGAAAACTAATTAAAATGGGTACTTCCATGTTGCCTTTATGTGCAATGGGATTTGAATGGAAGCTTTAAGATGGACGGGTTATATATAGGGCTCCATGGGAATCTATTAAGAATCCTCTTGCCACAATGCTTCTATCTCAAACTCTCTGATGAACAATAGCATTGATAAGGTGAGTGGTCAAATAGCATAGATCTGCAGGACATTACATCTCCTAGCAGCTACTCGTACTAACTAGCGTAGGCAAGCTCTTGATAATATAAAGCTTGATACATAAATATAATAGTCGAAGTCACTACTAACAAGCACTATAATTGGCTAGTAGGAAATAGCCAATCTACAAGATGTAAATGGGACCTAAAGGACAACCTTTTCCACACAGAAGGTGGTGGGTATATGGAACGCGCTGCCAGAGGAAGCTGTAGAGATGGGTAGAACTACAATGTTTAAAATATATGTAGACAGTAAAGGCTTTGAGGGATTGGGCCAAATGCAGGAATGTGGGACCAACGCAGGTAAACAACTTGACTGGAATGATTGAGTTGGGCCAAAGGGACTGTTTCCGTGCTGTATAACTCTGACTATGTCTTTCTAAACGTAGATTTATCAAGACAGTTGTCGAAAACAAATGTGGCATTTAGTAATCAAGCCTTCAACCACACCCATGTGCCCAGACCGCTCTGCCCATGTACGTCAAAATTAGTCACTTCAAATCTGTCGTCTCAGCAGCTGTGGCTGATCTTTGCACGTATTAATGTTTGGTTTTCACCATGGCATTAGGGAGGTCACCAATGCTCTAGAGTCCAAGAGAAGCAACTTCTTCTGTATTTTCTTCAGTGTGGAGGATGTGGTTTCATGATCACTTGGATTTGCCAACATTGCCAACTTCCCCAAAGGTCATGTCTTGACAAACTGCACTCATAGTGCATACGCTTCCCTTTTGAAACTCTAAGTTCCCATCCCTCAATGTGCAAGTCATTGTGGACCATCAAGGACTACTTTATCACATCTGTTCCCTAGCTTCAACCACACCCCTAGCACCATTCTCCAGAGGCTCAGGGTCATAAAGCACAGAAACAGCCCTCTCAGCTGATAATGTATGGTCCATGCCGACTGTTTATATACTTGGGCTGGGTCCCCTTTGCTTGCATTTGACCCATAGCCCCCAAACTCTTCCTTCCCATATACCCGTCTAAATGTATTTTACAAGCTTTACTGTGTTTGCTTCTACGGTGTTTTCTGGCAGCTCATTCCAGATTCTATTATCTTTCAGTTACCACTAAGGTCCATCTTCAATCTCTTCCCTTTTAGTCTATGCCCTTTAGTTGCAGAATCCTCTGCCATGGGAAAAAAGACATTTCATCAATGTGCGTCCGTCCCCCCACCCCGATCTGGCCGAAGTGCAGTCAATGCCAACTTCTGTCATGGGAAAGGATTATAAGGTGGACAGAGGAAAAGATTTAAGGATTACACAAAAAGCTGGAGAAACTCAGCGGGTGCAGCAGCATCTAAGGAGCGAAGGAGATAGGCGACGTTTCGGGTCGAGACCCTTCTTCAGACTGGTCAGGGATCAGGGAAACGAGAGATATAGACGGTGATGTGGAGAGATAAAGAACAATGAATGAAAGATATGCAAAAAAGTATCGATGATAAAGGGAACAAGCCATTGTAAGCTGTATGTGGTGTGAAAATGAGAAGCTAGTGCGACTAGGGTGGGGGAGGGAAATAGAGATAGAGGGAATGCCAGGGCCCGAGGGCTGAGGGAGAGGTGGGAAGGGGAGGAGACAGCAAGGGTTAACAGAATTGAGAAAATTCAATGTTCAAGCCCAAAGGATGCAGACTCCCCAAGCGGAATATGAGGTGCTGTTCCTCCAATTTGCGGTGTTGCTCACTCTGGCCATGGAGGAGGTCGGATACGGAATGGGAGGGGGAGTTGAAGTGCTGAGCCACCGGGAGGTCGGGTTGGTTTTTGCGGACCGAGCGGAGGTGTTCGGCGAAACGATCGCCAAGCCTCCGCAAGATTTAAGGATGTGCACAAAGCCTCCTTGAAAACAAGTGTTACATTTCAACCATCTTTTAAGAATTCCAGGCCAAGACAAGGTATTCAGTCTGAAGAAGGGTTTCGATCCGAAACGTCACCCATTCGTTCTCTCCAGAAATGCTGCCTGTCCCGCTGAGTTACTCCAGTATTTTGTGTCTACCTTCAAAGATTCAAGATAGTATTGCGAATCATTCATTCAAAACAGGTAAACTGTCTTTAATAGTGATAAAAGGACAGACTATATCATAAATTACCTACCCACTCACTCCATCTTGCCCTAACTGCAGAAGTGTCTGCGACTTCCCCCATTGGCCTCATTAGCCATTTCAGCACCTAAAAAACTGGTCTGGCAGTAATCCCAAGATAGACACGATACTGGAGTAACTCAGCAGGGCAGACGGTATTTCTGGAGACTGGAGAAGCGACTCGACCCGAAATGTCATATTCCTTTTCTCCAAAGATACTGTCCGACCTGCTGAGATACTCCAGCTTTTTGTATCTATCTTTGGTTTAAACCACTATTTGCAGTTCCTTGCTATACACTGGAACTAATCAATGCTAGTATACAGACACAATTCATTCTGTGGTACCATTCTGTGTGACTGCCCACATGCTCCACCCATTTCACACTGTGGTAAACGTCCTTGATCCTATGTACAAAACCAGCAACATGCTGGAATTGTTCGGGGGGTTGGGCAGTAACTTTCTACTTTCTCTTTCCACGGATACTGCCCGACCTGCTGCCGAGTGCGACAAGCTTTTGCTTTTCTGCTTTTGCTTCGGATTTCCAGCATGTGCTTTTTAAGTTTTTATTTACAGCCCTTCCTCCTCCCTGCTCCAGTAGCTGCCAAGATCAGCTCCCATTTGGATTGGAGAATTCTATGCAGATTTACATGGCTGTGTGCCTGGAACGCACTGAGTGATTTATAGTCAAACTTATTGTTTGGATAATGAAATGGCAGTGACTTTTTAAGGAAAAATGTATAAGTGTGAAATAATATATGAAAAATAAATGCGCCACCTCTCCTACAAGCAGTTGTAATTTTTAAAAACTGAGATGTCAATGGCTTTCTTTAAAAAAATACAAACTCGACTACTGAGCATAGAAGCTATTAATATCATTTTATTGTCAAGAAAGATTACACAACAGTCTATCCTAAGTGAGTCTCTACCCGAAACGTCACCTATTCCTTTTCTCCAGAGATGCTGTCTGACCCACTAAGTTATTCCAACTTTTTATGTCTATCTTTGGCTTAAACCAGCATCTGCAGTTCCTTCCTACACTAAACATTCAGTATCTCTCATAAACCAGAAGAAGATTTTGCGTGATGAATGTATTAGAATAGAAATGGCGAGCTTCAAACTCACATTTTAGACTTTGAGGTATTGGTTTAATGAAATACTCATGCAATATACATGAAGGGATCGGAATGTAATCCTCATGTTTTTAACTTGGTTCTTTGAAGATACATAGTTTAATTGACCTGCATTTCAGAACACATCACTCTGCATTTGTGTTAAAATTTAGATAAAAGGAGAAATGCACATGCATTTATTATATACTGCATACTTCTTTAAAAAATAAACCAACAGGAATGACTGAAGCTGAGTGAGGATCATGATTATTTTCTGGAAGAGATCTTCTTGAAAAAGCGAGTTCGGGATTCCGACTGCGCATACCCAGGTCAAAGGTCACTATGCATAAACATTGCTGGAAAGCAGTGGAGCTGTGTACAAAGAGTCCTTCATTTCTGTTTTTTTCCAGCTTTGATTCTTCTAAGTAAGAAAATACTGCTTTCAAACTATGAATTTGTTGTATTTGTTGTTCCTTTGTTAAAACCTAAGATTATTTTGTCAATTGTATTGTTTTGTGCTTGGGTGAGTGAGCAAAATCGTCCTCATCCGTAGTCAGCGTCGGGTCCGGGTGCCGATGAGTTGCTGCTGATCCATCCCCGTCCCTGTCCAGGGGCGGCTGGAGGTGTCGGGCCGGGCTTGTAGCCAGCGTGGGGAAGAGGAAAACTATCACCATTGTGTTCCAGTCTGGAATACATAAACTTTCCTATAATGTGACCACACGGTACCCCTGCTCCTCAAATTAAATATATTTTTACTCTTAAATTATGAATAAAGATAAGAATTTATACACAGTCTCTTCAGCCAGCGCTTCGTTCGCTTTTTCTTTATGGTGAATGACCTTTGACAAATCCCATGATTCCTTGCATTTTTCGAAATACTAAAAAAGCTTATTACAGCCTATGGTCAAAAGCTAGTAAAACAACTTGTGACTACTATCCCTTGTTATTGGACTGGTTTAGCTAAGGACAACCCTGCATGTCAATATGTAGACAATCACTTGCACCCTCCAGAAAAAAGCCTGAAAGCTATGCAACACTAATTCTCTTATAGTCATACAGTGTGGAATACAGTATTGTCATAGTCATACAGTATAGTCACACAGTATGGAAACAGGCCCTTTGGCCCAACTCGCCCACACCGGCCAACAATGTCCCAGTTACACGTCCCATTTGCCTGCTCTTGATCCATATCCTTCCAAACCTGTCTGATAGAAACATAGAAACATAGAAATTAGGTGCAGGAGCAGGCCATTCGGCCCTTCGAGCCTGCACCGCCATTCAATATGATCATGGCTGATCATCCAACTCAGTATCCCGTACCTGCCTTCTCTCCATACCCCATGATCCCTTCAGCCACAAGGGCCACATCCAACTCCCTCTTAAATATGGCCAACGAACTGGCCTCAACTACCTTCTGTGGCAGAGAATTCCACAGATTCACCACTCTCTGTGTGAAAAACGATTTTCTCATCTCGGTCCTAAAAGACTTCCCCCTTATCCTTAAACTGTGACCCCTTGTCCTGGACTTCCCCAACATCGGGAACAATCTTCCTGCATCTAGCCTGTCCAACCCCTTGAGAATTTTGTAAGTCTCTATGAGATCACCCCTCAATCTTCTAAATTCCAGCGAGTACAAGCCGAGTCTATCCAGTCTTTCTTTGTATGGAAGTCGTGCCATCCCAGGAATCAGTCTGGTGAACCTTCTCTGTACTCCCTCTATGGCAAGAATGTCTTTCCTCAGATTAGGAGACCAAAACTGTACGCAATACTCCAGGTGTGGCCTCACCAAGACCCTGTACAACTGCAGTAGAACCTCCCTGCTCTTGTACTCAAATCTTTTTGCTATGAATGCCAACATACCATTCGCTTTCTTCACAGCCTGCTGCACTTGCATGCCTACTTTCAATGACTGGTGTACCATGACACCCAGGTCTCGTTGATCCATGTATGTGTCTAACTGTTTCTTAAATGATGGGGTAGTCCTGTAAATAGCTCGTTCTAAGCTTCCCCCTAGTTTCAGTCAAAAATTATTGAGTCAAGCACTTGCGCATCTAAACACAATTACAGTTCAACTACTACACCTAACCACCGCGGGTTCGATCCTCATATCTGCCTGATCAAGCCCTCTTAGCCTCGCTCAAGCAGAGACACTCCAGAAGGGCACGCAGTCCTAAGCGCTCTCCCAGAAGATCAACACAGGACCTCGTGGGAACGGTCTTTTATAGGTCCACGAACCTTGAGGGGCCGAACCACATGAGGGTGGTCTTTACAGTCCAATAACAGATATCGATTAACACAGTATATGATAGACATTTCCCTAACCCAATAATACAGTGACTAATACAATGTATTCCAACAGTGCTTCCAAAGAGGAAACAAACATTGCAACATGTGCCTTGATATGCAAGAAACCCAGACAAGGCTCAATACTTAATCCAATCAACATCTAGCAAAGTAATGCTTTGCAACATTATATACAATGTGCGTGTCTGGTTTGCATTCATCCAATCCATTCCATGCAAATTGCACCTAATTGTTAGGATCTGCAGATGTTTCCTGCAGCTCTTATCTAAGCTCTAGACAAATGGCACCATTCTGCAGCTTGTCCTATTTCTGCAGAAGGCACATTTAAATTGACCAAATGGCCTAACAGCCCAGAGGCCTTTACTCAATGCTAGTGCCCTGGCCTCTCCAATTTGGCCTGAATTAACAGTACCAGCCTCAACTATCTCCTCTGACAGCTTGTTCCATACACCCACCACCCTTTGTGTGAAAAAGTTACCCCCCGGATTCCTATTAAATCTTCTCCTCTTCACCTTGAACCTATGTCCTCTGGTCCTCAATTCCCCTACTCTGGGCAAAAGACTCTGTGCATCTACTGGATCTGTTCCTCTCATGATTTTGTATACCTCTATAAGATCTCCCCTCATCCTCCTGCGCTCCATGGAATAGAGACCCAGCCTACTCAACCTATCCCAAAAGCTCACACACTCTGGTCCTGGCAACATCCTCATAAATCTTTTCTGAACCCTTTCAAGCTCGACAATATCTTTCCTATAACATGGTGCCCAGAACTGAACACAATATTCTAAATACGGTCTCACCAATGTCTTATATAACTGCAACATGACCTCCCAAGTTCTATTTTCAATACTCTGACTGATGAAGGCCAAAGTGCCAAAATCCTTTTTGACCACCTTATCTACCTGTGACTTGACCTACAAAGAACCATGCACCTGTACTCCTACATCCCTCTGCTCTACCCAGAGACCTACCATTTACTGTGTAGGTCTTGCCCTTGTTTGACGTCCCAAAATGCAACACCTCACACTTCCATCAACCATTCCTCCACCCACCTGGCCAATCGATCCAGATCCTGCTGCAATCTTTCACAACCATCTTCACTATCTGCAAAACCACTAACTTTTGTATCATCAGCAAACTTGCTAATATTGCCCTGTATGTTCTCATCCAAATCATTGATGTAGATGACAAACAGTAACGGGCCCAGCACTGAACTCTGAGGCACACCACTAGTCACAGGCCTCAAGTCCGAGAAGCATAGAAACATAGAAATTAGGTGCAGGAGTAGGCCATTCGGCCCTTCGAGCCTGCACCACCATTCAATATGATCATGGCTGATCATCCAACTCAGTATCCCGTACCTGCCTTCTCTCCATACCCTCTGCTCCCCCTAGCCACAAGGGCCACATCTAACTCCCTCTTAAATATAGCCAATGAACTGGCCTCCACTACCCTCTGTGGCAGAGAGTTCCAGAGACCCACCACTCTCTATGTGAAAAAAGTCCTTATCTCGGTCCTAAAGGATTTCCCCCTTATCCTTAAGCTGTGACTCCTTGTCCTGGACCTCCCCAACATCGGGAACAATCTTCCTGCATCTAGCCTGTCCAACCCCTTAAGAATTTTGTAGGTTTCTATAAGATCCCCTCTCAATCTCCTAAATTCTAGAGTGTATAAACCGAGTCTATCCAGTCTTTCTTCATAAGACAGTCCTGACATCCCAGGAATTTGTCTGGTGAACCTTCTCTGTATTCCCTCTATGGCAATAATGTCCTTCCTCAGATTTGGAGACCAGAACTGTATGCAATACTCCAGGTGTGATCTCACCAAGACCCTGTACAACTGAAGTAGAACCTCCCTGCTCCTATACTCAAATCCTTTTGCTATGAAAGCTAACATACCATTCGCTTTCTTCACTGCCTGCTGCACCTGCATGCCTACTTTCAATGACTGGTGTACCATGACACCCAGGTCTCGCTGCATCTCCCCTTTTCCTAATCGGCCACCATTTAGATAATAGTCTGCTTTCCTGTTTTTCCCACCAAAGTGGATAACCTCACATTTATCCACATTATACTGCATCTGCCAAACATTTGCCCACTCACCCAGCCTATCCAAGTCTCCTTGCAGTCTCCTAGCATCCTCCTCACAGCTAACATTGCCCCCCAGCTTAGTGTCATCCGCAAACTTGGAGATATTGCCTTCAATTCCCTCATCCAGATCATTAATGTATATTGTAAATAGCTGGGGTCCCAGCACAGACCCTTGCGGTACCCCACAAGTCACTGCCTGCCATTGTGAAAAGGACCCGTTTACTCCTACTCTTTGCCAGCCAGTTCTCTATCCACATCAATACTGAACCCCCAATGCTGTATGCTTTAAGTTTGTATACTAATCTCTTATGTGGGACCTTGTCGAAAGCCTTCTGGAGGTCCAGGTACACCACATCTCCTGGTTCTCCCCTATCCACGCTACTAGTAACATCCTCAAAAAATTCCACAAGATTCGTCAGACATGATTTACCTTTCGTAAATCCATGCCGACTTTGTCCAATGATTCCACCATCACCCTCTGCTTCCTTCCATGGAGATAATTTGCTATCCATTCAGCTATCTCTCCTGGATCCCATGCGATCTACCCTTCCAGAGCAGACTACCATGCGGAACCTTGTTGAAAGCCTTAAGGGTCTGTCCCACTGTACGAGGTAATTCAAGGGTTCTCCCGAGTTCTCCCCTGATTCGCGCTCGTGTAATGTACGTAGGGGCTAGTACGATTAAAAAGTAACAATTTTTTTCATCACGAGTATTTTTTTACTCGTGGACATTTTTCAGTGTTGAAAAAACATCACGTGTTTACCGGATTTCCCGAGTACCTACCGTTACTCCTACGAGCCCCTACGAGACATCCACGAGCTCCTACGTACCCGCTAAGTACATTACATGAGCTCGAATCAGGGGAGAACTCGGGAGAACTCTTGAATTACCTCGTACAGTGGGACAGGCCCTTCACTGAAGTCCTTGTACACAACTTCTACAGCTCTGCCTTAATCAATCTTTTTGGTCACGTCTTCAAAAGAATCAATCGGATTTGTGAGACACGACCCCCCATGTACAAAACCATGCTGACCATCCCTAATGAGCCCTTGCCCATCCAAATGCCTGTATAACCTATCCCTCAGAATACTCTCCAGTAACTTACCAACTCTGGATGTTAAGCTCACCGGCCTATAGTTCCCAGCATTTTCCCTGCAGCCCTTCTTGAAAAGGGGCACAACATTTGTCACCCAGCAGTATTCCGGCACCTCTCTGGTATTTAAGGCCAACTCGAAAATTTCAACCAGGGCCACCGCAATTTCCTCTCTAGTTTCCCGCAATGTCCTTAGAATTTTCCGCAATTTCCTGCAATATCTTGCATCCCCTTGTCAATAGAGGGCATGTAGACTTAGAAATGAAATCACATTTATTGATTTAATTCCAAAATCTGTAGAGTTTCTATATTTGTGTAGCAATCTAAGGGGCAGAAAGATTTGCTGGACGAACTCGACTGTTCAGGCAGCATCAACACTCTGTGTCCGTCCAGCTAGTGAAGAGGGAAGATAGCCAGCGTCAAAAGGAGAGAGGTCATAAGTGATAGAAGTAGAATTAGACCATTCGGCCCATCAAGTCTACTCTGCCATTCAATCACGGCTGATCTATCTCTCCCTCCTAAACCCATTCTCCTGCCCTCCGCATAAGCTCTGGCACCTGTGCTAATCACAAATCTATCTATGCCTTAAAAATATCCGCTGACTTGGCCTCTACAGCCTTCTGTGGCAAAGAATTCCACAGCTTCATCACTGTGTGACTAAATTTCTCCTCATCTCCTTCCTAAACAATCGTCCTCGAATTCTAAGGCTATGACCTTTAGTCCTAGACTCCCCCACTAGTGGAAACCTCCACTCCTTATCCACTCTATCCAAGTCTTTCACTATTCTGTATGTTTCAATGAGGTCCCCCCTTATAACCTCCAGCGAGTTCAGGCCCAGTGCCAACAAACGCTCAACATAGGTTCCCCTACCCATTCCTGGGATTATTCTTGTAAACCTCCTCGAGACTCTCTCCAGAGCCAGCACATCCTTCCTCAGATATGGAGCAGATGAGACGATGAGGTGATAGGTAGCTGGAAATTGGAAGAATTTGTACCAAAGTTTAGCTTAGTGATACAGAGTGAAAAGATGTTCTTTGGCCCACTGAGTCCATGCTGACCACCTGATCGCCTGAACCCTTGCATGTTATCCCCACCTTTGCATCCTACACATTAGGGGCAATTTACAGAAACAAATTAACCTACAAACCTGCCTGTTTTCGGAATGTGGGGGGAAACCAGAGCACCCAAAGAAATCCAAAGTGGTCAAACAAAGAATGTGCAAACTCCACACAGGCAGCCCCTGTGGCCAAGATCAAATCACGATCTCTGGCATTGTGATGCAGCAGCTCTACCATTGTGATCCCCTTAAGTACCCCCTACCGTCATGTGTATGATATTGTAACCTACTGAGCACAGCAATGTCATGTGGTCAAGAACAAACATCTGATGATGCTGTTATCATTGTAAAGCAATAGCAAATCTACACACCTTTTCTTGCCCTGTTCACTTCCAGTTGCTCCCTAATGCCAAATGTACCCAAAGATAGGTCACCTGTGCCTAGCAGCAGTGTAGAAGCAGCAAATCGATTGTCATTCGGAGAAACATTCAGAAGATGAACTTAAAAATGGTCAAATGTAAAATACTAAGCTGATACAGAAACGTGGCAGTTGTCAAAACCCATAAACGTTACAATTAACCAATGGTGTGCAAAAGTGCATTTTAAATAAATTCATCAAGGTTTAAATAATTAAATTATGAAAACAGGCAGCAAAACCTTGTAATGTATCTTCCTTTTGAGGAGTAATCAGAATTAAGTGTTCAAAAAGTAGTATCTTCAGCGACAAGCAGAGTGGTGGAGAAATCAAAAAGGAAGTATTATCTACTCATCTACCCATCCATCCATCCCTCCATCCATCCCTCCATCCATCCATCCATCCATCCATCCATCCATCCATCCATCCATCCATCCATCCATCCATCCATCCATCCCTCCATCCATCCATCCATCCCTCCATCCATCCCTCCATCCATCCCTCCATCCATCCACCATCCATCCATCCCTCCATCCATCCCTTCATCCATCCATCCATCCCTCCATCCATCCATCCATCCATCTCCATCCATCCCTCCATCCATCCCTCCATCCATCCACCCATCCATCCATCCCTCCATCCATCCATCCCATCCATCCATCCATCCATCCCATCCATCCATCCCATCCATCCATCCATCCACCCATCCATCCATCCACCCATCCATCCATCCATCCCTCCATCCATCCCTCCATCCATCCCTCCATCCATCCCTCCATCCATCCATCCATCCATCCATCTATCCATCCATCCATCCCTCCATCCATCCCTCCATCCATCCATCCATCCCTCCATCCATCCCTCCATCCATCCATCTTCATGTCATCTTCAGGTTTACGTTATTTTTTACATTTGCGCTCAAACGGTACCCGATAGCGCTACAATTGTTCGCCACCTTACTCGCCATTCTCCTGTGCTGTAAGCGCATCAAGTTTTGTTCTGATTGGTGGAATATTACATTTATTAAGGTTTAAAAATCATTAAAAAAAACACGCATGCGTAGATTGGTCTCCTCTTCTGTCAGCAGATTGGTCTTCTCTCCTGTCATTCGCCCGGACGGAGATGCCCCTTCCGGCACCCGCTGTCAATCACCGGCGATGAGGAGAATAAAGCTGAAGTAGCGGAGTGAGCAGAGTGTGGAGAGCGATTGGGGCTGAGTCTGTGGCGACCACCACGACAAGCCAAGAGCCGCTGAGTGCGGCCAGAGCCTGGGCCGGGACCCGCCAATTGCGGCCGGAGCTGGGAGCCGCTGAGTGAAGCCATCCCCGCACCCCCAGCCTGAAGTCGTCCCCGCCCCCACCTCCGCCTGAAGCTGTCAACGTCCCCAATTGCCATCCCCCCCCCCACCTAAAGCCATCCCCGGTTGTGGTCCATTCGGCCCACAACGCCTGTACAAGCCCAAGAAATGTAAATTTAGTCTACAATGTCCCAACTAGCCCTACGGAAACCAGTCCCTTCGGCCCACATCTGAACTAGTCCAAGAAAAGTTAATTCAGCCCACAATGTCCTTACTAGCACTCTGGAAACCAGTCCATTTGGCCCACAACACTGGTACTAGCCCTCCAGAAAGCCTGTTCCATCCCTAGCTTCAAGACGCTCCCCGCCCCCCACTCCTCACCAGCCCCTGTCTGAAGCCGTCCCCTCCCCCGGCTACAGAGCACTCCCCTCACACCGGAAGCCGTCCCCGTCCCAGGCTACAGGATGCTCCCATCGGTCCCCACTTTAAGTTAGTGGGCAGCAGCAGTGGTAGGCCACGGCAGCGGTTGGCAGCAGCAGGGGTTGGTTTGGGTAGGCAATGGCAGAGGTAGGCCATGGCAGCCCCCGACAGCCTCCGCCTGAAGCCGTCCCTCTCTCCCGGATGCAGGACACTGTCCCCCACCAGCCCCCAACAGCCCCCGCCTGAAGCCGTCCCCGTCCCCCGGCTGTAGGACGCTCCCTTCCCCCCTGCTCCCAACAGCCCCTTCCAGAAGCTGTCCCCCCTTCCCTGCTGCAGGATGCTCTCCCCCACCGGTTCCCACCTGAAGCCGACCGATCACCAGATGCGGGACGCTCCCCTCTCACCCCGCCTGCCCCTGTCTGAGGGGCTATGCGTGACTGGTGGAATATTGTATTGGGGGACCAGGCCTCCCATGTGACAATGGGACAGAACAGTTCCCACAGTCTAGTCTTCAAATTAAAACCAGGCTACTGACAAGTGAATTCAAGAAGCACTTTTGTGCACAGTGCAGTTGTAAACTAGAATTGTCTTCCTATAGAAAACAGTGGATACTAAACCAAATGAAAGACTCGCAAGATTAATCAAAAATACTTTATTAGGTGACAATCGAGGATTGTGGCTCTCGTGATTTCTGACACCCTGTTGGCCAAGCATGGAAATATCGAGCCAGAGGCACATAGCACAGAAACGGGCTCTTCAGCCACTGAGCCTGTACTGACCATTTAAACATCTTTTTTCAATTATGTTACATTGAACCCATTTTCATACACCCCACCCCCCACATTCCCATGACCTCCCATCACATTCTCGTTATCTCTCTCCAGATTCTACCACTTGCCTACATGTTTAGGACAACTTAGTCCAAATTAATCTACCATCCTGCTTATCTTTGGGATGTGGAATTGTCATATATATTAATGATTTGGATGAGAACATGTAAAGCACGAGGTGTCTGTGTGGA